>JAROYE020000003.1:26836812-28062645 GCA_029619315.2 Dynastes maya
GTATAGTAAAAGTGGCTACAGAACATCGTTTTTCATCCACTAAAGGTGTTCATAAAATTCTTAGTGGAGAAGGTACAAATATCAGCCCCAACAGTCCGTAAATATCTTCACGAAGCAGGCTTGAAATGCAGACGTCCGGCAAAGAAGCCAAGACTAACATCTAAAATGAAAGTGACACGATTTCAATGGGCTAAAGACTATAAAAATATACGGTTGAAGATTGGGGAAAGGTTGGTCAAATCCATCCTCATAATTCGCTTAATGGTTCTCTATATTTTTTACTTTTTCCTAGACTATTTATAGCGACGAATCACGGCTAGAAGTGCCAACGGAGAGATGTCAATTTGTTCGACGACGTCCTTCAGAGCGTTATAAAGAAGCATGTACGATCAAATCTATTAAACACCCCCCATCTCTAGGGCTTTGGTCGTGTGTTACGACAGAAGAACGGGAATCGCTATATTTCATTAACGGAACAATGGAACAAAAACAATATAAAAAAATTTTACAAAACTATTTCATACATTATATAGGTTGATTGGATCCGACTCAAGGATCATATATCTTCATGTAAAATGCACCGTGTCATAGGGCAAAACTGTGTAATACGATACCTTGAATCTAAAAATCTGCGTGTACTACCTTGGCCAGGCAATTCACCAGACAAACCCAACTGAAAATGTCTTGAAAACATAATATGGAAGTACACGAATCCCAACTACAAAGGAAGAATTACAATAACATATTGAAGATGTGTGGCATAATAGCGACGAAATAAAAAAAAAAAACAGTAAAAAGCTGCATTGGCAGTACGCCAAAAAGAATTGAGGTAATAATAAAACGCAGAGAAGGAACAAGCAATTATTAGTAAAAATATATGTTCAAATTATACTTACTTGCGTGTTATATGTAATTAAATAATAATATTGCCAACATTACCAACTTTTTTTGTATTTTACCCCAAAATCATATTTTTAAGTGGTCCTAATTCGATGGCCATGGGTGCAATCGGAAGTGTTAAATAGTTGGAAATATTTTAGTTCAACAGAATATGTTAGCTTTAATATACTCCCAACTTTTCAGAATTTTCAAATGTACTTTTCATATACCGATCGACGCAGTTCCTCCTGAGACATCTGTATATCCAGTTCTAAATACTAATAAATGAATAAACTAATTTAAAAAATACTTTAATAAATGGCTATACTGTGAAGAGCAATTCCGATTTATTCTACGATGGCCAGTTTAACAATAATAAAAAAGAAAAAACAATTTAGCAATTGCTAATTTTATGCTTGAATTACTGGAGAGCTTAACTTTACGCATTTTCCTTAGATGCGAAAGGACTCAGTGAACCCCAAAGGATCAAAGGCCTACGTTACCAAATACAAATTAATTTAGAAGACTATATTAGCGATCGACAATATGACAGCAGAGGAAGATTCGGAGAGCTGCTTTTAACATTGCCAGCTTTACAATCAATCACCTGGCAAATGATTGAACAAATCCAGTTTGCGAAATTATTTGGTGTCGCACATATCGATAGTTTGCTGCAAGAAATGCTCCTCGGAGGTGAGAAATACCCCAGTAAGATATAAATACATTACCTAAGTTGGTTATTGTATTGTGCTGTATTACTTATTTAAAATAAATTATACCGATATTATTTTAAGGTGCAGTTGAAGCTCCTCAACCAATGGTCGCAACTAGTACAGTGAATTATCAAAACACCAGCGATTCCTCCGACAGCCCAATTACCTCTCCTATAACGTCCACGCAATGTCACAGCCCGACAGATCAACTTCTTAATGGTAATCTAGTTAGCCCTGGTCAACAAAACGGTAACATAATAATCGTTAACGATATGGGCCCAATTGAAGAAGATTCTTACCATCAAATGGCGTTCAAACAAGAACCGAATATAGAGGTTTCTGAACACTTTTGATTAAGTTCATTTTGTATCATTATTAGACAGAAAACTATTGCATTTCGTGAACAATATACTTGTAGTAGTAAATTTGTAAATTTCGAAATAAGACGAATTTGAAATGTTAACTAGATTTGATTAATAATTATATAGCAATGGATATCCATAAACTAGTTGTTACGTCGTATAAAGGGAAGCAAACGTAAGTTATCTTATTTTCAAGTCAACATTGCGTACTTGTTATGTACTTGGGTACTTATTAGTCTTTTGGAAAAAATATTATATAGTGACTAGCATAAATGTTGCAACATATGGAAAATTCGTTAATTATTAAAATATGGTAATTTTTTGGGGGGAATAAGTTCAACATATCTAAAAACCCCAATATTTATTTTCGATAAAAAGGGAGGTTATTAGACATGATATCTAAAAAAGTTATTTGGAAAAGTTGCTTAGAATTTAATTTTGAGGCTATACGCAAATTTTTGTGAACATATTAAAAAAAAACACGATCTTTTTATATTTTTGTAATAAATTGCATATATATTTCTATTCTATTATTTTTTAGTAGCTCAACTGAAGTAAAATCTTTAACTTTGGTTGATACTCAAACAGTTTTGTCAATTCTTACATAATTATCAGATTTGAAACTAAAAAGTAGATTTTCGGTTGGGTAGTTTACTGTTGTAGTAATAATAATAAAAAGCATTTTTATTTTAAACTACTTATGGCCAGTTGCACCGACACGAATTAAAATTTAATCTTGACTTTAGTTAAAACGACAGGTAGAGTATGACCTAATTGTCACTTGTCATATTCCACCTGTCATTTTAACTTAACTCAAGATATAACTTTAATTCGTACCTGTGCAACTGGTCATTAGTAAACATTGGGTTTATTGATAATTATGTTTTCTACATTGAAGTGGAAATCGTAAAACCAAATTTTATAACATTACATACGTCTCAACTCACAATATTACCGCACGCATCGAAGATATTTGAAGTAGATTTTACAATCAGAAAACAACAAAATAATAATAAATAATACAAAAATAAAAATAATTTAATGTCTATGAAACTCCCTAAAAATAAATAACCAATACTTAATTTAAGTTAATTATAATAAGAATACTAAAGTAATGACAGTTAAATAAACAATAAGCAATAGAAATAAACAAGAATTGACACTTTAAAAACAAGTACTTATTAAGCATGCGGGGAAATATCGTTTCGTTTTAAATAAACTTAAAAACCTAGAACTCAGTATGTTCACCATGTCGTTCTATACACATAATTTTTAGGTTCCCATATTTTTTTCAAAATAGACAGCATCCTTTATTTCCTTAACATTACACATCGTTTTAAAGGTAAAAACTTAAGCTATTTTTCGACATAATCGCCATTTCTATCCAAGCATTTTTGCAGACGGTGCTCCAACTTTTGTATCCTCATGTCGTAAAATTCTGCCGCCAGTCAAAATCTTTTCAATTATGGTGTTGGAAATCTCAGGAATCCGAAGAGCGAGTTGACGAATGGTGACCTTCCGATCTTCAAGCAGTATGCTCTCGACCTTTTCAATGATTTCGTCTGAAACTGATGGTCTTCTGCTCCGCTCTTCATCGTGAATTTCCGTCCGACCTCCAGTAAATTCCTTACACCATTTGCGGACGTGTTGAACAGCTATACCCTTTTCTCCATAAACTTCGGTTAATTGACGATGAATGTCTATAGGTGAAACCCCTTTCGCGTTTAAAAAACGTATCACAGCGCGGATTTCGCACCTCGTATATGAGGATTTCTTTGAAGGGCACAATTTCGAATTACATGTTCTATATTTCTAAATGATCGGTGCTTGTATGCACCATTTTTTAAGTAATCCCACAGAAAGAAATCTAGTGGTGTTAGATCCTGGGATCCGACGAATTTTAAAAGAACTAACCTATGCATCTGTTGTTGAAAAATAAAACACAAGAAAACACTTACCAACTGTTTCACAAAATGTTTTGTGAAATAGTTACTATTTTTTTTTTGTGTTTTATTTCTCTATTTACTATGTTTCACTATGTGCTGACCAAAGAATCCATCGAATCCAACCACTTTCTTACATCAATTGCGGAGTGAATATTCGGTCCGTTCTGCTGAAAATACATATTTCTTCTTTCTACTAATGACATTATCCAAAACATCCTACAGTTCTGTTTGTAAAAATAACGTTCAGAATTTAAATTATTTCTAAAGCCACAGATTAACTTCAAAACTATATTGGTCCTTGGTTTCAATGACAAACTCTGAATTTTCACTAACCCACCATCTACAATTTTACGAACTGACGGTCTCATTTGAAGAAAATGTTGCTTCGTTCGAACAAATTTAGGCCTACATGGATAAAATTTATTTTTTTTTGAAATTGTTCGTACAGATTATTCCTATTAGTAGTTGCTGCAATTTCACTTACTGCTATTTAGTGATTTTCTGCGATTGTTAAAAAATACATTTAGGGTATCTTCGTCATCAGTCATGTCACTGGCTTCTTATGGGAGGTTTTGTTCAGATTTTCTGCCGATCCTAAACTTTTTCATTAAACAGGATACAGTGGAATAATGTATTGATTTATTTGGATGGTGTTCATTAAAAACTGTCACCGTTTCCCTGTTGTTATTAATCTCCGAAAATTAAGATAATTTCAATTTTTTCTTGTTGCGAAAGTAGTAAATAAAATGCGAAAAATATTAAAAGATAAACTAACAAAGTTACTAACTGAAATGACTTAAACGCTCTTAATATTTTGTTTACTGTATCACGGCACACTGAATTATTTTGTTGCTAATGTTATAAAATTTGGTTTTACGGTTTCCACGTCAATGTAGAAAACGAAAAATATATGTATAACAATAAAAGTAATGTTTACTAAATAGTAGTTTACAATAAAAATGTATGTAATTTTTTTGTTACTACTGGATACAATTCATTGCAACAGTAACTGCCCAATTGAAAACCTACTGCTCAGTTGAGTTACTAAAAAATAAAAAATAGAAATATGTAATTTATTTAAAAAATATAAATTCTAAGCAACTCTCCCAAACAACTTCATAGCATATGTTTAAAATTTGCCGTCATATTGGTAGTCACGTACCAAAATAAATTTTGGGGTCTTTAGACATGATGAATCTATTTCCCAAACGAAATTTGACCTTATTTTAATAATTAAAAAATTTCCCATATGTTGCAACATTTATGCCGGGCATATTAAAGTAAGAATTAACAGGCTATTGAATGTTACAAATTCCAAAGTGTTTGTATATATTTTTCAAAATTCATTTAAAATGAAAATTAACAACTATCACTTCTAGTCATTGTCTAAGTCTAAAATAAACTATGCAAATGTTATTGAAATTAACGAATAGTGCCAAAATATCGCTAGCCACAACTAGTTTATGCGACACCTATATATTTGAAGTACAAATGTGTTATTTACCATTATGTTAAGCTATCAGTCAAAACCGATTTTATGCAGACGAAAAAGTATTTCACTGTACCATGGACAATAGGTGAAATCTATTACCAAAAAGGATGTACATATATATCGTGCCTTAGAAAGTGCTTTCAAAAGACTGTGAATATCTCTCTACAGAGATAAATGTTGTGATCCGATTATACAAGTTTTTCTATTCATATACATAAAAAAAAACCATTTTGCTCAATTATTAATGTTATAGCTAGCATATTGTTATTGTTATTTTTTGTTATTGTTTCATTGTTATGACAGTAGAATTTATGAAATACTTGCCGAAGTTCATAAACGATATGAGAATTTCAATTTTTGCAATATCGTCCTGTTAAAAACAAAAAGCAGAAATCAACTTAACAAAACAAAGTATCGTGCAAATTAAGGTGTATTTTCTTTATTTTAAATGAGTTATTTAAAAAAAAAATCGTGGAAATTATTGTTCACATAATTTATTCATATTTCCTTATATAGATTTATTATCCTAGTTTGTATATAACAAATATATCTATTAAATTACTCAATCATGTATATATTGATGTATGTATATGAAATGTTAATTTGTTGTTTTAGTATGTATATTGTTTCATTCTAGTTAATGGAGATCGTTTTCTTTTTATATTTTGTTACGAGATTTTGCTCAAAACAAAATGTTAGGTAGGGTATTTCACCTAAATATTAATTATTATATTTAATAGGTTGTTACTGTATAGTATATATGGTGTTCTTACTATCTAGGTAATGATTTTTGTAGCGCGATTATAGTTCTGATTTTTGAAAGGTGTTTGTGTATACTTAACTGTATTGCGGATTAAGAATTATTTTTTTTATTTTTATTTTATCAAATATATCATGCCTTCATTTAATTTCAACAATCAGGTGACTATGTACATAGGCAACTGAAATAATACAAATTGATACACTTGTTATATTGAGATTATTAACTTTTTATTCGATATACATGGGCAATTACTGAACTGCAATAGATATTTTATTTTCTAACTTTAGCTTCAAACAATCAGTTCTTTGGTAGCTTCCTAAGTGACTTGTCACATGGTTTTGATATTAGATGAAGGTCTTGTACAATTACTTTTGGAAAAGCATGCAGAAAAAATTATTCAGTTCAACAATGTATTCAACTATGCAGCAATTTTATTACTTGTAACCATTAAAATTATTAAGTAGGTATCAATATATTATATAATAAATTATGTAACTGCTATTTTGCGTTGCCGTTACAATCTTATTAAAATGTTTAGTTATTTTTACATTACATAGTGTACCAAAGGCTGGCAGTTGCAATACTATGTTCTAAAATCTTTAATTTAGTTTTTAAATAAAAAGTTTCTAGTATCGCTGTTTGTTATTGTGTATGCATGTGGCTTCAAGTATAAACTAAGATAAAAATTAATTAAAAAGGAAAAGCTGTTTATTTTGGATTTAATGGAAAGTATGTCAGTGGTGATGAGTGTTTATATGAAAACCTAAAAAACCTACTGAATAATTTTTAGTTATACCTGTTGCCTACTGAACCTTAAGACTCGAAAACTTTCTTGTTGCCATTTTTCGCAAAAAAGAAATTTCAATTTATTCTCAAAATTCCTGCATTAGAATTTAATTTCAAATATGTAAGTTTTCTTGAATGAAAATTTTCAAGAAGTGTAAACTACAAATATTAGTAGAAATTGTTAGTTATCTGGTTTGATTTCTTATTTACGGAAAAACAATATTTTGCTTGGTTTTTGAGTTTTACAAGGTATTTTTTGTAAGAAGTATTCTTCAGTCATGATATATTTCTGTGTAGCAGTTGAGTAAAGGGTTACGCAATATATTTTACACGATTATTTACCAACTCTACTAAAGCTTTACCGAACCTAGAGGCTAGAGGTCGATCTTCCATTAGGAATTTTTAACGTGCCAAACACTGTCTACGTTTCCACATTTTTCGGATCGAAAGGCAAGTATATGAGTGGTCTAGTGTTTTAAAGTCGAAACAAATTTACTGACTAAAAAAGATAAAATAAGTACATAAAATAATATAAACTGTTTCAATTATTGGCGATTTCTATAAGACACGCATTTACTGGACTACGGCTGCGGGCACAATATACGGAATATTTTTAATGAAATAAAAAATATGCCGTTTAATATGTGTAGAAAAATGTATTCTCAATAAAATGGTGCTCCAGCGTACGGACAATTTGTTTCCGGTAAATGGGTTGCAAGATCCTTGGACCTCATATTCGCCAGTTTTTATACCTTGCGATTTTTTTCTAACCAAGCTTATAAGCATATACTATTCAGGAATAGTGAATAAAATTGTTGAATCGAATCGGAAGAGTCGTGGCGAATCGAGGTCATTCGTTGGCCGGGAAGAGTCATTTGCAGGCTTTGGCAATTACTTAATTCATTCTTTCTTTAATAGTATTTATTCTGTCCTTTTCGTTCATACACTTGATCGCTGAATAGCACCAAGTTACCTCTTACACAACATTTATCCAAAATCTGTAATTAAATGATTGAAAAAATCTCCCCGGTAAGGAATCGTACTAACCACTACACCACGGGGACCTTATGTCAGGAACGTTCACTGTTTAATGCCCAGTTATTATTTTATCTGCATATATATCGTAATATTTCGACAGACAATTTTTAATTTTACATGCGAAGTACACTAATTAATTAATATATTTTGGCTGCCGTCGGTGAATGATGAAAATTTGTAATTTTCTTGAAATTTCTAATGTAATTAAATACTTGAAAAAATCTCGACCCGGTAAATTCCAAGGAAATTACAAATTTTCGTAATTCACTCACAAATACATATAAAATTATTATAAAAAATATATTAATTAATTAGTGTGCTTGGCATGTAAGAATTAAAGATTGTCTGTCAAAATATAATATATTTGCAGATAAAAATAATAACCGGGTATTAAAAAGTGAACGTTCGTGGCACGAATCGAGCTGTGGGTCGAGTTGGCGCTAGATACGTTCCGAGTTATTCGATTCAACGAAATATTCGACTCGTAACATCACTAGTTTAAATGCGGTCGCCAGCTCTTTTTGGAAATTTACTACCCAAATTTAAATGCAGCGTACACTAAACTTCTGAAATATATTGTTGGACGTACGTAAATCAAAATTATAGTGATGTAAATGTATTTTTTGGGTTCATAAAAAATTATAATTTTGATTATTTTTATTAAGAAATTATTAAATTATGCTGTATTTACTTTAATAATTTGGTTGTGATTACTCTATGAAGCCAAGCTCAAGAAAGAAGGTACTCCAAGTATATCTCACTGTTATAAGCAAGACAAAGTTCAATGTGACGATCTCAGAGACGGCATTAAATAGGTTTAGAATCAAACATATCAAGATCTTGCAAAAGGAAGCAACGAAACTTTTTCTTTACATTTACGCCGACCAGAAAATACATATATAGAGGCTAGGCAACATTTATCAACCACAACAATGTTACTGCTGGTAGTGTTTTTTACTTGGCACTCTTCCAAAGTGAACAAACTATCAGTTGTAGAATATTTCGATCTCGCTAGCCTAAGAGTAATCATCATAAACGAAAAAAAAGATCTTTCATTACATTAGACTAGACATTGCGAAAATAATTCAGCTAAGTCGGGAAATTGAGGAACCTGCTGCAAGATCGACGCAGCTCCAAAACTCCTAATATTTCGTACAATCCAAATAACCATTTTTAAGCATAATTTGTATAGAAATTAATTTTGCGTTTCCAGGTAACAAAAGTGTGTTTTAAGAATCATAAACACAACGTATTCATTATTTTTAACAATGAGAAAGGGTAGCAGGAAGTCGATTTCTATTGGAGCTACACATTTTCAACAATAATGAAGCTGCGTCGTTCTTGCAGCAAGGTCCTCAATTATTTCATATACAACACGTCAATGTTGTGTCTGCCACATAGATGATAATTTATATTATGTTGATATATATAGGCAACTTCCTATGCATTTCAGGTTCTAAGTGACCCTCTGCATTTCGCAGTGCAACTATGGAATTAATGGGGGTCGTTCAAGTGAATATTTAGGTATAATACATTTTCGTTTAATAATAAGTTAGCCTTAATTTCCTATATTTACAATCGTTAATAATTAATTAATTGTCACCTAGTGATGGTACCGCCATAAATTTCCTATATTCTAAAACTGGAGCATGTAAGTATTCTACATTCACATTTTGATCTACAATTAATATAACGTTACAGTAATTATTGAATATGAAATTATGCTAATTATATCACATATTATGTCACAAAAAATATACATCCATACCAGTCCAGTATTCAAATAATATCTTCGATATCAACCCGTTTGCGTTTTCTGTGATTGATCACCATATTTGCTGCTTCTAGTGGTATGCCAGATGAAATTAACCATGCATTCAATTTCATTCTAGCCTTATGGCCGTCGTTATATAGCATACGTTCTAATATGTCTAAGCTATCTTGCATAGTTGAATCAGATGAAGTATTGTGAGCTAAATCCATAATTTTTCTGAATCTTCCTTTAAAACTCTAGAAACAGAAATTACAGAACTAGAATGGATATTTTACTTAACAATATATGGGGTAAATTTTTAGTTCGTGCCATTTTTTACTGTTGAAAGGAAGGAAATCAGTGTTGATATGCATTATTCTTGCAGAAACTACTAGAGTAACAACAACTAAGTTAGAGTCTCAAAAACCCACGAGGGGAACAGAGGAAGAATCAACTGCCATAAATCTTTAGTAGAAAAATATGTTGTAGGTAAAAATGTGATAGTCTTTCGAATAGATTCAAAGGCCAAGTTACAGACAAAAAATATCTTCAACGGCCAAGTTGAACTGCAAACAGAAAAACTGTCCCCTAGTTATTTGCCAACTTTAAGAAAATCACATTTTGGATGGTAACACTTAAAAATAAATTAACCAATAACGAGATAATTATGAGAACGAAGAAATCTTTCTATTACTCTACAAAATCTACTCACATGAATTAGTATTTCAGCAACATCCCCTCTGCTATCAAATTCTTTTGCATATGCACCTAATTCATAAAAATATAAGCCAAATTTATGTAAATCTACAGCATTTGGGTCAGCTTTCAACACTTCCCGATAAGCTTCTTTGTACATTCGAGGCAAATCAACTGATACAACAGGCTGTCGCCCACTACTTAGTGGCTGCACTAGCCACATTGGTAATTCTAAACTTGTTCCTGGTTGAATGTCGTCTTTCTCTGATGCAGGATTTAGTTTTACACCTAAAAAATTACATATACTCCTTATATTTAAGAAATAAAATTATGTGGACAGTTACAATTACCTAATTTGGGGACATTTACTAAAAATTTACAAGGTGTACGTTCTTGCGTTGCTAAAATATCATCTATTGCAAAATAATTAGGTGTATAAGCACTTTGTAAACGCATTTTATATCTGCCCTGTAGTACAAAAGTATTTTTACTTGTTTAATTTAAAATATTTAATTAAAAGTTACTCAAATTTATTTTTCTAATAGCTTGTAAATATCTAACTATAAACATCTACATAACCTCACAATCTGTCTATGTACAGAGCAGGGGGTATTCACTTATATGCTAGCAGCTGGGACCGGGTTTGTAACTCTACTTTTAGTTGGCAATAAACTCATTAGATGCCACACAATCGACACTATCCTGATGCTATGCTGTGATTGGTTCTCTAGCGAATGAGGTTGAGCGTCACTTGCATGCTTGCATAGTCATTTGCGTAAACTTTATAACCGGTTAACCGCCATTTTTGCCACTTTTGCTTTGCTTCTGGACGTTGCTAGTTGAAGTTGTAACTGAATTTTATTATATTATAGTTTTTTTTTGTGTTTCTCTTGTGTATAGATAATTTTAGTATTGTAGAATAGGGACTATATGTGTATATATAAGTGTAATAATTAATTTTGGACGTTTTTAAAATAGGTAAGAAGAAATATATTTTTTAAGTGCAATTGCTTGGAGATGGTATAAAATTGTATTATTTTAGGTATAGGTTTATAATGGTGCGATATTATACGTGTGCGATAAAGTCTTGCGAAGACAAACAGTCACCAAGGCACATTTTTCCGGATCCCTCTAAATATCCAGCTCTTTTCAAACAATGGATTGCTGCATGTAGAGATAATAATTTGGCTGAAATGAATCCAAATGAAGTGTATACAAAGAAAAGGATATGTCACATACATTTTACACTGAACGATATATCATCAAATATATACTTAAAGAAGGGTGTTGCCATACCTTCACTTTATTTACCATCTAGATTGGAACAAGGAAATATATCAGATATCGGTAAATAATTTTTTTTATCATATGTAAAAATAAACAATGTGGTGGTTAAATCTCAAGAAAAATAAAGTGACATTTGCAACAATAATATTAAATGAAGAAAATGCAAATATAAAAAGCATATCTCATAATTTGAAACGAAAAGTAATTGTATTGGTTTTTCATTGCAGATAAACAGTCTTCAGATGCAGAATCCATATTAAATATTGAAGAGATAATTCCAGAAACTGAGCAAGATATTCCTGTTCAAACACCAAAACGAAAAAGTAATTAAGCTTCAGAATTTATACATGCAAATATATACATATATATATAGACAACTTTGTTTAATGCTGTGGTATATTTTAACTATATTTTAATTTGTATGTGTATACTTTATATATGTGCGATTCTTTTTTCATTTTTAAGAACCCTATTGTACCAATAACAATTAACCATTATTACAGATACCCAGCCTTTAGGAGCAATTATTCCGTCAACTAGTGAGGAAAATTCATCTGCGATTGAGCAAGAACTCGTAGAACTTCATACTCCCAAACGAAAACGTAAATTTACCTTTAAATACTAATAAACAAATGTGTGAGCCTAGTGAAAAAGTACTCTGACTCATAGATAGTTGATACTACTCGAAAAATTTAGAGAAATAGAGCGTTATATATTTTTTCATAGATTAAACTCAAATATTAAAATTCTGAATCCGTTGAATATTCAATGATTGTTAAATACAATTTCAGAAGATAAAAAGTTATGATGGTATTATGGAAAGGTGTTCCCTTGATTTCTTGAGTAGTATATGTGAACAGAAATCATCCACGAAATAATTATAAATATTTCATACATCATTATTTTTTTAGGAACTGGTACTGCGTTGGAAGATGTAGGTATTACAAAAGCCTTAGATTTAACACCTAAGGCTAGAAAATTGTATCAAAGTACAGTTAAATTGGCGAGATCAAATAGAAAATTAAAAAGAAGAAATTTGGAGTTTAAACACAAAATCAAATCCTATACTCAATATGAGCTGTTAGAGCAAATTACAGCTCCATTAAACAGACATGTTGCAGAATTTATAAAAAGCCAAGTGCGTTTGCAGCGAACAAAACCTCATGGTAAAAGATATAGTATCAACGATAAATGTTTAGGACTAGTATTATACAAACAAAGTCCACATGCTTATAGAACGTTTTCAAAATTATTCAGTGTTCCTAGCAAAAAAACTCTTACAACATTATTACAAAGAGTTCATCTGGAGACTGGTATAAATGAACATATCTTTGAATTTTTAAAAACAAATGTCCAAAAAATGGATGAAATTGACAAATTGTGTCTGTTATTATTCGACGAGATGACTATTCAACCACATATTACATTTAATAGAAAAGAAGGATATTTTGAAGGGTTTGAAGATTTTGGAGACATTTCGTCTTGTCGGATCGCAGATCATGCAATCGTCTTCATGTTACGTGGAATAAACAAGAATTGGAAGCAACCAGTGGCATTTGCCTTTTCGCATAATACCATTAAATCAACAGATTTAGTGAGAATGATAAAAGCCATTATAAAAAAATGTCAAGATATCTCTCTACGAGTTGTCGGTACTGTCAGTGACCAGGGAACGTCTAATGTGTCGGCAATTAACTATTTAATGGGAAACATCGTGATGACGGAAGAGTACCCTAATCGTAAATGTTATATGATCAACAATGAAATCATATACCGTATTTTTGATCCTCCACATTTATTAAAAGGGATTAGAAATAATCTCCTCACCAAAAACTTAATTTGGAAGGATGGAAGTGATGTATATGTTTCTAAATGGGGTGATATTTATAATGCATATTTAATAGACAATGCCTCAGGTCAACTTCGTTGTATGCCCAAATTAACAGAGGAGCATTGCAATCCTACTAAAATTCGTAAAATGAAAGTGTCATTTGCAGCACAGACGTTTAGCCACACTGTTGCTGCAACAATTAATCTTCTAGTAAGATCAGGTACTTTTATTCGTATTATTTATACAGTAATAAAATATAACGTTTGTGTATTTCTTTTAGGTTCAAATGATGAAAATAATTGTGGGTTGGATGCATCTGCATTAGGTACTGCAAAAATCTTAAAGTTTTTTGATTCACTATTTGATAGCATCAATGGGACTTTGTTGTATCCTAGAAGGGGTAAAGAATTGAGATGTGCTCTTTCCAAGAGCTCGCAGCACAAAGAATTTTATGCAAGAGCAAAAGACGCCCTTAAAAATATGTATTTTGAAAGGAATGGTGTAAAATCCATTCCACCCTCATTAAAACATTGGCAAACAGTAGTTCATGGGATTGAAGATATTTTTCAAATGCTACAAGATAAAGTATCTTCTTTAAAGTTACGACAATTTAATCAAGACCCCTTGGAAAATTTTTTTGGGCAGATGAGACAAAGAGGTTCCAGAAATATTAATCCAACAGCAACACAATTTCAAAACAACTATAAAACTCTTATTATCAATAATCTTGCTACGAAACATTCAGTTAGCTCCAACTGTGAAGAGGACACGTCTCAAATTTTATGCACAGTTAAAAACTTTGTTAACCAGCAGATTGAAATCGATACAACATATAGTATTCCTGATATCGTTTTAAACCAAATTGTGAATGTAGATGTTACTAAGATTGATGCATACGCTATAGGATACATAAGTGGGTTTTTATGTCGAAAAATAAAAAGCTTGTACTCTTGTGATATGTGTAAAAGTAATTTATTGTGCCTAAATATTGAACAACAATGGCATGGATTTACTGAGGCTAAAGAATTTTCTAATAACGTGCCGCGAAAGCTAAAGTATGCAACGCCTACATTAGTGAAAGGATTATGCACTGCATACTCAATTTTAAAAATTCTTTTGCCAGAAGTAGGGCACATAAAAAATGGCTTCAATACAATTTTATATTATTTACATAATTATGTACCATTCCAATTTAAGGAAGAATGCACTCATGTGGAAACTATTAAAAGACTGTTATAAAACAATTTGCTGTTCTTGTGGCACATAATTGGGCGACTGGTATAAATCGCATTGTTAATGGCCGTGACTTTAGATATAAGGGCAATGATAAAATATATTTGCATGCCAGAAATTATGTATTATATAAGTATAGAAAATAAATAATAATAAAATTGTTTGCTAAAGGTTTTTTAATGTATTTATTCACATACCTACACAGTTTAAAGTATGAATTATACTAGTGTTATTAGCTCATAATCGTCACTTCAATAAACATTTACGAATAGATTTATTCTGTTAATTAATATATTTAATGTGAATAGGAAATTAGTAAACAATCGATAGACTGTACCGATACTTGATGGTATTCCACAACACTTAGAATAAAAAACGCAAACGTTTAGATACCACAAATTTAAGAATAAATTTGTGGTATCTAAACGTTTGCGTTTTTTATTCTAAGAATTAGTAAGCAATACGAACCTACGTGGTTTGTATTTGGCGCGCTAGGGATTTAGTTGGCAATAAACTCAGTAGAGGACGCTGACTCGGTCCTTTTTGTTTGTATTTAGTTGCCTATCTATCAGTTTATATTATCTATGGTACAGAGTTGCCAACTGCAGGACACTTTTTCCTTTTCGCGAATTGTGAACTTACAAGGAAAAAAGTAAACTTTTCATATATTTATAACAAGGGAATGTCATACCGAATACTTTTTACAGTATGCAAATCTATTTCTTTTGCATTTTTGTAAGCCCAATGAGATATTGCCGATTTTCTAAATTATATGTGGAGTATCGTTATAATTTCTCATAAATTGGTCAATGTCAATGTTTATTGCCCAATGCACTGTCGCTTTCATAAAAATCTGGGACAACTCATGAGTTCATTTTAACGTTTTTTGAATGTTGTGACAATGACTTTAAAAATGACAATATTTTGTATTTAACTTAACCTATTATAGGTTATATTTGTTTATTTTAAAAACTGTTTACTTTTAGCAAAAAATATATCAAAGATTATTTTTAAATATAAACATTTTTATTGAAAACCATATTACATTGGTGGAGCATTATTGTTATACTTCAATAATTAACTACAGCACAACGTTTGTTGATTTACGGTTGACATTGACAAATAATTTAACATTAAATAATTGTCATGTTTTAAAATGGATAATGTAATAATAGCATCGCTTGTCCCAGATTTTTATGAAAGCGATAGTATGTACCATCACTTGCACAAAAATCTGGGACAACTCACTCTTATGAGCTCATTTTGACGTTTTCTAAATCGTGTGACAATGACTTGTCCATTCACGATTGACACTGACAGACAATTTGACATTTTTTCATAGTTTACAAAAGACATGTTTAAAATGGGTAATGTCGCTTGTCCCAGATTTTTATGCAAGTGATAGTACCATCACTTTCACAAAAATCTAGGACAACTCTGATGAGCTCATTTTGACGTTTTTTCAATCCTGTGACAATGACTTGTTCATTTACGATTGACACTGACACACACACAAGTTGACATATTTTTTTATAGTTTACAAAAGACATGTGTAAAATGGGTAATGTCACGATAGTATCCTCTGTCTCAGATTTTTATGAAAGTGAAAGGTACATAATATACATAACAATTTGAAACGGGAAATGAAATGACGCATTGTGAAACAGTCGTTGATTTTGAAAAGTATCAGAAAAGGGAATTTTTACAATAACAGAGCAACTAAAAAAAAGTTGAGGAAATTTTCAATTTATGCGGTTCCAACAGGGTCGGTATTAAGCTTTTGGGAGCAGTGATGGGCAACATAGGAGAAATGACTAAATTTTTGCAGCGATTAGATATACCCGTGTTTATTCGGCTCATGAGAAGGGGTTCATGTTGCCTGCTGGTTTCCCCGAGAGGCGGCAAAACACGAGTCTGTCTAGTCGCTTTGAAAATTTAGTAATTTCCCGTACCTTGCCCGTCACTATTTTGGGATCGATGAAATTTTAAAGGGGGTCAATGATGGAGCCAATAGCCGAATATGTACCGGCGATTGAACATTACACTATACGATGAATCAGAGTATGTTTCTGAAAACTTATTTATATTTGTAAAACTAAGAATGATAGTACAGAAAATAATAAAACATTTTTTCCTAAATTTTTGTTCATATTTTTAGTCTAATTGTTATCTTTAAGTTATTTATGTGAAATTATTTGTATTATGACCATGTTGTTTGTTGAATACTATAGAGAAAATAGTAAGGGGGCCGATGAAGAAAACCATTCTTTTAAAAGGGGTCGATGCAAGAAATAGGTTGGAAATCACTGGCCCAGATCTAACAGGATGATATTCATAATACTTGTGTTAAAACATTCTTAGTTCTTGTGCGATGCACAGCTGTCAACTGCACGGCGGGGTCGATCAGCAAGTTGACAGCTGCTGCTTAGATCAGCAGCTCGTTGCTGTCCGTGTATTCCGGCCCCAAAAGCCACAATAACAGTGGAAAAACTCAATCCATAACCATGACTACAACACCCACCAATTGATTCAATAAAATTACTATTTATTCTCATTTTGTTATTATCGCTCTTATCCTTTCTAACAGCTCCCAATATACATTCACCTTTAGATTTACATAAAAGAACTAGTTTATTGAATCGAGGGTATTAAAATAAAATCCTTTTTAACTGAATAACTTATTTTAATTTTTATACAATGCAAGCGTGTGTGAACAAAATCACTTCTTTTCTTTATGAATATTTTCTCCTCTCCTTCGTTTATTTAACGCATTTCTAGGATCATATATTTCAAACCAGTCATCATCCTTTGTATTTGCGTCTTTAGCCAGTGTAGGCACATCATCCTTAAATCGTAATTCATGGGACATCCTAAAATTTGAACAAGAAATAAAACTGGATTAATAGAATTATTCAATGTAATTACCAGGATGCACTGTCTACGTCTTCAGAATTTTCTTCTGTTTCTGGTTCTTCTAGGTTGTTTTCTTTAACTGAATGTAGTTTATTTTTAAATTTGGCCAATAAGTTCAATGTAAATTCTTCTCGCCCAGCTCCCTTTTTAGGTAATGCCTTTGTCTTAGATTTGTATTTATCATATTCATTTTTGTACTCTTCAAACGTTTCACTGCGAACTTTCTCATCTTTTTCTTCTTCAACTGTTTCTGTTACCTTCTTCAATTTATTTTTCTGGTACTCTCGTTTCACGTTTTCTATTTCTTTTTTGATTTCATCACTGAAATAAAGCTGTTTATTACATGTTGACATATGCTACAATACACTTATGCTCTAGGAGAGCAACAAATCTATACATAGACAAAGCACTTCGACGTAATGCTTGAATCACTTTTAGGGCTTCAAACACTGTGCTTCAATCATTTTTAAAGGAAGGTATTTGTTACTTGATATTTGAAGTATGTATTTTAAGCACTTGAAGCTTTAAGACACTTTTGAAATAGAGTAATATAGAATAGAATATGTTTTTTTTTATCTTGATGCATACTGTGTTTATGCGAAGTAATAAAACGCGTAAGTGATGAATTTTTAAAGAATTGCTTGTACTTTTCACTTTTTACTTTGCATCACTTGGCGAAGTGCTTGGAGTAAAGCAGTGCTCGAAGTACTTTAAGGGCTTTAAATACTTTACAACGAGTACTTTATACTTGGTATTTCTATTGTCAGTACTTGGTGCTTTACTTTTTCGAATACTGGATTTGGTAATTCAAGCATTTTTTGTAAATGGAAGCATTTGATACTTGTTATCTAAAAACACTCTGGCTCAGTGCTTATTATTTGAAGCACTTTACTAAAGAGCTTTATCTAGCTCTGTCTATACATACTGTTTTCTTTTACGCTCTGCTCTTCTATCATTAAAGTCAAAATCATCATCTTCATCATCATTATTTGGCTGATTACTAGTTGATATCTTCTTCTTTGTGTCTACTTTATCTGACTTTAATTTTTTTCTTATATTTTCTAGTTGGTCTTCCAAATTTATTTCTGGATCCTCATTGTTTTCCCGATTTTCGTTTTCAGCTTCCGTAATAGTTTTCGAACTTAATTTTGGATCATCTGAAAGCAATAGGTGGGTAATGTTAAAAACATTTTCATATACATATATGGTTTTTGTTTTTTTTTATGTAGAAAAATACGTATATTTTCAACAAATTTCGAAATATTTATAATTTTGTCCTTAATTGCCTAATTTTAGATATATCTATTTTCTTAAAAAAATTCGAAATGCGTAAATTTTTGAGATTCAATTGCATACTTGGTATTAGAACGCCATCGAAATATGTAGTGTTCAGGAATGAACACCAAACATTGCCAAATTCAAACACCAGAAACTACATTTTCTTAAATAGCATCATATATCTTTTTGTATAATGATGCAAACCTCTAACATTGAAAGTAAAAGAAATATTTACAGTTAAGCGCGAGTCCTGCATTTGGGTATTGCATCCGAGTGGTTTTTAATGTTAGTATTGTTTGGTTACCATGACAAAAGTAAATAAGAGATACTGACATTGAAATTTTTGAACTATTGACTCAAAATTTTGGGCACTGGTAGCCACTTGTAGTTAAAGGCGAGGCTTACATTTGGAAATTACATCTAAATGGTTTCTGATGTTAATATAGTTTGGTTACCATGACAACAGCGAACAAAACATTGACATTGACGATCTTATACTGTTGATCTAAAATTTCGACTCTGAATAAAAGTATCAGTTCAAAAACCTTCACCACATGGATAACATCATCCAATTCCTCAACCGCCAAATGATAAAGACAGCGAGGGGAGTCAAACTACCACTGATAATAGTAGTAGCTCTGAAAGCAATGTATACTGTCAATTGGGGTAACTTGCGATCAATTTCAAGCATCATATAGCATCATATTCACAAAAAAAATTCTGTGTCGGCTATGTAAATAGAAAATATGGTAAATTATAGATATGAAGGAGTTTGTCAAGGTTTTGATCCCCTAGTACTCCTCTAAGTACTTAAAAAAATAAATAGTAGCCATTCCAGGATACCTAAATTTTGGGATCATCTGGAATTTCGGCAAAAAGCCCACCTACATTTTATTTACCAGCATGTGGGGGGTTCTTAGAACTAAAATATAATTTTAAAAATAAATGTTATGTATTTCTAACAGTTCAGGTACAAAAATTGGTCTTGATGCATATGATAAGCACTGGAACATGTACAGTATGACAAATAGAAAGACGACATTTGCGTTTCAGAGTATCTGTGGCTAAGCAACAGATACGCTAATATCATAGGCGGCGATGTTGCTTCACCGCCATTGCAATTATATGCGTTGTTGAGGTTTTGTTGGTTTAATGCGTATTTGAATAGACATGTTTCAAATACGTAATGTACTCTTCTCTAAAGAAATGCACTGTATATATTATATGGTCACTTGTATTAAATATACTTTCTGTTAATAATTTTAGTTTAAGTTTCAATCTCCTGATGATGCCATAAGGCTAAATGTAACTACTAATGAAATATTGTGAAAGCAAGTGTATTATTTTGTTGATTGACTGTAAGACCTATTTCACACAGCGCGATTTATTGGCGAATTAATTGAACAAGTTGATTTTCGATTTTATTGTACCGTGTAAAACAGCAAAAATCGGTACGATTTCTTGAACAATTTGATGTACGATTAATTGAATTGAATAGAACACGCTTTATTTTTGCTGTTTTAATACCAGCCTATTACAAAAAAATACCTACGAATTTTGTTAAGTTACGGCGATTGATGGATAATTTAAATTAACTAACCGAAATCGTAGTAACCTATCCTATATCTATGCCTATACCAAAACTACCAAAACAGATTGCCAATCTATTTTTATAAGCAGATAAAAATTCCCTACTTAATAATTCCCCCGTTCAACTATTAACGAAACTAAACGAGTATTCGCGATCGCTAAAAAATTGTTCAAGTTATTGTAGAATGTAAAACAGCATATTTCTACCGATTTCTTGGACAAGAACTTGTTCAATTAATATAAAATATAAAAATATGCTGTTTTACATTCCACAACAAATTGAACAATATATTAGCGATCGTGAATACTCGTTCAGTTTCGTTAATAGTTGAACGGGGGAATCATTTAGTAGGAAATTTTCATCTGCTTATAAAAATAGATTGCCAATCTGCCTTTATCAAATGTTTTGTCAGTTTTGGTGTATGCACAAATTAGCTTAGGTTGCTTCGGTTTTGGTTACTCAATTTAAATTATCGATTACATGATAATCGCCGTAAATATTCGAAATTTATTCTTACTTTACTTTAAAAACACTAAACAAACCGTAGGTACTTTTCTGCTACTGGGTTGGTACAAAAACAGCAAAGATAGTAAAAAATCGTCGGAAAATCGTGGCAAAAATAGAGCATGTTCGATAAATTCTTGAAGAAATCGTGCCGATTTTTGCTGTTTTTCACAGTACAATAAAGTTGAAGATCAACTTGTTCAATTAATTGACCAATATATCGCGGCGTGTAAAACAGGCTTAAGAAATGTTTCACCATGAGCAATCTTCACTTTGTTTAATTCTCTTTGTCGTAAGGACTGAATTTTTTCTTACTTTTTGAATTTCTCATATTTCTATATTTGTTGTAAGAAGCGGTAGTTGGTTTTGTTATAAAATGATAACTACAAATATTTAAAGCCTGTTTTACACGCCGCGATTTATTGGTCAATTAATTGAACAAGTTCTTAACCAAGAAATCGGTAGAAATGTGCCGTTTTACATTTACTGATTACAGCACATAATTTTTGGAACATTATTCAAAAGGGTTTCAAAATGTTTTGAATCCATTATTAAATTGCTCCCATTGTATCTACTACAATTTCTATAAAGCAATGACGTAGCGTCAATGGAGGCTACTTATAACTTATAATTTTACTCATTGTTAGTGCACACTTGTTTTAATAAAACATGCAGACTTTAATGTTGGAAAAATTAATATCAGCACTTTCCTCCTTATAATGTAAGAATAAGTTGTATTATGAAAGTATTAAGACTCACCAAAATACATTTTCTGTGGTTCCAGCTCTTAACAAGTCATTTCTGTTTTTTACAGATCATGGTTAAGATACTAATAAAGGTCTATAATAAAAAAAAAGAAATAATGCTTGCAACTTCACCCACTGCACTGATCATTAGAGCAACGCAAACTGCGCTGAAAGCCAGTGGCTGACGCATAAAAGTTTACATAAAATAAACACGGCCGGGACAATTCGGCATAAGCGTCAGTATAACTGCGACTCGAAAGCCGATCTGTTGTGTATGCATCTACGCTGTCGTATACTATATCGTAGTTCTACATTTGTTTTGAAAATGTTTCCTACGTCGCGAAAACGACCAAAGTTGGACACAATAAGAGAATTTATTGCAGAAATACCTGATTTAAAGTGTAAAATTCAATGTGTAGTGTGTAAAATAGATTTAATGTGTTGGTCGAAAAGTGATTGTCTACGGCACGTAAATAGTGTAGGGTATGTTTCAAAAAAAAATTGCACACGAGGTTATGACAAATTTAAATTTAATTTATGTGTTTATTGCATGTAATTTACCATTTCATTTACTAAGGAAGAAAGCATACGTCTCGTTTTGGATTGAATATTCGGACTTTAAGTTACCAAGTGAGAGAACATTACAGAGAGTTGTGCCGTCTGCTCGTGAACACGTCGAGAAAAGAATTAAATCGGAGTTGCAAGATAAAAAACTGTGGTTATGTGTGGACGAAACAACAGATCGTAAAAAACATTCTGTGGTTAATGTAATGGTACGCACAATGGAACCACATCGACCGTCACCTTCAATTTTACTAGCTTCCAGACGAATACAACAATGCACTGCCGAAGTAATTTCAATGTTGGTGTTAAATACATTGGAAAAGTTTGAACTTTCAACAAATCAACTGTTGATGTTTATGAGTGATGGTGCCGCAAACATGCTTGCTGTAGGTCGACCTCTTAAAAAACATTGTGCTAACTTGTTGCATATTACATGTAAAATTCATACTCTCAGTCTCATAGCAGATAGTATCAGAAAATGTTATCCCGAGGTAGACGCTCTAATAGCACATACAAAAGCTGTGTTTGTAAAATCCCCAAAACGTATTCGGGAATTTCATAGACTATGCCCCGGTATTCCTGAACCACCACAACCTATTCTTACTCGTTGAGGAACATGGTTAGAGGCTGCATTTTATTATGTTAAATATTTTGAGAATATAAAGAACCTGATTTTAGAATTCGCCCCAAAGGAAGCTGCGGCTGTCAAGGTAAGCCGCTTGAAATTTCAGGATAGTCAAGTTAAAACAGATTTGGAAATTATTCAGAACAATTACGTGGGACTAGCGGATGCGATAGAAAAACTACAAAATTCTTCGGTGTCGTTAGTGGAATCTTTGCAAATAGTGCAACATGTACACGCACAGCTATGCGCGATAGAAGACGCAAGAAATGTTTGTGTTTTAGAAAGGTTTGAAAGTGTTTTAGATAAAGACTCTGATTTTGGCACATTAAGACAAATTTGTGAAGGTGCGTCAACAGAACCGTTAAGTTATTTGAAAGATTATTTTACTTACGCAAATATGACGTCACTAGATGTAGAACGTTCGTTTTCGGCATACAAAAACACTTTTTCTTCACGCCGCACTCACTTTGCCCAAACAACTTTGGAAACATATCTAATGTTACAAATATTAAATAGACATTATCCACTTTGTGATTTCACGGAGGACTCTTAAAACGGTAAATGTTTGAGCACGTATCACATTTAATTTATTTTGTGTAAACTTTTATGCGTCCGCCACTGGCTTTCAGCGCAGTTGCGTTGCTCTACTGATCATCATTGAAAGTCTAATATTATTCCTATCTTTCCTAAAACTACTAGTTATAGAAAATGAAAAATATATTAATTTGGCAACTTTCCTATATTTCTTTAGCCTTTAACAACTAGCAATATCTTATAAGGTCAATCTTAATGTTGAAAATAGATATGCAATAAATTCAGTGCAATTTTTTAATTGTACCAGTGTTAGACCAATAGAAATCTCTTAAATTTTTTCTGAACACTTTTTGTGCAACTGAAACGCTATTCTGCAATCATCAGTAAGATATTACCGACATACTAAAATACTGCACAAGCAGGTAGAATATATCATTTAGAGTGATACTTGCAGTTCTACATTTGAAAAATAAAGTAATAATTATTTACCTAAAACATCATGTGTAGATTTTCCTTTTCCAGCAAATTTTTCATTTTCTTTTAAAGTTTCTTCTTCGTCTTCTTCAGCTTCGGTACCAAAAGATAACAGTTTGAAATCCTTGACTCCTACCCTTTTTTCTTTTTTCTTCTTTCTTTCTACTACAATTTCTCTAATCCGTGGTATTATATCCCCAAAAGGATTATTCAACACCTCAGTTTTTAATATTTTGTGTGGATAAAGCGGTTTTTCATTTTCAATTAGGCCTTCTTCTAATTTAAGCATATTAAAGATTGTATTACCAGATATTTTGCCAAAAATTGTATGTTTATTTTGTAGTTCTGGAGTGGCTGCCAATGTGAAGAAAAATTGCGAACCATTGTCATCCTTCCCAGCATTTGCCATTGCGACAAGACCACGTCTAATAAATTTAAGTCTTTGGTGAAATTCATCCTTGAAAGGTTCTCCGTATATTGATTCACCTCCAGTGCCATCTCCACTTGGATCTCCTCCTTGCGCTATGAATCCTTTAACTACTCTATGAAATATCGTATTGTTGTAGTACCCTTCTAGACAAAGTTGAATAAAATTTCTACATGCTTTTGGTGCTTCTTTTGACCATAATTCTATATCAATATCACCAACAGTCGTTTTCAACAAAACCTAAACATATAGGATATGTAAACAAACACCTAAATGCTGTTACTCCAATTAACAATGCTACCTTTCCTGATGTAGGCGGTTCTAATATATAAATATTACTCATTATAATTATTATATTAATAAACAATGTTATATAAATAATTTATTGTTAGTAGTAAATGCATAATAAGCTACACATTTTATTTGTTCTTTAGTCCGCGTATACTTTGTTTTTCATTACCAATGTCACAAACAGCAGCCGTAAATAAGAATTAGGTTAATTTTGGTTGTATTAATAAATTGTCACTATTTTTAGATCTTTTAAATTAAATCCCTTATTTAAATGGCTGTCGTAGAATGACCGGGTAAATCAGCACTGCCAATCGATTTCTCTAGCGCACAAAAGTTTTTAATTTTTTAAAGAAATTGGATATAACTAGCTTACTTTTTTATTCCTTATCTTTCTTTTATCGTATAAATCTCTGATTGTATTATTTGAACTAGCTAATCGTTTCTTAGGATACGAATACAATGATATATGGAATTTTGTATTCGTTATGTTGTCGCTTGTAGCTCTAAAATTCTTCAGTGTCCAGAAAAAAGGAGAACCACTCCCGGCTTTTATTATAATAGATTTATATCACCGCTTTGGTAAGTTTTGTGTAATATTTTTATTAAAACGTACATCTTGATATTTATAAACTTGTTATCTCGTGAAATAAATCTAATTGGACTCTTCCATTTGTCATTTTGATATTACTCCTAAATGTCATTCATGGCCATTTAGCAAATTTTATCAAAAAGCGTATCACTCTTTGCGGTATCTTGGTTTAGCTTTTCTCAATCTATTATGATGAACAGTTTTCATTGTTAAGAGTGAAAAGTGGGACACTTTTTAACGCAACGGTATTTTAACTGCATAACCGGTAGCAACTTTTTCTCAACGGTCGCAAACCTTAATTTCCAATTTTGGAACTTCTTAAGAAAACTTTCTAATTTATTTATGTATATACGTGTCTTTCGAATGCATCGTAAATACAATTTCGTCGAACACGATTAAGAGGTTTCAGTAGCGCTTAATTTTCACCTTTTTGTTGCAGGATAAAAAAAGAAAAAATATAAAATATGGCGGTTAACGTATATTCAACAAACGTGACAACAGAAAATTTGTCCAGACATGATATGCTAGCATGGGTCAACGATTGTTTACAAAGTAGTTTTGGTAAAATTGAAGAACTGTGTACAGGAGCAGCATATTGTCAATTTATGGACATGTTATTTCCAAATTCGGTACCATTAAAACGTGTTAAATTTAAGACAAACCTAGAGCATGAATACATTCAGAATTTTAAAGTGCTTCAAGCAGGCTTCAAGAAAATGGGCGTAGATAAGGTAAATATATGTCGATGCTGCTTATTCCAATTCATTATAATATATAATTGGTGAAAAGGTGTGGGCATATTTTAAGCTAGGTTTTTGAATGTTCCATAAATATAATAAAGACGATGTTAAATTTGTCGTTTCAAGGGCAAATATACAATTAACTGCAATATCTATTAAGGGTACAAACTCAACTGTAAATCTATTAAAAAAAAAAAAAACTATGTTAATGTTACTGTTTTCTGTGGTGTGGGTGGAAGATAATTCTTTTCTTGGGCAATTTAAAGAAACAGTTTTTAAATAAGAAACATTCTCCACAACATAAAATAATATAATTTATTAAGCAAAAAAGTTACATAACATGCAAGTATACGTCAAACCATAAATATCACCATATTACGCATTAACTGCTTAAAGGGTATCGTCTCAGCAATGCTCTTCCTTCTGATTCATCAACTATGGAAGTATACCATGATAAGTGCATATTACATGAGTTCATCAGTATAAGTAGACAAAAACAAAATCATGCCATACTTGCAACAATATAAAGTGACACGATATAACACCAGCTGCAATAGAAACATTAAAAAATGCAATAGCTTTATATCAGAAGAAAAAACAGTTGCCGATTATGAGTATCTAAGAAAGCTCACACACCAGCAATAATATCAAGGAATGAAAAAAGCAAAAGTACCAAATATACAGGATGTTCAGTTTCCGCTGCACATGATGCAAGTTTAGTTTATATGGAACAGCCTGTATACTGCTGCGTTTCTGGATGCCCCGCTTCGATTCACAACTTTCTTCAACATTCCCTATACCTCTCCCGCTTAGTTTTTGAAATAAGTTGAGATTTTTGTGAACTGTCTTATGTTTTTCTTTAACACCCTATCTCTTAAACGCCTTACAGACCAGTGTGTTGTTTCAAACTTTATTCGATTGAGTATTTTTGGGAGTTTTCGATAATACATAGAAATTGTTTTTGTATCAGGTAGCTTCAATAAGATGGCAATCGAAATCATTGCCATGTTTGATTTATGTTATTTAAATTTTTGAAATGGAACACCCGGTGGATTTTTTCAGAATCAGATATAGGAACTTTTCTAGACATTTTTCTATAAATACTTGTTCGAATTGAGCACCATTTTGCTCCTTACCAACTGTAATGCAATTTCTTGTATTTTGTTGAACAGTTACTAACATTTTGATACTAATATTTTGTATAATATCTAAGTTACGCATTGCGTAAGAAATTATCTAAAAAGTTTTTTCATTAACATTTTTGTTTAGCTAAATTGCGTGATTTTTTTACTGTCGAAAAAACTTTGTGTGCCATGTTGTAAATAAATCTATTCATTTTATGCTGAACTTTAATCATTTTTCTGCTTATTTTCCCTATTTATTACTTATATGTGGTTGTTAATTTATTAGGCAATATCGGGCGTTAAAGCGACAGCGGCATTTCGCAAAAATCTCATTATCTCAATTATCCCAAAAACTAAGATGTACAGCTATAGCGAATGTTGCATGAGTTGAAGAGAGACATCTAAAAACATAACAATATACAAGCTGTTCCATTAAAAAAACAAAAAACTTGTGGGTAACGGAAACTGAACAGCTTCTTTACTTGAACATAATGTTATGTTGTGTATGACTTGTCTCCAAATATGTTTGTTTGAAAACTTTTTCTCTGAATTTCTCAGGAGGGGAATTGCCCTCCACCTACGCACTGCGTGAACACGCTGTATATAAAATTGAAGGTTTATGGATGGGTTATATATAGCACACCGGAATTGTTCAAAAACCATGAAAAAAGATCAAATTATATCAAATCTTTTTGCAAAGTGCAAACTGTTTATCAGACAACATTTATTGATTCTAGGGGAAGAGTATTTGTTGCTCCCAGTTGTACTAGAACTCTATATCATAAATGGACCGCGTTATGCATCACTTGACTAAGCGCCAACTTTACCAACCGACTTTTTCTTCATGTAGCCCCTAAAATGTTTATTTAATTGCTTTTATTTTTGCGCACAAACTTTCTAATAATATTTTTGACTATCCTGCCAAAAATCAGCTTTAACTGAGGGTAACTTGATTTTTAGTAAATTTTATAGCTTTTCTCCAACAACTTCAAATGGCACTTGGTCAAGTGATGCATAACGTGGTCCAAATTAGAACTTTTGATCTGAAGGATAAAATTCCATATTTTTTTGTATTTTTTTTTTTTTATTAGTAAAAGTATTTTCAAATTTTTGTATCGGTATAGTCTGAGTTTGTACATTACATGACATTCTTGTTTTTGTTTGTCTTTATGTGGATGCAATCTTTATTGTTTCATATTTTTTATTTATTTTCTTGACAATAGTTGCAATTTGTGTACATACACTGTGTCTCTCTTTAGATGGCACCACCCCAGTATTTTTTTATATATTATCGATTAAAAAAAATCTTTTTTCTAATTGTACCTCTTACTGAATTGTACATTTCGTGTATGTTACTTTCTCTTCACGGTAAAATGCTAGTCTACTACGATTTAAAATAAACAGCAAAATTGAAGTCGTATTAAGGATTTTTTAATCAAAAAATCTTGTTATTAAAAGTTGTTCGGAATCGTTCAAATCAGCTAAATCCGAAATTCCATTCAAAACAAAAAAATTGAAAATCTTTCTCAAAAAGTGTTTTAAGTCCAGAAAATTGGAATAATAATCTCACAAGTTTGCCATGAGTTTTTATTTTGTTCTTTTAATTCAATACAATAACAAAAAACGATGTTCAATTACTTAAATAACAGTATCTTCGACAAATCTACCATTAGCAAGTATGCATTTTTCAATTCGTTTTCTGTTTCCGACAGCCTTCCTCAATTCTTCTCGACTTAAAAAAAGAGTGAAGCAAGTGAAATTGCGCGACTACCTCCTCCAACATCTTTTTTATTCTGTGAAAGAATTTTTTGATCTGGCTTAGGGTTATTATTGTGTTTCAGTGGTGGGCTGATTCTCTTTCATTTAGTATTGTCTGTTAAGAAAGAATAAAACTTTGTTTCTACTTTATTTTTTTTTCATTCTGCTATATAATTAATTTAGCTATATGTTATTACATACGTGTATTATTCTTAGTTTAACTCTTTGTAATTTTTATTTTTTCTGTTTTTCACTCTTGTACTGTTTGATTAATAGTACACTTTCCTTTTCTCTGTTGTTATACTAATTTCTGCTTATTTTTGACGTTTATATACACTAGTTGTTATATAAATAAATATACTTACTTATACTTACTTACTTACTTATGTCTTGGAGTTATTCTGTCACAAAGTTGTTGAACATTTATTGATCTAGTTTTATACATTTCATTTTTAATAGTTTCCCAAAAATAAAAATCTAATGGTGTGATATCGGGAGCTCTACGTGGCGATTCAATAGGCGTCTAATTGATAGTACATTTCCTGTTGTACTGCAACTGGAAGATCATGTAATGCATCCCATAAATCGTTATTTAGAAATTCTAGAAAATGCGGAGCATTTAAATTTTGTCTAAAAAAGAATGGTCCTATAATTCTATTGTTTAGAATTCTACACCAAACGTTATTTTTTTGGGAATACTGACGTTTACAGTTTATTATCCAATGTAGGTTTTCTGCAGACTAATATCTGCAACTTTGCGATGCAACTATTTCGTTAGTGGTAAATGTAGCCTCATCATCGTCATCAGTAAACAAAATTTTCTTTAGGAAACACTGATCATTTAAAAAATTACCTTGACCCCACAAACAATACTCCAAACGCCTTTCAAGATCCCTTTCTTCCAAAGTATGCAGAAATTTCGGCTTGAAAGGAATTTTCTTATGTCTATTAAGGCACCTCCATATTTTATTTTTTGAATAATTTAAAACTCAGGACGTCGTTCTTAGACTGGATTTTCAGTTTCTTAGACTGGATTCTCAGTGATATAATTCAAAATAACGTTATTTTCAGGATGATGATAACTCCTTGTAATTGATTTTGTCACATTTCCAGTACGATTAAATAAATTGTTAATTCTTAGCATATTCGTATATGTAACGGGAGGACGGTCTGGATGTCTGATATGAAATTCACGGGCAACTTCTCATGTTGAACGAACATCACCCACTAATCTTATTATCTCAACTTTATCAGCGAAAGTTAAATTTGCAACGATATTATCTTATTTTCAACGATTTTAATTTGTACACAATTTGATAAATGACATGCGGTTAGATCAGCAATACATCGAATTTTCTTGACTTTTTTTGAGACAGATTTTCAACATTTTTTGTCTTTAATGAAATTTATTTATTTAGCTTATTTGGACGACTCCGAACAACTTTTATTAACAAGATTTTTTGATAAAAAAATCCCTAATACGACTTCTTAAATTTTGCTGTTTATTTTAAATCGAAGTAGACCAACACTTTACTGTGAGGGGAAAGTAACATACCCTAAAAGTACAATTTAGTGAGGGGTATAATCAGAATTTTTTTTTTAATCGATATCAATAATAGACAGGGTATGTTATGATGAGCTTTGGTTAAAAGTATATGCGGAAGTGAGTAAAATAGAAATTTAAAAATTTACAAACACAAGTTATCCTTTAAAGCTAGCTCAACCAAAATATTTACAACTGTCGGTGTCTCTCTCTTCCACCGGAAGTAGCCATCAACTTCCCTATTTTAAATAGAACAGTACAATTTTTATGTCAGATTTGGGTTCCGTGTTGAATTTTAAAATTATTTTATGCAACATACCCTATCTCTAGAATTCACTCTTAAAGAGATATTGCATCTTTTACAAATGTAATTCGCCAAAAAAATTATTCTACTTGCTGGTAATGTTCATAAAACGATATTTCCACAGTAACAGATAAATTTGCTAAATTATACAGAGTGTGCCGGAAGGGAGGGGACAATGTCAGAGATATTTAAACTGAGAAATCTCGATTTTTTTTAATAGCAACACCTAATTTTCTAAGCGGTATTAGATTCTGTATCAAAAAATAAAGCAAAAATGTATTGTAAGTGCTATTGCTAAAGTTAATAGTTTAAGAGATATAGAAAAATTGTAGAGCTTTTGGTTCGTTACGAAAATATCAAAAAGAACCAAACCCCTCCTAGACGACGAAGATGTAGAAACTAGGACATTAGGTTATTTTACCGCATACCCGATCCATGATGCAGAACTGGCACTTAGAACATCGTCCAAAACAATTCACAGAATTTTGGTGAAACATAGGTGGCGGCCTTTTAAACCTAGCACGGTGCAAAATATAAGATTTACGGATTTTGAACGTCGAAGGGAATTCTGTGAATGGTTTTTAGTTCGAACACAAGAAGATGATGCATTTTTGAATAATATTATATGGACCGATGAAGCCAAATTTTGCAGAAATGGAATGTATAACCGTAAGAATTTTCATTTTTGGGCTTCAGAAAACCGGCACGTCCTAAGAGAACGAAATTTTCAAGATTCTTGGAGTTTTAATGTATTCTGCGCTTTGAAGAACAATAGAATTCTGTTTGTTTACTTTTATGAACACAATGGAATGCGTTACGAGGAAATTTTACATAACGTTATCCGTGAATCATTACGTCTTCGACCAGAAGAAGCGGGGAATGTATGGTATCAAATGGACAGGGCCCCACCACATAACGCATGTGGCGTATTGGTTATTCTTACTGAAATGTTTGACGATCGATGGATCGCAAAAAACGGTCCTTTTAAATACCCACCACGATCTCGAGATTTAACCCCACTAGATTTTTTCTTGTGGGGTTACATTAAAAACGTTGTATACAGAGATCCAGTTGGTACAAAAGATGACGTGACTGACAGAATAAGAAAAACCTTCAATGAACTGGCTGCAGGATCCATTCGACGTGCTACTCATCGGGAATTAATGCGAAGAGTAACAGCATGCACGGAGCACAATGGTGGTGTTTTCGAGCAATTACTATCATAATGAAATACGTATTCAATTTTATTTTGTTATTTGTACATTTGTTTGTTTCGTGCATTTTTTCTTTTTTTTGTTTATTAATAAAATGTTCGATTTCTGAAAGTTCTATTTTTCGAATAATTGTACTGTAGCATGAATAATTGAGAGTTAGTTATGTTGATTAATTACTGCTGAGGACCACCACTGTGTTTATTACTGTTGACAGTACATTTGATAGCTACCTTCAATTGTTTAACCATGGCAAACCAAAACTGATACTAAACAATGTGATATTTAAGATTAAGGAGGTTTTCACAAAATATCTCTTAAATTATTAACTTTAGCAATAGCACTTACAATACATTTTTGCTTTATTTTTTGATGTAGAATCTAATACCACTTAGAAAATTAGGAGTTGCTATTTAAAAAAATCAAGATTTCTCAGTTTAAATATCTCTGACATTGTGGAAATATCGTTTTATGAACATTACCAGCAAGTAGAATAACTTTTTTGGCGAATTACATTTGTAAGTCTGTAATGCATCACATCCGTCAAACTTTTTCGAAAAGATGCAATATCTCTTTAAGAGTGAATTTTAGGGATAGGGTATGTTGTATAAAATAATTTTAAAATTCAACACAGAACCCAAATCTGCCATAAAAATGGTACTGTTCTCTTTAAAATAGGTAAGTTGATGGCTACTTCCGGTGTAAGAGAGAGACACCGACAGTTGTAAATATTTTGGTTGAGCTAGCTTTAAAGGATAACTTGTGTTTGTAAATTTTCAAATTTCTATTTTACTCACTTCCCCATATACTTTTAACCAAAGCTCGTCGTGACATACCCTGTATAAGATACTGGGGTGGTACCGTCTAAAGTGAGACAGATTGTATATAGAATTTTTATTTTTTCATTATGTGCCTCATACACTTATACAATAATAAGTTCGTGTTAAGGTAAAGGGTATCAGTAAACAAATAGGCATATCTAACCAAATATTTGAATTTGAAGAATATAATGCAATAAACAATAACAACCTGGAAAGAGTATTAGTTAAATATATTAAAAGCTACTTTGTGTATACCAGGGTGGAGATTTTGTGGACTATCGCATTCTATTTGGATGTTGCTTTCTGAAGTAGTATTCTATATTAAAAGTCAACACTTCGACAAAATGGTACTCTGAACACGTATTGAGTGTTGTGGATATAGCAATAGAATACTATCGAGTCATAGCCAATTAAATAGATTTCTTCATACCACCACTCAATTTACGTTTGACTAATCTATGATCAGACTTTCCTTTTCTAATCGATCTACCATCTTTCAAAACGGGATGCGCAAAGGTGTCGATTTTTAAACGATATGTCGACGTAGAAACCAAGCGATAAATAGAATTCTATTGTGCACCGAGTCCCACTCTAGTATTACACGAGGTAACGAAATCTTATAATGTGGTTGTGGTTATTATATAGCGTGATCCAAATTAACGGACCATTATTGGTATCTGTTATTATTGCTCGTACAAAATCGGTTAAATTTGCAAGCTAGTAGCACTTTTTTGTTCCCGATTAACATATATTTAATAGAAAAACGATTGAATATAACGCATTTTTGTAAAAGAAAATTAAATTAGCAAGTACAATTAGTACAACAGAGATAACAATAGTGGCCCTTTAATTTGGATTACCTTGAATATCATTTGCTATTTTCAGATTGATAACGCAGTTTCTTATTAAAAGTATGAATATAAAAGGATTAATAGGGTGACATAAACATCAATAACACCGTCAAAATTAATTAGTAATAACCACATGTATCAGTTCAAAATAGAAACTAGAATTGTTTAGGGTTATTATATTATATAATTCTATACATTTTCTTTTTTGTGTTCAATCAAGATTTTTTCTAAGCGGATCACTTTTGAAATATGGCTGTGTGCAAATTAACGTGAGTGGCATTAAATAAATATATATATATAGGATCCGTCTAAAAATTATTAACAGACCTTCACAGGGATATTCGAATGCTAGAATGTGAAGAATGTTTTTTTTTTTACTTCAGAATTGATTGGTCTTGAGCGCGTTGAATTGTATTAATAACGATAGAGTATACATCTAAATAACACACCTGAAAACGTATACCTGGGGTCACCAATTACCCCAATATTATTTTCAAAAAACAAAGAAAATTAAAAAAAAAAATTATTCGGTAATATAGTTAGCAGTAATGTGCGGTGATGACGTAAACGGGAGGCCGCGGACAATGATTCAATATTCTCGCGTATTTCCATTGCATAATGATTAGAGTTTGTTAAAAAGGTGGTACCGGCAGTGGCGCACCGCATAAAAGTGGGTACGTAATATACAATATTAGTGAAAAATAATATTGTTACCTTTTCCTGTCGTCTTGATGTCCACTGTGGCAATTGGCAACCGCCCTAGTAAGCTGCGTAGAATTGCAACATCAGCAACGCTTCCATTGTCGATTCATTCAGCCGTCGACGGTGTTGTGAATACGTTGTCGTATACTTCGAAAATGATCGTTCGACATCCAGTGAAGTAAGATTTGCAAATGTCGAATATTCCTTATTCCTCATCTGGGCACTCTTGATTTTCAGTTATAGACCGAACCTTTTGTAAATCAGGATTTTTCGTTAAAATTGCACCAAATTTTTGAGCAACATCGACTCCTATAGTGTTCGTCAAGTTTTCTAGAGCGGCTTGTAAATTGTTTATGCAATTTAATGCGTCTCGTGCAGATAAGTGACTGTTTTCTAATTGCTCAATAGCTTGTGCAACTTCAGAATAGTTCGTGGAAATTTCATCTATTTGTTGTTGAACGTCCGAATTGGAAAAAAGTTGCTGACTATCTCGAACTGCGGCAGAATCATAATCATAATCAAGTTTCAAGATGACATTTTTCTCTTGTGAAAAATATTTCTGATAGTAAGATACTGCCTGGAACCATGTTCCCCATCGCGTTATTACAGGCTGAGGTGGTGGTGGTAATTTCGGACACAATTGTTTGAATACACGAATGTGTTTGGGAGATTTGATGAACACTTTTTTGGTAGATGCTATTAACTTATCCGCCATCGGATACTTCTTTCGAATGGTTTCTGCTACGAGGTGAGATGCGTGTATGAGGCATGTTATGTGAAGAAGAGTCGGAAAGCATATTTTCAACATCCTACTTTCAGCATTGTTGCGGCTCCGTCAGTAACGAAGATTGTGACTTGGTTTCCTGTGATACAAAATTTTTTCAACGAGTCTTTTATTATCTTGATAACGGTTTGTGCATTAGTTTTCTGAATACTTTTACTGGATAACAACAATGAAGCTGGTGGACCATCACGTTTTAAAGGACGCGCTACAACATGAATGACGCTGTGTTTCTGAGCATCAGTTGTTTCATCCACACATAGGCAGATTTTCTTATTTCTCAACTCGTCTTTTATACATTCCTTTACTGTACCTTGCACATGTGGCAAATTGTATCGTAATTGCATAGATGTTGGCAGCTTCTATGAGGGAACGTACTTAGCCCAAAAAAGGCGAAAGTGTTCATTAGGTACTAGATGTTGTAGGATGTTCCACGCACTTAACATAAAAATAAAATCATATAAAAATTGCCAGTATGGAATACTGTTTCTTAAATTCAATACATGACGTTTACTTTTACAATGTTTTCTACATTCAAACCTATCGCGACTTAGCAATTCGCTATTGCATATTGCGCATTAAATATGCGGACTTCTATATTCTAATCTAGGGAAATGCTTGAGATATTTATTCACATTCGAAGGGAACGTTACACCCTTTGGGCGTCCCATCTCCGCGTACTTATTTGGCGTGCAGCGTGCAACGTACTGTCGTTTTGAACTCTCTCACGGTACTGTCGAGATCGACTACGAGTTGAAAATTACCACTACCTACGGCGCTACCGCTACGCTACTGCCATCCGGTACCACATTTTTAACAAACTCTAATAATGATGTACACAATATGCAAGAAAAATACATGACGGAATCGAATCGCTCCCCAATTTTACGTATTCTTCTTGCAGTTTGTACAAATGTCAAATCAATGATCGTTACATTTTCTTGTAGGCATACAACTTTGCATTTTCGATCACGTGAGCGAGGGCATACACAATATCATGACGATTTGTTTTTTTTTTTTTGGCTTGACCAGGCTGTTTCTCTTCTGCAATACGTGCTAGTCTCATTACTTCTCCTATTTCACTCTGTAGTTTGCAGGATATTTTTTGGAGAACCTGTTCTCCATCCAAGGTTTCTCTAGTTGCAGTCCGAAAAATGTATATTGAGAACACCACAACCGCTAACGTAAATTCAAATTCATGTGTTTATTCTACCAACAGTCAACTAACCTTACCTAAAGTATCACCGCTTCCAACCGTCAAATAAAAACATAAACGGGAAAGTTTGAAAGTGTTGGGGTCACTTATAACTCCGGTATACGTTCTAGGGTTTAAAAATCAGATACGTCAATGAGGTTACATAAATACACCATTTAGATAGTGGAAAAAGCAATTAACAGAAAATAACTTATATTCAGAATAAATACAGTGGAACTCGGATATACCATCATGCTAACGTTAACAAAATGCCGTTTAATATTCATTCTGCTTTAATATTTAATATAACAATGAGAAATTGTGTCATTACTGCCAGATTTCGATAGGCAAATGAAAGTCTCTCTCAGAGGATCACTTTGTTAAGCCTGTTTTACACGCCGCGATTTATTGGTCAATTAATTGAACAAGGTCTTGATCAAGAAATCGGTGGATATACGCTGCTTTACATGCTACAATAAATTGAACAATTTTTTAAAGATCGTGAATACTAGTTTAGTTTCCTTAATAGTTGAACGGGAGAATTATTAAGTAGGAAATTTTCATCTGCTTAAAAATAGATTGACAATCTGCCTTTGTCAAATGTTTTAGCAGTTTTGGTATATGCACAGATTAGCTTAAATTGTCTCGGTTTCGGTTGCTTAATTCAAATTATCCATTACATTATAATCGCCGTAAATTTTCGAAATTTGTTCTCACTTTCCTTTAAAAACTGGGTTGGTAAAACAGCAAAGTTAGTGAAACATCGTCGAAAAATCGTGACAAAAATAGAGCATGTTCTATTCAGTTCAATTAATCGTACGATAAAATGTTCAAGAAATCGTACCGATTTTTGCTGTTTTACACAGTGCAATAGAATCAATGATCAACTTGTTCAATTAATTGACCAATAAATCGCGGCGTGTAAAACAGGCTTTAGCTGACAAGGGAGCAAATGAGCGACAAGAAAATGTTTCAAACACGTTAATTATAATGGCAGTAGTCACGCATTCTCAGAGCGGCTGTTGTGAGTACACACTTTTGTCACTTCCCATGCTTGAATTTAAGGCCATTAGAATCGACGCGACGCGCTATTGAAGAAGTTAATAGTTAATAGATATGAAGACGCATAAACACAACCGAAAGTAATATATAGGTAGCTCGCTTCAATTCAAATCAGTTTGATTTTGTGAGCCTCAAAAAGGAAATTTTGCAATAAAAATGCAAATAAAACCGCGGTTGCGACAAGATATCAAAATCAGAAATGCATTAGACTGATTTAAATTTGTCGATAAAACTTTTTTTAACAATAAAAGTGCCTAGAAACAATAACCAAAATAATGCTAATATAGCTCATAATATTGATGGAATCACGCATGGCAAAAGCAGTATGAGGAGAGAAAGCACTAGCCAAAGGACATGTTTCTGCCTACTCAGTGGCATCTGTGTCCAGTTTTGTCGTTACTTTCCAGACAGCAGACGTGTTTCTCTTGGCAGTAGATGGTGCTAGATATATAATGCTTGCTATGTCGGACGGTAGCAATATAAGCCGAAGAGCAAACAAGGATGTGACGTAAAAAAGCACCCGGAACAACGCTGATGACGCCGGGTAGATAGAAACATGTCCGTTGGCTAGTGCTTTCTCTCCTCGCACTGCTTTTGCCGTGAGTGGTTCTATAAATACTATGAGCTATATTAGCATTATTTTGGTTAGACGTTTTTTGGTAAAAATAACCAGCACGGTTTTTTGGAAAGCGTTCATTTATTAATTAATACAAACTGTCCCTGAATAACTTAATATAAAGCATTTACCAATAGGAGCGTCAGAAATTTAAAATGAGACACCATAACTGACTACAAGTAATATTCAAGTAATTTTTGTTTTATTGTGAAAAGCTGTCTAATAATTACATTATGTTTTGAAAATAATATCGTTTAATTGATCTCTACTGCGTTGAATTGGAGGGATGCTTGTGCTCAAATTTCTGACCCCCTTTTCACATATCATGTCGCGTGATAAATTTTCAATGATGCACGTGATGTTTTGCTCAAGGTCACGAATCGTTCGTGACTTATTCTCGTAGACCTAGGACTGAAGATAGCTCCATAGAAAAGAGTCAGAGAGTGCGAGATCGTACGACCTTGACGGCCAGTTTACGTTACCATTTCTCGTTACCGCCCAGGAAATTTTTCTTGCAATAATTCAATGGTCTCGTGAGATGTGTGACATGTCGCACCGTCTTGTTAAAAGAAAACCATTGTTTAAGTCAATATTTAACAGTTGCCGCCACAAATATTCTGTTATCATATTCCTATAGCGTTCGCCATTGACAGTAACGTGATTTCTCTGTTCGTCTTAAAAAAAAAATACTCCACGAGCCCAAATATCGCACCAAACAGCTACTTTATCAGGGATAAGCATTTCTTGAATCACTTTAAGATTTCCATTAGCCCAGATCCACTAAGCCAGAAATGCGCTTCATATGAAAATATGATTTTTGAGCCAAAATCTGTATCGGCTTCCAAGTCGCAAAAGTCCGACTACATGCAAAACATTTTTATTTACCAAAATAATAATATCACGATCGGTAATTTTTTTTTCGGAAATCTAAAACATTGTGTTTAATGCCATGTATTTTGTTTTATTTTTTTCGATTCGATAGTGGAAACATTGGATAAAAATTCATTTTAATAAAAATATATGTGTTCTCTTTTGCTCCTCTTTCGCTCGCCATCGAGGTATATTCTTAGCTGTATGAAAAAATATATGTTTAAAATATGAAGTGTATTGCTATAATCGAGTTGAAATGTCGTTAAGAAAGGGTTTACTAACTATAAAATGCATACTTTGTAATAGACCACCAAAAAATGACATATTTCAGATGCCGTTTTATACGAAAACTCTATAACCGAGTTCTACTGTACATGGCGTTAATGTATTAGTAATGCTTGAAAATTTAACAAAATAATTGTAACTTGTACATTGAAATGTTGTAAAGTATAGTTACTTTCAAGAAATGTTAGTATTTCTCTAAAAATTAACACAATATTTATAACAAAAGCATATATACGTCTACCACTAACAAAAGGTACCGGGAAGAAAGTGTTCGTACAGTCTGCATATTCTCATAATTAAAAAGTACAAAAAATAGTCTAATATTTTGTGGGGTGCCCTTGGCTTGTAATCACATAGGCATCGAATATACTAAGTTACTTGTAATAGACATATCAATTTTGGACCATCCTGCAATTAAAGTACGCTTCAGTTCTTCTGGACTCGTTATTTCGAATTTCCGAATACGACGATCCAGCTCATCCCAAATATGTTATATGAGATTAATGTCTGAGGACTGTAGTGGAGTTTTCAGCGTATTATAGAGCAGCCATTCTCTGACCAAATAGGAAGTGTGCTTAGGGTCGTTATCTTGTTGTAAATAATAACGACCTTGTAGCCCCAAATTCTGAGCACTTACTCCCAAGTTATGTTTTAAAATGTCTAAGAACTTCTTTCATCATTATGCCTTCAATGAAGTGCAAATTTCCGACGCCATTAGCCGTCATGCACCCCCACACCATTACACACTCTCCACCGTGCTTGACGGACGGTCTTAAATTTTTGGAATTTAAAGCTTCTCCTCGCTTTCTCCATACCAACTTTCGACCATCAGATCCCCAGACATTAAACTTATGTAAGTTTAATGTCTCGGTATGAGGAAAGCGAGGAGAAGCTAGGATGAGCTGGATCGTCGTACTCGAAAATTCGAAATAACAAGTCGAGAAGAACTGAAGCGTATTTTAATTGCAGAATGGTCTGTTACAAGTAACTTAGTGTATTCGATGCCTAGGCGATTACAAGCTGTTATAGACTCTAAAGGGTATCCTACAAAACATTAGTTTATTTTTTGTACTCTTTAGTTATGAGAATATGCAGACTGTACGAACACTTTCTTCCCGGTATCTTTTGGTAGTGGTAGACGTATATATGCTTTTGTTATAAATATTGTTTTAATTTTAAGAGAAATACTAACATTTCTTGAAAGTAACTATACTTTACAACATTTCAGTGTACAACTTACAATTATTTTGTTCAATTTTCAAGCATTACTAATATATTAACGCTTATACTTTGTGATTTATGTTGGTGTACGAAGACTTATTTCGCTCACTGTATATAATTTTAATTGCGTTAATGACATTTTAGTAAAAGCAACTGTTTGGGAAATATACTGGAAAGGGATGTTTTGTTTTTTTTGTAATTTTCTGCTCTTACTAAAAGTCTGTCGGTGAATTTTGAACAAACCCTGATATGAAACAGTATTAATAAATGCCGGTTAGTTTTATTGACACTGCGCAGTTGTAAAATGTTTTACAGAGACGTGAAACTTTTCTGGTAGTATAAAGCAAATAGCTATAAATAGCTAGTATTTGTAAAATTGATATTGTCGATAATCAATATTCATTAGTATTTCAGCGTTTATAATATTATGTAAAGTAGGAATGAATAGTTTACATGCATACATATACCAGGTTATTCCAAGTTGCATTCTGTTCTTCAACGAGAAGAAGGTGTAGATTAACAATTACATATGAAACCCTTGCTAATTCATTAATTGTTTATTTGTTGTGACAAATTATTACAGGTAATTCCTGTAGATAAGTTAATTAAGGGCCGTTTCCAAGATAACTTTGAATTCTTGCAATGGTTCAAGAAATTCTTTGACGCGAATTATGATGGCAGGGAATATGATGCGCTGGAGGCTCGTGGAGGTCTGGCCCTCGGTTCTGGGGCTCACGATCACGCGATTCACCAAAAGCCAGCGCTCACCAGACAGGGTAACGGTCATACAGTTAGAAAGCCAGGTAATACAACGCGGTGGCATTGCTTTGACGGTTAAGGAGATTTACTGTTTCAACTTCGTTTCGCTTTACAGTGGCGTTCTTCAATGTAAATACCATGATTGTTTTGTTCTATTGCGTTTCCGTCATAATTGCTATGGATTGTGATTTTGTGTCTTATACTAATACTGTTTTGGAAAATCATGAGTTTTTGTAAAATTTGTTATTTATATAAAGAGCGGTATTGCTCCAAGGTTTTTCATATTTCATTAAGTATACTGTAATTGCAACTTTGGAGGCACAGTATCGCAATTTATTTCTTGAAAAAATAAACAAATTTACAAATGATGTATTTATATGACAATAAAGATTATGAATGTAATGGTGAAATAGGTAACAAATTTAGAGTGATTGGCATTAACTCTTGGGCTGTGAACTAATTTACCGTGGCTTTATAGAAGTTTTGAAAATTTCGACACAGTTTCACTTGGTTAAGTGCCATTTGCTTCTGGAATAATCTGCAATCATTTACCGACATGATAAAATATGTTTAACTCGTTAACGATGACGTGTACCGCCGGTGGTATGGTGCAGGCATTGTATGTGCCCTTCTGCGGTACACTTGTCCTTACAATTCCCGCAATATACTGCTATATTTAATTGAATAGAATTTTAATAGGTGAAGAATCCATAGTACCACAAATTGCAATATCGAAGGCCGATTTCCATTCGACCAACTTCGAAGACGTTCTGACCTCTTTCTCGGTTTCTCCAGCTCCTTATATAGCCTCGGGTTCCCCTCTCCTTGTCCCAGATGTTTTATTAGCAACTTGTATCTCCATTTAATGATAATTTTATCTCAATTTTCTTTACGTCGTAAGTGTTCGTTGTTAATGTAATATTTCCCTACAAAAATGCACAGGATAATAATAGTAATTGGCCGTTGAGTAAAGACGTATTTGCCTGAATGTTCTATTTTCCTAGTAAATCCAAGTGTCTTACTATGAAAATTATATTTCAAGACTAAGATAAATTCAACTTTTGATTATTCAAAAGTGCGCGGGATTTCAGTGCGCGACGCATTTCCATGAAGAGTTCGCATAACGTCAAAGTTTGAGGTTAGTTTTTCGTCAATCAATTTAATTTTCATAAAACGTTATTTGTCATTTTATCACAAAAAAATTGCATTATTTTTTAAAGAATATTGTCATCGTGACCGTGTTAACGCGGTTACCGCCAATAACAAAAGACTTGGAGCAGTAGATACATCGTACAGTACTCGCTATATGCTGAGGTGGAGCCAACATTACGTTTGTTGTGACCACCACCACCCAATAGTGTATTGTTTTAGCTATAAAATTATGGGATATATAACACGCTTAATAAGTTAGGCCCATTTGTAACGATGCAATAATCCGAACAATTTTCTGCAAAGAAATTTACATAAAAAATGCATAATTTTTAACCGGTTTTAATCGGATTGTAAATTTGATTCAGGTCGAATATGTTGGTATCATTCGCCGTTTCTTTATTAAAACTTCAAAATGATGAAAATTGCCTATTATCACTAGAGTGCGGATCGACGAGATTCCCTGAATAGTACAAGACACTTAGAGACAGTAACTCATTAATAGCGTACAAATGAATCACGCGACAGCACTATCAATATCAACTTGTTCTATTCGACCCGGTGGATGCGCACACTGGTTTCTTTATATGGAATTTAGAAAATATTTACAGGTACAACACAAGATCAGTGTTAAGTGATAATAGTAAGCTATGTTTCTTTCATATATTTAGTACAAGTGCAGTGCCTAAAAACTTGATGAAGTTTAAAGTAACTCTTTCTTCACGTTAATTAGCAGAATTTTCTCTAAATTCTCTTGGGTAAAATTTGTTCGCTTGTTTGTGAAAACTTTTTTAAATATTGAAAAACTTCTTTCCACGTCGCAACTAGTAAGAGGTGTATATTGAAAGTAAGATATAATGTTGTGATATTTTTCATCATGTTCAAAGTCTTTATTGTTAATACTCTTTAATATAGTCAAATCTGGATTGCGGTTAAAGACTGCATCTACTTTTTCACTTAAACGAATGCCATGTTCCCCATCTGGTTACTACCGGTGAAGGAGGTAAAGAGAGTTGCGGATATTTTTCTTCATATAAAGATATTCTCAACGGGGCTTTTAAAAATACTTCCTTCGTATTACTAATCAATTTGTTTACGTTTGGAAATTCGTCCTTTATAAATTCCGCAATTCTGTGCAGTCCATGGGCAGTACATGTTTGGAAAACCCGTTTCCAGTGATATATTTGCTTTTAGCATGTAAGCTGCAGCATCACTTCTGAATAATAAAGCATTTTGTCGTTTAGAAACATCATTATTAGAAGTGTTTTACATGCTATTAGAAGGGATGTCTCCATTGAAAACACCAACAACAACGTTAACTACGCTTCTCCTTAATATATCCATAGTTTCATCTGCGTTCATCCAATAATACGAATCTGCTATGTTGTAGATAATTTTATTTATTTTTGTATATGTTTTAGGTAAATAGTTTTGTTTTATAGTTCTCATCCGGAATTTGTTTAAAAGTGTATTTGGCAAGAAATTTTCTAATAATTCGATTGTAAAGTTTTCTAATAATTCCATTGTCAAGTTTTCTAAAAGGTGTACCTGCAGTGCTTCACAGAGATCAGTGAAATAATTATCAGTTGGTTGACCTTTGTTGTCTATGTGTTTTGCTTTCCACGTATTGGGTTAATTTAGTTTTCTTTGAGCATTTCAATCTGGCAGTCATGGTCTATAATCCATGTATTCATCAACCCCCTGCGAGGACGTTTACAGGAAGCCATTTATGCAGGGTGACACATGGGAGAAGGACGTTTTTTAATAAAAGAATACTCAAAAAATTCACAAATTAATGTATGTTTATTGACATGTAATTAAAGCTCACTAGTTGCTATTTTTATGTCGTCGAGGTGATGTCCATCATTTCGAATGCACGTCTCAATTCTCTTCTCAAAATCCTGCATCACACGGTTCAACATCTCTGGGAGGATGGCAGCAATTTCTTCAGCGATTGCATTCTTCAATTAGTCCAAATTTCGCGGTTTGTGGACATAGACACGGCACTTGAGGCACCCCCACAAAAAAGAATCACACACTGATAAGTAGGGGGATCTGGGAGGCCAAGGAACATCGCCAAAATGTGAGATAAGTTGTCCAGGAAACATACGCCGAAGAATTGTTAGTGAAGCGCGCGCGGTGTGCACTGTTGCGCCATCCTGTTGGAACCAAACATCTCTTAAAGGGATTCTTCGTCTTCTCAGTTCTGGTTCGAAGAGCATATGAATGTATCGAACCGAATTAACAGTGACAGCGACACCATTGTGTTCGAAAAAATAAGGTCCAATAATGCCAAAAGAACCAATAGCGCACTAGACAGTCACTCTTTCAGAGTGTAGAAGGTGCTGATGAATAATATGTGGATGCTCGAGGACCCAGTAACGCAGATTCTGCTTATTTACAGACCAGTTTACATAAAAGTGTGCTTCATCACTCATAACAATTCTCACATTATCAGTCGATACCATCTGAGTATTGTGTTACGACTCGGAACAGCTCCGTCTCGACCGACATTGAATTGTAAATGAAACATTCGCTGCGTAGCTGTCACAGATTCACCACTTTTAACGAAACTGTCATAGACGAACAAACGATGCTGCAAGTCCCACTGCTCCATTGTTACTAAAATGGCGTCTTGTGTGGAGAAGAACTGCCTGTCATGCGACCTTCCCCCACTACCGCGCTCTCAGTATTGCGCAGTTCAAAAACGTCCGTCTCCCGTATGTTACCCTGTATATATAGAAAATGGGGAAGAAAGAAAAATTAAAAAATTCTTAATAAAAGATGAAGAAAAATAAAAATTAGTTCTAATAATGCCTACTCAATTTGAAATGATATAAACGTTCTAACTAATCCTAAATAATGAAACTGCAAGCCAAAATATTCGTAAAAGGGCAAATTAAAAACGCGCGTGCATACCACCTTTTGTGAGCGACTAATGAAAAAAATCCAAGACGAGCATAAATACGGCTTCCCTTAACCGATAGCTATCGCTAATGTACGACACTGTCCACGTGCCTGACTGTATCGAAAAGGGACCGCGTCGATCTGCACCTTAATTATAACTGTAACTATTAGCTAATAAAATTGTATTGCTGAATTGAATAGGGCAGATTCTAAATTATTTTGTATTAATTATTGCACAAGAACTTGCAGCCTACTTACACATTTGGTACTCAGAAATTTTCTGTACTTGAAAAATTCTACAAAATAATATGTAACTTCTTGCATCATTGCAAACGGGCCTTAGAATAAATATACGTGTTTAACGAAAATAAAATACTATGGTACTTTTTACACACATTGCATGTTTTTACCATCTTAATACGTTTAAATGCACAAGATGTAATAATTTTATTATTAATATTGGGCAAGGTCTAATGTAAAAATTAGTATAAAGTAAGGTTACCTAAGAAGGTCAGATATAACCTCAATTTGCTATGTGTTTATCGACCACAGCTGCGACGCAGATAGCAAGTTCCGTCTAGCGTCTTAAGTAACTTCATACTATAGCTATTGGTATGCGGTTTAATGTGTGTGATAATTGTTCTTAATGCCAAAATCACCATGGTTATAGGTTTTAACGCAAGTTCTATTGCTTTTCTGAAATATTAAAAAAATTTAAGGTATACGATGGATTTTACATTACTGTACATTCCTTCGATGATTAATTGATAATAAGGATCAACCAGCATGGTCTCATTGAAGCTGTTCACAACGAGTCAGTTCTTAGATTTCATCTGTAAGTTATGTCTTTAATTTTTCAACTTCACTTGCTTTTAAATGAGTGATTTTACAGTCGGTATTGGATGTGTAGAAGATTGTCGCCCATTCTACCATTATTTAAGAGAGGAAATATATGGTATCCATCAAAATAATACTTATAATTGATTTCATTTTTACTTATTTTCTAATATAACCATCAAAATATGTATAATGTAATATGCTTCTCATATATTTGACACTATCATAATCCATTAGCAATAAATTGTAAATTTGGAAAAAAACAATCGTAGTATTTATAGTGTTTGAGGATGAACATCGCAAAATTAACAATAACTAACCTGTGGTATGTGGTATCACCGTTGTATTACCCGACATTTCTTAGCGGTTCGAATTTTTTCTTTTTCGCCTCATTGTTTAAATTGTTTATTTTAGTATTCTTTACCTATTACATTTTACCTCCATTCACATGTTACATACATACACACATTTTGTGCGTTCTGTGGAATGTGTAGACAGCACGGTGCTTTTAATAAATGCAGCAATCAAAATAAGGGCGGCAAAAGCAAAAAAAAGCTATTTACGATTTTATTTTCCCATTCAAGTTACCCCTTTTTAAGCCTTCGGCTCTTTTTCATTCTCATTTGCACGTTTTGTTTCATTTGCTTGCGTAGATAGTGCCCATAGACAGACTGGTGAAGGGACGTTTTCAAGACAACTTTGAGTTCCTCCAGTGGTTCAAGAAATTTTTCGACGCTAACTACAGAGGAACAGAATACGACGCCCTTGCTATGCGTAATGGAGAAGCGATGGGAGGAGGTGGCAGTGCTGCACCTAAAGGTTCGAGCGCGATGGCTCGCAAACCTACCCCTCCCTCTACATTAGCGAAATCGGTCAAGCCTGTGGGCAAAACTAGTATGTTCTCTTTTCTTATTTTTTGAAATTTTATTTTGATTATTTTTTGATAGCTATTTCATTGCTTTCTAATACGACTTACGTAGATTTCTGCATATTACCTGTATACATATTTATTTTGAAATATTTTCTATTCATGCTTATGTACTGTTTTCATTGTTGATTTCATTCTCTAGAGATACTTAGTGTTTTTTGTTGGTCTTGTTTATACAGTATTTCATTCTAAAATCATGTAAATATTTGCGTATAAATTAAATTGTGGTTTTTTATTGGAGAAATGCTTGAACTATCATTTGGTATAGGAGAGGTTATTTAGTTTCTTGGTCTACTGCTGTTATATTGTAAAGCAGTAGCAAGTTCATTGAAACATTGAAGTACATTGAACCTTCATGTTCATGACAATAATATCTAGTAAATATATATATAGATACTCCAAAATAATCAGACAATATGGCATTTTTCCAGTAAATTTAGTAAAGTAGTCTTTCCAACAAACGCCCTTCAATTGTGGTTGTTATATTGATATTGTTTTTATGTTCAGTGCCTACTAAAGTCAACCCAGTTCGCCCAACTACGAAACTTACACCCACTGTTAATAATCGTGGAGATTCCGGTAAAGTAGAGGAGTTAACAAATCAAATTTTAGAATTAAAGGTTTACACTAAACAAAAAAAAAATACATAAGTAAGCCTACAATCGATTAAAATTTTAGGTCAGCGTTGAGGGACTGGAAAAGGAAAGAGATTTCTATTTTGGCAAACTTCGTGATATAGAAGTGATGTGTCAAGAAGCTGATGAAAATAATCCTTTAATACAAAGAATTCTGGAAGTTCTATATGCTACAGAAGTACATTAAACCTTATTCAGCTTGTAAAATTTAGTAGTAATAATATTGTTTTCCAGGATGGTTTTGCGCCTCCAGATGAAATAGAAACTGTCCCAGGCGAAGAAGATGAATACTAACATTTATCAGCAGGAGGTCATATTTTAATTTTATAAAAATAGTTGGCGCACTTCATTTCTTTTTGTAAAGTTTGGCTGTAGTGCGGTAATCAGTAATAACTCGTTAAGTATTATTGCATAATATAGACTTTTTTACATTAAAATTTTATTGTAACCGTTGCTGAAATTGAATTATATATAAAATAACTATGTAACAATATTTGAGATGTTGCTTCAATGTGTGCTGGAAAATTGTTAAAATCTACTGTATTGCTCTAGTTAAGTTTACTTCTGTTTTTTTGTGTTTAACGTGTTGGCATCATCAATTTAAATAAATCATCTACAAGTTTTATTATATACAAACATTTTATTTTCATCGGAAAAAAAATTTCTTGATTTCGAATTCATCTTATCTTTTACAACTTTGGGAGAATTCGAAAATTATTACTGAATTAAATTATACATTATTGTGGCAACTTTTTATCTAGAATACAGCGGACTTATTTACAGTCGTGGTAAGCTCAGAAAAGCTCTGAGTGGGCCTGGCCGAGGGAGCTACATGTTGACAAGGCACACTCATATCCATAATTTTTTCGGTAGGATATTTAAATCAAACTAAAGTAGCAGTTACTATAAACAAATGACCAATATCGTGTGAAAAACTTAGGAATTAAGAAAAATAAAGAATCTTTGAATATTTTTCTAATTTAAAATAAAGCAAACGTTTATTTCAACTTCAAATACAATTTATTTGCAAAATGTTTTACAATGTGTGTTCATGGTTTTTGTTTTTTTAGTGATCATATTCATCATCTGAAGATATTCCATCCTCGCTGATCCAATCTTCATCCGAAGAGGCTGTATTCACAACGAAAAAAATTAAATTTTCCACAATTTCGTCGGTTAAATCATCGGCCTTCCACATTTCTTCTGCAAATGACTTACAACGGTTACATTCCTTTTCCCCAGTCAGCTTGTGTGATTTCTGAAAATGCAGTTCTAATTGCTCGATGTCAGGGCTAGAGTGGCAACACATTATTCATAGCAACTTTTCTTTTTGCCATGCTCCAAATTAACTCTATCGGATTCAAGTCACAATGGTAAGGGGGCAAATGTAAACAGTATGGCCACGCTTTTTTTAACAGTTCATCACCATAATAAGTTTTAGTTTATGAGATATTGTGTTACCAACATTAAAAGTCCTGCTTTTCGCATTTCTGGTGTTGCAGTACCATTTGCTTCTAGCCATGATCGAATATCATCTTTAAATTATTTTGTGTAGGTGGTTTATCTATTTGCATGCTGTGATATGGTGCATTGTCCTAACAATCATGCTATGTAGAGGCAAGTTTTGGAATATGTTGCTTTTCTAATCATTGCATAAAATTGAAGTGGCTCATATCATCGTAATAATCACCTGATTTTCTTTTTGACTTAGAAATTAGCAAAGCGTTCTCAACAAAGCCATCGCAACTTCCTGCATGCACTATAATATATCTCTGATCAGCTTGATCACACTTATAAACACCAGGTTCTTCTTCCGATTGCCAACATTTGCTAACTCCATATGTTGGGTGAACATAGTTTTATCGAAATATATCACCGGTCTTTTATTCTCCTCTAAATTATCATTTTCTCGAAATCTTAAGTGCCGAGAATGCCAAGCTACAATGTAATTTCTTTCCATCAATAATTTTTCTTTTATTTATTTCATTTTGTCTACTAGCAGTTTTAATGTTGGCACCTTACGATCTACAGTATACATCTCATGGAAAGTTCTTCTTAGTACATCTTGGTCAAAGTAATCTAACTCAATTTTCATACGAAGCTGGAGTTTCTCGCTTCTTTTTTGGAGATGTTAATGAAGAAGTGCCTGCGATTTCAGATTCTCTGCGAATTTGCTTTATCAAACTGACTGATTTTCCTGTTGCTACAGCAGCTAGCTCGATAGCTTTTTCTAATGGAACGCCCAATGACCATCTGATTTCCCTTTTGTCAAACTCTGTAAATTACAATAAGTTTGTGCTTCCGAATAAGAATTTTGCATTTACTCAGGGTCCAAACCTGTAAAAAAAAAAAAATCAATTCCCTTTAAAAAATTCCCTTTTTTTTTATAAGTTATATCGCTTAAAAGAAATATTAAAAACTTAAAAATGCCTAGCCTCAAAATATAAAAATTTAATTGTTTATATATCCTTGAAATAATTTATTTACCTAAAAATGTACATATACGATACGTTTTTAAAAAAGTCATTTTTTTAGTCAAACAAGTGGGGAACGGGAAAAATAAAAAAAATTTTGCAAAATATAAACCAAGGGTAAATCAAAAACTTGTGCCAGTTATTGTACTAAAGGAAAAATTGCGCTTCTTTTTGGGTCATGTTGTTTGTTATTGTAATTACTTCGATATTTTTCCGAGGTTTTTCTGAGTTTTGGTGGCACTGATTGTTTTCCCAAACGTTTTTGATTGGCCAAGCACCAGCAGTTTATTTTTTTAATATTTTTTTTTTTCTGATTACAATATATTCTACCCATTAGAGGAATTTTTAAGACTTTAGAAAAATTTTTTATCTTTTTTTTAAAAAACCCGAGTGATTTTTGAAATACCCGTAGTCCAACGAACGGCTCGGAGGGGGGGGATTTTTCCTGCGCAGAGTGTGACAGCTTAGAATGGTGAAAAAAAATAGAAGATCTAAATTTGATTTTTTTTAAATGACAAAAGAAATTATGGATTTAATATTGCGTAGAGTTTCAATAAAAAATATATTTATTTTCTTATATGCTTCGAATTATTTTTTTCTACATTTTAATAACAAGGATACCCCAGTATAATATAATGAAACAATCCCCTTTGCTTCTAGCCATGATCGAATATCATCTTTCGATTATCGAAAAACAAACATTTCTTTTAAAAAAAATATAAAAAAAAAAAAAAAGCGTTGAAGAAAGACACGAAAAAAAGTATAATAAATTCAATCATTTCTCATCGTCGGAAATCGATGGTCGATGATCTTCGTTAGGTTAATTATTCTCTTCCTTATTGTGGCCACTGAAAATCAGTTGCCGCTGAAAAACGTTTTTGCACAGAACTCAAAGAATTAAAAATCTCCCGCAAATTCTTTTTTATAAATTCAAAAATATTATGAATAGATTAAACCCAAAAATTTGGGGGCTCGCTGGCGTCGGTATTACGGGTTAATATAAGAAAACGAAAAATTTATAAATAAACTTGCTAATTATTTTAAAAATTTGGGCACAGGATGTGAATACGTAAACTTGCTCATTTCATATGTTTCCACATTTTTCTTTAAAAATTGTGCGTCGACAAAAAAAAAAATTCTTATACATAGGAAAAAGATCTCTCCACATCTAAGGAAGTTACATTTGCATGTAGAAACTGTTTTTCAAATCACTTAAAAGTTCACTATTCTTACCTTATTAAAAAACGGCTTCTAAAGTATTAAAATCGGATTTTTCCTTAAACAATCTGCCAACTTTTGACTACGCATAATCCTGGCGTATCATTTAAATGTGTGTAATTTATTTTTACACTCTCCACTATGTCTAATAATTCCTGCAATGACAATTCAGTACATTGTAGTTTTCTGATGGCATCTAGTAAAAACTGTTAATTGGTAAAATATTGTTATTAAATCTTCTAAAATTTTAGGAATTTGAAATTCTCTTTGACCTTTCTCTAATTGCTTGGGATTCATTCCGATAAATCGCATTATAACTGATTGAATTTGTTGAAAATGGATCAAAAAGTAAAAGCTGCTGTTACCAAGTACCTCATCGCGTTAAAATTGGTTCAGGAGGTTCTGGAATACCTGGACAAAATTTACGAAATTCTTTTAAACGTTTAGGAGATTTACGAAACACTGCTTTATACTTCCAATCATCCGATCAACGTTTCCGTAATGTTGTCGAACAACTTCACCACTAAATGCAAAACAGCCCGCACGCAGGTTACATGTATTAAGTTAGGAAATATATGTTTTAAGGATCACCCAACACTTAACATCGTTTGCTGCACTATCTGTCACAATCATCACAACTTGATCTTGGGCAATTTTAAATTTTTTTTTTAAAGCGTTCATTATCACTTTTTGAATATTTTCCGCGGTAAAATTGTTGAAAAAACGTTTTTTCAAGCTAACAAGTATCGAGATGCTGTGTTCTCGCAAGATAAAACGCGAGCTATTACATTCACAATACGTTTTCTTTATATCGGTCGTCCCCATCCACGGTAATCCATATTTTTTTTTTGGAACACAAATCACGTTTACACACACTTTTCTAGCATCTCTTCATTCGCGGCAAATGATTCTGTAATTGTGTTTGTAAGGGTAATGGGTACTTTGGAACGTATTGTCGCCAAAACGTTTTAAAAGCTGCTTTTCCACCAACGACAATGGAAGATTACAAGAGGTAAACATAATTTAAAAAATGTATGAGGAATAGTGTATAAGGTATTTTAGTTCTTGCATTTCTCATATGCTTAATACCATTGACATGCCCTCTGGTAATCAGTTCTGTCCAATGCAGCCAAACGAACATTGCATATTAGCAAAAAACTGCACTACCGTCATATTTTAAATGGGAAAAAGTGACACATACTTATGTACATTAGTAGCAATTATTAAAGAGGCATTGTTTTCTTAGGTATGTAATATTAGTTCTATATGAAGCGATACACTAATTATGTATTGGTATACTACTACAACACACAAAAAACACCAGCTATATTTTCAAAAGCGACACGTAAGTACATAACCTTTACCGTTCGACTAATCTCTGCAACAGCTCAACCGGTACTAAACGAAAATCTCTCTCAGCGCGTTTAACATGATTTATATTCAAGGTCGACACTACATGCCCTGCTTCTCTACCGGTTTAGTTTTATTTATGAATTTTTCGTATTCTTATATTAACCCGTAATACCGACGCCTATGCGAGTCCGCAAGTTTAGGTTACTCTAGTTATGAATGATTTCACGACTCTGACTATTTAACGCACGACCACTTACGTTATTCACTTCATTTTTACTCCGCTGTATATCACTCTGATCTATATAGACGCTTACTATCAACAGACTAATACCACCTCCACTTTTTCTTCGGTTGCTACGGCGCATTCTATCCCACCCTCACGAGTCGTTGGTTGGACTGTATGTGTGGTGAAGTCGATTAAAAAATTACGTTTTTTTTCAAATAATTAAAAAACAAATTATTATAACCAGGCTGTCTATTGGTCACTCTTTAATTTTTCGCCAATCAATTGTGAAATTAGTCAGAAAATAGCTTCGGATTTTTTATCAATCAAATTGTGTCTGACTAGTTTGTGATTTCTGCAGAAACAAGCCTATAAAGTAAACGTGACAAATATTGCCACGAATTTTTCAAATCAGTGGATATATGGCAACTTGTCGACGATGCAAGCAGTGCGTTGCGTTGTGGAGCAATGCGCAAATATATTTCCCAGTAGGTAAGCTATGCAGGTTCTACGCCAATTTCAAGGCCACTCGCCCCTGTATTTCTTAAGAAGATTGTAGGAGCCGATAAGAAGCGTTTTACTTTCGATGTGCAAGGCATGATTCGGGGAATTTTAGATGACGCGATTTGCGGTCTAGCAGTTTCTGGATGATGTAATTTTCGGCCTTCAAGATCGCAGCTTCCGGTCGGGAATTTTGGATGATGTAACTTCCGGGCCTAACGGTCTTTGTAGTTTTTTTGTAGTGTAACAGTCTTTTTCGGGAATTTTTCTAACTTATGCGGTCGGATTCGTGCTTTCGTTATACCGCGTTACTAAGTTCCGTAGTAAAGTGAACTGCTAAAATATATGGACAGTGTTGCAAACGTTTGCCCGCTGTGAAAGTATAAGGTGGGGAGTCGGGCGAAGCGAATCTATCAGTAAAAATCCAATCGCCGTCAGGAGAGGATCGCGCTAGACTCTAGCCATGCATTATATCAGTAGTTTATTTCTTTAATTGGTCATCTTTTCCCCTTGGTTATTTTTGTTCTGCTTTTTTTTTGTCTCGAAATTATACTGTAGAGTAGTTTTCTTTGTAATTATGTTCTTATAAACTAAGAAGTTAAATGGTACTACGGTAGAGACAGTACTGCAATGACTGCTTACTTGAACATTTATTACAATAATACGTCATTTTACCATAAAATTCCATTAATTAGATTTAGAAAACATGTAAGTATTTGTTATACGCTTATTATCATTTGAATATTTAATATATTGGATATTTGGAAATGAAGAAATATAGTTGGTTTATAATGAGAGGTCCTATTTAGTTTTAGAATTCGTCATTTTCCTTTTAAATCAAGTACGTTTTCTTTGCTTGATATGCGACAATAGTATTTATTTTGAAATAATCAACGATTAAAGTCCATCAATAGGACAAAAATCAAATAAGATGTATTACGTATTTTCTAAAATCTGTGCCAAGCTATTACTCGACTACGTACGCTGGCGCAGGCGACTGATTGTAAGTTCTGAGTTGCGAGCAGTGTTGCCAGAGCCGAATTGCTAAGTTCAACTACCAACGTTCCGAAATTCCGCTACCAGCGCCAGAATATTCCGTTCCCTAATCCGCTACTGGATGTTGACATTCTTGTCACATAAATCTTGTTCTCCAGTTAATTCTTGCTATTTTATGACACCAAGTTGTTGCGATAGAGGAGTAAAAGTTGCAAATGCAGAGAAATATTATAATAAACAGAAAAAGATCTTTAATAATATTAATAAAATATAACATACATATACATATATAATCTAACATGTACATACAAATATTTAAAAAAATATATTCAATATTGAAAAGATTGTTTAACTACAATATTAAGAAAGATTATTGAAAACATATATTGCATTATAAATGAATTTAATTAAAGTAATTTGTAGCTACGCATGTAACTACATATGTATATAGGAAATCTTGTTGTGCTTATGAGAAAACTATGATTACAAAATTGATATGCAATGTTCGACGATTTTAGTATTTATACATATATTTGTTTAGATTTTTCACAAAAAAAAAAAACGATTACCCTAACAAAATCTAATTATTAACAGCAACCTACCTAAAATTGAAATAAAATGAAGTCGAAGGCTATCAGTCAGTGTCAGTGAGCTCAGAATCTAAGGAACCTGATTCTGCTGCTGGTATTGCCTGGGTTTCTCCAGTCGTACTTGTATACATTTTTAAAGTTTTGAAGTGGTTGCCATTTATTTTGTATGTTATACAGCACTGCTTGTTTGATTATACTAGGGTATGTAAGGATTCATTTATAGTGGCGACTCCCATACATATGTTGAATACGTCGCTTCTGCTAGGAGCGTCCTTGATTCGCTTCCCGCGCTCTCCACCTTACACTTTCATAGCGGGCAAACGTTGTAACACTGTCCATATATTTATGCGGTTCACTTTACTACGGAACTTACGAACGCGATATATCTAATTTTATCCTCAACAATGCACTTAAAGTATTAGCCAAAATCCGATTTCTTTTTTCGTTTCGATGTCTGCCATCATTGAGAATACTCTTTCGACATCAGCATTTCCGTGCGGCAACGATAAAATCTAAATTACAACATTGGCGATGTTTTCAAAAAGAATTTCATTGTTAACATTCTTTAATTTTGTTATTTGACACCAAAAATTGATGATATTATTTTGCAGGAGTTTATTCTTTTCTACGCCTGAAAAAGTAGATGCTTAACTTATTACGCTCTGCAATAGTGATATCCGGATCAGCTATGTCATTAAATTTTTTAAATACGGGATAAGAGATCTGATATGGGCTCCAAAGTAATAGTGGGTGTTAAAAAAGTTAAGTGCGAAAAAGATTATCATTAACCGGAAACCTCTTTAAAGATTCATGTACTGCTTTTTGATAAAAGTCTATACATTCTAATTTAAATTGCTCAATATGGGACTTTATCAAAGTTCTTTAAAAGTTCCATAGTTTGACTCCCAACAGAAAGTTGGTCTTATCGGTAAAAGAACAGGAGAGTTATAAATATCTAAAAAAAACAATTTTTCGTCTTTATAATATTCAGAGGACGTACAAAATTCGAACATAATTGCTTTACAGATCTTCGACTTTCTGTTGACAATATTTATTAAAACTTTCTGTGATTGAAAAAATGGCGTTAAACTGGTTGAACATTGGCAATACGTATTTAAAAAATAATAAAAATGCTTTTACATAAGGGTCCTAAAGTTCTTTAAAAATCATGTCTCCTATTTGCTTTATTTTTTTTTCTTATTTTAATGCATTTAATTATTTGAAACTCAAATTAATGTTTGCAAATAATTACCTCTCCCAATTTATTGAATTTTCTGTAATGGCCGAAACTGAAAATTCCGCTACTTTTTAAGCGATTTTGGTCTATCGCCGCTACCCCGCTCTTTGAGTAAAATTCCGCTACCCGGGAGCGGAATTCCGCTACCTCTGGCAACACTGGTTTACGAGTAGGTACGCTTGTCTAGGGGCACTGAGGAGAACAGGGATGTGCCTCGCGCAAGCGACGTTATTCGCTATATGTATGGGACTCTCGCCTATAAATGAATCCTTACCTACCTTAGTATGTATTTTAAATGGAAAACGATGTCGCACAATTATCATTGGATCTTATAGAGAAGTGGACGGAGTTTTTGGCGCGTTTTATCCTTATGTTCGGCGTATACAAGGATTCTGTATCGTGAATTCGTACAGTAGCCTCTCTCAAGTTTTCGTGCTTCATCTAATCTTCTCGCTTCGCATCCTATTACATGTGGGTAGTTTTTCTTTTTATATTATGTTGTCGTTATAAATAATAACATAACTGGCTAAATAAAAATTGTAAAAATAAGATTCACGTTCGCGTTTTGTGAATATGGTAGTAAATGAAGGCTGGTATAACTGCGAAAAATATTTATTAATGTAGAATATTATTAGATTAAATTATACATGTTTTAATCTAAAATATTTTAATGTATATAAAATAATTTCTGGGTTCTACTTAAAATTGACACGTAATATTATAGAATAAAATAGATGTGTATAATGGTTTGACAAATAAAGAATTGTATAGTGAGTAATACAAAAGTGTGAATGAAGCAGTTGCTTTGACCGCAAGCAATCGTTTTATATCTACTAATAATAGTACTTTATTATTTATTGTTTAACAGTTACGATAAAAAGCTATTGTAGTTTGCATTATAAATATTAAAAAAAGAAAAATCAACAAGTTTGTGCTTATTTTTTGATACATCAGTTTTAGACTTGAACAGAATGGTAGCATTATTTCAGAGGACATTCATCCACAGAGGAAGTCAAACTAGGTGACCAATCGCTATTATCCAGTAATTGATATTCTGGTGATCATTCACGCAACCTGATTGCTGACAATCACTAAATTAGTGTATCAAGTACGTTTATTGTTGACAAGGCTATGATCGCTGTCAAAAACAACATATCATTTTTAAGGTTTTAAGTAACAAAGGATGTTGTTACTAATATTTTAGAATTGGTCAAAATGAAAGCAAAAACAACCGGTTGACTTTGCCTAGTCATCTTATTTTGAATTCTCCAGTGAACGAATGTTTAGGAATGCAGTATTTGAAAATATTACCATTAAGTACCGATTTTTATGTATTTTTTGTAAATTATCAGTCTTAGAAGTTATAAGTGTTAAATTGCATATATTATACATAAATGGAATAAATTGACTGGTAAAGTCGATATTTACTTAAATTTACTTATAGCTAATCTAAAATATCTGCAGGCTTCTACTTTTATGGTCTGTGGTAATTATATCCAGTTGTGGTAACGGCAAGTCCCGGAAATCCATTTAAATTCTCCAGGCCCGTAACCTGCTCCACCGAAAACTCTAACTAGACATCCACTCTTATCGAAGATTTGTATTCTTGAATTTCTGCGTCGCCTACCATATGAATCCTAGCGGATCAACTGCCACTACCTCAGCAGATCTGAATTGTCCCTTGGCGCGACCTATTGATCCAAATTCTAACAATTTAGTACCATCTCTGCTAAAAACTTTGACACGATGATTTCCGGTATCCGCCACTACAATTCTATTGTTATCAGTGGACAGCTACACTTGTTGGTATATTCAGAACTGTGCGCATTCCTGACCATCCTATGGAACCGTTTGTGCCCCAGTTATCGGGTCTAAGATTAACACTCTGTCATTTCCAGTATCGCAAACTACTAGCTCATCATCTGGTGTCACGGCGATTCCTTCCGGACTACGAATCTTCCCTACAGTACTTCCTTTAGAACATAACATCTAAGATAATCACCGAAACTGGGGAAAACATGTACGCAATGTTTCCACTTGTCGGTAACGTACATTTCCTTGCGATTTTTTTACTGAAAGCGATGCCATGAGGGGCATAACATTTCTGGCGTTTGTATTTTTCCAATAATTTTTGCTCTTTGGGGATTCAGTATTAATATCATGTGTGTATCTGTAGCGGCAATGTAAATATTATTCGACCATGGCGGTACAGCGACTCCGCCTGGTCTTGGTGTTTTAGTCCACTGCAATTTAGGTACGAAGGATTTCGTTTTATAATAAGTTTCTAAAGCATTTACATTTTCTAATGGATCACTTCCAAGTCGAATACCATTCTTTGCTTGCGATTCCTCTACTTCAGAATGTTAAACCTTCATTGTCTTCCTCTAACGTGAAATTATCAGAATCGAATATTTTGCGTGGTTTCACCCCATTGCGAAACTTCGTCTAATATTTTTGAAGTATTTCGATGCAATGACATAAATAACGAAACCTGAAATTTATCGAAAATTTATGAATGTCAAAGTAGAGACATGTTTCTTCTTTCTTAAGTTATTTTAAAAGTAAGTATAGTTATTGAATTGATCTCGCTTGCAGCTTCTAAATATATTTTTTTCAATACAGATATTGATATTGATACTTGATAAAACTTTATCTTTATAAAGCGTTTTTCATTATTATTATTAATGTTCTAATAGGAATTAAACGTTTTGTTTAATAAGTAAGACCTTTGAATTAAAAAGAATGCTTGATTATAGAAGTATAGATTAAACAAATTACCTTTTGATTTTCATCTACATGTTGAAATTTCGTATTATCTATTGTCGATTGTAATTCGGAAATTTTACTTCGCAAATTTTTCGATAATTCCTCTTCTTGCGATTTAAATTGCAGAACATCTTTCAGTAACGATCCTTCTATTTGTTTCATTTCTCTAATTTTCTGTTCTGTTGTTTGCCTGATTGCTTCATTAAGTTGGTCACATCTTCCATTTGCTTCATCCACTTATGATTTAAGCGCAAAAGCGAATCTTCCAATTGAGCTGAGAGTGTTGCTAGTTTCTCTTCGAGTTCTTTCATATGCTTTCCCCAACAAACTTTACAAAATACCTAAAATAATACTTGGATTGGTTAGGAAAAGTATCGGCAGGTACATCTTTTTTATACATATATACACAAATAATTTACCTGTTTGCAGTGACGACAGTTAACTGATTCGTAGTCACATATAATTTCGCATTTAATACATCTTACATCGTTAGTATTCACAGTAAGCGGCGTGCTTGGTTCAGAAGTATCCACAAGCGAAGAAGTGATATTATATATACATTTTTAGGTAATGTTCTAAGCTATCAATACCATTTTCCAAAAGCGTTTCTGTATTGCAAGTAGGACAATAGAAGAGCACCTTTTTTCACCACGGACGTTCTTTGGCCCTTGTCATGTTAGCCAGTAAGGAAGAGAGGAATTCTCGAAGGCATGAAAGGCAAAAGGTATGTTGACAAGGCAACATTCGTGGTTGCGAAAATTTTTCGAAACATATTGGACATTGCACGAGTTCTTCGATCGATGATATGGAATCCGACCTAATCAGAAATAAAAATATGAATTACAATTAAAATTCAGAAATGAAAATTTCATGAATTTATATTATGTTATAATCTCTAGTACCTTTCATTGTTTACTTTCTTTAAGGTAAAAAGATTAAAATATTGAATACATATACACATACAGAAGTCCTAACCTCCTGGATCTGTAAAATTATGATTATTTTATAAGTAAGGAACTCAATTTTTTTTTATATATAGGACGATTGTTTAGTGGCGAGCCAACCACCTACTTTGTTATTCTCCATTTAATACTAAACCAGTATAACATGGATTTCGTAGTCTACTGACAAATTTCGAGATATTTATAATTTTGCCCCCAGTAGCCTAATGTAGAGGTATATATTTCTCCAATAAATCCAAAATGTAAATATATTTTCGTGTAAATTTTTATGACTTTTAAACTGTATACTGTAAAAAAAATTAGTAATTTTACTTGAGATTTGAGGTAGACGTAGTTTTAACTTAAAAAATATGTAAAAAATAGTCCTTGGCAGAAATGTACAGCCAGCACGAGTTCGTGCGATAGAGCCTGGGCGGATGCGAGAGGAGATACAGCTAGTAACGTTGTCGTAGAACGGTTTAGAATTTTTATTTATTTTGTACATAGTTATGTAGAGTATTTATTTTTCTTTTCTTTTATTTCATCAGAATACTTTTCATTTCTTATTTAGAATTACTTTTTGGTTTCGTATATGCCTCCTAGCAGCAACAACATAAATATGAGAACTCATTTTTAACATAATTTGCGAATACATAATACGTAAGTTCCGTAATCGTTCTCTGTCCCAACGAAGTTATTCCCCTGTCTCTGTTAGCGTACTGAAGGCATACGCTGCTGGATGAGACGAGTGTAATCGTAGTAGGGGGATGCGGGCGCTGAGTCACAATCGCCACGATGCACATACGTACATAGTATTCCACTGTTGCAATTGAAAGCCCGTATGTACAGCCGTTTCAGTGTCGCAACGTGTATATATTACGGCTCGAAGAGTAGTAGTTTTTAGTAGCCAGCCAGACAACGTGACTAGTGCATGAAATGTATCAGGTAACGAATTTGAGTACCGCGCCGTCGCTAAATTTTTAACGCCTTTGGAGTGCATTATCACAGGAGATGAATAATGGCTCTGTTCATCCTCTATCCAAAAAGGAATCGACGAAAGGCAGCGACCCGATGAACCTCGTCCCAGAAAGGTGAAAGTCGTTCGATCAACGAAAAAGTGATGTCTATGCTGCATAAATTTAGGGACAATATTCGTACAAACCTTGAGGAAAATTGACAAAAGGTGTTCGATTATTGCACAACAATGCACCCGTCCGTATTGCCGCCATTTCACAAGCTGCCGTCCGGGAATGAAAATGGTACATCCACCGTATAGTCCGGACATTGCTCCAATGATTATTGTTTTATTTCCTTTCTCATTTAAAAAAAAACCCTATGGGGACGTCGTTTTAAGGACGATAGTGGAGTTGCAAGCAGCTGTAATACAACATTTTGAAGGAAAAACTTTAGATTATTTTTACAATAATTATTTATAGAATTATTAATTGATAGTTGTAATAAATGCATTGAAGTTTAATTTTTCTATGTCAGGCCGAGAATTGATGGCGCCTACCTCGTAAAACGGCCAAGGTATAAGTTCTCGTTAAATTATCCTACAATATAACAACCAAGGCCTATAACAGTGCATTGAAGGTTATAAATCCTGAGGAGGATTACTTTGCAGTGTAAAATTTTGCAGGAAAAAATAACTATTTGGATGTAATATTAAATATTACTTCAGTAATATTGAACTAGAAAAGAAATATCACTGTTGAAATCTTCACGAAGTGTAAAAACTGCATAGAAAATTGCCTAATGAAATGGAATTTTAAATACAAAACGAAAATTTTAGAAGTGGTAGGTAATTTTAAACTGATGTGTGGTAATTTTCACATTGCCCTTTATCGTTTTCCATTTGTGTCAATTTACACCAAAAACAGGAGGTAACAAATTTGCCTCCTATTTTTGGCGCAAAATTCCCCAACAATTTTTTGTAGTGTATACTTTGCTCTATCTGCAGATGGTGTTACAACTCCTTTGTAATAACAGAATGGTCAGCACTAAACACCAATTTTTAACAAAGTCAAACACCGGAAATGAAATTTTTTTTCAATAGTACCATACATGTTGTCTGTGTTCACCGTGAGGAAAATAACCATCTCTACCGTTTTTGTATAACAATGCATATGTCCAATATTGAAACTAGATGAGATATTTATAGTCAAACGCGAATCTAGCATTTGTGTAATTCATCCAAATGATTTTTGGTGTTAACAATATAAGCAGTAAAGTTTGGTCTCATATAAAAGATAATTAATTAAAGTGCAGCATATTTTTTCAGGTACTTCTAGTACAGGTATGGGCAACCTTTGCTTAGCTGAAGGCGTAATTTCGGGACTTAATCAGGTCGCGGGCCGTAGGTAAGATATAAGTAGATAGTAGTGAATAAAAAGGCGATAAAAATTCACACATTTTTGTATTTATTAGAATTATAATAGCATAATCAAACATAATTTTTGATTTCATGATTGAAAAAAACTGCTCACATTTATACGTGCTTCCGAATGTGCAAATTATTTTTCTTGCGAAAACTCTCAGCTGTGGATACTTTTATTCGGAATGTATTTTTCTGTAAATTCGCTTAGTTCCACATCATCAAATTTAGACATCAAATATGAGTCTTCTTGAAGCTCGGTCAACTCCATTTGTAGGTGAAACGGAGCATCTTCCACATTACACTTACACGGATTTGCAAAAATATTGAAAGTGCTATCCATATTCCTAAAATCGGAAAACCGATCAGTGAATTGCTCTGACAGTAGTTTCAGTTCTTCAGCATAGCGACCGTAATCAATGTTTTCGTGACTGGATAATGTTACAAAATCAAAAGTTTTTTACTTCTCATTTGTGTTTGCCACAAGCGAATTTTGTTTTGAAAAGCTTTAAGATGACTGTACATTTTGATTTACCAATTGCCCTGTGTTTTTTAAAGCTTCAAGTTCAGGTCGTTTAAGTGTCCTGTGATGTCTACCAGAAGTGCCAAGTCACAAAGCCATGTTGGATCACAAATTTGCGGCAATGTTTTCTCTTTCATTTCCATAAAATCAGCTATTTCTTTTCCAAGGTCATAAATTTTTTTAGCATTTTGCCTTTGCTTAGTCACCTTACTTTGCAATAGTATGTCACATCATCGTGTTCTGAAGAGAGTTCATCCAAAAATGCTTTAAACTGGCGATGGTTAAGACCGCGGGATCTAATAAAATTGATGGTATTTACTACCACATCCATAACGTTCTTCAGTCGAATGGACTTAGAGCACAAGTTTTGTTGGTGAATAATGCAATGCAGAATTATTAAATCACATTCTTGCACATTCATAGCGGTTACTCTTTCCTTAAGAATTCCGATAAAACTTTTTCGTGGACCGACCATTGAAGGCGGACCATCTGTGCACACTCCAACCAATTTACAACCACTGCAAACCATATTGCTCAAAAGTACTTTGCACCTCGGCAAAATATCTTTTCCAATAGTGGTCCCTTGTAGCGGCCGTAAAGCCCTAATTCCTCTGTCACTACAAATTCTTCATCAACACCTCGTATAAAAATAGCTAACTGGGCGGTGTCAGATAAATCTGTACTCTCATCCAAAGCAATCGAAAATGCTTGGAAACCAGCCAGTCTATCAGTCAATGTTATGTTTTTTTTATATCACTAGCCATCACGTCTATACGTCGAACAACAGTACGTCGCGACAAGCTCACTTTCTCAAACTTTTTTTTCTTTTCTGGACACAAAAGTTCTGCAACATCTACTAGGCACTCTTTAACAAACTCTCCCTCAGAATATGACTTCGATGTTTTCCCCTATTTTGGACTAACTATAAAACTAGCTTTAACAATACTGTCTAGATTTGATCTTTGTGAATGGAACATTTCTTGCTGTTTCCCTAAATCGGTAATAGGTTTTTTAATTTTATCCTTTCTTAACTGGCCCGTAAGTAATTTATATTGAGCGAAATGCTTTTTTGGAGTAATGCCGCTTCAAACTGTATTCTTTTAAAACAGAAATTGTTTCATTGCACAGCAAACACATAGGTTTACCACTGTGCATGATAAAACAGTATTCTTCAGTCCATTTGTTTTGGAATTGACGACATTCTGTGTACACCTTCCGCTTTTTTAAACCAGACATCTTGATAGATTTTTTTTCTTTTGAGCTGAATTTGCCTGAATATTTCCCGCGTCTTTTCTTATCAGTTATTAAGAAGTAATGAGTTGACACGCGCGCTGAGCGGTTATATATTACCCGCAATAAGCAACTAGAATACTCTCGATCGTACGCGAATATGCGATGCTAGCCGCGTTATGAATAACAGTCGGCTCTGGAGCGCTTCGAGGTCATCGGGCGGCTTCCCGAATGTTTATCTATTTGTCTCTTTCTAACGATTATTTCTGACTCGATCTGTGGCGTTCCATTGCGTACGCTTAATAATATTATTTACCGATTTTAGTCTTTAAAGATTTGAATAAATACAGTTTTAGGTTGGTTGACGGTAATTACAAATAAACTATGTGTGCTAAATCTTTTTTGGCGCGTTATTTGAATTTCTCTCGCGGGCCGGATTGAAGCTGGTGGAGGGCGGATCCGGCCCGGGAGCCGGGGGTTGCCCATATATGTTCTAGTACATACAGCACTTAGAGTAACAAGTAATATGTAAAATTAAATTAATGATGGATTGCAAGAAAGGCCTGAGAATCCCATTAATTGATTTTATTATCATACATAAATTTCTTGAACAAGTGTTCTGTTTTTTAAAGGGATTTGCTTTACAATAAACAATTTAATTTAGAGTTTTAGTTTAATTTCTTATCAAATCTCCCCGGATATCTATCTGCTTTTATCTACTGCGTTATCTAATTCTTTATGCACAAGGAAGTATACCTATAGATAGGTAAAAAAAAAGTTTCCTGGGATTTAGGCAAGTTAGAGATGTCCAAAATAAGTAAAAGAGTAACATGAACACATTATCAAGTAATTTTTGTGATAGACTAGTAATTTCCCTTTTTTTCTCTTTGAAAAAACTATATGTCCCATACGTAAAAAAATGAAGATGTCCCATATAGTAACTGCCTAAAAGAAAACATAGGCATACTTTACTTTCTTTTAGTAGCTCCACAAAGCATATTCCTAAAAACACTTAGATAATAATAAATTAAGCAACTAGTTGTAGCTCATTCAATTCAATTTAAATCAATACTTATTATTTATTATTAAATTACAATTACTGTAAATGTATTCATAATTTGAAAACGTAGAAAATTAAATCATTAGTTCAGATAAGGATAGTAATAAACACTTCATACATATGTATTGTATTTTTATCGATAACAACGATAATAAATTGATAACCAATAGCTTATATACGATTTTCGGCTTTTTGGCAGGAAATTCATGTTTAGTAAAGCTTATAATGAATGTATGATGAACCATGACCGTGTACATTGGAATATAAAGGTAAATTTAGATTTAATCAGTTAAAGTCGAATATATCTAATCTAGTTTGGGAAATTTTCGAGAGCTTCATTAAAGAAAAATTTTACAAACTAATACAATCTAATTTTGCTTTTGTTCTTTTCATGACAGCTTTCAAATAAATGGTATAATAAAAAAACCCAATTTATTCGCTTGTTACAAAATGTTTAAGAACACATAACATGTTTATACATTTGTAAAATGAATAGCGACTAATAATAAGAATATCCAATAATTACCTCCGACGCACATTAGGTTGATCACCTTTGAAGCTCTTTACTCGCTGAATTAAGGTCGTTGTTGAATGTGTATCAATTTGCAAAGACTTTTTTAAAAGTCTTATTTTGTTTATCACTCATTTTACCGCAATAACTTAAGCTCACGCGACTACCACCTACTGACTACACACACTACTGCTACAAATAAATTAGAAGTTGACAAACAAAAGGTTTTTTATCTCAGCCGGCTTTATCTTAAATATTTAAAATTCTACAGGTATCTATAAGATATGCTATGGAGTGTTCAGATTATATTACAATTTGATTTACAATTTATAAGCGATAACAGCTAAGAAAATAATAATAAATGAACATACCTTGAAAAATTTGGGGAATTTTAGAACTGAGTCCCTAAAATTGAGTTAACAACTGGTTTTATAAATTGCTCCTTATACACGCTACGATGTTGATTGGATTACCAAAGATGTAGTGATTTTTCCGCTGATTACAATGGCATTGAAAAAAAAACAATTGCACATCGCATTTCACTGCTAATTTGAATTGCTTATATTTCTCTTCAATAACTGTTTTAAATCAAAAGAAATATTTTCTTAGAGTTTTCTTCCCCCGTTAAGAGAAGTATACATTTGTAATGAAAAATTGCATTCCTTTGTTTAAGAAATTTGTTAACTTGATCCAAGAAAATTTTGCAGAAAATTTAAAGAAAGCATTCTTATTATAAGTAAATGGCCCTTATAACATAAATAAATATTTTCTTAAGGATAGTAAATAGTTTTCTTAATTCCAGAAACCGTTTAGATATTGTTCATAAATCAATAGCTTCATTTTCCCTTAAAATAAAGCATTTTTTACTTAGGAAAGGCATATTATTTATATGCACATTATTAATTGCGCTGCCTTGTTTAAAACAGTGCGACATGTCCGTACATAATGTAGTAAATTTCACATTGCTTTTTAATTTTCAAAAAAGGGAACGTAGAGGTTATCTACAGAAATAAGTTCAAACAAAAGTAACTTAATGTAGATTACACATAAAAAAGTGCCTAGAAAACAATAACCAAGATAGATAATGATAAATCGCTCCCGGTATTGATGGAATCACTACCAGCAAAAGCATATGAGAAGAGAAAAAAACATTAAAGCTACTTGCTCTTTGGCAACATTGGGCCCTTTCATCTCTCAATGTATGCCACTAATCTTCAAAAAAAAGCAACTGAAATATTTCCTGGCGCCACGTAGTACCAGTAGTTATAGTCATGCCATCCTAGAAAAGTATCGAATATAGAAACCGTAATATGGATGGGATACTTACCCTTGCAATGATACAACTTTTAGCGTGCGACGTTTCATAAACATTTTCAAAAATGCTGGTTAATGTAATATTTTTTTTATTTTTATTACTATTTACCACGTGTACTAATTTAACCATAGGTTTTTAAAATGTATAATAAATAATAATAATAGAGTACAAACAAACTTAAATATAAAACTCATTAATTATTAAACTACATAAAAATAAGTTCGGAAATGGGGCAAATATGTCACAGAAGGCGCCTTTGCAACGGGCCATCATACATTTTAGAGACTAAAATGTTTTTTTTTATTATTTACTTTTAAATTTGATATTTTCTAATTGCCAAGGGGTTTTTAGAAATTTTTCTACATTCGCCTTGAAGCCCGATTACATGTCCACAATTAACGATATGTTAGAGTTTTTTTTTAAAAAATTTTATTCCAAAATGCAAGTTCATACGGCGAAATTAAATATTTTGACTCAAGGACAACCGTTTCGTTTGTCCAAGATATGCTTCAATCACAGTCACCGCATGCGATTTTGTAAATTCCCGATCTTTCTTTCTGAGTGTATTTTGCGAACTGAAACACAGATTCATATCTGCCTCCTAAAAACTTTACTAATCCCTTTTTTCGATATTCTGTGAAAGGGAAGTTTCACAAATTTCTTATCGCGGGCTTCTGTGGGAATTAAAATGCTTTGGAACTCCATACCTATGTTGGATGTGATAGACACCTATAGAAAAGTAACTATTATAAATAGCTCCATTTCTTATTTATAAACGGGCGATAGGCATCAGATTCAAAGAGGCATATAACAAACCCCTCGGCAAATATCCCGGTAACAGCCACAGGCGTGGCGAGGCGCATAAAAGTTTACACATAAAATAGAAGGTAAGAAAAAATTATAAAACGTGCTGAAACACTTATCGTTTTAAAAGTCTCCGTGAAATGACAAATGGGTAACATCTGTTAAATATTTGAATCATTAGATATGTTTCCCAGCTGTTTCAGTCAAGTGAGTACGACGTGCGGGAAAAAATGCTTTTTAATGCCGAAAACGACCCTTTGAACATCTAGCGATTTATATTTGCATATTTAAAATAATCTTTGAAACAACTTAATGCATCTTCACACGCACCTTTACAAATTTGTCTTAATATAAGAAAATCGAGTCTTTCTCTAAAACCCTTTTAAATTTTTGTATTACACACCCCAAATTTGTTTCGCCTTCTACAGCACATAATTGTGCGTGAACATCATTCCAATTTGAACAGAATCTACTAGCAACATCGAAACATTTGTAATTTTTCTATTCCTCCGCTAGTCGAAGCAATTGTTTTTGAATAGTTTGTAAATCTCTTTTAACCTGACTATCTTGAAATATTTCCCGGCTTTTTTTGATTGCTGCAGTTTCTGTCGGATTGAATTTTAAAACTACCTTCTTTACTTGATCAAAAAAATTTGTTGTAGTAAAACGCAGCCTGCAACCATGTTCCCCAACGTGTAACAATCGGCTGTGGTGGTTCAGGAAAATCAGGACACAGTTTGTGAAATAGTCGAGTACGTTTCGGGGACTTTAAAATCAAAATATGTTTGGAATCGTTTGTGCCGCAAGATTTAGGGTATGGATTTTACACGTTACATGTAAGAAGTTACCCCCTGTGTTTTTAAGGGGTCGGGCCTAAAGAACGCATGTTTGCGACACCATCCCCTCATAAACATAAAAGTTGCTTAGTTGAAACTTCAAATTTGTTCAATGAGTTCAAAACCACCTTTAAAAGCTCATCGGCAGAACAATTTATAACTCTTTGGAAGCAAGTAAGAAGGAGGATGACGGTCGATCTGGTTCCATTGTACGTACCATTACATTAACCACAGAATGTTTTTGACGATCTGTTGTTTCGTCCACACACAACCACAGTTTTTTATCTTTCAATTCCGTTTTCATTCTTTTTTTTTATATGTTCACGAGCAAATGGCACTACATTTCGTATCGATGTCTGACTAGGTAATTTACAGTACGCATATTTATTCCAGAAGGAGACAAATACTTCTTTGTCTAGTAAACGAAACGATAGATTACATAAAATAAGAGTAACACATAAATCAAATGTAAATTTTTCTTGGTCTCGTATGCCACTTTTTACAGAAGAATGCTGTTTGCTTTCGATGTGACGCTGACAATGGCTTCTGGACCAACACATTTAAGGGGTTTTACAAACTAGACATTGAATTTTAGCGCCATCAAAAATTAAGTCCGGCATGTCCACTATAAAGTTTTTAACTATGTCTGCCATTGGTCGTTTTCGCGACGCACCTAACTGCGACATTTTTAAAGCAAACATAAGCGTACAATTACGAAATAAGTTACGACAGCCTACATATACACAGAACTACTCGCATACAGCATCGATTTAGTACTGACGCTGTGAACGCGTGAAATAAGTAATCGCCGACTCCGCACCACATATGTACTACACTGACTGTTACCGCTGTTTCCCCAGACTACATATAACCCATTACCGCTATGGAAGAATCAAATCGTCAAATATAGTGAAACCATTTACAAGAAGAAGAATGCAAATATGTTAAACAGCCACTTATCCACTTAGGTTTGATAGATTTATTGTTGTCAAACGAACACATGTTTATGTTTTGTGCTACAGGCAAGAACCTTTTCTTTTAGCTGAGAAGGAGTATTGGCTGTACACCGTTTAGAATCGAAGGAAAATGTTAGGGATGGCAGTCAAAAGTTTTGACTGCAATCCCCAATATTTCTTTCGATCCTTTTCTTTTAGTTTCGCATATTTCGCATGCATAAGGATATATAGGCGGTAGAATTAAAATCTTTTTCTCACATTATTCGGTCGTACCGTTGACAATGGGAATCCACGAGTTCTCGGAAAAATTCTTCCCAATGAATCATACAACTTGCGTAGTGCGCAGTGTGCCGATACTTTAGTATTTGCGATCGTGTATACACTTCGTTCTGCTTTAATTTCCCTAATTTCATGTATTTATGAGTTTTCGATCTGTACCGTTTATCTTAACATAAAAATCAAATGAAATTGGCGAATTATAAGAGCTATTAGTAGAGAGTTGGACTATCCTTATATTAGACAGCGCTTAAAGATGATTTTTTGATATATTCAGACATTCAACATTTTTAATAGGTAGGGTTTATAGCTGCAATTATGACCATAAAACTCTCTCCCAGAATTCTCCATTCCCTTTCACACCAATTACTCCGATTTTTTAAGATCTGCAATTAATTTTATTAGCAGATTTATTCCAGTAAATTTCCTTTGCTATTTTATATTGTTTCAGAATTTCCATTAAAAATTGCTCAATAAGACTAATTTTATAGAACTGGGGAGCTTATTCTGTAAAGGTACAGTGGTGTGCAAAAAATAGGCGAAACGAAAAAATCAAAGAAATTTAAGGTTCATAGAGCAGTAGTTAAATAATTTTGAAAACCAGCATGTAATTTACATAGATATAATTACCATAGACATTAAAAAGTAAACCAAACATAAAAGTAAAATGTTAGACATTAAAAAAAAAGAAATTAAAAATAGCTTGTGTGAAATAATAGGTGTGATTCTGAAATAAATATAAAGAAGTTTTAATATACATGTTAATTGAGTATAAAATAAAGTATAAACTAAGGATGTAAGTCAATATTTAGTGGCCTTTCCACGACTTTTTAGCACCTCAGCACATCTACGCGGCATAGAGTCCACTAATCGGCAACACCTTTCAAGTGGTATGGCATACCAAGCATTTTCAGTTGCCTTCCACAAAGCTTCTTTATTTTTAAGAGGAATATTGCTTATAGCACGTTTGACATCACCCCATAGATGTTCTATGGGGTTTAGGTCTGGAGACTGAGCTGGCCATTGCAGTACGTTAACGTTATAATTCTCGAACCACGCTTTTGCTGGACGTGGACGTGTGTTTAGGATCATCATCCTGCTGAAACGTCCAATCCAGCGGCATACTCCACTCGGCATAAGGCAACATCACTTCTGTCAATATTTTTGTATATTCTATTTGCGTCATGATGTTTTCAATACGAAATATCGGACCATGATATTTCCCCCTCCGTGTTTGATCGTTTTCATGGTGTATTCCGGCGACAATTCTTTGTATCTCGGTCTTCTAACATAGCTCTTTCCACCATCAGATCCGAAAATATTAATCTTACTCTCATCGCTCCATACGACGTTGTGCCATTTTTCGATCGGCCAGAGAATATGCCTTTGGGCGAACTCCAATCATCGTAGAACGTTCCGCCGCGATAATAGTGGACATTTTCTCGGACATCTTGCTGGCAATTTTGCTGCTAATAATCGTCTTCTAACTGTTGATGTATCAATATTAAGCTGCAGCCCTTCCTTTATTTGTGTGGAAGTTACGACATCGGGATACAGAAGTTGGAGCACCGTCTGCAAAAATGCTTGGATAGAAATGGCGATTATGTCACAAAATAGCTTAAGTTTTTACCTTTGAAACGATGTGTAATGTTAAGGAAATAAAGAATGCTGTCTATTTTTTTTTAATATGGGAACCATATTTTACGATGATCCCTCGTAATTTGTCGTTTAAGAAATGGGCGGCAACCACCGAAGACATGAAAAACGAAAAACAAGCAAAGAAGATACGTTAAAGATAGATTTCGAAAAGAGTGTGGATTGATAATGGATAAACCACGACAAAATAGCGGAAACAGTAACGACCGTAATACCGCTAGAAGATTTTTCCCTAATCCGGCTTGTACGCGGGTATTACTGGAGTTGATGAAGAGCTTATTTCCAGATTTCACATAATACTACAAACAATGTCATGCGGTAGGCAGATTAATTCCCAAAAGTTTGGTCAGTATGCATTTGAAACTGCACAATTGTATGTGAACAAATATAATTGGTTCTATGTATATGCCCTTATCAGTACATAAAGTCCTGATTCATGCGGAAAACATAATTCGCTATAATGTAATTTTGCTACTCGGACAGTTATCTGAAGAAGCCCAGGAATCGCGCAATAAAGATTACAAATTATACAGATTACATCATGTAAGAAAATGTTCGTGTTCTGCTACGAACGAAGACGTTTTCGATACCTTACTGTTTACATCAGATCCCTATATATCCAGTCTCAGAAAAGTATCCTCACCTGTAAATGTTGATCTGAACGAGGAAGCAGTAAAATTGTTAGAGTAAAAGCATTTTCTGTTTTAGTGCTCTTCCATTATGTAAAACAACGTAAGTTTCAGTGAATATTGCTAAAATAAGATATCAAATGTTGCTGTATTTTATGCAGATTTCGTACGAACACCTAATTGTTGTTACGTAAACATGTACTGTTATTTACCAATAGATGAGTTTGTTTTTATTTAATAAAGAACTGATTTCACATGATTACGCTGTATTATTTAGATAACAATAGGTTAACGTTTTTGAAATGTAGATATCGCACAAACACTTAATGTCTTGTTATTAACTGTTATTTACCAATAGAAAAGTTTACTTTGATTTAATAAAAAATTGATTTCGCATTATTATTAAAAATTACCATAAATTAACATTTTTAAAGCAAACAATCATAAATTTCTTGTGGAGAATTTTGTATTCATTTGAGATCTTAGACATTTCTGTACATGTCTGCCAAATTTCACTGCTATACTTCTATTAATAAGAAAGTTACAGATTTTTGACCATCGCAAAGCAGTTTGGCCCCATAGTGCGACGTTCACGTTGGAGAGCAGGGAGAATACTTATTTCAGAAATGTTAGACATCATTGCTAATTTCTTCACTTTCAAACGGCGATCTGCTAATACCATTTCTTTAATAATTGAAATGATTTGAGGTGTTTGGCCGACCGAGGCGTTCATCATCTTCAAGTGATTCTTGCCCCAGACGGAAACATTTTGTCTACTTTTTTACAGTGGTATATGAAGGAAATAAATCACCATAAACGTCGTCTAAATGTTGTCTCATGTTGTCTGGCTGGCTACTTAAAACTACTCCTCGAGCCGTAATATATTGTAGTGGGATGCTCCAACGTGAACAGCGTATGTTAAAGTCATTCTAATTAATATTATATCAAAATTCGCTGATATTAGATTTTAATAGAGTTTTATGCGGAACTTGAATTATTTTTTAATATTAATATTCGAGTTCCGACATTTTGATTATTTATATTATCAATCTTTTACTTCTTAAAAAAGACTCAGTTAATGATATGTTACAGGGGAGAATCAAAAGCTCAGCTTATTTTAAGTTATTTATATTTTGAAATATTATTTGTAAAAATGACACCTACACGCACAAAAAGCACACTGTATTTGGAAATAACTGTAAAAATCTCTTACGTCACCTGCGACACCGAGCTGGAACTTCAAAACAAAATTTAAATATCAAGTCGTTAGATTGGCAATGCTAGGGTCGACGAGAAAAAACAGAAGTCAGCAACCAAAAACAATTCTGACAGATAACAAACATCCTTTCGATTGACTTTTAGGAAATTGTAACATAAAAGTTAAAATATCGTGAATGTTATCAGTGCAAATATATAAAAAGCATTTCAAGTGAACTATAAATCATATCCAACGATTGTTAAGAATATTAAATCAGTTGGAAAATTTTAAGAAGTAATTTGAAGAAATTTGATTGGAGAAAACCATCAAAGAGCTTCAAAATAAAAGGATTTTACCACACACACACACCTACACGTACAAAAAACACGCCACAACATAACTGTAAGTAATTTTAATTAGATTAAATTCATTTCTTTTTTTTGTAAGTAAAAACTTAAAATAAAAACAAAACCGATTATCTCCCCAATTCAAATCTTTTAATTGTTATTTGTAACAACAAATTTGGTTTATGTTATCAGTCTTACAAATGTAAATACTAATAAAATGATTATAATGAGGCCTAAATGTGAATCTAAATTCTCTTAGAACAAATTTTGAATTTTGAGAAATAGAATATTCCAACTTGATCGAAATATCCTGGCAGGATCGCCAAATTTGTTATGTTGCAATTTCCTAAAAGTCAATTGAAAGGATGTTTGTTATTTGTCAGAATTGTTTTTGGTTGCTGACTTCTGTTTTTTCTCGTCGTCCCTAGCATTGCCAATATATCGACTTGATATTTAAATTTTGATGTTTTGAAGTTGCAACTCGGTGTCGCAGGTGACGTAAGGGATTTTGACGGTTATTTCCAAATACAGTGGATTTTTGTGGGTGTAGGTGTCATTTTTACAAATAATGTTTCAAAGTATAAATAACTTAAAATAAGCTGAGCTTTTGATTCTCCCCTGTAACATATCATTGACTGAGTCTTTTAATATTAATCGAAAATAATTCAAGTTCCGCATAAAACTCTATTAAAATCTAATATCAGCGAATTTTGATATAATATTAATTAGAATGACTTTAACATACGCTGTTCACGTTGGAGCATCCCACTACAATATATAATGTAGGCCTCGCACATGTGCAACTATGACGCAACGGAGTTTGAATAAGTTCGAACATGTGTAAGCCTGTCAGGCCAAGAATTTATGGCGCTTACTACTTAAACTGTAGACCGCTAATATAGATATTCAGCAAATACAGAAAAAAAAAACATTTATTAGCTCACTGCCTTTTAAGATATCTTGTAGACAATGAATTAGATCTTGTCTACTAAGAAACCACAAAACCTCTATAATTAGTGCTCACAATACCTCCTACAACTGTAAGTAATAGAAGAAATACGGCTACACTTAAGGATATTAAAAACTACATGGAGAATTCTATGACAAATGATTGACTATCGAATTTAGGAATATTGTCCATATAGAAAATGAATTATCAAGCGAAATATCTAATGATTACGCATTTAAAGAAAATGTCATAGACACTTTATCTTAGATTGCTATTTTTAGTGTCCCCATCATAAATTATACACTTTGCTGCTGCTAGCAAGGATTAAGGAGTTTATTAGGGCTGATCGCTAATTGGTTCAGACGTGTAAAATAAATATATATTTATTTTAAAGTTGTAATTTATTTATTACTATTAACATTTAAGACGTAATAAATTTTGCTGTAGTATCTGCATCGCAATGGCTGATGGGAACAGCGGCAAATCGGGTCGACGACGAGCTGTCCCTACTTTGAATCGGCGACGGCGAAACGTCTTAGACCCGTGATAGGCACTCCTGTAGTAAGCCCGTATTATGTACAGCACATAGGCTTCATTTATCATTGACGCAATAAAATATTATTGCTATGTTTTTAATGACGTTGTTTCTTCAGTTTTTGAGGATTTTGTTAGGCAACAATAAAAAATTATTTACAAATAAATTTTAAATACGTACATACATTAGTAGAGCCCGGTAACTGGAAAGCAATCGCAGCGGCGGTGTGACTGTGTTTAGGTGGGCGGGGAGGGCTGGTCGATTATGATACGACACGACAAATCATCATCACTCAGTTCAGTTTAGCATGGGATAGCGGATAGGGCGTGTTGATTTTATTGATACAGACGTAGTTCTTAATTGTAGTTTTTAGTGAATATGTCGAAGGCTAAAAAACGACCCTTTCAAGACATAGTAAATAAGTTTATTTCTGACTTTCCCGATTTGTTTTACAACGGGAGTAAGATAGTTTGTAAAGTGTGCAAAATACATTTGATGTCAAATAAGAAGTGGAACTGTATAAGACACGTAAATTCCGCACAGCATAAAAAACGAAAATTGGGCATGCCACCGAGAAGTGCATTTTTTTATGTAATTCTTATGTTGATAAACCGTAATTTGCCACTAGGCTTACTCAATAAACAACCGTTTAAGCACTTTTGGTACAAATACAATCCCGAGTTGCCGTTGCCAACGGAGAAAACGGCACGTAAGCATGTTGCATTTGTACGCGATGACGTGGAAAAGAAAATGAAACGCATATTGAAAAGACAGTTTCTTTGGTTATGTGTTGACGAGACAACAGACTGTAAAAAAAAATCAATTGTAAATATTATGGTACGCATACTAGACCCCAGTAAACCTACATTACCACCGTTACTAGCTAGCTGAAGACTACAAGGGTGTACTGCTGCAGCAATTACGAAGGTTGTACTTAGTACGTTGGAAAAATTTCAAATTTCAAAAGATAAAGTGTTGATATTTATGAGCGATGGCGCAGCGATAATGCGTTCGGTAGGCCGTTCTCTTCTTGGACATGGTTGCAAGTGTTTACATGTTACGTGTAAAGTGCATGTTTTACATCTTGTGGCAGAAACCATTCGACAATGCTCTCCCGAGGTAGATGCATTAATAGCAAGCACCAAAAAAGTATTTTTGAAATCTCCCAAACGCCTGCGATCATTTCACACAGCCTGGTATTCGTCAACCACCAGAGCCAATTCTTACCCGTTGGGGAACATGGTTGCAGGCAGCTTTTTATTATGCTGAACATTTCAAAATAGTAAAAGCTGTTGTTGCACAATTCAATCCTGCCGAAGCTGCAGCTATTAAGGAGAGCCAGTCGAAATTTCAAGATATTTCCGTTGAAACAGATTTAAAAAATATTCGTAGCTACTATAAAGGATTAGCTGACGCAATAGACCAATTACAAAATAGATCGTTATCATTATTGGAGTCTCTGCAAATTATGGACGGAGTGCATACACAGCTACTGACTATACATGACGCAAAATATAATCGCGTTTTAGAAAAGTTCGAGAGTGTGTTACAGAAAGATCCCGATTTTAGCACACTGAAACAAATTTGTGATGGTGTATCAAATAATCCACTGACTAAGTACAAAGGGTATTTTAATCATGCATGTATAACATCGGTAGATGTTGAACGCTCTTTTTAAAAGTATAAACACATGATCTCACGGCGAACATCGCTCACCGAGACAACTGCGGAAACACATCTAATGGTGTCAACTTTTTGCCACTCTTATTCATATGACGTTAATACTGATAATGGTGCTTCTAGTTTTACTGTTCCGTAGCCAAGGCTGCTTAAAAGGGCGAGTGTTTCACTACTTTTCACATATTATAATTATGTATTAGTTCTGTTATTTTTTTTTCTATTTTCTTACTATTGTTTTTGTATACTAGGCAGGTACGGTTATGGCACGGCTCCCTGTTACCGGACTCTATATATTAGTTTAGTTTTGGACAGCAGCGAGTAAAGTATTTACAGTTTTGTAAAAACTATTTTACAAGTGTTTTTGGTGTTGATTTAGTGTTCTTCACCGTATTGCAGTACAGAAATATGCTGAACGATCGTAAGTTGAGCGTCGCAGAACGCAGTCAAATTGTTTTGTTACGTACGTAAGGGGTATCGCAAACAAAAATTGCGAAGAAGATGAAACGTTCACGTTGTGCAATACAGCGCACTATAAATTATTACCGGGAAACTTTGCAATATGAAAGTAGGCTGATAAGTGGAAGGAAATGTATAAGAATATCAAGGCAAGACCGATATTTAGCACGCTTAACTCTACGCGATCGCATAAAAAGTTAAAAAATTTATCTGGCGATTTTTGGCAACAACAAAAGGTTATAATTTTTTTATGTAATATGACCGTGAAGTAAAACGTTCTTGTATATTTAAAAGACGACGACAAATTCACTGTTCTTTATTCATTCAGTACAGCTTTTTGGCCATCTTGGGTTACAGTTCGTGCCTCGCAGGAAAGGAGAGGCATTTCACCCCGACTGTATTATCTCTACTGCCAAGCAGGGTAGTGGCGGCATCATGGTTTGGGGATGCATGTCGACTGCTGGAATCGGAGAAGCTTTCGTTTGCCAGGATCGCATGAATAGCATGTGCTATACTTCGATGCTAGAAGTGGTAGAGTCATCAGTCATCAGTTTATAAATTATTTAACGAAGGTGATCCGGATTATATCTGTCAACAGCATAGTGCACCGTGCCATAAGTAGAGCAACGCAACTGCGCTGAAAGCCAGTGGCGGACGCATAAAAGTTTACACAAAATAAATTAAATGTGATACGTGCTCAAACACTTACCGTTTTAAGAGTCCTCCGTGAAATCACAAAGTGGATAATGTTTATTTAATATTTGTTTCATTAGATATGTTTCCAAAGTTGTTTCGGCAAAGTGAGTGCGGCGTGAAGAAAAAGTGTTTTTGTATGCCGACAACGAACGTTCTACATCTAGTGACGACACTTTCAAACCTTTCTAAAACACAAACATTTCTTGCGTCTTCTATCGCACATAGCTCTGCGTGAACATGTTGCACTATTTGCAAAGATTCCACTAACGACACCGAAGAATTTTGTAGTTTTTCTATCGCATCCACTAGTCCTACGTAATTGTTCTAAATAATTTCCGAATCTGTTTTAACTTGACTGTCCGGAAATTTCAAGCGGCTTACCTTGACAGCCGCAGCTTCCTTTGGGTCGAATTCTAAAATCACGTTCTTTATATTCTTAAAATATTTAAGATAATAAAATGTAGCCTCTAACCATGTTCCCCAACGAGTAAGAATAGGTTGTGGTGGTTCAGGAATATCGGGGCATAGTCTATGAAATTCCCGAATACGTTTTGGGGATTTTATAAACACAGCTTTTGTATGTGCTATTAGAGCGTCTACCTCGGGATAACATTTTCTGATACTATCTGCTACGAGACTGAGAGTATGAATTTTACATGTAATATGCAACAAGTTAGCACAATGTTTTTTAAGAGATCGACCTACAGCAAGCATGTTTGCGGCACCATCATTCATAAACGTCAATAGTTGATTTGTTGAAAGTTCAAACTTTTCCAATGTATTTAACACCAACATTAAAATTACCTCGGCAATGCATTGTTGTATTCGTCTGGAAGTTAGTAAAATTGAGGGTGACGGTCGATGTGGTTCCATTGTGCGTACCATTACATTAACCACAGAATGTTTTTTACGATCTGTTGTTTCGTCCACACATAACCACAGTTTTTTATCTTGCGACTCCGATTTAATTCTTTTCTCGACATGCTCACGAGCAGACGGCACAACTCTCTGTAATGTTCTCTCTCTTGGTAACTTATAGTCCGAATATTCATTCCAAAACGACACGTATGCTTTCTTCCTTAGTAAATGAAATAGTAAATTACATGCAATAAACATATAAATTAAATTTAAATTTGTCATAATCTCGTGTGAAATTTTTTGAAACATGCCCTGCACTATTTACGTGCCGTAGACAATCACTTTTCTACCAACACATTAAATCTATTTTACACACTACACATTGAATTTTAGCGCAATCACACTTTAAATCAGGCATTTCTGCAATAAATTCTCTTATTGTGTCCAACTTTGGTCGTTTTCGCGACGTAGGAAACATTTTCAAAACAAATGTAGAACTACGATATAGTATACGACAGCGTAGATGCATACACAACAGATCGGCTTTCGAGTCGCAGTTATACTGACGCTTATACTGAATTGTCCCGGCCGTGTTTATTTTGTGTAAACTTTTATGAGTCCGCCACTGGCTTTCAGCGCATTTTGCGTTGCTCTAGCCATAAGTCATGGCGTAGTATGCAGTAGTTTGCTGAAAATAGCAGTATTTCAATGGCCCGCTCAGTCCGGGACTTATCACCTATTTAACATTTGTTAATTTGTTAATTATAAAAGTGGTTCAACAAAATATTAATTTTTAAGAATAAGTATTTATTTATGGCATATATAATCAAGCAGTTTTATTTTACTTCCCGTCATTTACCTTTTGAGAAAAGTATTTTGGGGTACCTAAGACATATGGCCAAGGTTGTATATAGAACAGTTCATTTGTTAAGGATACCTAACATTTTATTTATTTTTTTTTGTAAATTCATAATTTTATTTGTTTTATTTTATAAAATCAACATTTTACGTGTCTTATTTGTCAATCTAACATTTCGTTTGTTTTATTTTCTTATAAATTCAATATTTCATTTGTCTTATTTTGTATAAATTCATATATTTCATATTTATATTCATTGAAACTTTTACGTGTCCGCATTTGGTAAACTCCATTTTCTAACTCTAAAACTTGCCCTAACAAATTCTATTTATCTAAAGGTCCCCGATCGACCTTAGGGGTAGCAACTTTTACGCAAGTACCAACTTCTATGGGGTTAAATCTCTGGCTAAACGAGTCTAGCATTTTTTCAGCTGCTCTCTTTTGTTCTAACTTAATTTTTTTCTTCAGTAACAATTACATCCGTCTCTAGGAACACATATAATGAACCTTTCGTTCACATTCAAAGTTATTCTCTATATTACTGTCGCGTTTCTTACAAACAATGCGGACACCTTGAGGAACTGTTTCTTCATTATTTGTTAAATTATCTGGTAATTCTGGGTGTTCTCTATATCGTTATTTATGTCATCATCAAGTTCCATTATCCTATTGCTATTGTGTTCGTTTTCAGTTTTAACATTAACATCAAGGATATCTTCGAGTTCTACTTCTGAAATAATTCTACTTAGTACATCTTTTACTAAGACAGTACTATTAAAGCCAATTTTTGGACCAGTTACAAACAAACCTTTATATAGTGCCCGATTAATGACTCCTTGGAAGGAACTGTTCCCGGCAGAACAATGCAAACAGAGAAAAAAGAGAGTACTAGCACACGGACATGGGTCTGCCTACCCGGCGTCATTAGCGTGGCTAGGAGGGGGCGTCGGGAAATATTTTCAGTGCCGTTATGGACATTGGGGGCATAAACCGAGAGGTAGACACAATGCAGGTAAAGTAAAGGAGTGAGTGCTCGTAGCCACGCTGATGACGCCGGGTAGGCAGAAATATGTTCGTGTGCTAGTATTCTCGTTTCTCTGTTTGCATTTTCCTTGCCGGGAATGATTCTACCAATACCGTGAGCTATATTAGCATTATTTTTGGTGATGAAGTTAATTTGACTCCCAATTGAAATACACTTGTATATATATATATATATATATATGCTTTCGCAGTGTTATTTACTTACCCTTTATGGAATTTTGTAAAATTGTAAGCCATTCGCTTGAAGAATTTGATGAAGGACTTTGGAGTGAATATTTTGTAATATTAATAACGTTTTAAAAAATGACCGATAGCACAATTGCGGTTCGTTAGTACAAACGCCGGTGTTATATACATATATTATACTGCAAATTAAAAGAGTAGTATTTTTTGTAAATAAAAACATACACGACTAGTTTGTTTACTGCAAATTGTTTTGTGTTTATAATTATCTGCGCGTCTTTTAATTTAATAGCAAAAAAAGGAAGATGCATTGAAAAGAGAGATGCATTTTAACATTTATAATTAACGCTGGCCACGAGCGGTACCGCGCATCGGCGTAGAATCAGTTCGGACCGAGAGGAACGGTAGTATTACTTCGTCTGCGGAGCAGTACGGACATTTTGGCTGCCGGTCATTTGCGCAATTGTTTATCTGTCCTAGAAAAATTATGATTTCGTCAGCAAAACGACCGCGGTCGGACAAACTTCGAAAATTTATTGCAGAAATTCCAGACTTAATATATGAAGGTGCTAAAATTAAATGTGTAATCTGTAAAATCCCGTTAATGTGTTGGTCCAGACAACATTGTCTACGACACGTAAATAGTGAAAAGCATGTCTCAAAAAGAAATTGCGCACGAGACAATGAAAAATTTATATTTAATTTATGCGTTACGTTTATTGCATGTAATATACCGTTTAATTTACTAGACAAAGAACCATTTATCTGGTTTTGAAGTTGAGTTGAAAGATCAAAAATTGTGGTTATGTGTCGACGAAACAACAGATCGGAAGAAACATTCTGTTCTTAATGTAATGGCACGCAAATTGGAACCTCATCAATCGGCACCTTCAATTCTATTAGTCTCCAAACGAATACAACAGTGTACTGCCGAAGTAATTTCAAAGCTAGTGTTAAATACATTGGCCAAGTTTGAACTTTCAACAAACCAACACTTGATGTTAGTGAGTGATAGTGCTGCAAACATGCTTTCCGTAGGCCGGTCTCTTAAAAAGCATTCTGCTAATTTGTTACACATTACGTGTAAAATTCATGCTCTCAATCTTGTGGCGGATTGTATCAGAAAATGTTATCCTGAGGTAGACGCTTTAATAGCGCATACCAAAGCAGTATTTGTCAAATCACCGAAACGTATTCGCGAATTTCACAGACTGTGCCCCCGTATATCAGAGCCACCAGAACCTATTCTAACTCGTTGGGGAACATGGTTACAGGCCGCGTTTTATTATCATAAATATTTTGACAATATTAAGAACGTGGTTTTACAATTCGATACAAAAGAAGCTGCCGCTATCCAGAAAAGCCAGTCGAAATTTCAAGATAGTCAGGTTAAAATGGATTTAAAAATCATTCACGACAATTACTTCGGGCTAGCAGATGCAATAGAAAAATTACAAAAACCTGCGGTGCCGTTAGAAGAATCTCTACAAATACTGCAACATGTTCACGCACAGCTATGCGTGATTGAAGACGCAAAAAATGTTTCTGTTCTAGAAAAATTTGAAAGTGTTTTTGAGAAGGTGCGTCAACAGAATCGTTAAGTTATTTGAAAGATTATTTTACTTACGCAAATATTACGTCACTAGATGTAGAACATTCGTTCTCTGCATATAAACGCATTTTTTCCTCATGCCGTACTAGTTTTGCCGAAACAACAGTTGAAACATATCTAATGTTGCAGATATTTAACAAACATTATTCACTTTATGATTTCACGGAGGACTCTTAAAATGGTAAGTATTTGAGCACGTGTTATTTAATTTTTATTTAAAATATGAGCGAAATTATTTGCGGCAGCAAACATCTCTGTTAGCAGAATAATTCTAGTGGAACGCGAGGCCTGGTCGACTCTACGCTACTGCGCGGTACCGCTCATGGCCAGCTTTATTTATAATGAATGAGAATATAAGGTAATGAAACCCAAATAACGTTACGAATGACTCGGCACTGAGCAGACAAACCGTCCTTGGATATATTGGGCTATAGGGCCTAGACAATTATATTCGGCTATATTTGGGGACTATATACAAAGAAAATAGTCTTAAGTTTCGCTTAATTGGTGTATACCTATCGTTGCCATTGTATAGACTATGTATATTGTCTATGCAATTACGTGTGCAGCCAGTAAAATAAAATCGCGTCATGAAAATGTTACAGGAAACAATGATCCATTAAACACCTTGATTGCAGTACATTCGCGTTTTATTACTGATCGTTAATACTATGGAATACTAATTAATCATAGTAGTGATGAAGCGTTATATATCGATATTGCTAGTTATATTTCTTTTCCTAGAGGTATAAATGCTAACGTTCGTTCTGTGATTTTTTGCAATTCTCTTATTTTTAGGTATATGGCTTTTTCTATGACAGTCACGAGAAGGAAACCCTTGTAGAATGTTGTGAGAAAAACGCCAAAAGAAATTGCGAAGATATCGGTTTCCTTTCCAATGAATATTACTATACGATTAGTTGTGCTTTCGAAAATGAAGGTTACTTAAAGGAGAATTCTGTTGATGTAGATGCCATCAAGCGTTCAATTATTTCCGATCCAAGGTATCACTTAATCCATTCTGATGATCAACAAATTGTTACCGATGATTGCCTAAGAACTGGAGAAGAGGATGCTAGAGCGTCCAGCCTTCTTATGTTTAATTGTGTTAATAGAATAATGGGACATAAAAACAATAATGTATTACGTAATCTATTTAAATAATATAATTTAACTTTGTGTAACTACCATGTAATACCTATCCCACAGTAACAACCCTTCAACTTAATTATGGAAATTAATTAATTAATAATAATAATAATATTTATTGGCCTATTTGATGCACAACGGTATATTAGGTGATACAAACAACACAATAGGTTTATACATTACGAAAAGAGCATACATCCACAAATACAACATAAAACCAGCTCAGTTGTTGAAAAAGCCAACAAATTCGTATACAATTTTATTGCAGTGTTTTTATGGGGAGATAATGGATTGAATAGACGCAAACTCAGAAGACGGGGAGAGCCTTCTCTCAACTTTAATGAAAAACAAGATATAAGAAAATTGAATTTTGATCTATTATTATGTTGATGAATAACCTGGGCAAATATGCGGTAACAGCCAAAGGCGTGGCGGGTGCATAAAAGTTTACAGATAAAATAGAAGGTAAGAAATAAATTATAAAACGTGCTGAAACACTTACCGTTTTAAAAGTCTTCCGTGAAATCACAAACTGGGTAACAGTTAAATATTTGAATCATTAGATATGTTTCCACAGCTGTTTCAGTCAAGTGAGTACGACGTGCGGAATAAATGTTTTTTAATGCCGAAAACGATCGTTCGACATCTAGCGATGTTATATTTTCATATTAAAATAATCTTTGGAACAACTTAATGCATTTTCACACGCACCTTCACAAATTTGTCTTAATATAAGAAAATCGGAGTCTTTCTCTAAAACACTTTCAAATTTTCGTATTACACACCAATTTGTTTCGCCTTCTACAGCGCATAACTGTGCGTGAACATCATTCACAATTTGAACAGAATCCACTAGCGACATCGAAACATTTTCCAATTTTTCTATTCCCTCCGCTAGTCCGAAGTAATTGTTGTGAATAGTTTGTAAATCACCATGTTCCCCAACGTGTAACAATCGGCTGTGGTGGTTCAGGTAAATCAGGACACAGTTTGTGAAATAGTCGGGTACGTTTCGGGGACTTTAGAAACACTGCTTTTGTACTAGCAATCAATGCATTTACTAGTGGAAAACATGTAGGAATCGTTTGTGCCGCAAGATTTAGAGTATGGATTTTACACGTTACATGTAAGAAGTTACCACTGTACACACCTCCATTGTATGTACCATTACATTAATCACAGAATGTTTTTGAAGATCTGTTGTTTCGTCCACACACAACCGAGGTTTTTTATCTTTCAATTCCGTTTTCATTCTTTTTTCTATATGTTCACGAGCAAATGGCATTACATTTCATATCGATGTCCGACTAGGAAATTCACAGTCTGCATATTTATTCCAGAAAGAGACAAATGCTTCTTTGTCTACTAAACGAAACGATAGATTACATAAAATAAGAGTAACACATAAATCAAATGTAAATTTTTCTTGGTCTCGTATGCCACTTTTTGCAGAAGAATGCTGTTTTCTTTCAATGTGACGTTGACGATGGCTTCTGGACCAACACGTTAAAGGGATTTTACAAACTAGACATTGAATTTTAGCTCCATCAAAAATTAAGTCCGGCATGTCCACTACAAAGTTTTTAACTGTGTCTGCCATTGGTCGTTTTCGCGACGTATCTAACTGCGACATTTTTAAAGCAAACATAAGCGTACAATTACCAAATAAGTTACGACAACCTACATAAACACAGAACTATTCGCATACAGCATCGATTTAGTACTGACGCTGTGAACGCGTGAAATAAATAATCGCCGACTCCTCATCACACAACTACTACACTGACTGTTACCGCTGTTTGCCCAGACTAGTGATAATTTGTAGTTAAGAAATGAATCTCCCTTTTCCTTTTAACAGATATTAAATGCTTACACATAAATGTAAATTTAAGCAGGTGATTAAAATAGTGATATTTTTATTCAATTAAAACGTCCACCAAAATTCTAAATTTTCTTTTTTGTTTTGTTAAACTAAACGTATCTATAAAAATAAAATTGTTAGCAATAAACAGTAATTGGTTGTTTACACCTATTTATACTTTCTGTATAATATAGGTGAATCCTCCGTAAATTTGCTTTAATTTCACGATTTTTAAATAATTAAGATAACGGCTATTCCACTGACCAAGATATGACCGGTTCCAGATTCTTGTAACGGGTAAAAGTTGTAGGATTTTACTTGTAATTTAGGAGACTTATGTATGTAACGAAATGTTGCTACAATAAAGTGATGTTATTTGCTCATTAGTTAATTAGGTATGACAATAGAGGCTAGGTCATTGATCAAATAGACCCCTGTAATGCATGAAGTAGACGCGAATGTCTTGCATGTGTAAATAAATTTGTTTAATTTGAATGGCGATCTTGTTGCTGGTAAGAATTACAATTCGAAAATATCTCAAAATAACATTGTTTCTATGAAAGTGTACCATGCATTTGTGTGATTCCGTTCTAATAGAATCCTCTTTTCTACTTCTATTACGCGTTTTCAATACCAATTAATACGCGTACAAACTAATGGACATGCAATGAGTTGAATTGCGTTCATTGTAATTTCATAGCGGTCGTTTGCCTTTAATTAGTTTAAAAGGAATACTAATTACTGCTTCTAAAGACAAATATATTTGTCTATAGGAACAGGTGAATGTGGATTCGACTGTAATTTGAATTTGTATGTTATCGGATTATGCTTTATGCAAAATAATTAATTATACCGGGTGCGCCGTTATTGTGTCGGTGGAATTTAGCATGAAAACTATCAAAGATGGAGAAATGAGATTTTCTGTACGTATACAGTATGCCACAGCGTATTTCATAAAATTATTAACAAATATACCGGGTGTTCTAAATTTCCGCAACCGTCTTCAACTTTTTTTATTTTAAACAGATTGCTATATTTTTTAGCATGATGACAATTGTGTTGAGAGGAAGTACGAGGGAAAGAAATAACAGAAATTATAAGAGATATATGGTCTCAAGAAAAAATGCCAGAAAGCTGGAAAAAAGTAATAATCGTGCCACTCTACAAGAAGGGAGAAATTACGGAATGCAAAAACTATAGGGGAATTACGCTACTAGACGTATTATACAAAACGATGGCAACAATACTAAAGAGAGGACTAGACAAGCTAGCAGAGAAGATAGTTGGGGACTATGAATGTGGATTTCGCGAAGGCAGATCCACAATAGATTAAACATTCTTGCTAAAACAAACCCCAATCCAAAGATACGAGTAGAACATGCCAACTCACATGCTTTTCATAGATTTTAAGACAGCATATGATTCAATCTACAGAGAAAAAATGCTAGAAGTACTAGAAAGATTTGATATATCTGGGAAATTAATTAGGTTAGTGAAAATGACCCCAGAGCAAACAACAAGTATGGTCAAAGTGGAGGGTCAAGAAACCAGTGAATTCGTAGTAAGGAAAGGGTTAAGGCAAGGAGACCCTCTCTCGAGAATGCTGTTCAACTTAGTATTAGAGGAGGTGATAAGAAACAGTGACATAAATAGACAAGGAACACTAAACACAAAAAGTCACCAATCTCTAGCGTATGCGGACGATGTAATCCTGATGGCAAATAGTAGTAAAGAACTGAGCAGGGTAATAACAAAATTCATAGAGGAAGCAGCAAAGACGGGCTTACAAATTAATGAAGCAAAAACAGAATATATGCAGCTAAAGAACAAGCATTATGACAACAATAATAAAATTCTAAGAATTCGAACGTCCAGTAATAGTGAGCTAACATTTAAGGAAACCGAGAGTTATCTATATCTGGGTGCATGGATAACTAACAAGTGCGAAGAAGGCCCCGAAATAGACTTCAGGTTGACAAAGAGCAATAGGTGTGTGGCAGCACTACAAAAAGTAATGAGAAGTAAAGAACTATCATGGGGGCTAAAGATAAGGATCTACAAAACAATAATACGACCCACCCTGCTCTATGGAAGTGAAACATGGACGTTAACAAAAAGAGAGCAAACCAAGATACTGATATGGGAAAGGAAGATTTTAAGGAAAATCTTTGGCGAGAGGAAGACAGACGAAGGATGGGAAAGAAGGTCAAATGCTGAAATATACGACCTGTTTAATGAGCCCAGGATAGACGAAGTGGTCAGGTCGAAAAGGTTGCAATGACTTAGGAATCAATTAGATGCATTTTGGCGAGTGAAGGAAGGTCGCAAGTATTGACCACGACTGATAAAAAATTATCAGGTCACGATACACACATTTTAGCTAGGAATACTTACTCTGTATTCCAAACATCGGTTAGCATGTAGATAGATACAGGTTTATTTCTTTTTTGTAACACAACTTGTTAAACAAAAGCTTCATTATAATAATATTTATTTTATTATTATTGCTGCAAGTTCAACAAACATTCTTCTAAGACCAACATATTTCAAATTCTACCTCTGGTTATTAGGTATAACAATCCTTCTCAAATTAGTCTGTGTCTCATTCCATCTCTTAAGTAAAGTTAGTTACTAGCTGTGATACTTTTAGGTAGTTTGTATGTATGTACATATGCACATTTGTTTTTGTAAAACATCGTTCTGTATCTGTGTCAAATTCAGTAATACAGATAAACTATATCAGATGAAACACGAAAACCCAATACCCACGCAACAAGTTGTTTCAATGCAAATTATCCGAAGGCACGAATAATATTATCTCTAATTTCGTTGGTTATTTTTTGCTTCTTTCAATTGTCATTGTTAAGTTGGAATGTACATATTTTTTATATAGATTACTAATGTAACCGAATTAGTATTGGGTATAAATCAAAGCTGTAACTGCGGCGGAATAAGAATTAGAGATAACTGTAAGGACTGCAGTAAAAAACGTATCACATATAGTTGACACAATCTACTTATATACGTAGTAACCTAATTAATTTTAAAATTAAGCGCTAAAGGTGTTCAGCTAGCAAAAATCGAGCCTTAGGGGGGCTATCGTTCTTAGAATGTATTACGGTAAAACCCAGAATTAGGAGCGTTGTTTTTTCGACTTCATTCTAACATTTTCGCATATCATTTCAACGTCAACGTTTGTGTTCCATATTCGGTATACGTATCAGAGAAGGCGCAATCTGTTAACACGTGCAATACTGTATGGTTAAACATAAACCGCACATACGTATATTTAACATACAGGATATACTCAAAATAGTTATTGCTTATAACTGTGAACCCTTGAAAATGTTTAAAATGTAGGACATACACAATAAAAATGAAGACAAGAAATGAATAAAAACAGGTAATTATGTCATAAACCCACTTTATTTATCGAGCAATGAAAATTAAAAGGGAAAGCATATTAAGTATATCTGCACAATTTCGTCCCTGCTATATAGAGGTTAAAATGTGTTTGTTTTGAACTAGGTTTGTATCAGAAAGGATTTAGGAAATGCTAGTATATATTTTTCTTCCACCTATTACTGAAACTTTTACTTATACTAAATATAAAATAGAAGAAAACCATAAATAGTGTCTTAATTATACACTTGCCTTTTATTATATTTCACATATGTGTATATAATATGCGATTAAGATGCATACTTTCATTTTTCATGAATGAGTTTAAGACATAAGTGAACAACACGATGATATCATTATATTATAAAGTTTATAAAGTATTATAAAGTATATTATAAAGCAATTCAAAAATGACCTCTCTATGTATGAAAATGAAAATATAATATTGATGTTATTGTATACTCGGTCTATTTCTATGGATTTGTACCGTAAACTGGGGCTACATTGCCATAGCTTTGAAGTATCCAATAGTACAAACGGAGTTTTGGCTATGAAACCATGAAAAGAAGAGTTTGTCAAAAATTGAGATTTTAAAAAGTAATTACCAAATTGGTACCAAAGCAGTCCCATAGGTGGGATTACCCACCTATCGTGGAATTAATTTGACACGAAAACAGCACTTAAGATAATGTATTTGTAGTAATTTTGTGAAAATACAAGAAAAAGGAAACCAGAAGTGTTGTGATACCTACACAAGAATAGCAATTGGAAAATGTAGCACATAACACTCATGCCGTGGATTTTTGGATCCTCCAGCTAGCCCATTTAAAACGTGTTAGGCAACAACACAAATATAACCCCAAACTAATCATTCGCCTTCGTCTTCAAGACCTAGGTGATTGTTTAACGAATTGCAGCAATACCAATGTAAACGTAATCCTAAACCAATGATCCTTCTTCTTCTTCAAAGCTTAGGCGATTGTTTAACTTGCATATACGCTTGTATGCAGCGAAAACTTAACCCCCAATTTATGTCAAAATAATCTCCATTGTCAAAGTAGCCCCAGTTTACGGTACTGATTGCTTTAATATCCAAAACTTCCACTATCCATATGCTGCTATTGTAAGATTTATTAGATAATAGGTATCTGTGTATCACGAGGGTAGTATGAAAAGTTTCCAGCCTGACACATAGACAAGTATTTTTTTGTAAATTTCAGTTTTATTTCCCAGCATAGTCTCCTTATAGTTCTATACACTTTTCCTAGCGATGCTCCCACCGCTTTAATCCGTCCAAATGGTAATGGCACCTTATTCTGTAAAAAAGGCGTTTACGAATGTGATGGCCTCCTCATCGATGAAAATCTCTGTCCTCTGAGCGAAACTTTGAGCCTAAGATGCAGAGAAAACTCTTGGGACCATCTCTATTGAACAGGGTAAGTGGTCTATCAATTCAAATCCCAGTTTGTGAATTTACTGTTTCTCCTTTTTCAAGATAGTCGATTAACACAACTCCAGCTCCTAAAAACAGTCGCCACCACTTTCTCGGCCGATGGAACAGGCTTCGTCTTTTTCAGAGCCGATTCACCCTTCGCAATGCACTGTTTCGACTGTGCTTTGGCTTCAGGAGTATACTGGTGTATCCAGCTTTCATCTATAATTATTAATCGACGCCAAAACCCCGACTTATTTCGTTCAAACTCCTTCAACAGGGCTTTGGAAATGTTCAGTCGAATGCAACGAGCGGTTAGCTCTTTCGTGCCCAATTCTTCAGTCAAACACAATAAACACGTTCTTTCGAGATGTCCACAGCATCTGCTATCTTTCTAACCTTAATTCGACGGTTGCCTGGCACCATTTAGTGAATTTTTCCGATGTTATCGGTAGTGGTTTCAGTTTTTGGCCTTCCCGAACGTTCATCGTCAACCAAGCTGGTACGACCAGGTTTAGATTTAGCTGTCCAATATTCACTGTGGCAAATAATGGTGTAGCGTTCCGGTAAACAGCGTCCATCTCGGCTTTAATTTCCGTAGGCGTATTGCCCTTCAAATGCAAAGATTTAGTGACGGCTCGATATTCGATCTTTTTCATTTTTACGAAAACACTAACATCGACTGACACAAATGATTATTAAGCAACAACTGAGTGTCCCACATAGCTGACATTTTCAAAAGTATTTCTGAACAAAGGCGCAATTATTGTTTTGAGGCTTGACACTTTACAGACTACCCTCGTATAGGATTGATTTTATTTACTTTTCCAATTTCGTTGTACTAATAAGATATCACGTAATATGTACTAGCTACATAGTATGATTCTTTGGTCAATACGGTCGGGAAATATAAGAAGCAAAAAAAGAACAGATTTTTTTTTAATGCCAAATATCTCTAAAATTATCGAAAACTATTAGGCCAAGATATGTTGTACTTCTAATAAAACTTATTCACAATGTAGTGTAGAATATAAAAGTAATGTACCATACAGGATGTTCTATTTAAACAAGTTAGCGTAGTTGCGCCACGGTATACTTTTTGGGAAGTTCAGAATATTTGTACTGTACGCATTGATAATTTACTGTATTATATTTATATATGTTGAATTTTAATTCCACTTTTACTAAACCGTTAACTCACCCTGCATACGTTGAGCAAAATTTTTTTTAGGTGTAAGCATTGCAGGAACCGTATACTGGTTGCCAACTAAGATTGATTTAATAACTACGTATCCAACAGAGAAAAGAATATTTTGGCGAGGATGATAGGTTGTACCGCCTACCGTGTGATGTATACACCTCTTCCATGTTAGATACTGTTATGTTCAACGTTGCATGTACGACAACAACAGCCTCGGCTGTCACTTCTGAACGACTAAATGTCAGGTTAGCCACTCGTTGGTAACTAAATATCCCTCTTGCGGAGAAAAATGGAAATTTTCTCGTTACCATCTCCCCCCAGCCAACTGGCCTTGGGGCGTTGATGTTAAATTGTAGGGTATCATGGACAAATCTACTCGTCAGTTAATTTTCGTATTCACGTAATTCGTTCAAATTCATGTAGAAATCGTCTAAAATAAGCAAGAGCGTAATTTGAAAGGTATTTTAAACAATATTTCATCAATCAAATCTTTATCCGAAAGGTTTAAGTAAATGGTTGGACAATTTTTACGTTTAAAGCTTGTCAGTAACATTTTTTATCATAGAATCCTCGAAATACAACCTCCTAGTTGCGTCACGGCATTCATTCTTGTACGCTATCTGCAGAAATAATTTCATTTGATCGAAATTCAGCGTAAAAGTTTCTATTTGGGTTAAATTATCAAAATTGGCTGTGGAATAATACAATCGCCGGTCTTTCGCGATTTAAACTAAAAGAAAGATGGGCAACGCTAGAATTTTTCATCAATCTTTATTCAGCTTTCGTTGAATTAAAGTGTTTCTTAACTCCGACCCCAATTTAAAGTGCTCGATTGTGAAATCAAAGTATTTATTTGAAGAGAAAAAGGGTTAAATTTCCAGAACAGGCAGTTTCCTGTAGAGGGTATATAAACAGAGGGTATATAAACAGAGGGTATATAAACAGAGGGTTTATATAACATTGGCATCGTTCAAATTTCAAGGTTAGTTACATGTATAATTTTAAAATTCATTAATTTCGTTTTACTAATTTGGAAATTCGTTATAAAAAATTGCCGAAAGGGTATCCAGGGATACTCCGGAACCCACTAAGAATTGTTAATTTATTTTAAAATTAGAAAATTTAAAAATTTTCCCAAAATAGAGAGAAAAGTATTTCAATACTTATGTAGCTATGTCCTATGTATATAAAATTTTGAATTAATTGTTTAAAAAGGTCAACGTCAGTATCTTTTGTTTACTATTGTCATGGAAACCAAACGACACTAACACTAGGAATCACTAGGATGCAATGTCCAAATGCAGGACACGTATTTAACTGTAAATATGTCTTTTACTTTTAATATTAGATAGATACTGAAATGTTCTAAATGTGGGAAATCGTTGAATAAAATTACATTTTCGCAAATTAGTTAATTAATTATACGAACTGAGGGTTCGGAAATGTTCTAAAACACTTTTTCGGCAATTTAAATGAACTTAAATCAATTTATGGAATTTAACGAAAATTAAAACTGAAAATCGAAAACCAGCCTGGATTGTATGACGACGCCATACGAATTCTATTTTTATATGACATTTACAAGTAACCTGCCCGCCCTTAAGCACCAATCTTCACTTCTAGCTTGAATTTATAGTACGATTTGAAATATTAAATACTTCGAAGCTTGGAACATAACCAGGCGCATGTCACCTCGATGAAAACTAGACTCAAAGTCAGAAAATTAATTAGCATCCCTCTACTCCTTTACTGTAATTGCAAAGGTAATTGTTTCGTCCACAACAAATTTTAATAATTCTTTTCCAAATACGATTTGACGATTAATTTTCGATAAATAAACCTATTTATAAAAGTAGCATAATGGAATAGATGTAGTGACGCAACTAGACGACTAAAATTATACTATTCTATGACCTAAAATACCACTGACAATTTTTAAATGATAAATTATACTGACGTCTACGACAACAACCTTACGAAAGATATTTAATATACGAAATTGTGCTAGAAATACCTCTGAATTTACGCTGTTGCTTGTTGTAGGAAGATATTCCATTAATTTTGAGGATTTACGAACTGAAGAAAATGACCAGAAGAGAAGTCATTTAGCCGTTCCCCCATAATTGTCATTGGCTGGAGTTAAAATCACTTCCTAGTACCCTCGCTTTAAAGATCGGAGGCTCGGGGAGAAATAGGAGCTATTGAAGAACTAATGGCCTCTAAAGGGATATTACCGTTGAACGAGTGGCCATACTGAGTACGCTATAGTTGCATTCGAAGATGTAAACTAGAACACTACTATACATAATTATACAAAAACGTTAGAAATATAAGTTTTTTATACGGTGGCTACATACTGAACATCCTGTATATTCCGAAGGCGTTTTAATACCATGTCTAGATAGAGCCAAATATGTAATTTAATCTCATAAAAATTTACGTTGAAATATGCATTTCGGATATTTTAAAGAAAATAGATCTGCATTTTAAGACAAAATTCTAAATATCTTGAAAACCTTTAGAAATAGACATATGAAACCCTAGTTTATTTCTAGATGAAGAAACGGAAAACCTAACACGATACAGAGCGTTCCATTTTCAATAACAAAGTAGTTTGCTATTTATCGATCACCCTGTGTATACGGAAATATTTTTGAAAGATTACATCTATTATGTTATCATTAAATTTTAGCTTTGTGCTGTTTACGCAATAGTCGCAATTTTATAATTACAGAAGGTTGGAACACCCTGTATGTTCTATTTAAGGTTTCAATATAGTTTAAACCATCCCTGCAACCAATCCTGATAACAAGAAAAAAACCGTTTTGCAAAATCTTCATTCACAAAGCCACAATCTTCCGAGATCGCAGAGATAATTCACCGTGTATTTGCCAACTACTAAATAATTAGCTGTTATGTTTTTAGTTGGCATCACTTCAGCAGTCGGTCCCCAAAAAGAAAAGACATTTTCTATACCCTTAATAATTCTGTAAAAATAGTGAAGAAAGTATATGGATAATCTACTACATACGTAACATATCGCTTTTGTTTCGTTCTAATACCTCCCATAGTTCCACAGAAAGACCTTTGTATGATTTTTTTAACCCTGTTCCATCAAATCGATCTTTTTGCAATTTTCATATGTACTAGGTAACTAGTAAATGATTATTCGTTATCTTTTGCTGAGTGTTGGTCTCAAAAACGATCCCAAAGGAATATATTGCTTTTTGGCCCCCCTCATAATTGAGCAAAAATTATATAATGCAGAACTAATATGTAGGTAATACAGGGTGGGGCAATACTTCCGTTATGATTTCAGGGAGGCCAAAACAAACGAAAGTAAGATAAAATAAAAAATTTATTGATATCCACTTATTCTATGAACCTTAAAGTTTAACATTAAGAAGTTTTGAACAAAACATCGGATAAATGACGACCCATTGTCAATGCAATTCTGAAGTCTAAGTCGGTAGTTTTCCGTCACCCGTTGTAAGACGTCGATCCGTATGAGCTGGATTTCTTGGCAAATGGCCGCCTTCAATGCCGTCAAAGTGCGGGGTCTGTGTTTGCAGACTTCAGCCTTGAGATAACCTCAGAGGAAGAAGTCACAAGGGGTTAGATCTGGTGATCGAGTCGGCCATTGAACGTCACGCGTCATTGAAATGAGCTTCCCAGGAAACATCTGCCTCAAAACCTCTATCGATCGCCGGGCTGTGTTGGAACCAAACATTGGCAAGGTGAAGATCATTCAGGTTTGATCCCAAAAAGTTCTGTAACATGTCAATGTACCGACCAGATGTGACTGTGACCATCATTTCTCCCTCTTCAAAAAAATAGGGACCAATGATTCCATGACTGCTTATGGCACACCATGTGGTTACCTTAGGACTGTGTAGCGGCCTTTCGTGCAACTCCCTTGGGTTTGCGGCACTCCAATACCGAAAGTTTTGGCGATTTACAGTGCCGCAGAGGTGGAAATGAGCCTCGTCGCTGAACAAGACAATATCGGCAGGTGGAATGTCGTTAAGAAGCTGCCGACGAATGTTTACACGGTTTTCAAGGTCTTCGCTTTCTTCCTCACTGTTCGCGAACCACCCCTCTCGACGCTAGCCCCTTGAAATCATAACGGAAATATTGCCCCACCCTGGATTCAATTTTTGTTTCATTCCTTTCCAATATCTCTCATAATTTTGGAGAATCACGACTTTGATATTAAAAGTTCTCTTCATCATATCTCCCTTATGTATTTCGAATAAAGACCAATACGTGGAAATTAACGATTGATAAATATAGGCTGGGACATTTTTCATTTATCTAAATATGCAATATATTATTATAAGTTAATAAATTTATGTTAATTTTATATTAAGGTAAATTAAGATATTACAATAACCAAAATCTATCTCTTGGCACTAGGTGGCTCCAAGAAATATATTTCAGTGCTGTTTGTGAGGTGAATAACGGCGAGAAAGAATTGTGCTTGGAGCGACGCTGATGACGCCGAGTAGGCAGAAATATGTCCGTTTGCTAGCGCCTTTCTCTTCTCACGTTGTTTTCGCCGGGAGTGATTCCACCAATACTATGAGCTATATTAGCATTATTTTAGTTATTGTTAGTAAGCATTTTTTCATGTGTATTTAGATAATACAATTTGCGGCTTTTATTGTAATATACTTTGAATTCTTGAATATATGCTTCCGAAGCTATTAGGAAATAACATCTATATCTCTACCTTGAAAGCTTGACCCCCTTTGTGTACCAATGTATGAACTAATGAAATTACATTTTACGAAACCTATTGTAAGACAGTTAAGATTGTAGTCAATTAAAATAAAAAAAGGTATTCGAGATATTAATTAGATTGTTTTGATGATATTAACTTATCTTAATCGTCAATTATACTCTGCTGAGTGCTATAAAATAAAGTAATTACAAAAAGTAAACGAAATTATCAGCAGGCTATCCTCTTAAAATTTATGCCATATTGTAGTTTTTAATTAGGTTTTGCAAGTCAACAAATCAATAACATACCCACCATCTTCTACTGTAAGCCAATTACCAAAGAAGTCAAAATAGAATATTCAATTTGCACATACAGTTTCTATACGGTTAGATCAAATTAACATTAGACTTAAAGGTCCATACGTTATTAGGTTGCTATGCAGAAATTACCAAATATAAAATTAACTTACCAATTTGAAGGAATCTTATTAAGCGACATTTTCGTTAGAACAAATACTTTTACATATATCTTACACGGATACTGCAGATTGCCGTACTGCTTCTTCGCACAACCGTATGTGCTTTTGTGAGAATTATCTCTCGTTATCAGTTAAGAACACTTCAATTGTCAGAAATAGTACCATATATATTTATATTGGTTAGTCGTGCGTCTTTTTAGAACTAACTGTAATACGATCAAAAATCTCGTAATACGTATGTAAATAATATATGTTGTATTCTCAAAATTTAATTTTTGAAGAGTTTATACTTCCGTGGATTGTAATAGTATTAAACTGTCACCACCATATTGATCTGATCATAATACTATGTACTCCTAGATATGGATTTAAATATTTTTTAAGTAAAAATAATAGACTTGACTAATGGTATCGGATAATAAAATACAAAATTTTTCGCCAAAATAAATATTTGTCAGTTTTTCAACTGTTATGAAGGAAAGTATAGTTGTAGTTTCAAAAAATTGTAAATCGCAAGAATAGTTATAAGGAATTAAACTAACAAGGAAAGGTTCCTCATCGACTTGAATAAAGTTTAGTTAGTTCGAAGAGCCTATTCAGTTACACACTATTTTCTGTTTTCTTTATTACGAACAATAACAACTTAAATCAGTGTTACTCAAAGTGTGCTCCGCGGAGCCCTGGGGTTCCGCAAGGCCTCTGTGACGGCTTCACCAAAATAATATCAACCTAAAGAACAAAGCACATCAATTCTGACATTGAGGAAAAAAACTAAAATATAATTCTAAACCATCCCCGTAATAATTGTTAGAAAACAGAAAAATAAAAACATTTTAAAAAATTTCCATTTACTAAGGCGCGTTCATCCTAGCCCGCGTAGATGACTCACCCTGTATACATATTATGTTGAATATTGCTGTAACTAACAATAAGCTCAAGTAAAAATAAGAGACATACAATTAAGCTGGTGATCCCCCAGAATCAAATAGTTTCCAATTCAGCGCGGCATGTAATGTAATAATCCTTTTTAATTCGAAGGAAGTGGTATCGTAATTTACGTCTATCAGTTGTTAAAGGCAATTAGCTGTGCAGTAAAAGTCGGCGAAATATTTCAGACGTCTTCGCTTCTGTCTTTTTCGCGATCTTATTTCGCCGATCGTCCGGTACTATGGATTCGGTCAGTAGACTAGAGAGTAAATCCATCGGTCAGCCGGCTAACTCGCACTTGCCTCACCATCGCATTCTGACAAGGCGAGGTGGCCGCAAAATTCATTCGTGCTAGAAACTGAACGGAAAAAATACTGCGAATTGTTGTATTACCTCTTTTACTTCTTCCTCATACACAACTGACACATGCACGCTTGCTCCATGTATAGACGAATTACGAGAAGCAAATGTTGCTGAGTAGTGAATACAATCAATTATAGTAGTAGGAGCAGTAGTAGAAACAAAACAGTAGTAGTGGATATAGTATCAGTATCGTTTATCAATCGATTAGGACTAGTGAGTAAGTTCTTCAAGTATGAAGAACGACAGTATTGTACCGATGGTTGTGATTGGCTATTCGTTCTGGAAGAATACTTTCTCACTACTAGTGTATTTTTAAAGTTGTTTATTTATTGCATAGATACTCTGAGTGTTTTTTTTTTCTAATAACTCAAGTGATTCCAAGTTATGTCGATGTGCTCTTAGATTAATTTTCATTAAAATTAAGGTAAGTTTATTTAATTTCAAGTTCCTTAAATTGAACGTCTTATCTTATATACATTCCTTTGTGGTTTTCCTAAATAATTCATAATTTGTAAGAGTCGATCGAAGTTACATTTTTATTGAAGTACTGAATTACCAGGTTATCAATAAATGTAACATTACGTACTGTGCCATCTGATTTGTGATTTGGCGGGAAATAATCCTGAGGAAAGTAATATTGTTAGACATGCATCTTGTATAATTCATTCTGGGAATTGGGTGTTTTTACTTTTTCCTATTGCAGTAAGAATTCATTTCTATTTACGCTACTACACACAATTTCTACAAGAATTTTGCAAGCATCATACATAAATGCTTGCAAAATTCTTGTAGAAATGTTCGAGATTTTTCAAAAAATGTAATATATACAGTCGTCAACAAAACTATTCGTACCCCTCACAATAAAATGTATATAGCTTAAAAAATACGTTAGGGTGAATAATAATTTAAAGATTTATTTTTGTGTGCACACCTACATTTATAATATATAACTCATGAAAATTCCAATTGAATAAAATAAATATTGTTCGAGATATAAAATTTTGACTTCAAGTCAATAGAAATTATACACCACAAAACTATTCGTACTTTACTATATTTGTATGCACTATTGGAAAGAGTTAGTAGTTCAATACTTTGTTGGACCACCTTTTGATGCAATAACTTCTGCATTTTCAGTTTAGGAAATGTAATAAATAATAAAATAAACCTTATCCTTAGATGTAAAGAATGTCTTTATATGTATACTTCAGATGCGTACTCGTGGTTTCGCAAGTACTTAACAACACAACACACGCAGCAAGTACAGTCGAAATAGGTATTTTATACATCAAATTGATATTCCCAAATCAATTGGTACCATTTCATAATTAAATTAAGGTATAGATTAAGAAAAATACAGGCTGTATTTGTAATACCAGCTTTTATTTTCTTTTTACTAGTTATCGATTTCGACCTACGGGCATCCTAGCTAGCAAAAGGAAAATAAATCTAGGCATTATAGTTGCTCTTTATATTTTTCGTCTCGCATTTTATTCAGAGCATTAACTATTGGCTTTAGCTTCAAAAATAAACCTTCACCCATCAACCATTTTTCTTATGCCAACGTTTTGGACTTTCGCTCTGATATTGTTATCAACTTTATTATATTTAATTACGATTTCCATTTACTTGCCACTAATCCTTGCATTTTTGCTCCACATTGTTTACAAATTGCTCGTAAAAATTTGCCACTTTTATTTTTCTTCGAGTTAAACCTTTCCCAAACGCAATCTTTCTTTTTTTAGGAGATTTTTTTCTTGTATTTTAAATTTATTTAGATAAAACACCATAGAATACCAAATAATGAATATGCTTAGAAAGTTCACAGATAACTGATAACCATAGACATTTTAATTCAAGTAAATATCTATGAACGGAGTAGTTCTTTTGTGTTGGCGCTAATTTTAAAATAACATAGAAGCAAAAGAAAATATCTTCTACTTAATTTGCTATGTTTAACAATTTTGATTTAAATGAAGTGATTAAAAAAACACTCGTTTCTCTTCTATGCAGGTTTTCCATTTTTCTGTTGGTCTGCTTTATGTATGTGTTGAATAAAGTCTCTTCGATGGGCCCCGAAACGTAAAGTTTAGTTTCTGTCAAAACTGAGGGTTTTAGGTAGTCTAATATACATATACTCAGTGACATAGAAATTGCAACAGCTAGAAGAGGTTGGAATTTCCGGATGAAATTTGGTAGGAATATTCACCTATGTAATAGTAATAAATGATCAAAGTCTGAATCCTCTCAGTGAAGCAATAAAGTTATTACTGAGGTTTTTACCTCTCTCTCAGCACTGATATTGAATGTTTTTTTTTGCGGTGTTTTTATAACTTTCTCGATTTGTGTTGTTGTTCTCAGTGAACTGCGGTTCAGTTAAGTGTTAGCTATGCCTAGAGTAAGAAGACGAGCAGTGTATCAACAATTAAGCGAATTCGACAGAGGTCGAATTATTGGATTGCGCGAAGCTGGTTTTTCATTTGGGGAAATTGCTAACCGTGTAAATCGAAATCGGTCTACTGTAACGCGAGTGTGTCGTGCATGGTTTGAAGATGGCCAGGAACGTCGTAGAAGAGGAACCGGGGCTTCAAGAAGAACGAATGAGCGTTAAGATCGTCGCTTAAGACAACTGGAAAAAAGAAATTGATTTTCCTCTACTCAGGCAATTGGTGACCAATGGTTTGGTGAAGAAGGTCGCCATGTAACCCTTAGAACAGTTTATCGCTGAATCCGAAGTTTTAGGTTAACATTATTTCGTCCGCAACTTGTGTTTCATTTGACTGCAGAAAACTATCAGCAACGGTTATAATGGTGCAATGAAAGATCTCATTAGAATCTTGAATGGCGTCGTGTTGTGTTTAGTGACGAATCAAGATTTTGTTTAGGCATGCACGACGTTAGAGAGTCAGAAGAAGACGGGGTGAACGACGGAATCTTCGATTTACCGTTGAGAGGCACGTATACTGCACTGTGGGTATTCTGGTTTAGGGTGCGATTACTTATGGCAGCAGGTCTCCCTTGGTGTTCATTCGAGGCAATATGACAGCACAACTTCTGCCATATTTACAAGGGCTCGAAGGTCCATTATTCCAGCAAAATAATGCACGTCCTCATGTGGCAAGGTTTTCCTTGAAATTCTTCGAACAGGCCCAGATTAATCTTTTGCCCTGATCTCCAAGATCTCCAGATCTTTCTCCCATCGAACATGTATGGGACATAATGGGTAGAAGGTTGCGGAACTTGCAGCGTCCTCCTTTGACTTTGGAAGCTTTGAGACATGAGGTGCAACTTTCATGGGAGACAATACCCCAAGACGAGATAAACCACCTTATTCAATCAATAGCGTGTAAATGAATGTGTAAATCAGAGAGGCGGCCCCACATATTATTAACAATTATTATAAAATTTTGTTTATCGTTTAACTAATAAAGATTTTCCTCCCAAATTTTGATGATTTATTACTTTTATATAGGTGAACATTCCCCCGGAAATTTCAACCCCTTCTAGCTGTTGCAATTTCTATGTCACTGAGTATATGTATGTAGAATTGTAGGAAACAGTTTTCGGTGGCTAACGGGCTCAGTCCCAATGCCAGGAAAAAATAACGTCTATTTCATTTATTCTATTGCTTTACATTATTTCTTTGCCCAAAAAATAAATTAATTAACATGTATTACAAAAATTATGTCCTCCTCATGTTTATTTTTTGTCATTAAACTAGAACTTTTCTACAACTTTTCGCTATCAACATTACCAGCGCAATTGTAGTACTCTAAGAACTATCCTTCGTTATTGAGCACCTTTACGAGTAGCGTTTAGACCTCTAACTAGCTAAATAATTAAACACCTTGCCGAGATACACATAAAAATAAGCATATGCGGCCTGAGCATCAGAGTGTATAACCTCTTTGATTACCAATGCACTTACATACTTACGTATAATATAATGACTCATATACTGGATATGTGTAGTAAAAGTGTTACAACAACATGGATTTTTATATTTTAATCTTTTGTTTACATATAAATTTTACAAAATAGCAATATTCCCTACATAAATAAAACAAAAGCAAATTAATACGGATAATATGTAAGTTCATAATTTTACGACAAAAATAAAGTTGTTAAATAATTTAGAACACGCTTAATTCATTTCGAAGATATACTGTTTTATGTGTAAAATTATGTAAAACGCAAATTGATAACTGTACGTATTAAAACGTAATAATTGAATGGTTAATAACAAAAGAATATTATTTTCTGATAAATTAAAAAGAAGATTAATTAATTTATTTGTGTAAATTGTTCATATAGACTAAGAACGAAGAATGCACACAATTACATACATATTTGATTATTTTCCTATTTTCTTAATTATCGTTTGTATTGTGCCTAAATATGTAATAATATTTAATTAAAATCAATCGCGTTTGCTTTTTATTGCTATTAACAAATAATCTCCGGCACTATGTTTCAATTTTTTTGTCAAAGAAATTGTATTACTCAGAGAGTATGAGACAAAAATGCCTCTTTAATTACTATAATAATCATTATACCATAATAATATGTCGTTCTTTCGCTCTGAACTATTTTCTCAATAGTTATTGATTGGTGGATATCACTTACCCGCAATTTCATCCCCCCCGCCCAATTCTTTCTAAGTGGCCCAATTTTTAGTAAAAAAATTATATTCAATGAACATACCAACCTAGTCGAGGTAGGCGCAATAAATTCTCAACCTGACACACTTATACAAGTTCTAGCGTCTTCGAACTCCGTTGCCTCATAGTTGCACATGTCCGAGGTCTGCACTATACATATTACGACTCGAAGAGTAGTAGTTTTTGGTAGCCAGCCAGACAATGTGACTGGTGCATGAAAATGTCTCAGGTAACGAAAATTGAGTACAGTGCGGTTAATTAAATTTTTAACAAAAGAAGGGCACACGGCTAATCACATTAAAAACATTTAGAGGGTATTTGTGGTGATTTATCTCCTTCATATTCCACAGTAAAAAAGTGAGCAAGATGTTTCCGTTTGGGGCAAGGATCCCTAGGATATGACGAGCGGCTAATTGAACTCATTTCAATTATTGAAAAAGTGGTATTAGCAGATCGTCGTTTGAAAGTGAAGGAATTAGCAGTGATGTCTAACATTTCTGAAACAAGTATTCGCCGAATTCTCCATAACCATTTGGATATGAATGAGATTAGTGCAAGATGCGTACCGCACCTTCTTTCTGCTTTCCAACGTCGGATCGAATGTGCGCGCTCGTTTTTAAACATGTGTGGAGACGACCCGAAACCGATTTTAGAGTCCATTGTTACAGGAGATGAAACAGTGGTTTTGTATTTTTCTATATCAGGCCGAGAATTTATAGCGCCTACCTCATATAACTTATTATTATTATTATTATATGTAGCAGTTACAAAGTGAGAAATTCAAATTTTACAAAAATATAAAGTCAATTATACATATATACACATTTCGTTAACCGCTGTTAACAGCAAGTAATACAAGTTCAATCTATAAAAATGTCTGAGTTTATATACATCAAGTAATGCCAATATTAAAAGAAATTGAACAAAAAGATACACATTAAGAAACGCTAAAAAGATGCATATACGGGAGAACAAGACGCCCGCTTGCATACGACTGGCTAAACCCACGTACCGTTATCGCCCTGTTGCCGGGCAAAAAGTTGTAACACGCAAGTTTATGATGCTGTGTACACGGGGAGATTACCGGTAACCGGGCTCGGCAGTTCGTGCAAATTGTAAAAGACTGTTAGTAAAAGGAGATAAGTCTGTGTTCAGAAGGCCATTTTTGTATTTCTTCATATAAGTGGCTTCCCATATATCCAAGTTCACACATTCAGACTTTTTAGGAAGTTTAGTGAAAAACTGTGATTTGTTCTTACAAAATGATCTGCCAATCCAAATTTATTACAGAATTACAAACTTAAGCCATATACAGGTTGTCAATCAAAATTGATTTAATAGCTGCGAATCTAACAGAAAAAAGAATATTGTGGCGGAGAAAGTTATAGTACCGCCTACCATGACGATGTACATTTACGAACTATACCACTCTCTGTTAGATACATATGTAGTGAAATATCTTTCTCAGGGTTTTTACTCTAAATTTTGTTAAATTTTCAAATTTAACTCTATTAAATGATTTTTGTAGGTTCGGGGGTATCCCTAGATACCCTTGCGGCAATTTTGAATAAATTTGCAACTTAGTAAAAACAAATTAACGAATTTGTAAGATTTTAAAATTAATTAACCTTTAAACTTTCGAACGACGCCAATGTATATAAACACTCTGTTTAAATACACACCACAGGAACTGCCTGTTCTGGATATTTAACCCTATTTACTTCTCTGATAATGACTTTGAATACACAGCGAACACTTATCTTTGGATTGGATTTAAGGCGTCGCTCCGCTTTCATTTATTTTAAATCGCGAAAGACCGGCGATTGTTTTCTTTCACAGCCAATTTTGATAATTTACCCAAATAGAAACTAACTTTTCGATGATTTTCAATAAAAATGATATTAGTATGCGAGAACGAATGCAGTGACTTAACCAGGAGGTTGTTTGTTGATGACTCTGTGATACGAATTGTCACCAACAAGCTTTAAAATAGAAAATCTACTGCTAATTTATAGAAACCTTTCAGATAAAGATTTAATTGACGAAATATTATCTGTTGTGCTTTGCAATTTACGTTGTTGCTTATTCCAGACGATTTTTACATTAATTTGGAAGAAATAATTGAATAGAAAAATTGATAAATGAGTAGAATTGTCCATGATACCCCACACTCGTCGTTATCTGGACTTATAATTAAATTCTACCTTCCTCGCCCCAAGGACGGTTGGCTGAGGGTGGGGGAGGGGGGGATGGTAACGCAAAAATTACCAATTATCCCCGCAAGAGAGGTATTTGGTTGCCAATGAGTGGCCAGCCTGACATTTACCTCAGTACTGATGTGACAACCGAGAGAAGTTGTTGTCGTCGTAAACACAACGTTGAACATAACATAACAGTAGCTATTAAATCAGATTTGGTTGACAACCTGCATGCATGTCCATTAATTCTTGATTATGTTTAGAAATATTAGCCACAGATGTAACTAATATTTTACAACCTTCCTTCAAAAACAACACTTGCCAAAAGTTTTAATTTTTTGCAATAATGGCAGTATTGGCTATACATTGCTATTACTTTTTAAACTTTGCAGATGATTTAAGCTAATAGTTCCGGCAATAAAAGAATGTTCGTCAATCTCTTAACGCAGTGTATGTGAATGTGATCTTCATTACTGCAACTACCATCTTAAATCATCTGCGAAATTTAAAAAATGCCAAGTCTTACAAAAGCATATTGACCCCTTTATTTTCAAATAAAAAAAAATGAAAAGTAATTCCTTTGCGTGTGTGCGTGTTAAAAATCATCTTCGGTCCCCGCTTCAAATTCTTACATACCAAATTTCTTCGTAATCCTACTTATCCAAAAGATCAAGATTGATGTGATGGTTACTTTACAATTTTGATTCTGTTAAATTAACTCTCGATCTGCACGTTTTACTTTCATTGGATAGGGATCCCAATCCAACAGCTTCCATATTTTCAGGTGTTGATTGTCTCTCTTGATGAATAATGTATTTGCGAAATAAATTTCTTAAAAATAGCCGTGGTCTTTTATTATTACCTTCAACTCGATTTTACAGGACTAATATATTAGTCTGCAAATACTTGTTAGTGATATTTTTTCTTCTTTGTAATACTTCCTGACTAATATACAGTTTCTTCCAAAAAGAAAAGAAAAATACTTGCCAAAATGTATACATTTTAAAGTGCGTTCCAATCTTCAATAAACTGCATCAAATCGTGATTGAAAATTACTTTCGTTTACCTAACCCGGAATCAGCCGTGCTACGGTCAATTCAACCGCAGATTTTAAAGATTTGCAATAGCTTAGTAAGGCGGGTAGCTAAAGAATTATGCTTCCAAAATATGTTTATGCTAGATAGTTATGCTGTATTAAATGTTTTTTATAATACAAATGTTAATTTCGACCAAGTGCGCTACCTTTAGAGAAATTCAATTATGTGTTTTTCTAGTAAATTTGGAAAAAAAAACAAATGTTTATTAATTTACAAGAAATTCGTTACAAACGGATTGCGTGGTTGGATCGACCAGGACGCAACTTGTCACAGACCTTTGGGAGGCCCCAATGCTCGGTTAATGTTTAAATTTCACTTTTGAAATGTTAAAAAGATAAATTATTTTGACAACTACCGTCCTTTTTAATATAAGCCAATTTTTCTATGGCCTCTCGTCCCCTTATGTATCTGTATAGTCGGCGCTCATGCAAAATGTGTATATGTGTACAGTAGAAGCTCAATTATCCGTGTTTTACGGGGCGAAGATCGTCACGGATAACTGAAAAACAAGAATAATAGAAACCTGATTTATTTCAATAAGCAAGGCTCGGTAAGAAACAAAAATCTTAATCAAACGATAATTTTAGATAAATGTACTTACATATTTAATGTATGTAGGTACTGCGTATTTAAAAACACATACATATGTATGTAATACAAATATAAATAGGAATTTTTCTGTGCATTTGAAAAATAATCTGTAATTCTGGTTTGTTTCTTAGTTTCGAACTGATTTTCCGTAATCACATCTTTCATTCTTCTGAGGTCTAAAATATTACTCATTTCCGGATATTGATCCGTAACCAGTTAACAACACATTCAAAATTCAAAGATTAACACGAAACAAATATGTACGTATGGTTACCTTTTTTGTCCTGATCTGCAAAATAATTCAGCAAAACATTTACGCATTGTAGAGCTTGGTTATGGGATACTTTTGATTCTTTGTCTTCCTCTTCCTCACCCTCATTTTGATTCGTTATTTCTTAAGATAACATTATTGTTTTCGCCACTTAGCATTTCATCTCCTATTAATAGTGAGCATTCCTCTTCTTCATTGTACACCTGTAACCCCTTCTCAATTTCTTCGTTATTAGCGTCTTGTAATTCACCGACTTTTCTGACGACTGTGGCTGCATTTTTTAGTAAATCCTTTTCCTCGTCGTTTTCAAAATGTATATTATCGTCGGTTTCTAGGGTTATTATTAAAAAAAATGCTTTTCTGTCACGCCACCGCAAACCGTTTTGATGCAAAAAATTGCATTCTTAGTAAAGAAGTTTTTCCAGAAGGTCTTTATATCGATGCTTTCTTCCAGTAATTGCATCATGAAATTTTGTCTATACAGTCTCTTAATTTTTTCCATTACACCTTGATCCATGGGCTGAGCAATGGATGCCACGTTAGGAGGCAAAAAGGCAACAAATAGAGCCATCTTTTGACTTAAGACCATCTCTTGATTTAAGTATTTCTGCACTGGGGTGTGAAAGAAGATTATCAATTAAAAGCAGTTCCTTTCCGAGTAGTTTATTTTTTGATAAAAAATACTTTTCTCGTGGCATATTTTTTTGAAAAACAATTTCTTAAAAATTTGGCTATCAATCCAGGCAGATTTTTGGCTGTAGTAGTCGACTGGATTGTTTTAAAATTCTTTAAAGCCCTTGGATGTTTTGATTTGACAATGACAGCTAATCTTAGTTTATGAGTGCCAGGCGCATTTGCACAACATAATACGATTAAACGATCTTTTTTCATTTCATATTCTGTAGCACTTTTTTCATTTTCTGAAGCCAGTTCATTCTGGAATAGCTTTTCGGTAGCAACTCCGATTTCAAATTATGTTCGTTGATAATTTCTTCTAAATCATGACAAAACTCTACAATGGCAATATCTTCTGCATCTAACTTCTCACAGTGAATTCAAGTTCTCCAATGCCATTTTTTTTTGAATCTGCATATCAACCACTTCAGGCATTAAACGATTCGTGGATATTCACTTATTCATGAAATATTTTTGCTTGCGTAGTACACATTCGCATAGTTCAGAAATAGGGATTTCCTCTGATCTCATTTGTAAAAGCTATTTCATCATTGCGTCATCAAGGAACTGAAACTTTGATCCTTTTGCTGTCTTTCTCTTCGAAGATCCATGAAAACTGTCTAATTTGATGATAAATGAATACATTATATTCTCATTTTTAATGATATCTCTTACTATCTGAATTCATACTCTAAAGCTAGTGACGATATTGTTGCACCATTCTTATGCTTTTTAGTTGGTCTAATTTTATCTGTAGTAAGTAGAACCTTCGGGCACTACATTTGGCGTTGGTGTATATGAGGAAAACCAGGGATACAAAGTATGTGTATCACTTGGGCGATACACCACGGTATTTCAAACAGAAATATATGCTATACCAACCTGCGCGTGGAAGAGTGTGCGTCGGCGACCGCAGGGTGAGACGATTTGCATTCTCTCTGACAGTCAGGCAGCCTTAAAAGCACTAGCATCTTATCGCATAACCTCCAAACTAGTATGGGAGTGCCTGCAAACCCTAATGGCTCTATCTAAACACAACAAGGTCACACTGGTGTGGGTGCCAGGGCACAGGGGCATAGCGGGCAATGAAATTGCAGACCAGCTAGCGAGGGAAGGTTCAAAAATGAATTATATAGGCCCTGAACCAGGTCTAGGTATTACCAAGAGTGCAGTGCGTGGTGCAACTAATGAGTGGATTATAACACAATACCAATTAAATTGGAAACATGCAGCTGGACAAAAGCACAGCAAACAGATGATGGGAAGACCGTCGCAACATCTGACTGCTGACCTGCTTGAATTAAGCAAGATACAGCTTAGGGCAGCAACATGTCTATTAACAGGACATGGCTGTTTGAGAGGCCACTTGCATAAGATGGGGATCTACAAAGATGAACCCTTATGTAGACTTTGCAATGAGGAGGAGGAAACAGCCTCTCATATTATTTTCGAATGTGCAGCGTTAGCTCAACGCAGATTCGCTATGCGAAACACAATTGAACTACCAATGGAGAAAGATTTACTACATAGGCTCTTAAACCTGATTGCGGGAACTAACCTGTTCAAGTAAAACAAAACCGAAGCAGGAATAATACAATAAGCTACTAAGCTTCAGTGTTAGAGATGTAAAGACCAGCCCTGCTCTGGTAGAAAAGTCAATCAATCAATCAATCAAGTAGAACCTTCCTTTTTGGTTTTATGGGCGCCATTTCTCAGTCACGTACGTACACTGTTCATAGATCAAATCTGATTGATTAACAATAAGAAGCCGAGTATCGTGTTTAAGTGTAAATAACAACGCTACATTCGACTGATTCCGCTTCTTTTCGGGCGGCACGGATAAGTGAAGCACGGAAAACTGAAATACAACAAATTACACACGAATAATCGAGGTTCTACTGGGTATTAATAGCCAAGATAGATACTTCGGTGCTGCTATTTCGTAATCTATAAAGTCAACTAGTTCATAACCGATAAAGTTAACTAATAAATGCTCTATACTTCTACTTAAACAAACACATGCGAATGAATGGGAGAAACAAAAGTAATCGTCTCTTTCTAGTTAATGATCTCCTCATGGCATGTTATTAAGATTTAATGTGTACTTATGCTTATAAAAATTCTAAAATTACTGGAATGGCGGCGTTTGAAAAATAAGGGTTTTATTAACATAAAGAAACTATTCCCTATAGTCAGAAGCGGATTCTATGATTGGAATTTCCTGCAGATTTGGGTTAAAATGCGAAACAAATCTAGACTCGTATGTAATTTCATTAGCATTTAAAAGACGTCAACGTAATTTGTAGCGCACGCTAACTAATATCTTCTGCAACCTAACTATGTGGCATTAAATACAGTTATAGCATTAGCCGCAGTTTTTTTTTATTCATATTATTATTATGATTATATGTAATATTCTAATCGGACGACTTTGCTAGTTATCGATGTTAGGCAAGTGGAACATTATCAATGAAAGTAAAAATTCTGTAGATTTTATAATCGTTCACTGTCCACTCGATAATTTAGTCCATTTAAAATGATGACAGTGTAGAAATTGAGTTATTCCACAATTGTTGCAGTTTCCAGAAAAATATTTCTTTGTAGATTCTTGTGATTTGACATTTAGAAGTTCTATAAGTTCCTCAAGATCATATTAAATTTTAGGAAAGAAGTCACATAAAAAGTTTAAAGGTGTTAAAAACATGAAGCAAGGTATTCCTTCATTACGAGGGACACGCTATATATTTTGAGATGCCACAAAAGTAGAGAAGTTAGAGCTGGCAACACTGCATTTCTAAATACCACCGTCCTTAAGCAGTAAACTCTGACTGTCAGTTGAGTCGCTGCTGTCATAGAGTAAATGTGGTAGGTACGATTTGTCATCGAAACATGGACTTGTCAAGAGAACATGTACGCGCAATGATTTACTACGATTTTAAGGTCGGTTTAAGTGAACAACAAAGTCTTGAACGATTGCAACTCGCATTTGGTGATGGAAGTTCTTCACGTGCAACTGTGTTTCGCTGGTATAGCAAATTTAAAAGAGGACGGATATCGTTTGGTGATGAGGAACGTACCGGTAGGCCCTGTTCTTCAGTTACCGCTGGAAACATTGAGAGTGTGAGATGTATGATCGACGAAGATCCAAGATGCACCTATCAAGTGATTGAGGCAACTCTTGGTGTTGGATCCGCAACAGTAAATTCAATTTTACATGATCATCTTCGGATGAAAAAAATTGTTACTCGTTGGGTGCCACACACGCTTACCGATTTCCAAAAATCAGAGCGAGTAAGAATCGCTCGGGAAACATTGGAAATGTTAAATAATGGTGGACATCGCATTCTATCAAAAATAGTAACAGGTGATGAAACTTACATCCCATTTTACGATATTCCTACCCGCCAGGAGAGCCGCATGTGGATCCACGAAGATGCACCAACACCAACAATGGCCGAAAGGCAAAGGGCTGTCAAGAATGTTATGTAAAAGCAATGAAGCTGGAAAATTAACATACAGTCACAGCAAACTGGTACACCACAAATGTTTACCTGCAGTTCTTGAGTCAGCCAACATTCACGGGTTAATGTTGCATCACGACAATGCATCGTCACACAGTGCACAGCAGACAGTTGAATTTTTACGTGAAAATAAGGTAAAAGTCATTGAACATCCACCCTATTCGCCTGATTTGGCCATGTGTAATTTTTGGTTGTCCTTCAACCTAAAGAAACATTTACGTGGTCGACGTTTCACGACGGAGGATGAGATAGATGAAGCAATTCATCTATTTTTTGAGAGCATTCCAAGAGATGACTGGCTTCACGCTTTTACGATGTGGAAACTTCGGTTACAAAAGTGCATTGATGCAGGAGGAGATTATTTTGAACATAAATAAAATCATTTTCGTAAAAAGACTTGTAGTTTTCTTGTATCTCAAAATATATAGCGTGACCCTCGTATTTGATGCTAAATTGTATTTCTTATGCACTTTTGAGAATAGTCAGCATTTCAAGAGAAGGCGAATGCAGTTCTTAACAAGATTCAAAGGTGGATTAGGTTAAATCAGATCAGACGTGGTCTTCAACCTGTCCTATTGCGGCCTTGTGGTATATCAATTGCTGGACCATTTACGTTAACTTTGCTTTTTTCACCAGACCTAACGCCTTATGAGTGATGCCTCTTCGTAGATTTCGACCTTTTGATATGTTGAGCCTATTTCCGAGAGTTATATTCCTGTACTCTTGTGCTATCGTACAGAATGTGGAAAGCTCTCTTCCTGTTGGCGGTATCTCTATGTTGTTTTCTCTGTCAGGACCAAGTTGCTCATAAGCATACAGTGTCCTCTTAGTAACTGTTCTTTAATGGACTTTCTGCCTCTGCGCATGTCCTGGTATCGATACCTGGATGACCTCACCCCGGTTACCCTATCTATTTAGCGCGTTCATGTAGTCCCATACCAGTCTCCTCGTTGCTTGTGCTCCACTGTCTGAATATATAGCAACGGGTCGATAATTAATCTTTTGCTTACCTATTTCTTTAAGATACGTCAGTACTATTGCTATTTCGACTTGGAATACTGTAGCGTTTTGAGGTAAGCTTAATGGCTTAGCTAGACTTGGTTTAATTCCGTTGATTTCGGCACCGACTCCAATCACTGTCTTTGAGCCGTCTGAGGCAACCTTTTTTCCATCTTTCTGGTATTAGTCTTTTAGTTTTTGTCTTGAGTTCTTTTAACAACTTCTGGTAATCTGCACCATGCAATCTGATTAGGGAATGTTGTACGATTTCACTAGCAGCTGTCGGCGTGGCTTTTCTGGCTCCTGTAAGACATACTGGTTTTTGCATGCCACTCAGCTGCCTTATTTTCTATATCTGCAGTGTCTTTGTCCATCATACCACGGAGCCATAGGTTTTTATATAGCCATTGCGTCATTTTTGAAATTATACCCTAAGTTTTCTCACATAATCGTCTATATCTGCCGAGGGCAATTGTCGATTTGTTGATGATTTCATTGATACGTGAGGTCCGTGTAACTCTTTGATCGAACCATACTGCCAGGTACTTCGTTTCTTTGACAAATGGAATCTTTACTCCTCCTAGTATAATTGGTTTCTGGCCTTGTATTATGCGCTTTTTTGCGAAAACAAGAACTGATGTCTTTTGGCCATTAATTGCCAGCTGCTCCTGCTCACACCAGGTATCTAGGATGTTCTGGACATTTTACATTCTCTCCGAGAGTATCGTAGCGAAAGATTATGAGGTGAGATAAACAATAAAATTTAACAATTTGAAACTAAGTTAATGTCCATGAATAGAAAGTATCAGATTATTATAATATACAGCAACTACTGTAGCTACAAATGGGCTTAAAAATGAAAGTAAAGGAAAGTGATGTAAGATGAACGGTAATGTCAAATGAAATTGAGAAGTAGAAAAGAGTACTTGTTTGTTAGTAATTGTATGAGCGATATATTTCACTTGTGTTGTAATCAAATTGCATTATAGAGATAATTATTAATCTTATTAATTACAGTAAAATATATCGACTTCTATAGAGTGCGGCAGAATAAATACCTACATTTGTAACGGGCTCTACTCGAGTGGTCTTGTCATTTTTAGTTATCATAATAAATTCAATAAGTGTACACTACGGTTTGAAGCATTTCTTAAAAACCTCATAACAGGGCCAGTCATGAACGTTGTTCCAGCCTAAGCAAAAAATAACTGCGCCACCCTTGCCAACCAAAAAAGTGGAAAGTGTTCTCATACGCTTTCTGAACAAAAAAAAAAAACAAATAAAATTTTTCTTCACGGCTTAGTTTTCTTTTTGTAAAACAATAACGATTTTAACGTTTATATTGCCATAATATTTTTTCGGTAGTTCAAACGATTCAATTGATATGATCTTTTAATATTTAACCAAATGTTCATTACAAATAACTTAAATGTGTCCATTTGAAAGGACGATGGCATTATCCAGGTCAATAATAATCAAATTTAGAATTATGGATGCTTTGAGTGAGTGAAATAAATCAAAAAATTTAGCTAATTAATTAATTATGGTTTGGCAAAGCTTGCAATATAAAGGCGTACCCTATTATGCCGGTCGGCAAAGCCGTACAAGTGTAGCGTGTTACGTTAATTTGTCGACAGGCCGGTTGGCATGTCGATCCTACTCCGGCACGTTTGATGAAAGAGTGATTTTTCAATAAAAAAGTTATTTTACTGTAAAAAATATATTTTATTTTTCAACATAAACCCCTTTTGACTTTACACATTTAGCCTAGCGAGTTTTCAATTTTTTCAAACCGTCCAAAAAGGAATTTTTCGGAAACTCTTCAAAACATGTATTTGTTTCGGATATCACCTCTTCATTTGTCTGAAATCTCTTTCCATAGAGCCATTTGTTTTTAATTCGGAAACAAGAATAAGTCACTGGGAGCCAGATCTGGTGAATATGGCGGATGAGACAGCAAATCGTAACGCAATTCGACTAGTTCTGTTGTAGCAACAGCAGAGACGGCGCATTATCGTGATGAAACAACACTCTTTTCTTCAACAAATGCGGTCGTTTTTTCTTAAGTTCGGCATCAAAACATGTCATCAAATCAGCATAATATTGGCCAGTTAATCGTTTTTCCTTGGCTATGTTCGTATTGGCCGAAAAAGCGGTTGTTGCCTTCTTGAGGGCACGTTCCTTGGGAGAAGTCCATTGTTTCGACTGTATTTTTGTTTCTGGAGTATAACGGTGTATTATCGATGGAAAAATTCCCTTGGATTACATTTGAAGATAGCCAAACATTCTTCTGAATTTTTAATGCAAGCGCGTATTTGATCAGCATTAAGCAAATGCGGCACCCACCTCACAGATAGCTTTTTCATATTTAAACGTTCATGCAAAATATTGCATACCCGTTCGGTTGAAATATTCACTTCAATAGCTATTTCACGTACTTTCAATCGACGATCGCTAATTACAAGGCCATGAATTTGATTAACCATTTCTGGAGTAGTTACAGTAAATGACGGTCCCGGACATTCGTACTCACATGGCCACTTTTAAAAGCAGAAAACGACTTATAAATCATTCTATGGGGCGGAGCACATTCACGATTATATTTATGTAACTTTTCCTCGGTTTTTTTAATTGTTTTTCCGCGTAAAAAATAATGTTTAAGTCATATTCGAAATTTGTTTTCCATATTTACACAACGAAAACAGTTTTCTTTAAATGAACAAAACCTATTTGTCAGATTTGGGTGAAATTTTGACAGTAGACATCAGAAACATGGCGTAAGCCAGCAACATAATCACCGTAGCGAGTGTGTTGCCAACGTTTGAAAAGTCACTCTTCCGATAAGTCGCTCTCGTAGTGTAGATGTATTGTCGAGGAGCACGCAGCCATTTTTCTTGGAAATGCCAAGTGTGTGTTGATTTAACATAGAGTAGAGCAATAAACATGATTGATATATACCGCGATCATCCAGTTTTGTGGAACTCTAGATTATTAGAGTATAAAGATAAAAATAAGAGACACGGCACGTTGATAGAAATAAGCGTTTTGTTTGGATTGCAGAAGATTGAAATTGAACGAGAAATTAAAAATTTATTGTCATTTTGTACGAGAATGCAAAAAAGAAAAAGATACAAGCAAATCCGGTACTGGAGTTGGTACTTACTATAAAAGCAAATAGTTTGCGTACGAAAGTGTGCTATTTCTAAAAGAAATATGATAATAATAGTAATTCTTTGGTGACATCATTTGCACAATACTTATTTCGATCTTAAATTCTTGGTCGAATCCAAAACCTTCTTTTCCGCTTAGTGCGCTTTGTTATACCTGAATCAGTAATAATTGCAGCAGCAACTGTTAAAAGTTTATCCTCAGTTTTAAAAATATAGTGAATGGAATCACGAGAGCGAAGAGGGGATACCGATGTAGCTAATTTCTCATTTCCCCAATCGGTATGTCGTTTAGTACGTCTTGAACTAACACTTTCAATTTAAGATTTTCGTTAGTCCAATAAGTCTTTTATGAATCATCAAACTGCAAATGTAAGATTTTTTAATTTATTTAAATAAGGAAGAATTCTGGGAGCGATAAATAAATATGGAAAACTACTTCGCAGATGAAGTCCAGCGCGAGTTGAGAATTTGCAGTTTGAGGAATATATTTTCTTTTAATTATTCTTTTTCTGTCTTGCCCCGCTCTATAAATCGTGCTTTCTCAGACTTCTGCCTTCTTCGCCTAATGATAGGGTTGGTAATGTATCACAACTCACACGAAATTTTAAGAGATATATTTCTCGGTCATCTGGTTTCCTTTCCTGATTTGAATACATGTGATATTTTCTTTAGAGATTGCTAAAAAACAGAATTTTATAACCATCAAACTTGAACAATTGAATGATGCGATATGGCCAGAAATTGTCGCTATTTTGTCCGAGAGTTAGTGTCACTGTATGAATGGCGACCGGTAGAATTTTTAAAACTGCATATCCTTCCTAAGAACAAATTATTTAATTCATAATGGTTGTAAAATCAGGCACTAGCAAACAGTAAGTATTTTTATATACATATTTACAATTATTATAGCAGAAAAGAGACAGCTAAGTGAAACTAAGAGGGCAGAAATTGTGATTTCGAGTTCTACAGTAAACTCAAAAGTTAAAGTGTTCACGTCGTGCTGCTCACTTAGCCATAAATAGGTATAAGACTACTGGATTTTATAAAAATAAGCTAGGAAACGGGCGTCCCAAAATAACAACAGCCAGAAAGGATCTCTATTAGAGAAACTTTCTCTTCAGGATAGGAAGAAAACTCTTGCAACTATCTGCAGAAATTAGTGCAGAAAGTGGACCGAAACTGTCGAAAAACTTAAGATTCGATACACGAAAATGGATTCCATCTTCTGGATTGACCTGCTCAATTTCCATCCCCAAATCCAATCGGGCATTAGTTAACACTTTGCAAAAACTTAACCAAAGGGTCACAAACACTCTTCAAGAACACTACTCGAAGCCAAAACGAAAGAAGTGTCGAATAATATTCCACCGGCACATTGCGAAAAATTTGTTTTTAAAATAAAGGCAGTCATTAAAGAACGACGAGGTCATACACGACATTAATTTATATTTGAGTTTTATAATGTACTCACCATTGTAAATTGTATTTTAATAAAGTTTTCAGTTTTGTATGCAGGCTCTTCTATTTAGGGTAACATATTCTGGTGAAATTCATCTTTAAATGTGAAAAGATATTGTAGCTACAAGGCCAGTAATAAAAACGTATGAACAGTATGAATGGCGATGTAGTTCTTGTCTGAACATTTTTGGTAATTATTTGTCACTCTACGATACAGCGTTAATTGGCGGAAATATTCCAAATTGAAGTAATTACAATAAAAGCAAAATAATGAGAGATAATACGTATGGATATGATACAACACAGATATATATGAATTTCTTGATTATTATAAGTAGCTCAACAGCCACGCGTTATGAGGTTGTTAATTGCATATTGCGCATTTTGTGTTATTTACATGACGTAATTACCAAAAATTATAATAAATCATACGGCAAACTTTGCCAGCATTTTTATTGCAGAGATAATAATTACTCAAACCACAAATTGAAACTATAATGTAAAAAGTTAGGTACACACATAAACTCAAATCAAATTATCGTTAATAATTCGCAAATCTTTGCTGCTCTAATTAAGATTTGATGTTATTTAATTGTGTAAAACTGTAGCAGTTAGTAGAAAGTACTGTAGGAGCAACAAATAGTTAATTAGTCTGGCTTAAACTGTAAACTAAAAAAATCGTAATATAGAAATGTGAATGATAGATTTATATATCATTGCAGAATATAGAGATACTTGCAGCTTACATCCGAGTATATGACTTTAAACACATATAACTATTAGAAAATCATTCGAACTTCATTTCTATTTTTTAAATTAAAACAGAAATAGTAAATTGTTCGTAGGACTTGTGATGCATATTGCAAAGGAGACGATCCAGGTGCAATTGCGACTAACGGTTGCCAGACACATTTATTAGTAAGATAATTTTATTTGAAATCTTTAAATTCTTTTTCAATCTTGTTACTCTATGTTACTCTTCAACGATAACATATATGAACTTGTGTAACGTTTTATTTTGAAATTATACGTCAGACGAATTTTAAGTATCTATGTAAAGCCATGTAGAGTTTCATTCTGCAGGAGTTCTCCTCGGTTCTCTAGTGTCATTTTCCGAACCTTCCCTCTCACATCACTGACGGCTAGAGCGGTCCTTGGTGGATTTTTCTCCTACATCGCTGACGGCTAGAGCTGTCCTTGGTGGATATCCGACACTCCGCTTGAGAACATATTATTTTATTAATTTCTATTTTTTTTATATATTTATACAATTTTTACTGCAAAATATTAAGACTTTCATTTCTAATTGAATTTTATTTATTTCATTTAATTTATTTTAAGAATTTTATTTTTTGACCGATCTTTTTTGTTATTTCGTAAATAAAACTAATTGTGATTACTAAAGCTGGCCACGAGCGGTACCGCGCAGTAGCGTAGAATCGACCAGACCTCGCGTTCCACTAGAGTTATTCTGCTAATAGAGATGTTTGCTGCCGCAAATAATTTCGCTCATCTTTTAAATAAAAATTAAATAACACGTGCTCAAACACTTACCATTTTAAGAGTCCTCCGTGAAATCACAAAGTGAATAATGTCTGTTAAATATCTGCAACATTAGATATGTTTCAACTGTTGTTTCGGCAAAACTAGTACGGCATGAGGAAAAAATGCGTTTATATGCAGAGAACGAACGTTCTACATCTAGTGACGTAATATTTGCGTAAGTAAAATAATCTTTCAAATAACTTAACGATTCTGTTGACGCACCTTCACAAATGTGTCTTAATGTGCCAAAATCAGAATTTTTCTCAAAAACACTTTCAAATTTTTCTAGAACAGAAACATTTTTTGCGTCTTCAATCGCGCATAGCTGTGCGTGAACATGTTGCACTATTTGTAGAGATTCTTCTAACGGCACCGCAGGATTTTGTAATTTTTCTATTGCATCTGCTAGCCCGAAGTAATTGTCGTGAATGATTTTTAAATCCATTTTAACCTATCTTGAAATTTCGATTGGCTTTTCTGGATAGCGGCAGCTTCCTTTGTATCGAATTGTAAAACCACATTCTTAATATTGTCAAAATATTTATGATAATAAAACGCGGCCTGCAACCATGTTCCCCAACGAGTTAGAATAGGTTCTGGTGGCTCTGGTATACGGGGGCACAGTCTGTGAAATTCGCGAATACGTTTCGGTGATTTGACAAATACTGCTTTGGTATGCGCTATTAAAGCGTCTACTTCAGGATAACATTTTCTGATACTATCCGCCACAAGATTGAGAGTATGAATTTTACACGTAATATGTAACAAATTAGCAGAATGCTTTTTAAGAGACCGGCCTACAGAAAGCATGTTTGCAGCACCATCACTCACTAACATCAAGAGTTGGTTTGTTGAAAGTTCAAACTTGTCCAATGTATTTAACACTAACTTTGAAATTACTTCGGCAGTACACTGTTGTATTCGTTTGAAGACTAATGGAATTGAAGGTGCCGATTGATGAGGTTCCAATTTGCGTGCCATTACATTAAGAACAGAATGTTTCTTCTGATCTGTTGTTTCGTCGACACATAACCACAATTTTTGATCTTTCAACTCCGATTTTATTTTTTGTTCAATATGTTCGCGCGCAGATGGCACAATTCTTCGTAACGATGTTCGACTTGGTAATTTGCACTCCGAATAGTTATTCCAAAAGCAGATAAATGGTTCCTTGTCTAGTAAATTAAACGGTATATTACATGCAATAGACGTAACGCATAAATTAAATATAAATTTTTCATTGTCTCGTGCGCAATTTCTTTTTGAGACATGCTTTTCACTATTTACGTGTCGTAGACAATGTTGTCTGGACCAACACATTAACGGGATTTTACAGATTACACATTTAATTTTAGTACCTTCATATATTAAGTCTGAATTTCTGCAATAAATTTTCGAAGTTTGTCTGACCGCGGTCGTTTTGCTGACGAAATCATAATTTTTCTAGGACAGATAAACAATTGCGCAAATGACCGGCAGCGAAAATGTCCATACTGCTCCGCAGACGAAATAATACTACCGTTCCTCTCGGTCCGAACTGATTCTACGCCGATGCACGGTACCGCTCGTGGCCAGCGTTAGTGATTACCGTCAAACGGGGTAATAACAATAATAATAAATAGTAATAATAATTCATGCTTTCACATTCCCAACAGCTTTCGCCAATTACAGGGGGGCATCGGCCAGCCATGAGATATTATTACGCCTGCGCCCGTAGAGCATCTTAAGATGTTCACCCTCAGCATTCCTCAAATTTGAGGCAAGGAAAACTACGGAAAACCTTACTCTGAGAGTGACGGGCCCGGGGTTCGAACCCAGTACCCCGGCGCCTTAGGCACTGCGCTACCAATCCCTGCGGGACTACGAGTTGAATCGGGAAAAATAGCACTTGAAATCAAATTTCGCCTTTAATTTCATTCTGAATGAAATTAGCAATATCGGTAAAGTAGAAAACTGTCTTCAATTTCATCAATTGACAGCATCGAATGTATACGACGCGGTTATGCACTTCACGAAAAAACAAAGAAGTTTATTAATATTTTATAACTTTTAGTTGTCACAAAGCTGTATTGTGAGTAGATTTCATCCAAATATTTGTAAGTATTATGTATTAATTTAGCTTACCTGAAGAAAGATACAAAGACAAATATCCGAAAACCGTCCCAATTCACCTCGTTTGACCATACTGACTCTTTCATTTTAAAAGAACTCTGGACAATCGCTACTCGCAAGATAAATCGTTAATGAACGCTGTGCTCACAAACGCTGTAATTCAACATTTTCAATATCGATAATATTAATGTTTTCATCCACGTGGTAATTGTTTGTTTAACCTCATCGCCGAAGTTTGACAGTTGACCGTTTATTTTCCGTAGACAAAAATCCATAGCTCCACCTAGTAGCGCGAGATGAAACTATGCACTTAAGTGCAAGCCTTGCTATCAAAGTTTGTTTTTATTTACAAATATCCAACACACCTGTCAAAATTAATTAACATTATCTTTCCGCATTTTGTGAACGTGCAGAAGTTATCAAAACCGATATATTTGATCCGGAGAGAGGAATACGCGTTACGCAATGCAATGTTCATCAACTTTAAGGTAGTAATTGACAATCGACAGACCTCAACTGAAAAGGGAAACTTTGGTACAGAGACTACCACTTAAAATTGCTTATGGAACCCTAAATTAACATATTCAAAGCCGTTTTGTTTTAAATATCTGCGCAAGAGAGAACCTCTAGAAAAGACTCGGTTTAATATTACACATTTTCACAGAGGGTCACGCAGGTTCTTAACGCGTAAACATGTAAATTTGACCCGATACAAGAATGTGTGCAGAATCTAAGACAGTTGCAGGACGTAAAAAACACGTTACGTTACGATGGGTCACCAAGGGATTAAGGGAAATGAAAAACGCCTTTCATTGGTCCAAATCTTTATTGTGGTCTACAGAAGAGCCACCTAAAACTGGAAATTGGGAAATGGAGGGAAATCAATAAACAAAAGATATTAGGATAGAATCAGGATTCATATGTCTTGCCGAAGACAACAAAGACCAATTAATCTATCTTTTAGTAAAGGGGATCTGAAAACAATCGCAGGTTTACTGACAGCTCACATAGTAAAAAATAATATAATTTATACAAACTAGGAAAAGTTGAAGATCTGGTGTCGGCAGAACACATTTTTTGCCATTAGTCATAAAAGACACCAACATTTCAGTAGGCAATTCCTACTGAATTGAAGGGAGATTTTAGATTAGTACCTACCTATTAAGGTTGCGATATCTTGTAACGACATAAACGAAGGTATTTAAAATATTAGGGGTATAAAATCACATTAAACAAGTTGATCCGAATAAAATGAACATCTCCATTACAATCAGTTAAATTAAGAAGTTACTAAAGGTTAATTAACGTGCAAAGATTCCTTTATTTTAATCATTTGTTAACAATGCAACTAATGTTAAATAATATACGCCAAAATTCTCTTATTATGCGTTTTGTAATGTATTGAAACTATTGCACCATGCACAAATTAAATTTCTTTTAAAAAATACAGAATTTGTAATTAGAGGTACTTCGGACAATTATTCGTTTACCAATATTAATTTACATTTTATACCATCAATATCGGGGGTAGTAATGACGTCATAATTTAGTTCAAGCTGCGCGCGATTTTTTTATATAAAGTATACCGGGTGTCGCAGATTCAATGTTACAAGCGATATCTTCCTTAATTGTAGAGGTATAAGATCGAGCAAGGTGCCGTATGTAGTGAAGTGGTGTTGTTATAAAATCTTTAAAAGTCTAATTTTTCTCCAAATGAATCTGTCGATGTGTTATTAATTTATGCAGTACATCGTAAAAATTCTCGTGAAACAGCGACACTTTATGGAGAGCGATTTCCTAACAGTGGTACCATCACATATGGCACTTCCTCGTGTTAAAAGTAAAATGCGAATGGTTAAAACTGAGGAAAAAGATATGGGAATAAGTAAATCAACAGTACAGAGGAGGGACTAGGATTTATTGCTGTAATGCAAAGTAATGTTAAACGATGATTCCACGATTGCCAATGACATTTTGTGGACTGATGAGGAACAATTTCATAACAATGAAGTGGTGAATCACCATAACTGCCATTACTGGGCTCCAGAAAATCCTCATTGGATGCGTGAGATTCATTTTCAGGTAATGTGGGGTGTCAAGGTTTGGTGCGGATCATTTAATGGACATATCATTGGTCCGTACATCTTTGAAAGAACTTTAACAGGACAACGTTATTTACATTTTTTACATAATGATCTTCCAGAGTTAATGGAAGATATTCCATTAGCAGAGCGTGATGATTTGTAGTAGCAACAGGATGGCGCTCCGCCTCATAACTCGCGGTTGGTTGTAGAGTATTTAAATGACGTATATATCAATAGATAGATTGGTACTAACGGTCCTACTCAATGGCTCGCTCGCTCGCCATTGGACTTCTTTTTGTGGGGGTATTTGAAAGAAGTTGTGTATTCTACTCCGTCTACGAACTTAGACGATTTGAAGCTTAAGCGTGCATGTAATTCCGGTACAATGAACATGATTATAGTAGCAACTTCCAGGGAATTAATTGGTCAAATTGAAGCGTCGAATGACGGTCATTTTGAATAATATTTGTAAGTGATTAATTTTATGAATTATTGATATATTTAATATTTACTTATTATTGATGTGATCATTTTCTATTAAATATTTCTTGAATCCAATTTTCGTTTATATTGTTGTATTCCAAACTTCAGTCATAAAGTCAAAAAGATGAGGGGTGCAATTTAAAAAATTTTCGACGATTCCCTGCTCGATCTTATATCTCCACAAGTAAGGAAGATATCGCTTGTAACATTGAATTTGGGACACCCGGTATATATTTTGAGTAATGAATGTCACCATTCATTACTCGAGAATGGAAAAAAATATAAACCTTAATGTAAGTTAGATCACAGTATAGATTGCTAAGCAATTATTCAAGGCACATAGTGTTCAAAGAAAGAAGAAATTAGGTGACACGATACTTCTAGTGCCAAGAAGGAAATTGTAAACAATACAACCGTTAAATCAGAGCTTGATTATATCTTTGTAACACGCTATAGAATAATATTAATAATCAATGAAGGAGATCAATGAAGGTGATTTAAGCGTTTCTTTCAGAGGTGGTGGTAATTGTTTCGTAAAAGGATTCTAGGTGAAGTATTTGCATACGGTATTTAGGGCACATAAAGCTTTTTGAATGTGACGTGATATAACAGAACTATGTTGGATAAACAAAACCATTTTAGATTCTTCACTAACTTAATTCGCGTGGTTTTCTTGATTTTCCGCCGACCATGTTGTCAACATCTTCAGAACTTCTTCAAAAAGGGTTTCTAGGCAACAGCTACATAACTCCTGTAGACGGCTATAACCATTCCATCAATATCATTTTTTCCAAATAGTGACGGGCAAAATCGACGGAAATGCCTAAATATCTCTAATAATATTAAACGTGTTGCTATGAAATTGAATAGTTGCTATGAAGTTGAATAATTGAACTGATTAGGTGGACTAAAATGGAAATATCGGCATTTCAATTTGATCTCCAATTTAACTGGAAGTCACCTTTAACTGTCTAATTTTAAATGAAATACCTACATTCTGATAGAGCACAATATTCCAATTCCAAAAACGTTTAGTTTTCTACATTTCTTTTAATAGTACAACTAGCTGTAGTTACAATACACAGCGGAAAAAAGAAATGAAAGACCGATTTTATGTATGAGAACGTTACAGTACAATGTGTGAACAAAATAAAAACAACAATAAGAAAAATAATAAAGCAAGTGGGTTATTAATACATATTTTATTTCCAACAGGGTTAACATAGAATTGTTTTACAATATTATACGCAACAAAAGTCCAATTGTGTAAAAGATAAAGTTATATTTGCTTTACTGTCTAGGTAGTTATCATTAGACTTCACTAGCGCCAACGGGCAGTGGTGAAGGTTCGATACAACCCTCAGTATAACTGCGAGCCTCAACCAGATCTGTTGTGTATACATGTACGCTGCCGTAAATACTATTTCGTAGTTCTACATTTGTTTTAAAAATGTTACCAACGTCGCGAAAACGACCAATATTGGACAAAGTCACAGAATTTATAGCAGAAATGTCTGACCTAAATTATGATGGCGTTAAAATTCAATGTGTAGTTTGTAATATCCCTTTAATGTGTTGGTACAAAAGGGAATGTCTACGTCACGTAAATAGTAAACAGCATTCTTAAAAAAAGAGTGCACACGACACTATGACAAATTTAAATTTAATTTATGTGTTACCTTTATTGCATGTAATCTACCGTTTAATTTACTAGACAGGGAAGCATATGTCTTCTTTTGGAATAAATACTCGGACTGCAAATTACCAAGTCGGGCATCGTTACAAAGAATTGTGCCATCTGTTCGTGAACATGTTGAAAAAATAATTAAATTGGTGTTAAAAGATAAAAAACTGTGGTTATATGTGGACGAAACAACAGATCGTAAAAAACATTCTGTGGTTAATGTAATGGTACGTACAATGGAACCACATCAATCGTCACCTTCAATTTTATTAGCTTCCAGACGAGTACAACAATGTACTGCCGAAGTAATTTCAAAGTTAGTGTTAAATACATTGGAAAAGTTTTAAAATTTTAACAAACCAACTGTTGATGTTTATGAGCGATTGTACCGCAAACATGCTTTCTCTTAAAAAACATTGTGCTAACTTGTTACATATTACGTGTAAAATTCAGTCAATTGGCAGGTGGAATTAAAAAATGTTATCCGGAGGTAGATCCCCAAAAAGTATTCGCAAATTTCACAGACTGTGCCCCCGTATGCCTGAGCCATTAGAACCTATTCTTACACGTTGGGGAACATGGTTACAGGCCGCGTTTTATTATCATAAATATTTTGAGGATATTAAGAACGTGATTTTACAATTCGATTCAAAGGAAACTGCGGCTATCAAGGAAAGCCAGTCGAAATGTCAAGATAGTCAGGTTAAAACGGATTTAAAAACTATCAAGAACAATTACTTCGGACTAGTGGAGGCAATAGAAAAATTACAAAATCCTTCGGTGTCGTTAGTGGAATCTCTGCAAATAGTGCAACATGTTCGCACACAGCTATGCGCGGTAGAAGCCGCAAAAAATGTTTGTGTTCTAGAAAAATTTGAAAGTGTTTTAGAGAAAGATTTTGATTTTGGCACGTTAAGACAAATTTGTGAAGGTGCGTCAACAAAACCGTTAAGTTGTTCCAAAGATTATTTTAATTACGCAAATATGTCACTAGATGTAGAACGTTCATTTTCTGCATATAAACACACTTTTTCCTCACGCCGCACTCGGTTTGCCCAAACAACTGCGGAAACATATCTAATGTTGCAGATATTTAACAGACATTATTCACTTTGTGATTTCACGGAAGACTTTTAAGACGGTAAGTGTTTGAACACATATTATATTTTATTTCTGACCATTTATTTTGTGTAAACTTTTAGGCGCCCGCCACTGGGTGTTGGCGCAAATTGAGCAACTCTACTAATGTATCAGATGTTCAAACTGACGACCACCAGTGTTGCCGGAATAGAAAATGAGAAATTCGTGAGCTTGCTTACAAAAAATCGTAAGATATCGTGAGAAATTATTTTTTTTGCATATAAACGATTTAATTCGTTTTAGTAATAGGGAAACTAAGTAAGTTTGTGAAAACAATATTTTAGTACTTTAAAATAAACACAAATTGTACAAAATGTAGTTACAAATACACATAAATATAGGCAATTAGCTATTAGCGACTTCGACAAAAAATATTTTATTCGGAATCTACATCGGTGTCTTCTTTTAACGTATTCATTAATTGAAATTAACTAAGTTTGTCTATAAGGTGCGCGTGTATCTGCCAGTCTCTCGAAACCTTTCCACGCATTTTCCAACTGCTGTATAAATACAGCGACGAACTCTACCGACATAACGCAAAGATCGACTATTTTCTACAAGAGTTACAGCTTTTGCAAAATTTTCGGCGTTGGGGGGCAGGACAGAAACGAAAATACAGCGTCTTCACAACAGCAAAAATGTAACAGAAATTTAACAAAGCATATAAACACTCGTAATTCAAAGTTTTCATGTCAAATAAAATTTACATTTAGGCAGATGTCGCAATCTTGAAAAACAGAAGAAAAATAAAATACATAATAAAACGGTAGGCCTGGAAGTGAATGTCTATGTCTGGTACTACGACAAAGTAAGTTACTGATGCTATATACATACATATTTGGTCAAATGTTACACATTTCGCGAATTAATGGCGTACTATTCGGTGGAAACTTTTTATTGCACCTGATCATACCGTTCCATTTAAAAGAATACAACTTATGTCAGAATTTAAAACTTTCAATGTCCTTGTTGTTGTATGATTGTTTTAGTATCACATTCAAAAGGCTTATGTGTGTATACATTACATTTCATCTTTATAATTAATTAATATCATATGTTTAATAGGTACTAATAAAAGCAAAATATATATGTACGTTTCATTAAATAAAGTATGAGCTATTTACAAAACCTAGTGCCTTAACAGTTACATTGTTTATTGCAGCAAAGTTATTTTAGCGAAGACAAACTATAGCGGACGAATTTTGTGGTCATCACAACTCTTTTGCAGTAACGGATACGCATGCATAATGTATGTATAAGTACTAAGAACTACTTTTATATCGAGCAAAGTGCTTAATATTCGTGGCATTTTTCAATTGAATACGTGACGCAATTTTAAACGTCGGAATATTTAATTTTAAATAGGTAATTGGGTCTTACGGACTTGTATATTGTTGTGGCATATTTATGTATTGTTATTTTTAGGCTATAATTCCATGATAAACGCTTATATAGAAGAATTACTTTTATAGACAAAACATATTAATAACAGGTATCTTTGAAAATGTTTATAAAACGTCGTACGTTAAAGATTATATCATTGCATGGGTACGTATGCCATCTGTATTTCGGTTTCTATATTCGCTACTCACGCAAAGAGTATACATATATGTACGAGGAGCGCACTGTATATTCGTGAATATGGCAACACTGACAGTAATTGTCAAAACATTTGAGGTTAGTTTAATGTAGCAAGTGTTTGTGAATAAGTCGCAGTTTTTTTGAACTAGATATCCTTTTTCAAAAAGCTTACAGAATTTTTTGAAGAGTTAAACGGTCAGTGTGAAATGAACCTTTAATGAATCATTTGCTCATTTGCAAAATGTGTTTCTTGGAGAAGCCCCAAGTCGGACGACCGTGTTTAACTGGTTTAAAGAATTCCAACGGGGAAGATCATCTCTTGAGAATGAAAATCGTGAAGGTCGTTCTGTTTCAGCAACAACTTCAGGTCACATTGATGCCGTTCGTCGCATGATTGAAGAAGATCGTCGGGTGGTCTACAGTGAAATTCGCTCAACTCTTGGCATTGGAATGACTGCAATTCAGACAATTTTTCACTCACATTTAAATGTGAAAAAAGTGTGTTGTCGTTGGATACCACATTGTTTAACAGCTGATCAAAAAAAAACAATCACGAAGTTGTGCTAAACAAATGATTGCCTCTTTCTTCAGCCGTACTGGTTACATTTGCTGTTCTTCTAGAGAATAGGAAAACGGTTAATGCAGAATGGTATACCGCCATTTGCTTGCCAACATTATTGTCAAAGGTTTAGAAAAGCAAATTGTGTTACACCATGATAACGCTCCTGCACATTCCGCCGAGTTGACAACGGAGTTTCTTCACTCTGCTGGGATAAAATTAATGTCACATCCACCTTAGGAAGCCGTTAATGTATTTGAAGAGCATGTTAGTGCAGTGTCAAAGGAAACCTGGGCTACCTGTTTTACAGAATGGTTTGAGAGGATATCGAAGTGCGTTAAATGTAAAAGAGAGTACTTTGAAAAAGAATAAATATTGTTCGTTTTTATATTTTTTGTTCCTATCCTGTATTCAGAAACATACAGTGTGCCCCTCGTATACTGTCCTTAGGACGGCATGACTATAACTACTGAGAGATGTAAGAACAATATGGCCAAGAGTAAGAAGCTTTAGTGCTTTTATTCTTCAAATATTGTCTTAGCATTATCTGTTTTTGCTATTGTTTCTAGGCATATTTTTCTGTAGATAACCTCTACTTTTAGCCTTTTTAAAAGAATTATTAGCTTCATTATGCACGTATATGTCGTACTGTTTTAAACAAGGTAAGCGCAATTAATAATGCGCATAAAAATGCATTTCTAGAATTCTAAGTAAAAAATGCTTTATTTTAAGAAAATGAATCTATTGATTTATGAACAATACCTAAGCGCGTTCTGGAATGAAGAAAATTATTTACTATCCTTAAGAAAAATATTGTTTTGTGTTATAATGGCCATTTACTTATATTAAGAATCGCTTCAAATTTTCTGCAAGATTTTCTTGAATCAAGTTAACAAATATCTTAAGCAAAGAAATACGATTATTTCATCACAAGTGTATACTTCTCTTAAGCGGAGAAAGAAGCGTCAAGAAAGTATTTTTTTGATTTACTGTATTGCGGATAATTGAAACAGTAATTGTCTTGAATTAAGGCAGACAGCTTTGTAACAAATATGTAAATGTTTGTCAGCGTGTGCTAACACTAATACCGGGTCCACAAATTATTGGAGCACTACTACTACAACTCAACAAAATGATAAAGATAGAGAGACATCAAACACACAATAAATACAAGGTTATTATAAAGTAAGTGATACATTTCAACTTGTTATACAACTTCAACAAATTAAGCCAACAACAAAAGTCAGTAGAAACTAAATTTATTGAATAATAGGATTTCTTGTGTCGAACACTGCTTATCGCAAGTGTAAATATATATAATCTACAATTTGGTGGTATAAAAGTACCAACTTTTCCTCCAAGTTATACACTACGTTATACAAGATTTCAGATTGAATCACAGCAATTTGCTCTCTAATATTGCCTTTCAATTCTGCCAGGGTTTTTGGTCATATTCTAAACACAAAATTTTTTAAATAACGCCATAGCCAAAGCTAAACTATGAAACCACACCAAACAGTGATTTTCTTGTCATGAAGACCTTCCTGTGGATTTTCTGTTGACCACATTCGACAGTTTTGAATATCTATTCCAAGATAAAGAGAAAAATGGGCCTCATCTGTCTATAAAATACGGGATAACTATTCGGGTTCAATTTAAATCTGAGCCATTATTCGCAAAGAAAAATCGTACCTGATTGCCAAATCTGCTTCCTTCAAATCATAGTCGTTGCAGTTTATAAGAATACATTTTTAGGATTTGGGGTAAAATTTTCCAAAGAATTAACATTCCTGATTTCTAGCGGATTAGTATTGGTTAAGTTTTGATTTTCTCGAAGAACTTCTGCAACTTACACATCACTGGTCTTCCTAATCTTGGGAGGTCAATTACAGACCCTGTTCCTTCAAATTTGCTAATCAAATTACGCCTTTATTTTACAGGGGCCTGCTGTCAAATCCAGTCTCTTACGAAATCTTTGAAAACCATCAATGTAATTTCTACCACCTTCATAATAACATTATACTAAACTTAATTTTGTTTGCAGATCCATTTTTCAACTCATTTCAATTTACGTTAAGATCAGTTTTATTTTGAGAATAAATCACTAAATTGCAATTGCTTTGTTTTGACACTCGTGATGGTAGTTGTCATGATGGAAATTTTGTTTCACATAGGCGTCCTTCGTTTACAAAATAACTAAGTGATTATAAACTGAAATGATTTACAAGTGATTAGAAAGTGAATCAGCTCAACTGAAATTGTGATTGTTGGGAAAAGGGGCATATTTTTATTTTTGAAAAACTATCATTGGAAGTTGACGTTTACATATCTGTAAAATGTCAAAATATTTTGTTTCTAGCGAACGTAAAATTCTTTTATATACAAGATGTAAAAAACTTTTACATCCACTCACAAAAATCAAAGAAGATGGTATATATTTTATTTATTATTATCAGTAAAAACGCAGACATAATTAACAATCAATTTAACAATCATTACTTTTAAAGTTAAATTCGTAATCATACAATAAGTCGCTCACTGCAACAGTTTCTTGATTAAGTCACTGGGTAATCTTAAATTAGTAAAATTACTGTTGAAGCCTTATCCTCAATATCATCTATTGTTAAATTCAATAGTTCACTTCTTCCGCACACCCCATATATGCCTAATATTTAAATAACCTGAAACAATATCAGTACTTCATCAGTGAAACCATATACAAATATGAATTAATTAATATAACTCACCTTCATTAATAAAAAGACTTCATCTGGTGCCTCTTGTAAGAATTTCTTAATTTCCGCTTTTCTTAAAATTTTTCGACTTTTTTGGATAATATCCTACACATTTATTTTTCAAATAAGCCACTAACTTGGGATATTTTCCTATATCTGTATTTTGTTTGACGTTTAGTTCCTCTTCAGCATGTGATAAATAAACCATAATCTCCGCTGCGCTTTCTTAATTTCATATCCAAGATGTGCGAATACTTCACGTTCAAACACATGTTTTCAATTTCTTGAACTTGCAGAAATGACATTTCGCAATTTAGTATCAAAAACAACTATTTACGTAACTGAAACAGTTCACTAAAACCCTTACCACAGTTAATAGGGTAAAAGCAGGACGCCTCATGGATACAGGAAGATCCCATTATTGTAGGAGCTAAGATCCAATTCCTACTTGCAATTATTTCAATTTCCTAGAACTGTATAAAAACTAAGGCTGTGTTTACATAGGGTAGCGTAAAATTAGTGTAAGAATTTGATGTGAATTTGACAACTGAAGCCAATGTTTCGCGTTGTCATAACCTAACCTAAATTTATCTGTTGATATTAACAATTGCTTTTGTAATGCACGGAATTGCGCAGAAACGTTACGTGATATGTTTATTAGCAGTTTGTGCAGTAATCATGATATACAAATTCAAAAACAAATGCAGAAAATAATGTTAAAGTTTGACGCGAGTATATTTTCACGTTACACTAATTTCGTGCTACCTTATGTGAACGCTACATTAAAGTACATAATATCCCCCATATTTTTAAAAACTAAATACCATGAAATTGTATCTTTGAAGTGAACTACAGTTCGCCAAATTTTTTTATAATTCTTTTTAAAAAGGTACATTATCAAAGGTGTTGTGTAAAAAATAAATTATCTTTCAAAATTTCTAAAAATATATACTTAATGTTCCATAAAAAAAACATTAACTTTCTACAATTGTTTTTTATCTTTGTTTGCTCATACACAAACTCCAATTATAATTACAATAACCTAGTTGACAATTTAAAGGGATTACAAAAATTAAATTCTATTAACAATACAGTAATTACCTTTGTATAAATAAATGCTTTTGGGTAAGTAATATATAATCTCCTACTTTAATCCGCCGATCTAATTTTTAAGGATGGTTGTTACACAGGAATGCAATAGTTACGATAATTATGTTGCTAACAGTTACTTATGTAATGATCAGGAAAACTTGTTATTCTAAATGAAGTATGTTTGTTACTTTTAAAGACCTGCTCATGGTACCTTATATTATTTTATATATTGTTGTGATATTTTGGTCAAAATGCATTTGTATTTTCACTTGAGATTTTCGCGATGCGGTGTTGGTGGCCTCTTCCCTCGATTTTTCTCTAATTTATTTTTGCCATACACATTATGGTAGGACCAATTTTGTTCTTAAAAAAAGCCTAGTCAACAACTTTTAATGTGTAAATTGAAATTCACTACGTAAGCGTAAAGCATAATTATATTGCTCCAAATTAAATTTATGAAATGCACTACGTGTTGGTGCTCGTATTACTCAAAACAATATTTGAAATTCTAAATTAAACTTGGAAATCATATCGAACTTCAAAAATTTGATATGCGTTGCTGTGGTCGAAATACTTTTTTTGTTGTACAAATTAGAACCATGAAGGCAGTTACCTTATTTTATTTTACGAAATGGATATTGGTATTGAAAACAAAAAATAGTATAAGGAGGGAGTTTGACCGAATGAAAGCTATCTAAATTGATCATCGAGTTCAGTGCCATTCCAAACAACTTGGCCGCCTGTGTGCGAAAATATTTTGCCGCCGCCCCCGCCCTCCTTATTTTTTATACTTACGGAATAGTTATTATATACACCGAAAAGTAGTGAAATTCCTTACAAGCATTTTTTTATCGTAAGACTAAACAGTCAATAATTTATATCCTTCAGACTATTTTGATTTCTGCTTACTCAGTTCGTCACTCTGACGTGACGTTTTTTTCGTACAAAATGTTTAGTATTTCTACTACTTCTTACATAACGGTAAACATTTAAAGGAGTTTGTAATTTCGGATACAGTTCCATGTATCTCTCGTTGCAGCACATTTTTTTATTATTCTTTACGTAAATAGAGAATATTTCTCCTTTTTCGGCTGTAGTACAACCTATGTTAATTCATAGACAGCTAGCAAAAGCTGTTGTTTTATTTTGTTTTATTTTGACATATCATTTTCAGAACTTGCTTGCTTTCTAACTCAGAATATTTCCTAATCTTATTTAGTAAAAAAAAAACGCTAATTATCTAAAATAGTCTTATATAACATAATGTGCATATAATAATTTGGAATCGGGGGGTGAAAGGCTATTCAAAAATATAAAAATATATATGGTGTTCTATTAAAAAAAGCAAAACCATGTTTTGTTGGCCACGCCCTCTATATGCACCTCTGATAGTTATCAAATTTTTATTCGATAGAGGTAAAACGCTGTAACTTTTATTTGTAACATTTTTTTTTGTATTTGCAATGGTAACGGAAATAAGTAGTGGTCAAAATAAAATGAAAAACCCGGTACACATCGTTATACTCTTATGCCATTCGGAAATTTTTACAATTACGAGCGTGTTTCTTTTTTCTGCAGGTTGACACCATTTTCTTATGCTATTAAAGCAAATACCATTCCGCCGGCCATCCACTGAACTTATTGATGACCAAATTACCTAAATTCGAAGCCATATCTGTTTAATCTTCTTTTCATTTCTTGGTTTACGATGACTTATTTTTACGCAAATTCTTACAGTGTATTCTTACCGTATTTCGACACTTTACGTACCTTTTTGTGATTATTTATTTATATATTATTTATAGCAAAGTACTCCTATATTTAAAAAATAAAAGCCACGTAGGTCTGGTGATCATAATCGCACTGATATGTTTCGTTTATAACATTTGTCTGATCCCAGTTTCTGACAAAACCATAATAACTTTAATAATAAAAGGGGATGTGAATACTAAAAAATCTATTATTTAATAATAATATAAGCTTCCGCGGTCGTCAATAACACTATACTCTTAGTTTCCAGGTTGAAACCGCGTCGTTGTTGTAGCTTCTGCCGATGTTTCGTCCACACTCTTATGGGACATCTTCAGGGCTGTTACTAGTAACTGACTGGGAATTATTCATTCCAGAGGGGTTTATATAGGGCTTGCTTCTGGTCAATGGAGCGGAAAAGTTATGGATCAATGAGGCGTAGCGGTTCAAAGCCCAATTCGCTTCGGTCAGCATTCGTGTTACTGAGCACGAACGTTATACGCGGTTGTTGCATGTAGCCGGGTCCGTGCTGGCTGAGCATAGACTGGAAATTGGCCACCAAATCCAATTTAATTCTAACCGCATCTTGTCCCGCAACCCTCACTATTACAGTAGAAAAATCCGTGAATCAATAGAGATCTTCAAACATCTCAACAATTTAAATCGCGAAGATTGCTACCCTTTACATCGCACGTTCAAATACCAACTGATTAAACCTCCTAGCAACCGCCAGACTTCATTGATCCATCACTTTTCCGCTCCGCTAACCTGAAACAAGTCCCATGTAAACCCCTCCGGAATGAATAGTCGCCAGTCAGTGTGCAGTTACAGCCCAGAAGATGTACCATAAGAATGTCAACGAAACGTCGGCAGAAGCTACGACAACGACTCGGTTCCAACCCGGAAACCAAGAGTATATAAATTTATTTTAGGCAACATCGTATTGAAGAGCGATATTAATGAAACAGGTCATAAAATAAAAGAAAGGAAACATATTAACACTCGTACATTCTGAACTTAAATACTACTACTAATTGGATAGCAGTTCATACTTCACAAAAGTGTTTTTATTTTGATTTTAAAAGCATTAAACTTTTCAATTTGGTTTATGTTATTAAGCAGTTTGCATCCCATGAACTGCAGATACCTTTGAAAAGTGACAGTGCTTTGGTAGCAATAAGTAACCCAAACTTCTGATTTCATAATTATGTTGTATGTTATTCACAAACTTACCTCGGCATTTATAAACGCATAGAGATTCATAGATATACACGTCGGTCCAGTTACGAACGGGATATTGCCTTTGTGAATGGCAACAGAACATTCGAGTCTCACTGATAGATCGCAGTATATCATAAAGCGAGCAGCGGTACGCACGCTTGTCCGCCCAATCACGTAATATTATAATTCAACGCTTTCTGACAAAATGAGTTAATACAGAATTTTTCTGTATTCTCAGATTAGGTGATTATGTTAGAAAGTACAGTTTCTTATATTCATTTTGTTTCTGCTATACGATGTAGGAGAACGAAAAAGTAATTCTAAGTAGGAAAAAACAACGATTCTTATAAAATTAAAATAAAGAAAAATAAATTCGATAATACACAAAATAAATTGAAATTCTAACAATTTTACTTTATTAAGGAGAAAAATCTCCTGGCAATTTTGACCTTTGTAACTTTTGTATTTGTTGGGTTTCAAAATACCATTTCAACTAACAAGCAAACCCTCACTTCTCTCTCCTCCCACCCGGGATGCATTAGAGGGATTTGAGGCTGTTCGTTTATTCGTTGGCATTTACGGCAATTCCCAAAATACCATTTAATGATCTGTACCATCTCTGCGGTTGTACAAACAACATAATGTATCCGAAATCCACGATCACTTGTTAGAACCTTGCGAGCGCATAGATAGACAAAGAATACTTCAGATAGGCGTCTTAGAGCTACGGAGTTGCGCACGACCAGGCTGGCCGGCGGGGATAAATGCAAGTATGCCAGATCGCGCTACGTACAATATCTCTCGCATCCCGTCGTGAGCTGAGCCTACGTGTATGTATCATAGTACGTCAAGATGTTATGTTCTTTAAACGCGTCCCTACATGAGCTACGGGAACTAAGCCCAGCTAGAATTCTTACAGTAATATAAAAACCCGATTTGCAGCAACCTACATCCACCAATGAATGAGAGCGTAAGTCAATTTGAATAATAGAAGCTTTTCAATGCATTATAGTTGCAGGTTCTCTTTAAATTATAAAGAACGTAACAAGTTTTGGACATCTCGCCCATATAATCATACCAATAAAAACTGATCTCTGGAGTACCCCACTGGCAACGCTGCTTCAGTTTGACGAAACAGTATTCTTCACGACGAAAAGTTAAATAGTATCTTTCACATATACAGTTCATTCAATTATGTAGGAAAATACATTCTAGATTATGTAATTTCTTCGCTTTAACAACATTGCTTCGACTGCTAGGAAAATGCTTGGTTTCTTTATATTAGCGACTTGTAAGGTCAAAAGTATCGTACTGCAAGCGTATTGTTGTTCGTAGTGCGGATTACATCAGTAAATTGTTGGCAAGGTTTGATATCTCATTTCTTAAGCATAGGAGAAATGCAGTTGACCTCACTTTTATTTCTAATCAACACATAGCTTTATGGCTCTCACTACAATTGACTTAGTGTATACTACGATTGACATATACCTATACAGACTTTCATGAAATTTTCAGAAAATGCATATTTTGATGAAACAAAGAAATGATTAAAATTTCAATAAAACCTATCTATTGAAAATGAAATATAACAATTGGCAGTGTAATAACTCAAGTCAATTTTGCGATTTGTTTGTCAACTTGTGCTTTCTGAACATTTAATAATGCTAAGAGTTCATCAACGTACAAATCATCGGCAATTAACTTTCGTTTAGAGATATTGCTGGGCGTGTTAATCGTGATGTTGCAACAGTGGTGGGATGTTGTTCCGGATGGTTCGAAGGGGTTAAACAACGTCGCCCTGGCTCTGGACGTCCCCGAGGGACTACAGATCGTGAAGAACGTCGTTTAAGACTTTTGGCCACAAGAGACAGATTTTCTGGAACTTGGTCGATTGCAATACACTGAATGGAAGATGTAGGATGCACAATGTCAATATCGTCTGTTTATCGCCGGATAAAATCTTATAGACTGCATTCGTACCGTCCATTTTTGTGTTTTTCTCTTATCCTACTTCACCGTGCGCGCAGATTAGAATAGAGCAATGAAAGAGCGAACTGGGCACAAGAATGGCATCAAATTGTGTTCAGGCGGATGCTGGATTCAGCATTTCTTATGGAACGCAACACAGCCCTCACACAAGGAGTGATGATATGGGGTGCAGTATGTTATGGTAACAGATCACCCTTGGTCTTCATTGACGGCAACTTAAACGCAGCCGGTTACATTTGCCTGTTGCATTTCCATATCTTCAGGGGTTGGAATTATCATGCGCGCCCTCATACGGCAAAGGCTACAACACGCTCTTTGGAAGAAGTTAACATTGCCGTCCTCCCATGGCCTGTTCAGTCGCTTGATTTGTCACCCACTGAACATGTATGGGATGTGACGACTTGCACCATCTTCGGTTGCGGATTCAGGAAGCTTGGAATGATATACCACAGGCCGATATTGATCAATTGATTGGCAGCATATCACGTCAACTAAATGAGTGCATAGCAAATCGTGACGGAGCAACTCATTATTGAAAAAACATTTTTTATTTCTGTTCTTTTGTTTTCAAATTTTAATCATTTGTTTGTAGTGATAAATTACATTGTTTGTAAAAATTTCAATAAAATCGTTCAACTAATTCTAGGTGTTGCGATTTTTATGAAAGTCGGTATAACATATCCTCTTCTCCTTCTGTTAAAAAAGGTATAATATACATATAAGCAATAATACTTGGATAATCGAGAGAATACCGGTTATTAAAAAAACAATTATCCTCAATTGAAATATAAGGGGCATTGCAAGAAAATAACTAAAATATGTTTAGGAAATTAATTGCAGCGTCTAATGGCTTTATTAACTTTTACCAAATTGGTTTAAATATTTCACAATAATTACTACTAACACTATCTTTCTCTACATCGTTTATGAACGTAATTGATAGTTATAGTCGCGGCGGTACGTGCAATTTTCTTTTTCTATGGTGAATGCAACTGCAATGAATATGCTGACCGAGATTTGGTCAAGGTCACCGTAACACGTTCGCGGTCTTACATCTTGTTATATAACCGGTCGTCTACCTGTTCACATAATACTCCCGTTTCTTAATGGTCTTATGCGTGCGTTTTTCAGATGAGTTGACGCTGAAGAGCTCGGGGAATGGCGCGATAAAAAGTATGCTAGAGGATTTCGCGAAAGGACCTTAATTTCGTTTAAATCACCTACTTTACAAATTACACAATTTTAAGTGCTACCAAGCAAACATAATTAGTAGCTTTACATCAGCGCAAATATGTTCGATAATGTACAACAGGAACGTATGTCCACTTAATGTGAGATTTATTGCATTTTATATTGAGGCTTTTAGGATTATTACGTGATTTCGAAATTGGTTTCCATAAAGATGTGGGCAGTGGCAATTTAAAAATTTACAATACTTATGTTTCAAGAACTGTGTTTCTAGAGTATGAATGGGGAATTTAGATTAAGTAAACGCGACTCTACCTCTCTCATTTTGCCTGCCATTCCGAGAAAAAATAGTGACAGCTGGTAATGTTCAATCAGAATTCCCATAATCGTGAGAAGATCCCTTCTGGATAGCCTTAGGTATATTACTGTTGTCCGCTTGTTCGGATAAGTCAAAGTGATTAGCGATGCAATAGGAGTAAATTTCATCCCATCTCTTCAAGAAATTTTTATCGTTTTCGTAGACTGCAGACACAGGTGATCAGATGGAAGGCTCTGCGCCATGAGTCATCATGCTCGATCCTTTCATACACAATTTGTCTGTTTCATCGTTACCAAGATGGCTACTGTAGTCCTTCTTCAACACTACGTTGACGTTGTTTGTTTCTGAATTTAAAGTTAGAGCTGTGGCAATCTAATAACATATTCTACGTTACTAATTGATTCTAAGCTGATACTATTTGGTTGCTGTCAATAAACAGTTTAATGTTTCTGTCTGCAATCTTGAAGTTAATTAGGCAGTGTATTCCCGGTGAAAGTCCTGCAGGTATACTCCTGCCCCAGTATCCTTATTGACTTTTGATTCGTCCACGAAGAAACATAAACTGTTGTCATCACTGGTGGTCTCTTGGTATATCAAGGATTGATAGAGTTTGTCGAAGACAATAAGAGGTGAGATGTTATCTGTCACAACTTCTAAGGTCAACAGTCTATTGCAAATGACACCACTTGTTCGACAACTATGTAAACAAAAGGTGCCAGATAAACAGGTGCAGATTTTAATATTTATATCTTGCGCGTGACTGTGTTTCTTTCGCTAGGGCACCAAACAATCCCACCGTAGGAGTAGGTAAGAAGCTAAGCGTCGCATTCATAAGCGAAGGTGTTAAAATGTTGCAACCATTGGTATCTTGTTTTCAACAAGATTTCCAACGACCTATTATTATTATTTAAGTTTTCTGGTTGTCGTGACGGAGGTTTAGAGGACGCAGGGATCTGGATTTTCACCATTTAAATCTGTCCTTTATGTGTTTACGACGTTTCGTCACAGGCCAGTTCGCCGTTGGTCCGATATGCCGTCGCGACATAAAATTGTGGTTTAACAGATATTACAACAATATTTATTACAATTTAAATGCTAATAATAATAAATAAATTACAACTTAAAAAGAAATATGTACTTATTTTTCAAGAATTTGATTACGTCGGAAAAGCCGCGGGAAAACCAATGGGTTTTCATCTTTCACCGACGGAAGCCATTATATATCAATTAAATATGTATTTATTTTGCACGTCTGAAATAATTAGCGACATTTTCTTTAAATGTGTAAACATTAGATATTTCGCTTAATAATCCATTTCCATGATCAATATTCCTAATTTCGATAGTCACTCATTTGTCATAGCGTTCTCCATGTAGTATACACGTTGGTCCAGATACGAACGGGGGATTGCCTCTGTGAATAGCAACAACGCATTCGAGTCTCACTGAAAGATCCTATCCAGTCGTAGTATATCATAAAGCGAACAGTGGTACGCACGCATATTATAAATACGCATGTACACTCAATCACGTAATGCAGAATTACTGCGTAATTTTTCTGTATTCTCAGATTATGTTAGAAATTACAGTTTCTTATATTCATTTTGTTGCTGCTATACGATGTAAGAGGACGAAAAAATAATTCTAAGTAGGAAAATAAACAACGATTCTTATAAAATTAAACTAAAGAAAAGTAACTTCGATAATTATACAAAATAAATTGAAATTTTAACAATGTTGCTTTATTAAGGGGAAAAATCTCCTGGCAATATTGAACTTTGTAACTTTTGTATTTGTTGCGTTTCAAAATACGTTTCACAGTACTTCTATTAACACCGAGTATGCCAGATCGCGCTACGTACAATGTATCTCACACCCCGGTGAAACCTGGGCCAACGTGTATGCTTAAGTGTAGCCATACTCCTTCTATTACGTACAGTTGTAGCAGGTATTGTGGGCACTAATTGTAGAAGTATTGTAGCTCCTCAGTAGACAAGATCTAATTCCTTGCCTGTAAGATATCTTAAAAGGCAGTGAGGTAATAAGTGTCCTTTTTCTGTATACGGAATATAGTAACAATTCATAATTTAGATTTCACAATGGAGGTCGAATCGAGCAGTTGCCTTCCTTTCCTAGATGTTCTCGTACACCGGCGTCCTGACGGTGCGCCGGGACATTCCGTTTACCGAAAACCCACGCACACGATAGATATCTCAATGGCCTCTCACACCAACACCCAGCCCAAAAACACGGTGTTATCAATTCTCTTATCCAAAGGGCCATTTCCATAGCTGAACCCAATTCGCTTCCTCAAGAACTGAACCACATCACCTAAACTCTGATTCGCAATAGTTATTCTAGGAAAGATATTCAGATTACCATTAAGCGCTACAGCAACCCTTCTCCATAGCCATTCCCCTTATCTAACTCTAATTTCTGTAAGCGTATCTACCCTATATTCGAGGTGTCACCGATCGCATCAGCAAGATTCTCTTCAGGAACACAATAAAAGTAATCTTCAAACCCAATTTTAAACTGTCAGGCTACTTTCCCATTAAAGATCGCAATCATTTGGAAGCCCGTGGTGTCTACCAGATTCCACGTTCGTTCGGTAATTTGTACATTGGTGAAACAAAGCCATCGGTCAGCACTCGTGTTACTGAGCACGAGCGTTGTACACGGTTGTTGCGTGTAGCCGGGTCCGCACTGGCTGAGCACAGACTGGAAACTGGCCACCAAATCCAATTTAACTCTACCCACATCTTGTCTCGCAACCCTCACTATTACAATAGAAAAATCCGTGAATCAATAGAGAGCCTCAAACATCCTAACAATTCAAATCGCGAAGATAGCTACCCCTTACATCACACGCGGAAATCCCAACCTATTAAACCTCCTAGCAACCGCCACGTTTCATTGATCCATAACTTTCCCGCTCCATTGACTTGAAACGCGACTATATAAACGCTTCCGGAATAAATAGTCACCAGTCAGTGTACAGTAACAGCCCTGAAGACGTCCCATAAGAGTGTGGATGAAACGTCGGCAGAAGCTACAACAACAACGCGGTTCCTATCCGGAAACCAAGAGAATAGAATTAATAATTTGCTTTGAACGCCAGGATGCTAATTCCTCTGGCGTTTGTGCCCATTGAAAATATGGAGGAAGGTATTGATATTCTCACCAATGTTTTACCTACGGAGCTTTTACCACTCCTAAATTGGTTTGAAGATAATTGTGTAGGACGTATGAACAAGTCTACATAATTTTTTATAATTCCCATATGTATATTATATTAATGATTTACAGACGAAGAAATGGTAGATGTCCTGTGGTAAAGGTTCCACATTTCATCGAGAAAAAGTGGCGGACATCTACCATTTCCTCGTCTGTAAATCATTAATAGAAATATAATATACATATGGGAACTATAAAAACGTCCACACGTCCTACATAATTATTTTCAGCCCAATTGAGGACTGGTAAAAGCTCTGCAGCTAAAATATTGGTGAGAATATCAACAGCTTCCTCGGCGTTTGCAATGGACACAAACGCCAAAGAAGTTGGCATCCTAGCATTCGAAGCAAATTGTGGATTGTTACTACATTCCGTGGCATTGCGACGAACTGGCCCTACGACGAACCGACGACGGCCAATCGGTGACAGCTAATAGTCCCCCCCCCCTCCTTCATACCTTATAATCTTCAAAAATTTTGAATAAATTCCCGCTCTGTATAATTTATTTGTTACAGTGAACCTAATTGTCATATTAAATTCATTATTGTATTGGTGATAAATTTGAAATATAGTAACACTGATAAGCAAAGACGAAAGTCACTTAGGATCGAGGCGTGACTTAGCAAGGCGTCAGCATTAGAAGGGGCAGAGAGGCGGCATCGCATATGCATTCTATCGTTATCTAAGACAACTATATAGTGTACGTGATCTAGCAATGCATATGCGGTGCCGTCTCTCTGCCCCTACTAATGCTGACGTATTGCTGTGGCGCTCTCAGTCACATCTCGTTCCTAACTGACTTTCGTCTTTGCTGATAGATAAGATACTTTCATTATATGTATTATGCCATTAATCTTCCATTAAGTGAATATTTGTTCATATCTTAAAATGATCTTCTTACAGATAAATGCAATGAGGATTTATGCATATGCAATAAAAGCATTGAGAAGCTGTCGGATCTTATTGGTACTCTTTAGTATTTTCAATGTCGCTGGATCGACGCAAAAAGAACACTCCAGACAAAAGAGAATATTGTGGGTAACATCGGATGGTAGATTGGCACTGCCACCAGGAACCACTCTAGTCATAGCGCCCTCTCTGTCGTTACCCTTCGTAAGATATCCGCCGGAAGGATTTTTCTCCAATATGACTATAAGTTTGCCATTTACGAGTAAGTACAGTCAAAATAATAACACCCCTTCCACGTAATATGCGTATGTATGTACAAGTATAAAAATATTGCGAGCATATTTCAAAACAGATTAAGAAATAGCAAAAAAAAAAACAGATCAGCCAACTGTTAAGTACTTGGAAAACGTTATTTTTCGAAATATTTTGTAATCATATAAGTTACTTATCTTCAATTCGATATCAGTCCTAAATTGAATGCTAAAACAATTGACAGAGCACTGGAAATTTGATACAAATGTAATCTATTTGAATGAAACACCTGCATGTTACACTCTACTTTGATGTAGAAAATTGTTGGTTTAAAATACAATATGATCATAAAAAAACGTCATCGAAGGGGACATTTGAATTATTTTTCACATTGATTACAACTACACCTGACAGTTAAATTCAAGATGGAAACTTGAAATTACGTTTTACATTTATTGACAAGTTTGACATTTCAAAATACATTATTTGATGTTCATTAACGTATCTAATACATTTTAAAGCATATTTACTACAAATCACCAAACATTTAGCGTTGAAAGCTACGTAATGGACAAAAGCAACAGAATGGGGAATGGTCTACTCTACACGAATTACTTACCAATGCCGATCATTCACCTAAAAAATCAATTAGAAAACTTTCACAAGAAACTAATTTGTCATATGGTACTTATCAGCATATTCTTAGGAAAATATCCATACAAAATTCGTGTTGTGCAAGAATTCAAACTCATTAACCACGTACAAAACTGCAATTGGTTTGAAAATCACATGAATGGTGATAATATCTTTGACAAATCCTTCTCAGACGAAGCTGGATTCCACCTTCCAGTGGAAACCCTTATATCGTCATACAAAAACCATTGCATTCTGAAAAGATTGGTGTTTCGATAGCAGTTTCTCAACCAGTTGCATGACGACGGACTAAGGGATGGATACTTCCAACGAGACAATGCTACAGCTCATAAAACACTACAAGCAATGAACATCTTACATGTTCTTACGTTCTCCTCATTTAATTATTTTAGATTATTTTATTTTTTCACACCTAAAAAAAACAGAATGTTTGTGAAATCATAACGCCTCAACACCTTGTCAACGCGTTTAACAATATGAAACGACGAATAAGGATCTGTATTGAAACGGAAGATTTCTTTGAGCGTTTGTTATAATTCTTTGTTAAATTTTTCTTTCACTTTTACTAGGCAATAATTATTCTGCTAGCTTCATTATTATTGACTTATTGTTAGATTACCACATTAGCCATGTTAAATGTTAAACGTAATTTGAAATTTCTACCTTGGATTCCACTGTCAGATGGTATTCAAAAAACATGGCCCTCTCGATTACGATCATATTGTATTACATTATATTTTGAACAGTTTTCAAGATATGTAACTGTGAAGATGCAATATCAGAGGTTATATCAAACATCAACTGGATGTAATATTTGCATAGCCTGCTATATTAGTATCAGTATTGGTTATGCGCCCTCGTATATCTCAAGAACCGTTGATTAGACTAAAAAATAATACGCAGGCTGTTCCATTTAAAAAAGTGAAACACCAAATTTTGAAACTTGCAATGTTCCATGAAAAATACAGGACCAATACGTATTAGCGAAGATAGTTTATTAGCTAAAATATAAAAGGACAACAGGTAGATACCTACCTATCCTTTGAATTATCTAATGAGATAATTGTCATTCTCAAATAATCCATTGAGCAGAAAGGTAAAATTGTATCAAATTTTGAATTATTCACGCATGTTTCTTGTATTTTTTTGTATTTCGATTTTTCAAAATTATCCAGTAGTTTCAAAAGTAAAAGGAAGACCTTTTGATAATAACGTATATTTACTATAATTGAAAGCTGCTAGGTGAATAGATGCGATCTGTAAGATATACTGATGAATGTAGGTAGAATATTGTTTGTATTTCAAGCAAGTAAAGCTTAAGCTTCCTTCTAGCGTAAAATTTACACTGAAAGTGTCGTCTAACGCATCAAAGCCGTTATACATTTGCAAGGAAACTAGTTTGAAGTTGTTTATATGCGTGATAACGCAAAGTGGTAATAAATATTAACCTGTTACGACTACGTGTGTAAGTTATTTAAATTGTTTCTGTGTAGCATAGGTATACAGGTGGGTAACCTTAGCATTTAAAAACCATACAGTATGAGTATGTAATGCGCTGATTGTGATTATCTACTAATTGTTTATTACATTATGTGCTTCTGCTCTAAGTTTGATTAGGTGAATTATACACAGCGAACCTACATACTGTGTAATCATAATTTAGTGAAAAGAAAAATCGTAATAAATGTACGTGTCCCAATCTTCAGGAATTGAAGAATTCCGCCTATTGTGTAAATGGAAGGAACTTAAAACTTTCTAATAACATAATAGACAACATTAAAAACAACTTTAAAAATATTTCCCGGTATACAGAATGATCGAAAAGTAGTAAACACTTTCTTATTTTACGTAGAACATATTGTATATTTTTAGTTTCTCCATCTAAAACTAAACCAATGTTTCATACGTCTATTTCTAGCAGATTTTTAGATATTTATAATTTTGTCTTCAGTAACCTAAATGTGGAGATACCGATTTCCTTAAAACCATCCGAAATGCAAATACGTCTAGGCGTAAATTTGCATACTTTGCTTTGTCTAGCCATAATTTTTTTTAAATAGCACCATATATCCATCGCATAGGAAATTCATGCTTCTAACGTTTTTCTATAATAATGTATGTATCTACTATTCAAAATAAAAAATGTTATTGCAGTCAAGGGTGAGTATTACATTTGGATACTGCATCCAAAGGGTGACTGGTGTTGTTTGGTTACTATGACAACTCTAAACAAAACATTGGCCTTGGCGATCTCAAACTATTGATTCGAAATATCAAGCATAAGTGGCTAATTACAAAATGCATTTCGCAAAAAGGTTACTACATATATAGGGTGGAGCACCACATTCGTATTTACTTTTAGTGGAAGCATTAGACTTGATGATAAAATAAAAATGATTCCTAAAAATTATACAGGGTGGACGAAAATATACTTTTGATTTGGACTATCATTAAGGTCAAATAACTTTCTTATATTAAATGGAACACCCTGTATTCATTAGCATATTTAGATTCAAATTTTAACCATTTATAAAATTGTATTAAGGTTTCCTATACTTATATTTTATGCTTTCTTAGTAATTTAACATTTTCAATTTGGAATATTCATTTCTTGTCATTTATTTTACGAAAGTAGACTTTGACGGAACTGACATTATTACTGCTCACAAATAGATGCTATTTATTTGTCTAACCCTTCAACTAGTTTTACTTTCATGCTTATTAAGAAGAGGCATAACTATAAATAGCAAATACATACTTTTATTGGACAAATAACACTTTAAATAAATTATCTGGCGTTATAGAATGAAACCCTGCTCTTATTCGGTCTTTCATATTATCGAATGTGGTTGGCGGTATATCATAAACAACAGTTATGATGTATCCCCACAAGAAAAAATCGGGACTCGTTAGATCTGGGGACCATGCCGGCCAAATTTGTGGATCTCCGCGTCCTATCCATCTGTTGGGATATTGCCTATCTAATTCGTTCCTAATATTTACTTGGAAGTGCGCGGGAGCACCGTCTAGTTGCAACCACATTCTCTTTTGGATATTTACCGGAATATTTTCTAAAAGTACAGGTAAATTGTCTCTTATGAATTCAAGAAACATGGCGCCATTTAAGTGGTCATCAAAAAAGTATGGACTTATAATACGAGTTCCAATTATTCCACCCCAAACATTAACAGACCATCTGTGCTGACGATCGAGGGTTCTAAAGAAATTGGGATTTCATCACTGTAGTAATGAAAATTATGCCTGTTAACTAATCCGTTGTTATGGAAAGTTGACTCGTCTGAAGAAAGTACAAAATCTGAGAAATGCTCGTCATCTCCTAACTTTTCTAGAATCCATAAACAAAATTCCAGTCGCCGGTCGTAATCTACTTCCAAAAGTTCCTGATGCAATTGTATGCGGTACGGATAAAATTTGTGTTTCTTTATGATGCTTCGTCTGCTTATTCCTATAGTTTCATTCATTATTCGCTGACTTGCATGCGGAGTTTCAATTAGAGATTCCATAACGAAACATTCATTTTCTTCTTTTCCGGTAATTGGTTTTTGTCGCTCCATTTTTTTATGACACACTTCCTGTCCTTCGGAAAACTTGCAGCAAATTTTCTAACGAACGCTTGTCAGGATGATGTTTGTTAGGAAATTTTTGAGCATAAACCCTTAATGCTAACAAGTAATTTTCTAAACACTCCCCAATTACAAAAATCACATCAATCCTTTCTTCTTGAGAGTAAGTTCTAATTTTAAAACGACTTTTAAACAATCTCAAAGAACGATAATGGTTTAACTAACGACTAATGTTCATTTGTGAGTAATAATAACGTCAGTTTCGTTTCAAAGGCTACTTTTGAAAAATAAACTGGCAAGAAATGAATATTCGAAATCAAAAATGTAAAATTACTAAGAAAGTATAAGATAAAAGTATAGGAAACCTTAATACAATTTTATAAATGGTTAAAATTAGAATCTAAATATGACAATGAATACAGGCTGTTCCGTTTAATATAAGAAAGTTATTGCAATCAAAAGTTACAGTAACAGTTATTGAATTTATTCATAGTGTATTTAGACTGTATTACATGTTACCGTTTTAAAATTTAGATTTTATCTTTTTGTTGTAAATGTATGCTTACAGATTTATGTTTACGTCACTTATTGTCAATGAAACTTATATAAACTGTTATTAAATTATTGTATCCCTTGCTTTCTTCCGCTAAAATGATGCATTAATACCATAATTTAACACCGTTTTTAAGTATTTTGTTATATTTGATAATAATTTCACTAATTAACAAACTCATGAAATGTAGAATTTTATAAATTAAAATTCTCAATACAAGTGCATTGATACGTTAATAAATGTTGCAGAAAGGGAAAGTATCAGTGTAAGTGATATTATTATTGTGTGAATTAAAAAAGTAAATAAAGGAGAAACGTACAAATAAAGCGTGCCTAGGTCAATACAATTTGTAAGTATTAGAAACGAACGAATTAAATACACTTAAGCACATAAATATTTAATTTTAATAAATAAAACTCCCGAGTTTTGTGGTCTTATTCTTTTATTTAAATGTTGTTTAAGGAGTTAATGGATTCAAAACTTTTTTCTTGATGTTTCGATGGAACATGCCATTTTTATCACTTATTTTTTTGTCACCATTCCACCAAATATTTTGGGTTTTGTAATTAAACTAATTTATGTATTTTTACATTATTTTGAAATTTTTAACGATACTAGCGTTAACGCTATACGTCTACAAACATTCACAAACAAATTAAAATATTGTATGACATTAAGATGCAAAGCCAGTCCGAAAGAAAAATATATATAAACATTTATACACTGGCTCAAAAAGTCTCCATGCATCTGTCGCCATTTTGATTTGAGTGCTTAAAAAAAATTGCATTCCTATTTATTGCAAAAAATTGTTGGTGAACAGTATTATATTAGAATACAAATGAACAAGATAACATAAAAAGATAATATTTTATTGTACAAGTAACATTACATTAAAAAAAAGAATAAAAGTAAGTACAAATCCAATCTCAAAAAAATCTCCATACACTTAGCACTTAGCTTAAAATGTATTGACGGTATAATGAACCAATATGTATACATGGATATACTGAGAGAAAATTTGCAAGCTAGTGCCCAAAAATTCGGTCTTGGACGGTCATTTATCTTCCAGTAAGATAATGACCTTAAGCATACCGCTCTACGGGTCAAGGAATGGTTGATATATCATACACCTCCACAATCGCCGGACATGAATCCTATAGAGCACCTATGGGATAAACTGGAACGAAGAATAAGGAAACATATGATCCGCAACAAGGAGCAGCTACAAATGGCACTCAAATCAAAATGGTGACAGGTGTATGGAGACTTTTTGAGTCAGTGTATATCATATTTTTAATTTTGATTTATGTATTGACTTTTAAAAAATAGTTTATTTGCCAAATTGTGAATTATGTATGGAAGGTATATTTTAGACAAATTTTGTATTTCAGTGTTGTCGTTACTTGAATTTTTTTGTATTATTTTTTTTAACTTCACATTTGACGTCAGCAATGGTCAACTTTTCTCTTACTACTTCCCAACAAAGCAGTACTTCGCAGGTAAAATTATTATAAAGTGTTAAAACTGCAGTTACTGTCGCATTCTACTCAGCTTGATCGTATTTTTTGTAATACATAAAATATTGGAACATGCATAAATGCATATATGTGTAATAAAAACAGAAATCAATTCAATTATAATACTTGTATGACTGCAAAGCAAGGCAATAAATTCGAACGGTTCTATTAGCCATAAAATTTAACTATTTCTTAACAACAGCTAACTGTAACTAAATTACTCCTTTAGTACGCAGAGATGCATAAATAATTTTAAGCCAAACAATCTATGTCCTTGCTTTAGGGTTAACCATAAAATTCGCGTTAGGTATCCGTTACGAAAGAAACACATACAGTATAGGTTCTTATACACTCCGCGCAACACGAATAGGACCAAGCACGTGCATATCTGCCATTTGTAGTTACTAAAGGCTGTTTCAATAAGAGCGCAAGATTTGAAGGTTCAATAAAACATGGTTTTCTGTAGCAAAATATTGAAATATTTATTGAGTTATAACGTAAACATTTGGGAATTATGAATGGAACAACACATCTGGTAAATGGCTTTGCTGGCACATGCGTAGTCTTTTGGCGAAATTTACAATAACAGTGTTGCATACATGTGGCGGTATTTCGTCTATACAGCGTCTAATTTCGGCCTTCAATGCTTCGGTGATCGTGGGTTTGCCGGCATAAACCTATGACTTCAGATAACCCCACAGCCAAAAGTCCAAAGGTATTAAATCACAAGAGCGTGGCGGCCAATTCTGGTCACCAATCCGGGAGATGACACGATTAGGAAAAGTCTCGTGTAAGACCGCTAATGTTTCACGGGCGGTATGACAAATGGCACCGTCCTGCTGAAACCACATGTTGTCGAGAGCAATATCGTGCAATTGAGGCACAAAAAACTGGGTTAACATAGCACGATAACGTTCGCCATTCACCGTTACTGCATTACCTCCGGCCCACAATGCACAACAAACAGTGACACGATTTGGATGCATTGCTTTTTCATGAATCATTCGTGGATTTTCTGAGCCCCAAAACGCGGCAGTTTTGCCTATTTACGGAGCCATCGAGGTGAAAATGGGCCTCATCACTGAAGATGATTTTTGCCACAAAATCGGCATTCACTTCTTGTTGTTCAAGGATCCAATTGGTGAACTCTGAGTCAATTGGACCTTGTACGCATGGAGGCGCAAATCTTTAGTGAGAATACGCTGAAGGGCGGCTGTTGTAATGTCCAATTGTTGTGCACGACGACGAATCAACGTCCCTGGACTCTCGGCCACACTCTCGCGAACTGCCGTGATGCTTTGTTCTGAACGACCTCTAGGAGCTCGTGTCGTATGTTTCACATCACTAACCGAACCAGTACTTTCGAATTTTGCGATTATTCCTTTCACAGTAGATGACTTAGGAACATTATTTCGACCGAAAATTGGACGAATTTTACGAATCGTGGCAATCAAACTTTCACAATTTTGATAATAATATTTAACAATCAGGACGCGTTGTTCTGTCGTGTAATGCTCCATGTTTACTAACTCCCATCTGTTTCCTATCGACTTGGCATGTCATAATAATGTGACATCACCACAGCCAAGCTGGCGGGTAATTCAAATCTTGCGCTCTTATTGAAACATCCTTTATAAACATAGTAGCGCACTGGAATTGTTATTTTCGAAATTAAGAGGGAGGTATGAAAAGATGTACCCAACATGGTAATTTTTGTAAAACTCAGTGCAAATGTACGTTACTGATAACAATAAGTACAGTATTGTAAAGCGCCACTTGAATACGACCAATCTACAAAATAAAAGATCCGTTTTTACCATTGTTTCTTATAACCACAAATAGTCGGGATGGAATGGAATTGTACAGGGTTCTCAAGTAAACAACGAGAAGTTTCGTCCAACTTCGTTTAAGCGCCTGCTGTATTCCGTCAGCGCAACTGAATTGCTTAGCATTGGAACACAGATTAAGCGACAACCATTCACAAACATTTTTTATAATGTTTAGATTAGGGGAAGCGACGGCCAATCGAGAACCTCCATCTCTTGTTCTTAAAATCAGCGTTGAACAACGCGCACGGGGTGAATACTGGCTTTATCTTGTTGAAAAATAAATGCCTGACCTGCAATAACGTCGGAGAATTTATCTTTCACCTGTTCTAGAAACTGGATGTACCTTTCTGAATTCTACCTGTCATTCAATATTGCTAAATCAACAGGTCCGTGATAGGAAATAGCTCCCCAAGCCATCACTGAACCAGCATCGGCATGCCGTCGTGACAGAATCACTCTTCTTTACGTAAATCATGATAATAATAAGAAAACCCATCTGAATCGTAAAAATTAAACTTCTTCTCGTCACTGAAAATAACAGTTTGCCACTCGCCCGTCCACCCCATTTTTGCTTGAGCAAACTAGTGCGCTGAAATTCCTTTAAAGCAGGGCGTCGTTGCATTTTTAGACGTTTTAACAGCGGACAGCTCTTCAGTAGCTTCTGTACAGTTCTCACCGATGCTTTCGTTCCAAGGTTATTCGCGATTTGTCTTGCCGTTAACGCCGAATTCGATACTTCGCGTAATATGTTTCGACGTTCTCTCTCAGTTGTAACGAATTCTGTGCGCCCTTTAAAACGTTTCCCATAATTTTCGAGATCCTTAATGAAACCGTTCACAACTTGGTGTGATCGATCTATCTCCTTTGCAATTGAGGAATAGCCTTCTTGATGGAGCGCTTTTATTTTTCCAATTTCTGCCAACGTTAAACACTTTTGCCGTCCCATCGTTGCGCAATATCCTTAATTAGCGATGTTTTAAAGTTGTTTGTTTGTCTGGTTACACGTTGTGACTTATCACGCATTGCCAGCTTAATACGAGATACTGACCGTATCCGAACAGCGCAGTGCTTTTTAACGTATGCAGTACATACGACAGCCAGTGCATAACGCTAGGCAATATTTTACGCAATAATGCGTATTATTTGCCATATCACATCATTACAAATTTGCATTACAATTTTAATGAATTCATTGTTGTCGAATTTACCGAAAGCTTGTAACGAATCTGTTTGTCGTATTCATGTGGTGCAGTGTACGGCTGCAAAACGGATGAAGCAAATGTCTATTAAAAATATGCCATTTACAATTAACTGTAAGTTTCCAATTTGCATTGAAATTTAAATGAATGTGTCTCTCATTTCAGTTGATTTCGCAAAACTTGGATTAACAGATAATGAAAATCCTTACGGTGTGCTGCCACCTATTCTAGCAAGATCGATGGGAAGCTCCGTAGCTGATATACTTGGACAGTATATAACAAAGATGCTTTTTCACCACCAATACAAAAGACATAAACGTGATGAAATACCGGAAATGCCAGAATCGCACAAAGATGCATTTCACGGAGGAGAACGAGCGTTGCTTTATTTAGTCGTGCAAGAATTTTTGGAAAATTTTGGAATGGATGGAAAAGCCTGTCTTCTACGTGCAATATGCGAAGTCCATGCACATCCATTAACGAATTATGGATTTGTTGGAGAAATAGTTAAATTGTTTTTGTCGTAAGTATACCTCAAAACAAATGTTTTACATATCTTTTCTTAATAAAAACCATTAAGTTCTTTCGACTTATTTCTAGTTAATACGGAAAGGATATTATTTGATGCATTGATGATACTATGATGATTATTTTATTATTTTGAAAATTACCTATAAACATTGGGTGTCTTATTTATATTCCTTGTATATCATATATTTGGGTGTTATTGCAAAATTTCTGGTTATTTTATATAAGATTACCTTGATTCAAAATAAATATTTCGATTTTCATTTTCTATTTGAACCTTAGAGCTAGAAATGTTTCCAGTTACCAAAAATTACCTCCTTGAGAAAGTGACAAAGATTATTTGACTAACGTTTTCACCGTTGTTTTAAATAAAACACATTGTATTATAGTTGCAGTGATGATATTTATTTCCTCAAACAAGGCGAGTCCTTTTATTCATCGATGGCTCCTATATTCTTATATTCAGCGCTTAATTTGCGATGAAAATCACTCCACGTTTTTAGTTTCATCAATGAGTTCTGCCTGAACCATTGAATCCACAGGCTCTCTGACTCCGTGAATCCGATGGACTTGAACATTGTGAAGGAAGACATTTGCGTGTAAATTAGGTTGTATCTGCTTGTTGCCATTAATCATTAATTGAGATCTATCTTGACGTACAATAACAGCATTTTGTGAAGACAGAGGAATTTATAATGGGTTAACAGAAGGCAATATACTGATGCAGATTATTAGAAATTGATACTATCTTTTCGACCTTTTCCTGCAATGCTGCGTTCTTTTATGTTGATTATCAAATTCGCAAACATTATGAAATATGTCAAAAATACGAAATATATTTTTCCTATTACCGGCTACGCAAATCAATCATTAGGGTAGTTCGCAGAGTAAATCCTAAACTAATCAGAGCGACCAGAATCAATCAAATAACGCGATATCAGTTGGATTTTAGTTGTGGATTTCTTTCCACCAATCAAATTACGTCTGACTAACTTGTGATTGCTCTGCGAACAACCCTATTATTAAACGGATACTCTAAAACTGTGGCACTGGAACACTGAAACAGTTCACTAAAACCCTTACCACAACACTTAATTCGTACTGGACGGTCAGTCTTGCTGCTGATGCGTCCAGTACGAATTAAGTGTTGTGGTAAGGGTTTTAGTGAACTGTTTCAACCTTATTATTGTCCTGATCGGAGGGAGGCAATTTTACGTCCCTAAGGACGTAAAGTAGTAATACGTTAATATAGGAATAGGTGTCAATGCATAACAAAAATTAACAACTTTGACAATTATGTACATAAGCAAATGTCAAATATTTTCAAAAAATGCTGATTCTTTCGAAATTTTGGATCGGTGGTAGGGAAAATATGACACTCTGTAAGTACTTTTGCGGTCTCGGATGTATTGCTCGACTTCGCCTAGGTCTGTAAACAACATCCTCGACCGCAAAACTGCATTTACGTCCCTTGTAACATAAATAACTATTATCTATAAGGTGCTTTACCTCTACGGACGTTTTTGATAGCTGAAAATGGGATTTAAATTCTTCTGGGTATCTAGATATATGTAATACTCTCTACATATGTAATTTGCAATGTGGTCGTGTTTATTTATTTCTTTTTTATTATTGAAAGGCGTTTCAAGTGATTGTCAGCATTCCAAAAATCCCTTGATGTTCTATAGATTTTTATTACCACACTTTCCGATGAATAAAAGAATTAGCCTTCCACTTTTGCATTCAAAATTTTTGTCTACTTATTTTCTATGGAGGCGTCAAATTTAGTAAATGTACTTAGTACACAGATTCATAATACGTGAATGAAACCAACAAATCTCAAAAGTGACTTTCGTGGTCATGACTGTAAATATTCTGATAGATGTTTTTCGCTTGAGGTAATATTTAGAATAATCCTGCAGGTCATTTTTCTTGATAGATAATAATGGAGTAATAAAACAAAAAATAAACAAAATAGTCAAAAGCATAGTTTCCAATAAACAAAGTGCAACACTTATCACTAATAAAAAAACTAATCAAGAATTATAATATCTGTAAGGCTGTGAAACACCCACCCTCTTAAGCAGCGTAATTAAGTAGGCTGGCGGACTGCATTGGAATTACTGAACATGAGAAGTAGAAGCACCATCATCAGTATTATAACCCAGTGGCTAAGAACCGTAAAAAATTTATAGTATTAGATATGTTTCAATAGTTGCTTCGTGGGACCGTGTTCGCAGTGGGGGAAAATGTGTTTATATTTGGAGAAAGATAGTTCGACATCTACCGATGTAATACATGTATGATTAAAATAATCTTTGAACTCAATTAATGGACTAGTCGAAGCACCATTACAAATTTGTTGTAATGTGATAAAATTAGGCTCTTTCTCTAATACACTCCCCAACTTTTTTAAAACGCGAATAATTTTTGCGTCATCTATAGTGCGTAGCAGAGTATGTACTTCATCCACTATTTGCAGTGACTTCACTAACGACAACGCTCTATTTTGTAATTGTTCCAGTGCGTCATGTAAGCATTTATAGTAGCTATGAATACTTTGTAAATCTGTTTCAACAGAAGTATCTTGAAATTTTCACTGGCACTCCTTAATAGCTGCAGCTTCGGCAGGATTGAATTGTAGAATAACAGCTTTTACTTTTTTGAAATGTTCAGCATAATAAAAAGCTGCCTGCAACCAGGTTCCCCAACGTGTAAGAATCGGGTGTGGTGGTTCACGAATATCGGGACACTGTGCGTGAAATGTTCGAAGACGTTTTGGAGATTTGAGAAACACTTTTTTTGTACTTGATGTTAATGCATCTATTTCGGGATAACACTGTCTAATAGTTTGTGCCACAAGATGTAAAGCATGCACTATACAAGTTACACGTAATCAGTCGCAACCGTGTTCAAGAAGAGAACGGCCTACCGCACGCATTGTCGCTGCACCATCGCTCATAAACATCAACACTTGACGTGTTGAGACTTGAAAGTTTTCTAACGTAGTAAGTATCACAGTCGTAATTGTTGCACTAGTACACCCTTGTAATCTTTTGCTAGCTAGTAACAGTGGAAATGTCGGTTTATGTTGATCCAGTACACTAACTATAACATGTACAATAGATTCTTTTTACAATCTGCTGTCTCGTCAACACACAACCAAAGCAACTGATTTTGTAATGTAGATATGATTTTATTTTCCACCTCTTTGCATACAAATAAAACATGCTTACGTGCTGTTGCCGTAGTTGGCAACTTCAACTCCGGGTTGTATTTGTTCCAAAAGTTCTTAAACGATTTCTTATCCAGTATGTTAAGTGGCAAATTACATGTTATCATCATGACAAGTAAATCGAAAATAAAGTAATTTCTATTTCTGTGTTTTGCACTATTTACATGCTTCCTACAGTCGTTCTTTTGCCAGCACATCAAAGCTTTCTCGCACACTTTTCAAACTATTTTAGCACCGTCATACAACAAATCTGGAAACTCACATATAAAGTATTTTACTTTATCAGCAAAGGGTCGTTGTTTAGCCTAGTGCACACTGGACATTTTTAATTAAAAATTTTCTTGAATAGCTAGTATTCCGCTCGCCTGATTTAATTCACACGCACACGCCGCGCTAGTGATGATGAATGTGTACGAATTTGAACTGCTTTGCCACCCGGCAGATGTTTAGGCATCGCACCACACAGGCGCACGCCGAGTTCCGTTGGCTGCTCCAGTTGTTACGGCTATGCTGGGACGACACGATTATCTTACCTTACTTATCACTTATTAGCCTTGCTTAATACAAAAATATAGGACGACACAAGTGAACCACCGACCTTCACCACGTTCCAGTCGGAAATCTCAATATGGCCTCAATCTTGCAGGTTATCATTTTCTTACTTCAAGCATAAACATTAGATTGATGTAAAATACAGTAATTTGTGTATAACTGTTAGCAAGTTCTTTTTCGTAATGGGTACTTTAACCACAGTTTAAATAATACACCAAGTAGAAAGTAAAATTCACAAATTACAGATTACTCCCTCCGTCCGAAAATATGGTATACATTTGGAATTTATTTTTGTCCGAATTTATGGTATACATTTACAATTTTAATCAATTAGATACTCCTATTAAATTGGTGTACTATTTAATATAATTATGAATAAAATTTAATTGATGAGGGATCTAGCTTTGTCTACGGCTTCTTGGAAACACACTAAACTAGATGGTAAGCGTCCTTCACGCCGAAGTTTGGCCTAATTGATGTGAGGAATCTTATACGAATTTCCTCCTTCAACCAACATAATTGATTCCATACAGGTCTGCAATGTTAGAAAAACATTGTCAAGGGTCTCTCTGTCTAAATCGTCAAAGGCTTTTTCAACACATTCGATCAATTCGTCAACTGTTCTTGGCGAAGCTTTATGTTGCAAAGATTGTATGGAATTGAAAAAGCCAAGATCCAAAACGTTTAAATCGGGACTGTTTAGTGGTTGTGATTTAAACTGGATAGACCAGCCATCTGTAGAACCATGAGCCAGAAGTTCTTCATCGTCGTCACAAGCATGAGGTTTTGCATTATCCTGTTGTATAAATATCGGTTTTTGCTTATGACTTATGGGAAACTTTAACTTGATCGCCGGAATGACGTTTTCAAGAATCATTTTTCTACATTCTGCTGAATTCACGGACTCCACATTTTTTTACCAAAGTTCCTTTAGGTCTATTTTTCGAGTGTCGCTTAGCCGGTTCTTGATAAACAATAGGCCATATACCAATTTTTCCATTAAAAAATTGTTTTCGATGTGAATCGTAACGTGGTCGGGCGACAGCAGCCATAAACATCACTTTGGTTATAAAACGTTTGCTCTTGCAACTTCGGTAGGGTTCTTCTTCGTCTATCATAACGTAATAAGAGCGCTTGTTTTGCGTTAAATAAAACCATTTTTCGTCTATGTGGACATAATCGCAGAAATCTTCAAAACGTCCATCCGGTCTCACTTTCGACAAGCAAAACTTTAACCTCTCTAACTTGTTTTGATCTGTTAACAAAGGTTTAACAGTAGAAGATATACGCTTTATTTTCTTTCCTCGTTTGTAAATGTCGAACAATGTAGACTTTGGAATATCGACAGCAAAAGACTACGAATTCACCCTCGACGATTGAAAGAAACGTCCTTAACTTTGGCTAACTGTTCAGAATAATCGTTTTAATCAAATTCTAGACTTGGACAAACGGGTTATCCCAAGTTTAGCTGCAACTTTATTTATACTCCCATGCTTCAGCTTCTGGCCTTTCAACTGCAACAATTTTTGTAATATACCGTGACGTTGCTCACCGGTTCATTGCTTGAACTTGGAATCCCTTTTCAACAAGCTTACTTCATTATTTATAACAATATCTGCCATTTTGTGAACAGAGCGTGTGTAAAATTAATTTTCATGAAATTACGTTTTAACTCTATTGACGTTTGTGACACAAACAAAATCAGACAGCGGCCAACTATGTATTAGTTGTTTGCCTAGCATCAGAATTTCCAACTAAGTATATTTAATTATAATTCTTTACTAATGTCTCATTAATTTTCAAAAAAATTTCAAATGTATACCATATTTTCGGACGGAGGGAGTATTATTTATCACGTGAACAAAGGTATGTTAAAATTATTGGTATCAAATTAAAGAAAAGTAACTGACACTGCCATATACTGCCACTGCATATGAGCGCATCATAATCACATCATAATTAACTGTCAATTTGAAATTAATGATTAGACCAACATATATGCTTGACAGATGACAGATAATAATACAAATTTCACGTTAAGGTCTGCTCTAGGTACGTCCATGGTACGCTTATGAAAGATGGGAATTAATTCTATTAGGTTATATTTTAGATGCATTTCAACTCTAAGTGTAAAATTAATTCAAATATCAGATAAATTTTACATTGTTTTTGTGACGTAAATTTTGATTTTTGTTACTCTGTACAAAGCAGCCACTGATTTAGTAGTAAAAGTCAAATATTTACTAACGTGCTGTTTGCTCTTTTAAAACACATAACTTTGATATGTATTCTTTTAAGTCATACTACATTTTGAAATAATTTTAAATTGTAAAACTTATGGATGTCTAGAATTTTCATATAGTTTTCTTGTACTATATGTACATAATAAAGCTTAATTAACGCTTCATACACCCTGTATATGTATTGATGAAAACAGAGATTGGATAATTTACAAATTAAAATATATATATAATACCGAAATCTAGATTTTATTTTTATTTCGCATACAGACGATTTTTTTAGTGAATATATTGTGTTAGAGACACACATAAAACTAGCACTAACGTTACGCTTTGTTGGATTATATTTACTCAGAGAATTTGCTTTATTATTTTTCTTATGCTAGATTAGATTTAACGGTCGAACAGAACTACTTTTTTACAGGTTTTTACATACTTTTTGTAACAAGAAATTCTTTTATTTACGGTATTCAAGCAGTGCATTTAATGGTTTCTCCTATTATAAAATTAAAATCATACAGGCTGTCTCCAAAATGTTGGGACATAGCTTAACTACAGACTCCCGGGATTAAAATAAGAAGATTTAACCCAACTTACCTATATCCAAAGTTGCCTCGTTAAGTTGGTACAAGACGTGAAAGTTGTTTGAAAAAAAAATAATTTTGCTTATAAAAATAGGAGGCTTTGATCGATTGTTATAATTTTTGGTATGGAGTGTTTTGTAACTGTAAGTCACGTTTCGAGATGGTTTTGGTCTTCATCGGTAGGTTGTAAGTGTATTAAATTAAAATGTCGCAATACAAATTTGGTGATAACTTTCTAGTGCTTAGGCTGAGAACTTTCAATTGTTTGTTACAAAAAGATATTTTCTTTAGGAACATTTTTTATGTCTTTATAATTTTTGATAACTATTACGGTTTCTCCGGAAAAAAATAAAATCTGATTTGATGATATGCTTTTTTTGATAGGAATAATCTAGCAATAATCTAGTTAACTGGAATACTATCTTTTAACAACAAATAAGTATCACTTGTTTGCTACATGTCAAAAGCACAGAAGTTTAGTGTGGTAAAAATTAAGTCACTAGTTTGCCATTTTTGTGATCTTTGGTTTCTGTTTATAGTTGGACGTGTTTTAATAATTTCGAGGTTGTTTTTTTGAGTTTCTTGTTGAGTGTATTGACGATAATGGCTGCAGCGTATTCCTATGATGAGCAAACTGATATGTTGCTGGTTCTCGGATTTTGTGAGGGAAATTGTCGGCAAAGTGTGAGAGTATACCAAGAAAGATTTCCAAATCGTCAGGTGCCGAATCATAAAACATTTGCAAGAATTGAGAGACGTCTTCGTGAAACTAGAAGCCTAAAATCAGTAACTGTGGATCGTGGACGCCCTCGTGTAATTCGCAATCCACAAATTGAAGAGGAAATTCTAAATACGTTAGAAGAACATTCTGAAAAAAGTACTCGTGGTTTGTCTCGTCAATTGGGAGTTTCAAAAGATGTAGCGCATCGGGTTGTTAAAGAGCAACGTCCGTATCACCGTCAGAGTGTGCAAGAACTTTTACCAGCAGATCCCGAATCACGTCTAACATTTTGCAGATTTATTCAAGAAAGAAGGGGTGAAGATATTCATTTTCATAATAAAATTTTGTTTACCGATGAAGCGTGCTTTACGCGAAGAGGTATAACAAATTCACACAACGAACACGTGTATGCAGAGGAAAATCCACATGGTATCAGACAACGCCATTTTCAGCAGGAATTTCGACTTAATATATGGGCAGGAATAATCGGCGAACATCTCATAGGCCCCGTTGTTTTGCCTGCTAGATTGAATGGTGCAATGTACTTAAATTTTCTTCGGAATACATTACCGGAATTACTAGAGGATTTGCCATTACTTCTTAGAGGTAGTATGTGGTTTTTACATGACGGAGCACCTCCTCATTTTACATGGAATGTTCGAAACCACCTTCATGTGGTACCAATAGATGGATCAGCAGAGGAGCTAACGCACCGGTAAAATGGCCGCCTCGATCACCGGATCTAAACATTTGTGATTCCTTTTTGTGGGGAACGCTTAAGAGCATGGTGTATTCTATTCTTGTAAATACAGAAAATGAACTTTGGGCTAGGATTCAAAACGCCGCAGAAACAATTAAAAATAATCGACAAATGCTGCAGAACGTACAGATAAATTTTTTGCGTAGGATCAATCTATGCATTCAAGAAAATGGGGGCCATGTTAAACAATTTCTATAACTTAAGACTATATAGTTGCCACTAATAAAAGAATGCATTACATGCCATGCCATACATTTTGTATTTTTTTGTTTATAACGTATTTGAGATTTTTTTCCGGAGAAACAACTTTCACGTCTTGTACCAACTTAACGAGGCGACTTTGGATATAGGTAAGTTGGGTTAAATCTTCTTATTTTAATCCCAGGAGTCTATAGTTAAGCTATGTCCCAACATTTTGGAGACACCCTGTATACATAATAAATTTCTTATTTCTTTTAGGGCAAGCAAATCACCATATTCTCATTTGCTTCAAGAATATGTAGAAGCAGAAAATGCCGGCAAAGGCAAACCTGGTAGTCCAGGAGAATGTTGGCCATATATTAAAGATTGTCCAAAGTCTTTGTTCTTACCTAAGCATAATAAATACATTAGGTAAGCTCTATAAGTGGACATACATACGATTTGGACAAACATGAATGTTATTGTTTTATTTGCAGTGATGTATCCGAAGATGACGAGGAAGAAGACGAAATATCAAATACAATAAGCGATAAAGATGACAACCCCACTAAAGTTACCTACAAAGCTACTGCGCACATGTAAATATATTGGAAATCTATTTATATCGCGGTTGTTTAGCGAATTTGTACATTTTATACAAAACCTAGATAGTTTATCGTGTACAAATAGCTGCGAGAAATAAAAAGTTATGGTAGGTACTCCCGAAAATTGTAAAATCTTTTTCCATTAAATAATTATCAATTGTATAAAAATGAAGAAAATTTAAATTAATATTTAAATTTTTAGTTAACAACGTAATCGATTTCAATTTACTTACAATTTAATATAATGGATATAGTCCGATTACTATCGGAAGACACCTGCGCAGAAACCAGTTTTAGTAATAGACAGAAAACTCAAAGCTAACCGAGAGAGAAAGACTGTGTATATAGTCTTTACCACAAATATTGTTTCACTTTAACTTTCGCGCCATTTTATAGTTTGAGCTCATTGTGTTCCCGTTGTGTTTGTCATTTTTTTCAGTTTTATTAGCTGCTATTTCTACGTATAAAATCATTTTTTTTTAAAACTACATTGGAACTTGTGTCATATTTCAGTGTAAGCCTATTTTTGCATTCAAATTAAAATATTTATAACGGATAGTACAATATCACGTGTTTAAGTTCGCGCAGCTTGGTGTCTTCCGATAGGAATCTATTTATATCTACTATTAACTTCAGCGAAGTTATACCTGCTATAGCGGCAACTAAGCATTGAAATTCAATATACATTACTATCGGCACTATATAGCTTATAGACGCCATTAGTAATGCTAATAAAAAATATTACAGCAAAGCAAATTCGTTGTCACATTGCTGTTGGTCTCGAAATTTAATCGGAGTCTGAATATATCCTAACTTTTCTTAATAGATAGAAATATAAAATATCAAGTAATGTAAAAAAGGAGATGTTAACTACGTTGGTTAATACATGTGTATGTATATTGAAAATATGTGTGTGCAGCAATTTATTATTCGATACGAGATAAAACGTAAGAAGTCATCCGAAGATTACTAGTTTTTAACCTGCATAATAGTCAGAAATAGTTCGTATAAGGTATTTTTTAATTTAGTGATTCTTTTGTATATAGTTTTTATTTATTAATGGTGCAACATAATTAATGTAAATAAACTATTTATTACACTTTGTATTTATTTATTTCATTTTGGTAAAGTTGGTGTTTTTTAAATTTTGCGGATGATTTAAATTGGTAGTTCCGGCAATAAAGAATATATTCGTCTGTATTACATTAAGAAATTGGCGAATATGTCCCTTATTGCTGGAACTACAAACTTTAAATCATCCGCGAAATTTGACAAATGCCAACTCTATTGATAAAGTCGGTTTTCGAGGACGTAAATTTACCTTGGCGTAATGATTGACTTGACTGTAGAGCACTGCACGGGCTAGGAAAAGCCTGGCCCGCCCGGGCCTGCGGGCGGGCCTCGTCTTTTTCCATTGCGGGCCGGGCCAGAATTTGTACGGGCCTGACGGGCCGAGAATATTTTATTAAATACATTGAATGGATATAACGCATGCAGTAAATACTATTTAGTTTTTACGTTATCGTTTGTATTAACAATTTTAATGTATGCAATGTTATGTTACGTTTTCTTTTGGTTAATGAAAATGTAAAAATGTTTAGAAATAGACAGTGCAGATATAATTACTTAAACAGGCAAAATAATTTAGACGGGCCAAACGGGCCTAAATTTTCTAACGGGCGGGCTTTGTGTCGAGGTAATGAATGCAACGGGTGGGTCCACTCCATAATGTAACCGGCCACGGGCGGGCCGTGCTGTGAAAAATAGGTCCGTACAGTGCTCTACTTGACTGTCTTAATTAAAACAATCATTGGCTTGACTGGTTGTAATAATGCCATGATGTAATATGAATGTAACTGGATGTAACTAATGTTGGGCATAATCGATATATTTCAATAATCGAATGAATCGAAATAATCGTTTAAAATAATCGAATGATCATTCGAACATTCGATTATTATCCAGTGCGCATTATTTGACAGAATCCGAGTGACGAGTGAATTATTTCGAAACTCGGAAACCTTGAAGTTTCGAATACAGATCTCGAATCGTAATCCGTTTGTGTGCTCCTCCGCAGTCGAAACGAACAATGAATGATCTCTGAACCAAAATCGAATGATCGATTATTCGGGTATAATGGATATATCATTCATAATCGCCCAACACTAGATGTAACCCACAATATTTAGATTGAATATGTGATTCGCAACTGATTAGGCAATAGTTGAGCTAGGTTAACTTGTCGCTTTCGACCATTGTGGGGGCAATTTCAAATAAATTTTTGCGATCATTTGTTTCGATCCGACTAATGGTCAAATTCAGTGACTTAATGATTTTGACCGATATACTCGATCGCTTGATACAGCCTAATCATTATTGGAGCTATGAAGACGAGTAAATTAATTACTTAAATTTTTTCAACGAATCAAAATGATGGAATAATTTAATGTTTAAGTTGCATGAAATTTTATTTGATTTAGAAACTAGATGTAATTATTATTTAGGAATATAGATAGACGATCTTTAAGTTTTTGCCTAAAATTCACAATATTAAAAGAAAATTATTTTTAAAAATTCTTATAATTCAAACTTCAATCATGTGCTGGTAAAAACAGCGGTTGCTGCGAGCTAATTAGATCGTCAAGAAGTCGCCGCATTCAACAAAAGATGCTTCGCTACTGTTACCTGCCACTACATCGGGAACGTATCGCTTCGTTTTATACAGAGTGAGTCGGAAGGAACGGGCCAAACTCTAGGAGTGTATTGTACACATGAAAATAATGTAAAAAAACTCATATGTTCTTATCCGATTTTCATTTGTTTTGAAGTTATAGCGTAATTACAAATGAGCAAAATTTCATATATTATTTTTTAATCATAGCGTTCTTTTAATAAATGTTCAAAAATAAGTTAAGTGACTGTCACAATAAACTGACACTGACACCTATTGATTTAGCTAGCTGGTACGTCATATGTGATAAGTGAAAAAAGCTTTTGGTGTCGAACGTACCTAACTTTGTTTTACATGGTAGTCAATGCAAAGATATTTTTATTTTATTTAAGACGTATTAACTAGAAAACAAGCTAAAACTTGGACCATTTACAAGAACGCTAGTTAAAATCTTTTAATCACGCTATAGCTGGAAAACAAATGAAAATCGGCTAACATTTGATTGGATTTTTTTTACATTATTTTCACGTATACAATACACTCCTGGAGTTTGGTCCCTTTCTCCCGACTCACCATATATTGCCCAGGTTAAATATGTAACTTTTCGCACTGTATTGACAACACAACAAAACAGAGCCGATTGTTCTCAACCAGTGTTGCCACACCAAGTGAAATCTCATTAGATCTGGAGATTTTTTATTTAATTTATTAATTAGCGACAAATTTCGAAACAAACGCCAAATTCTAGTGATTTTTTAAGATTGTGAATTATATTTTCTTAATGCAGCGATTATTAAAATTTAAAGTAAGAAAATCATGGTTCTGTTTTTTTCCAACAAATTTGAACGAGTCTTTGCTACAGAATACAAGGAAGATGAAATAAACGCAATTATGAAAATAGGTATTCTACAAAATGTTGTTGTATTATTGAGCGAAGCGTCAGGTTACGGAATACGCCTCACACTTCTAGGCATCGATTACTATGATCATTAACCGACTCCACTAGAATTTTGTCGAATGTAGAGGTGTTCCAATCTCAAAATGACGTTATTTTTTGTTGTACCCGGTTGGTGGGAAGGTGTATTGTCTAATAACAATAATAACAGAATAGCTTTTCTAGGGAACCCTCCTTTTCTCAAAAATCGTTCTACTCTAGGAACAAAATCTTAAAAAAAAACACTTTTTAAATATGATCGCGTCCATCCACGCACTTTTCTGGTTTTTATACATAACAGGGAAAGCGTTGGGACGAATATGTTTAAAGGCTCTAGGGTTTGCTGACTTGCCGACACATAATAAGGGAAGTTTGTGTGTACCGGAGGAATTACTGCATGCAAGAATAGTCACACGTTCCTTGCTACGTTTGTATCCAGGAGCAGCAGATTTTTGTTTTGAAGCCAGTTTTCGATGGCAGCATTTTGTAATTTAAGCCTGTTTCGTCGCAGTTGTAAATTTGATGCTGTACATAACCGTTTTCTTCCATCATTTTGTTGAAATTTCTTTTAAACTCTATTACAGAAGATTCGTCGGCGGATAACTTTTCACCACAAACTTTTAGCTGACGTATACCGTACCATTTTTTCCATCTATGCGGCCAACTTTCACTTGCTGTAAAAATGTCAGGTGCTTCCGTAATCGGCAAATCTTCGCTTAAACTTATTACCTTTTGTTGCAAAATTGGACTAGAAACTGGCATTTCACGTTCTCGCTGTTGTGTGAATCGTAGGTATAAGGCATCATTCACTTTTGGATATTCCGCCATTTTCATAGTTTTTCGTGAAGGTGCAGGTGATGTCAGAACACTAGACCACTTTTCAATTTTATTACTTCTTTCCCAGTCTGCAACAGTACTTATGCCTACACCCATATCACTTGCCACTTGCTTTAACATTTCACCTTTATCTAAACGTTTAATTGCTTTAAGTTTCTGTTCAATCGTAATAACGCGTTTACGCTTAATACGGGGACATTCCATGTTGGAATACTTCCGTCAACTGGTTGAATTGTATGCATAGGCGATCTACATCAGGGGAAATACCTTATTGTACAATACATGTAAACGATCTAATGTCAGGGAAGTCTCGTATTAATTTGAAAAATATTTTGGTTTTCTAAGAGAATAATACGCCCTATTTCGGATAATGCGGAGATTTTTTTTATTGCTTCGGTTAAAACGGAGAATTTGTTGTTTAGTATTGTTACGGTTAGGTTCTACTGTATGCTACTCGTTCGACCACCGAGACGGTCATATACAATGTTATGTTGCCTTTCTGTAATTGCCAGATACAGAAATACTTTTGTATTTCAACTTGGTGGTCTTTTAGTAAAATCCATTTATAAATTAATTTTATAGCACAAAATGCAGAAGAATTGTATCAAGCAGTACAGTTCGCATGAGAAGTAATACAAACACTTGAATATAACCAAGAGCCAATCTCATCTATACCTCGACGACTCCCAGTAATAATGCTAGTAACGGTAGAATTATAAAAAAAAAATAATTTTAAAAATACGTACTTGCATATACAGGATGTCACAGGATGACTTTACGTTAGACGTATATAAGAAATTAAGCAAGTTCCAAATTTGTAAATTTTCAGAGTTATTTTGTTCGAGGGGACTAATTTTTAGAAAATATCGCCAACTCTAATCAACTTCCGGGTTCACCGGAAGTAACGCACAGTTAATTTTCTTAAGTGGATTGCCCTAATTTTTATAAAACATTTGAATTCAGCAATTAATTTGACGTAAAATCGATATATTTCCATAGGTCCAAATATTATCGTCTTAAAACTAACTTGATTTTTATGAAGATTTCAGAAAAATCATCGTAGTGTTTTATCGCTTATTTCCTCGGTACGCAAAAGTGTTGATTAATAATTGTTACGAGTTAGTAAACTACAAATATGGGCTATTGAAAAGTATTTCCATTTTTGTACAAATATTGTACAGGGTGTCAGTATTTATCGATCAAATATGTTAAACTTCAATCATTAATATCTACGTAATTTGAAATAGAACATCCTGTATATTTTTAGTGTAGATGATAAAATATTAAATTCTTCATCAAATGATATTACATTTCCCTATACGTAAAACGAATACTTTGGCAATTATTCGCAATTTTACAAACAGGTTTGTAAAATTCGAAAGACGGCTATGAATATTCGTCCTATTTGTCAAAATTTCTGATGACCAACAGTTGAAAAATATGCTGACACATCCAAGTGTATTGTATTGTTTAGGAAAATTAAGATAGTAGAAATCAAATATTACTGCACACTAACAGAATGACCGATTGCAGCACCGCTGTTGATTAATATAAGAATTCATTTGAGAAATAAAATAATTTTCTACAAAGTCGCTTGGATATGCCGTTTTGCTAGCGTCGATGTGCTCGATATTAAAAAGAAAAGCAGACAATAGAACATTGAATTTTATTTTGTAAGCCAGAAAAAATAAGAAATTTAAATAAATGTAAATTGAATATATTAAAAAATAAACAACTATTTCAAAACGTGTTCAAAATTGGCACCATTCATTTCTAAACACTTATTAATTCGTTTTAGTACTTGATTCGCCATAAATAATCAGTAAATTCAAGTAATCTTGGTTTATCAATTCCAAATGTGATATTTTCTTGTACGTTATAAAAAAAAATAGATTACGAAATGTACGATATACTTGGAACTTTACTAAGGCACTATCGAATTGTCACACAACTGTCATTATAAATTTAAACCCATACGCCAAATCGGTGACGAACGTTCATAGCTAACTTTCGAACTTATAGGAAATTTTTGAATACATTAACATTAATTGCAAATAGTTGCCCAAGTATTCATTTTGGGTGTAAGGAAATGTAATATCATTTGATAAAGAATTTAATGTTGCGTTATCTACAATAAAATTATACGGGTTGTTCTATTTAAAACAACATAGATGTTAATGATAGAAGTTTAACATATTTGATCGATAAATACTAACACCCTGTGTAACATTTGTAGCTTACTAACTCATAAAAATCATTAATCAACACTTATGCATGCCGAGTAAATAAGCGATAAAACACTACGATGATTTTATTGAAATCTTCATAAAAATCAAGTTAGCTTTAAAACGATAATATTTAGACCTATGGAAATAGATCGATTTTACGTCAAATTAATTGCTGAATTCAAATGTTTTATCAAAATTAGGGCAATCCGTTAAAAAAAAAATAAGTGTGGGTTACTTCTGGTGAAGCCGGAAGTTGATTAGAAGTGGCGATATTTTCTAAAAATTAGCCCCCTCGAACAAAATAAGTCTGCAAGTTTACAAATTTGGAACCTGATATACGGCTAGCGTAAGCTCATCTTGTGAAACACCCTGTATAATAATAAAATTCTTTCAACCTGTTGTAAATTTTTTTGCCTTTATTGTCTTCGTAATGCTATCAATGATGATTATGGCACTGGAACACTTTACTAACGCTGGACGTACGGTAGCTGTTATCATCTTCAGGTTTTGAAGTAAGGGTGGATTTCATTGAAATAAAACTACCGATTCAATTAAATAATGGTATTAATAACAAAATATATACAAATGAAAGATATAAATAAAATGAGAACGAGATTAAATAGAATTAATGATTCATTAAAATCTAAAGTATCCTCCATGAATATGTAACTTCTAATAACTTATACCTCAAGTGAAATAACAAAGTTTGAAGCGAAGTAAAATATTATACTACCCTTGTTCATTTGATAAATGAAATTCAATATTTTGACGTATACTTTCCATTTGTTGTAACTTTTTGGGTACATATTCATGGGTTAGTTCTGAAAGACGAACAGAATAAATTAACAAACATTATACAACCTAAGATTAATTTAATATTAACGTCCGCTTAATTAATTTAGTTATTTTGGGTTTAGTTAGACCATAATTAGACAACATTCTTAAACATTTATGTTATTTGAGATTAACATCACGATTTCCAACTATTTCATTGAAAATATTCTTATATTTCAATAATCAAAAATTTGATAACAGACAACTTAGATGGTAGTGCATTGTAGGATTTTATTCATAGCTTGAGTGTGTGAGGTCTTTTATAGTAAAGTTAAAAATATTTTAAAATTATGAATATGTATCAATTATTGCAATTCGTTATTTTGCATTTAAATTTAAGTCACCTATATAGTTATGATTTATGATCAATATAATTATGTTACATATTGACTTTTTATTTGGAGTACAAGTTAGTTCATATAGTATTAAAATAGTTTTTATTGCATGTTAAACGTAAAGTGGTACATATTTAAAAAATCGCATCTTCTCCTATATTTTGTTCATAATTATAATTTAAGTCATTTGAAAAAGCTGTAGTATGAAATTTCTAAATCATATAACTTTATAAACAATCTGAAAATTGCAGTAGTTCAAGTAGTAATATCACCTTTGCCAATTATAATTTTTTATCGTGAAAATTATTTAAATTTATCCTAAATTTGTTCTAAATTACGTTATATATAATAACCAGTTCTGGCAGGAGACAATGTGGCACTATGAATTAAAATATACTTTGTACTTCGGCATCATTGTAAAATATTTTGGTAGGTATTAAATTCAATTCAATGTTGACGCTTTGCATGGACAGTATGGATTTTGCTTGCCATGTAAGTGATATAAAAAAATTAGAGACGTATATTTATTTGATTCATATAAAACATGGTAACTCATGATTTTCATATTTCAACTACAGTCTTTGCCAATTTTGAAACGAGCATTTTATTATTTACATTTTTAGCTACTACCTAATATTCAAAGAATAATATAAAATGTTAAGTAGTACTAATACTGATGATACACATAATAAATAAAAGTGGAAATCTATGGCAAGTAAATAATATACAATATTTATGAGTACACCGGGTTAAAATCTTAAAAATAGACAAACAATTATTTAAAATATTCAAAATACATTTGAAGATCTACATACATATAGATTACTCAAAAGATCGCTTAATATATTTGTGATAATAGATGCTATAATAATCACATCAACCATTCTTTGGGCAATCCGTAAATCCTTATAAATCTTGACTTTATAGACAGCACCAAATTTAAATTATTTAAAGAACAAAATCAATTTTGAATGGCTGGCGCGTTTTTTTCTGTGCGTTTTCTTCTAACCAGTAATTATTTGCAGTTATTTAAATATGGTAACTATTGATTAAAGTAATGTATTAATAGAGTTAGTAATTTTTACGTTTTATTTATTGTTAGGGATAATTTCACCTAAAAAAGTAAGAATTATTCTTATATCAATGAACAACACAAACTTAATGAAGCATTTAAAACAAATTGCAATGGTAATTCGCTTAGTAATTAAAGGTGTAATTAATTGAGGATTTAATTTTCTTAGTCGTGATACTTCAAGAATGAACGGGGTTGATAGTTATGGCAATATCAACTTTATTGATCACAAATATAGATCCTTAACATTTCGATAACAACCTTTGAATACACCCTTGTCTGTTTTAGAAGAATTTTACATTAATTTTAACGATTTACAAATGGAGACATTGCACAGACCACAGACAGTTTTTCTGGTCCACTGTCGGGTTGGCGAAAAAAGAGAACAAGTTCGGTCGTGTGTTGACACGCATTCTAAACCGTTGTGTACGTTGTGGGCGACAAAATTGTCATTCACCGGCTGTCTGTCATCTGTGCTACGCCCTAAGCGTAATGAGCATTGGTGGTGGTGGTGGTGTGGTTAGAGTACTTCAGGGTTTGTCAAAATTCTGGTAAAGATGGCTAACCGTCGTATCAATCATGGACGTGGAAGTAGGATGAGCATTCCATAATTTGATTCTCCTGGAATCAGAACATACAAACAAAGCAGTTGTATACTACGTCACGGGGCTGGAAATTTCACCGAACACAATTCACCGAAAAACAATTCTTCGAAACAGTAATTCCCCCAAGAACGAACACATCGAAGGTTCCTAGACACAGCAAGAAAGTAGTATCTATAAATGAAAGAGAGATCGTGTACTTAGAGAAGTACTACTTTTAATTCTAGTTCTCCGCAAAATCTCTGCACAAAAGTTTAATACATATACCGTAAGAGCGAGCGTACTATAATCAGCCAGCATAATCGGCATTTTTCGAAAATGCGAAAGCGAAGTCGTGTCTTACAGGTGTACGTAAACGAATGCACTGTTTATAATGTGAGCAAGGTGTTTTCGGAAATGCGAGAGCGAAGTCGTGGCCTGCACGTGTACGTGATCGAATACGCTGCTTGTAACGTGAACAAAGTGCACAAATGAATTTGTGCTTTCGAAATTTTGTCAAGCAAATGACATTTCACAGTGACATTCAACACAGCACACGTTTAGATGCGCTTTCTATTTGGTCTAGCATTCTTTCATTTGCTTTCATCTCATTCCGTGTCCTCATTTCTTACATGTTGAAGTCTCGATATTCTTGCACTGCGCCTCAAGTAACCCACTTCGATAGCATTTGATCGGCGTTTCATTTCTGCGTTTATTGTCCATATCTCAGATCCATAGCAAACAGTCGACTCCACTATTGCTTTACCAATACGTTTCTTTATTTAATTCGTGATATTTTTCTCTCTCCATATAGGATTGAGGCATCCAATTATTTTTCTGCCTTCTTGCGTGTTTAAGACTATTTCTGTCTGATCAACACTTCAGGTATTCTGTTTTCTTTAGGCTAACTTGCAGACCCCATCTCTTCCATTCATCGTATAGCCTTCTAATCATAAATTCTAAGTCAAAGACGTCCTGAGCCATGACCACCTGGTCATCTGCAAAGTTTAAAGTGTATAGTCGGTCTCGTCCTATTGATATTCCCATACCTTCACAGTTTCTCTTCCGGCTGCTCAAGTCGACTTCGACATACAGGTTGAAAAGTAATGGGGACAGACTACACCCCTGTCTCAGTCCCCTGGTGGTAGGGATAGGTTCAGGGAGACTGCTTCCCATTTTGATGGTGGATGTGTTGTTTTCATGTAGTTCTTGGATTGTTGTCAGCATCCGTTGATCAATATGCAGTGTGCTAAGTGCCTCCCAAAGTTTCTGACGTGGTAGAGAATCGTACCCTTTCTCTAAGTCAATGAAAATCATATTAACTTCTTCTCTAATTGATAATAGTTTTTCTGTTAATTGCTGAATTATAAATAAGTTGTTCAAACACGACCGATCCGCCATAAAGCCACTCTGTTTTTCGCTGTTTCTTTCCGCCATTTCGTTGATGAGTTTATTCTGTAAAATGTTGCTGTACAGGCAACCAACGCTACATGCTAAGACCTCGTTAGCAACCAGGGTCCTCTCTATTCCCCTTTTTGAAAATAGATACTATGTAGACTACTTTCCATTCTTGGGGTGTTCTGATGAATCTATAGCAGTTGTTAATTAAAGTCTGTATGACTGAGCGACCTCTGTATTTCATTAATGTCTCCGGGGTACAAAAATGTAATACGTGTTTGAAAAGTTTGTAACATTCTTCTTATATTTTCTTGATCTATGCAATGAATCCTTTTAAACTGCGATCATGCGGTTCCGAAACATTTTCAGCTTTTTCCAAAATACGCCGATTTGCAGAAGAAAGAATTGTACAAAATAAGTTATTTTTCATCTTTCTTAAAGTACAGGTTTTGGATATTTCCGTTTTTATACTCGCTGATTTAATACATGTGACTGATATTGCATCTTTCATTCGCATTAATCAATAATTTGTAACATAATTCACTAAATCGGAACAAGATTATTGAGTTATTTGTTTTTAAACTACGTTCATTTGACCTCATATCTAAATTACACACTGTAGATTAGTAACTAGTAAGACATTACCAATTAGCTAATTTCACCCCATCTCATATATTTTATTATCCGATCTAGCGTTATCTTACCCAAATAATTCACTCTTAAACCTTTGGAAAGGTAGAGAAAGATCATGTTACCGATTACAGGATCCTCCGAGCAATTAGTGTAATTAAAGGTCGTTAGTTGTCTCTGTTTTTTTTTATATTACAAGGGAAAATTTCAAGATGATAACCACCGACCGAATTGAAACTTGGCAGATTTATTGAATCCCTTGAGCATTGTAAAACCCCGCTTTCCCTTTCGGCGCAGTCCCACGTCTCATGGAGTGGAAGCTGCCACTAAAATTTCGACGATTTTCATCAGAAGCGTCTTTCTTGATGGAAAACTGCCTTCACATAATTTTAAATTTTAGTGGCAGGATGATAACTACATGATTGGTAAGGTATTCAAAAATATTGTGCGACCGATAGACGAAAGTGGTCGCACAATATTTTTGAAAGCCTTACCAATCATGTATTTAACATCGTGCCATTTAAATTTAAAATTATGCGAAGGCAGTTTTCAACTAACAAAGACGCTTCTGATGAAGATAACAATGTTAGCGAAACGTTAAGAATGTACATTTTTGATCAATAAAGTCGATATTACAATAACTATCAACCTCGATCATTCTTAAAGATATAATTGTAAGCATTATGACCCAATGCTAGATTTAAATCAACGCCTGCGTGCGCTCAAAATTTATAAGGATCGTTATAAATTTAAGAAGGTAGATAAATCAAAAATATCCTTATGCCGGACGGATTTGGAAAATAATTTGGCGCTCAAAATAATTATCACACATGATCTACTCTTTCTTGTTAGTGCTAAAAACAACGTATATACACAATACAATAAAATCGAATTAAAAGTTCGAGTCACCAATAAGGCACATACATTGTGCTATTATTAATATTAGAATAAGTTGCCTCTAGTGCACGAACTGCACTTCGTAACAGCGCTACTATCTCCTAGTTTGACCGTTTCTTCGTCATCACTACTTAAATAACCACTATCATGCCGTCTCTGTAAATAGAAAAATTGTAAATAAAACATTTTTTGCACTTATCAGTATCAGTGTAATAAAAACATTTACAAGTGTAGTTACTATGCGGGTGGGCAAATACAAAGAAGTTAGTGTAATAGAAGCAGCATCGTATTGTAGACGCTATATGCTGACATGAGACACTGTATAAAATTACATGGTTCTAGTAAATATATATACAAAATATTTTGTTCATACTTGTAGTAAATGTAATTCATATCTGTTCATGCATTTTAGGTAGATCTATATGTATCTATATAAATCGCTTTTGTTAGAACTAATAAGTTATTTTCTAAGGGTCGTCGTTAAAGAAGACGCATTCTCAACGGACTGACAAGTTTATGACGACTAGGATAATTTATGTGACCTACAACTAGAAGTGAAAGGACCTTCTTTATTTAGTTATAGGAACAAAACTGTTTGTATACCTTTTTTTACGAGAGTCGAGTGCTACCCGCGCAAGCAGGAACAGTCTAGTATACAGTCCACTCCAGTAATGTTAATCTATTAAAATACTATTAAACAAGCAACCAGTTCTATTTTGATTCTTGCAATACCCGCAATAGTTTTAAACAGACACACATCACTGTTAGGCAACTATTTGAGTATTAATCATGAGTGAAAATGTTATCATTACTCATCAATCATTAATCGCACATCACACTTTTAATCATCACTTATCACCTTCAAAAATGACTGACTATTCTTAATCATTACTCACAACTCATTTTCGTCATGAGCAAACTACAATCCCTTTCCTTTTTGTTTACAATTACAACATTTATCTACAATGTTTGAACTTTGATACAGTATGATTCATAGTTGAGGACCGGCCAACGATTGAATTACAAATACATCAGCACTTTAATGACCTGTCAAAAGATTTAGCAAGTTTGGAAAAATATCCGACAATAACAAGGATTCTTTAAAAGTTCAACACTCCGTTGCCTTCTTTCGCCCCCGTAAAATGGTTGTTCGCACATGCCGCCATGATTTACCAAAAGCAAATATACTGTTAGATAGTTTATTTGAAAAATAGGTCGTTCTTAAGGCAAATTGCTCGTTACTTGAAAAACTTTCTTAGTTTAATGCTAATTTTCCTAAAAGTGGTTCTTTAATTTCCAATGATTTTTTCTTTTTTAATACTATTGTTTTATTCATTTTTTATTTTATTTTATCATATGTTCTATTTTGGATTTTTTTATAAGAAGAAATTTGTTTTGTTAAACACATTTTGATTAAAATAGAATGTTTTTACCTATCCCCCAAAAAATTATTAAACTAATTTAAAAAACACTCTTTTTTATCGTTACTCACGGTGATTAAATGAGTTCTGAATGATTTACTCATGGCTAAACAATTCAAGGGTGATCACCCATCATAATATTTTGGATTCTTGTACCAGTAAATGCATATTTTAATTCTTTAGTGCCTTAATGCATATTCTAATGCTAATCTATATAGTATGTATTTCGAGTGCAATCTTTACGCTAGAAGATAAGGGATTATCTTTACAAGACAGCATTGAAATAGTAGAAGATATAAGCTGCTTTCTATTTGATCCAAAGTACTTTACTGAACCGTTCGTACGGTACAAATTTCAAATATGTGTGTTCCATTTGAAAAGAACGGATAGTTCCTACCCGTACTTTTTTTGAAATCCCCTTTCCCTTCGTGTCATTACCGAATATTTGGTACATTCCGTATTGTTCTGTTGACGCATGCGCAAAACATAGGTTTACTGATATTCTCCACATGAGTACACTCACTGAGGTTAGGTTTAGGGTTACACCTGTTCATAATTCGAAATTTGATCTACATTACATACTGGACTTATTTCGGCGAATTTCTTTTTGTTTACATTTCTCAATATATAAAGTTAGGTTAGAATGATTATATTTATGTCCAGTGCAAAAAATGTTCCATTTAGCTCACTGTCAGTACCGTTTAGTACAGTACTTTGAGGAACGATACGGTACAGTTAATAAAACAAATCGAAAGCAGCTATAGTCAAACGTTTAACGAAACTCGAGAAAAATAATTTTATGAATAAATTAAACGAAGTGCTGTCAAAAAATACGGGCTATCAGCAATCGAATAATATAAATGAGGCGTTGCAAAATGAAACAACTCTTAATGAAAAAAATTAACACTTAAGGAACAGTGAAATTGTAAAATATGAATTTACACCAATAGTCTAAGTATAAGTTTTTTCACGGTACAAAAATATTCTAGCTGACAATAGGCGCAAATTTACTTTTAAAAATTTTGTTATACCGTGTTGTAGTTAAATGTAATTGTAATATGTTCTTATAATTTAATTAATTTTAATTCAATAATTTTGTGTTTTTAATTAATTGGGATTAAATAATTTTGAATTTAAAAAAATTTTTGTGCTTTTTAACGGAGAAATAAATATGTGTTAATATAAACAATTAGTATTTATTCTATAAAGGTGACTCATCACTTAGGGTCTATGAATAATTCACTCATTAATCATTACTTATTTACTCAAGTAACTGCCCAACATTAGCACACATAAGGTCCATCGATTTTGAAAACAAATACGGCGTTTTCCCCCCAAGTCAGCAGGGCATTGTTTCGCTCGGTTTAGCTACATAATTAAGTGATTTTTCACCATTGGAGGAACATGCATTTTGGTTACTTTCGTATCTAAAAGTGTTTATTTTACTTTAGATTACTAAATGTTATTTAATAAAACAATAAAATACTTCTAAATTCATATCATTAATTTAATTTTTATACATAAAACTGGTCTTGCCATAATGTGTAAGACAGAGACATAAGAATAAACTAGGGGAAAATCGATCGAAGAGACCATCAACAGTGCTTCGCCTCGCAAACTTGCAACCATAAGCAACTAAACATGAAAATCTCAGTCAAAAGTTAACATTTTGTTGCCAGAAGAAAATTTTTTTCGTGCCAACATCTAGTCGCAAAATGTCCTGACTCATATCTTGACAGTAACCAACATTCGGTTGGGATCCGATTCTATGCACAATAAAATTCTATTTATCACATGATTTCTACATCATTTGTACTAATTTATACTCTGTGAAGCGGTAGTAGAATATCTATATATCGCTTAGAAATTGACAGTAGAAAAAGAAAGCCTAATGGGCAAGAACACCCAATCACAGATTAGTTAATAGTTAGTTATGTCGGATGTATTTCAGACCATGGCTCCATCTCGGTCGTAAAACTGCGCTTACGTCGCGAGTGGTATGCAATATTTTTTCTACCACCAACTCAAAATGTCGAAAAAATTTTACGAAAATATTTGACATTATGTATTGATAACTATTAATGTACCATTATTTTACGTCCCTGGGACGTAAATCGCACTTACGTTCCTCCAATCAGGCCAGTAATGTTAACTTACGTAGCCAGTACTAGGAAATAGTTAATTATGTCTCAAAAGACGTAAGTGCAGTTTTGCGGTCGACGATGTTTTGTGTGTGTTTTTTTTTGCGAATAAATATCGTCATGATTAGAGCGGACACTTTTTAAATTTTGCGGATGATTTAAGTTGGTAGTTTCGGCAATAAATGACATATACCGCCACCAACGAAACAAGAAGGCCAAACAGCTTTGACGTTAGCAGGCTGTGACGTACATTGCATTAGGTAGTCGATCAGTCATATTTGTAGATAGAACATTCACACGTTCAGACCGTTTCTTGTGTTTGAATTGGTTTATCCAAATTATATTGGTTTTATTAAAAAAAAAATACTGTGTAGTGATATTTCCGTACTTTGTTGGTGATTAACATCAGAAGAATTTACAGGTGTTCTGTGCCGCCGGCTATCTAAAGGTGTTTTGTGTATTACGTGTTTATAACAATGCCGTATGCCTGTTGCGTACGTGTGCCGCGGTAATTATAAGAATAGACTGAAAGTTCACACATTCGGTTTTCCTTCTGATCCTCAGATGTGTAAAAAATGGGTCTGTGCACTGCATAGGGAAAATTTTACTCCAACAATGTATACTAGGGTTTGTTAGTTACACGTTATAAATGAAGATATTATTTATTTTTCAACAGCTGCAGATTCAAGGACCGGTGAAACTATAACTGTGTAAGTTTAAAAAATTCTAGGCTTAAAAAAGATGTTATTCCAACTCAATTCCCTAAGTGTCCGTTGTATTTGACAAAAAACGTGAAGATTTTATTGTACAAATAGTTTTATATTCTTACGTTGTGTTTAACAAAATTATTTGTGAACACAAGGAGATGTTTTTAAATGTGGATAACAAGCGTTCTGTTTTAATACAATATATTTTAAATTATATCACCGAACATAGCCATTTGGGTACTGATATGTGTAGTCATATTCATAGTAGTGAACGTATTGCAACAATTATAACTTGTTCTGCAAATACCCTACTTAAAAATTATTGTGGGAAAAGTAATGATAGATTACGTAAAACACCACATACTAGGAAATTAAAGACCCTGGTTAAATAGGATGTCTGTAAATTTTTCGTGAAATTGAACAAAATTTCGAACAAAATTGCAATTACTGTATCATTTCAAGCGTAGTTTCGCCCAAATACATGAACTATTACAGATAATAATAATTAGTCGATTAAATATCAACCACAAATACATCTTTCACGAAAACAGTGCTCGGTTACGTGTTTGGTTTTTGTTTTGAAACTTCGTTTTTCCAAAATAAAATCAAATGGGATGCGAAGAAGGGCTCGGTTGACGACTGCCATCCCCTTTAAACCGGAAGCCCTTCGAAGAGAGATACAAAAAATCGATTCTCTCACCGTTTAGGTTAATATCGTGCATGGCGATACATCACCTAAAGAGCATGACGTCATCGAAGAGCGCTAAGGCCTTGTCATCTCGGTGGTAACACATATACGCCAATTTCTTAACGTAATACAGACAAATATATCCTTTATTGCCGGAACTACCTACTTAAATCATCCGCGAAATTTAAAAAATGCTCGTTCTAGTCATGGTATACAGAAGTAGCCTAAAAAGTCTATTGAAAATTTTTCAAAGTAGCCCAAAAATGCTGGACGATTCTTTTTTTTTTAATAATCGCGAAAATGTCTTGAAAGTAGTCTAAATTGCAATAAGTAGCCCAATCTGACAACACTGCGCCAATCGGTGGTTGTCGTTAATATTCGCCTCACCCATTCGAGTTTTTGTTTGTTTGCGCTGATGAACTACATGAAATGGGAGTCGTAAACTACAGAATTGCTCTTAATTATTTGTTCTCTAGGTTTTTTACGTTAAACAGAGCATATTTAAAGAATATGCTCTGTCTGAACATTTACATATATGTTAAATTACAATTCCTAGACTAAGTATCTTGTAAATAGAAAATATTCGTGTCACGAAGGAAGTAAGTGCAGTTTTATTATTGGGGATGTTCCAAGACAGTCAGAGTTTCACATGAAAACCCTCTATGCATATATTAATTTAAAATGTATAGAAATTTTTATACCAGTACTTTAAGCACATTTAACTTATTGGTGTATCTCATTTGTAACAAAGATAAAATGGATCAACTAAATTATTTTTAATTTAATCATAAAGCCTTATCTATATACCTTTTTGGATAAAATTAATACTGCACTGTATTAAAATTTGATGGAAAAAGATATACATATGCATATTTCAAAACAGCCAGAATTAACGAAAAGGTCAGAGATTATTGATAACATTATAATAATATTCAAATTAATCTAAAAGCACTTGCCTTTAATTCCGTTGCTAAACAAAGAAAGGCTTCTTCTATATTCGAATTTTCTTTCGCACTAGCCTCTAAGACAAAAAGCACTTCTGGCATATATTGACACATAGCTTCCGCTTCTTCAAATTCTACTTCACGCAATGTATCTAGGTCTGCTTTATTTCCAACAAGTGCAACCAGAATAGAACTACCTGAGTATCTCCGTACTTCTTCAACCCATTTACCTACTGACAAAAATGAAGAACGTTTAGTAATATCGTAAACAATGATGACACCATTCGCAGATCTATAATAACTTTGGGTAATTGTCCGAAAGCGCTCTTGTCCTGCTGTATCCCATATTTGCAGCTGAAATTCAAAGGAATTTTTTTATAAGAACTGTTTCGTTAAATTTATATAGTATACAAATTTATTTTACCTTTACTTTTTTTCCGTCTACCATTACTGTTTTCATTGAGAAGTCGACACCTATAGTATTCCCGTGTCGTTCAAGAAATGTTCCATTTTTAAATCTTTGAACAACACAAGTTTTACCCGTTCCACAATCACCAATTAAAACTATTTTGAATAAAAAATCGAAACTTTCCTCGCTGGAAATACTCATTAAAGTTGTGGGGTTTCGACTAGACATGATTATTATAAAATTTTAAGTAAGTTCTATTTTAATTCCATTGAACAGGTTATACTAACGAATGGATGACAAATTGTAATCATAATAAGAATTGTCCTGAAATTCCTTCCAAATTCCTTGCCTTGGTTATGTCTAAGGGAACAACAAATCAAAATCTAGCAGGCAGTCAGGCACTAACCAGTATTTAGGGGAAATTACTAAATTTTGGCAGCGACCAGACACGCTCGTATTTATTCGTCTCATGAGAAGGGGTTCGTGTCGCTTACTGGTTTTTTCGAGAGTCGACAAAACACGAGTCTGTCTAATCGCATCGAAAATTTAATGAGTTCTCCTATCTTGCCCATCAATGGCACTGACACAGTAGCAACCTACTTATGACGTAATTACAAGGCAAATGATTTGCTTAAATACAACAAACACAACGAAAAAATAATTAATGTATATTTTGGAGTCATGTTACTCATGTTTAATATAAAGCATTTTTTGGCGAGTAACCGTTGAACCAAGAGCGGTTACCGTACTGACGTCAGCGGCAACAGGTCACGTGATACGTTTTAGATAAGTTCGCGAAAATAGTTACCGTTGTGTTTGTTGTTGTTTTTGTAACCTAACTTTTATATACGCCAAAATAACTATTTTTAAAATGTACCTACGTTTCATTTAATAAATAATGTTATTCTAATGGATTTATTAATATTAACTAATACTTTATTTAATTTACAATAACAGGTATTAATATATTTTTTCAAACATTCTCAGTTTTGCTGTAGGACATCCGTTTGACCTGCATGAATGTGCACAACTATAATGTAACATATTTTTACCTACCGTTTAATACACCTATTAATCAGCTAGTTCACGATTTTTAATAAAAATTCATTTTATATATTATATGTAAATCAATTTGTCAAATATTAAAAAAAAAGTCCTTAACATTTAAAAGTAGATTCCCAATGTACAAATCGATATTTAAACCGATATCCATGCCTCAATAGTTTAAAGCTATATCCATCTCCATGTTTTTCTTTTCGAGTACAGCACAAACATAACCTTAATAAAATGGTAACCGCTTGTTACCCACCTCCTCGACCTAGTCACAGAATTTGTTCAACGGTCACCAACAATGACGTCATAGTTGTAACCTGGTCACAACTATTCTTATCGCCAAAACAATACGGTATCGATACCAGCACTTACCGTTGAACAAGCGGTCACTCGCCAAAAAATGCTTATAATAGATGGGAAGTATACTGTGGCTTTAGACACCGGTCTAAGTTGTGACTGTCATTTGTGTTATGGATCTAAGTTCTTCTTTATGAATAGTTTTCGATATTTATCGAACTGATGTAAAGAAAATGATTGAAACTTGTCCAAAGAAACGAATGTTCTTGGGGATAACAGGCCTGGGAATGTAAGAACCTGTTTTACAATATATAAGCATTCTAACCTAACTTCTATATTAGCTTGACAATTTTAGTTCTTATTGTGGAGTCAAATTTGACGGACAGAATCAACACAAAAAAACGTGATTTCCCTGTAGAGCAGAATTCAACATGCAAAGATAAAGATAATTTTGAGATAATTAAACAGTGCGAACCATGCTCAGGTAAATAATAATGGAAATTCTATTTCCGATTTGTGTGAACATTTCTATTTTAGCATATGATATAGCAAGTCAGAGTATTGGAGTTTGTATTCATACGCATTTCAAAGAGGTTATAAAATGTTCTAGTGGTGAAATGGTAACAAGAAGTTGTGATCGAGCAGCGTATTTAGACGAACAAACATATTGGAAGTTTGAAGGATTCATGTTTGTATCAAGTGTTATTTCCACAATTTGTGTTATTGCTAGAAAAAGAGTACTAAATAAACGTATGTTGCAAAGAGTACAGAGACAATTAGCAAATAGTGTGTAAAATGAGTATTTTTATTGAAGCAGTACATACTGAAAATAATATGATCAAAACTAGTTTAGAATCCTTATTAATAATTTACATTTATAAAATCTGTGATATGAATGAATTAAATTTATGTATAGTTTATAAAGAATCCTTAAAAGAACCTTTGTTGAGCTTTGATATTTCACAGGTAGATGCTAAACGTTTTACAATATCAAATGTACCAAATTGTTCGAATTTTTGTGTTTGGCCTGTTGTAATAATAGGTAATGATGTAATTGCTGGCTTGTGTGCTGTAGCAAGGAAGATTATCAAGTGTTGCTATAACAAAAAATATAATTCATTGCTTGGTTTTAAAGATGCTTGTTTGCTAGCTTGCAATGAATCGTCTGTGTGGACAAAATTTTGTGAAATTGATATGCCTTCAACCATCAAAGATGTATTAATAAATATTAATAATTATGTTACAAATAATAGCTTGGTGATTCCTAGTAATTTGATACAATTTGAATATCATATGCAGCAGCCAGTAAGAATGCATAACATTTATAAAATTGCAAGAGAGAAACATGGCGACAAATCACTTAAAAGCAGCGTTCCTGTTAAAAATTTAAATTTAGTTCATGTTTATGGTGAGGGTCTCTATATGACATTAGCAGATGTTTTATTATATCCTTGTATAAAAATTTTGTTTCAAATATTCAGTATAGATTTAATGCAGAGTACTATCCCTTTGTGTGTAGCTTGGTTTAAAAATGTTACAGAATCTGACATACCAGACTTTGATTTTCAACTTGATTACGTTAATATTGATTGCAAAGCTATAAAGGATGTAATATGTACAGATGTACCTAAACAAAGTCTATATACTTCTGATCCAAGTAGGTACAAACCTCAAAGTCGAATATATACAAAACAGTTTGATATAGAAAAGTCAATAGATATTATTGAGAAATCAAACATCGAAATTATTAACAGTATCACACCTTTTGGACATGAAATCGATTTTGATTGGTCCACAATACCTTTAGATGCAAATCCAGAAGGCGGTGCCTTACCTAAAAAACGCGCCGGGAGGAAATGTCAACAATTGGAGAATTTAGCAAAGGCAGTTATTAAAATTGCAGAGAAAGGAAAATTTACTATTGTAGATTTTTGTAGCGGAAGTGGTCACTTAGGAATACTTCTAGCTACTTTATTACCGAATTGTGAAGTAATTTTAGTGGAAAATAAAGAAAAATCGTTGGAAAGAGCAAGGGAAAGAATAGCGAAATTGCATTTGAAAAATGTGTACATCACTCAGTGTAACTTGGATTACTTTACGGCCAAATTCGATATAGGAGTTTCTTTACATGCTTGTGGAGTTGCAACGGATTTAGTTATACAAAACTGCATTAAGAATAAAGCACATTTCGTATCATGTCCTTGTTGCTATGGCGGAATTCACAATTGCTATCACTTGAAATATCCGAGAAGTACTGAACTTTCTAAATTAGAAATTAGCAATAAAGAGTATCTAAATATAGCTCATGCGGCTGACCAAACACATGATGAGAAAAACGCTAAAACTGAACAAGGGTTTCTGTGTATGGATATTATCGATACTGATCGAAAATTGATGGCGGAATCGAATGGTTATACTGTGTATTTAGGAAAGCTGCAACCTCCATCCTGTACACCAAAAAATAATTTACTTGTCGGATTAAGTAAGCTTCTTTGTAGATAACAAATTTTGTTTGTTTTTTTATTTGATACTATGGTATCCGTAATTGTAGATATTTTATAATTTAATTTTTCTAATGTATGTACCTACGTTGGTATTAATAAAGTTTTATTAAAAAGTTTTGTATGATATTGTCTACTACGTTTTAAATAGCATTTCATAGTGGAGTTACTTATTGTGGTGAAATTTGAACGCTAGTGACTAACAGAACCTCGTCTTAATTTAATTTTAGGATTTTATGTAATGTTGGTTGCATATACGTGTATATCTCATCTCGGATGAACTTTACAGATGAGTCATCTGTAAAGTTTAAATACACCAAATTATTGATCAACATTACGGAATTTTTTGATGAATTACTTTTATACGGAGTATAGATTTCATTGGTAGGTAAACGCCATTATACTATGTAGTCTTCTTTTGTCTTGGTTACTCTCGAAGATCTTTAGCTGTAAATTATGAATTTCGATTATGTTTAAGAACTTAGCTCAAAAAAGAAGGAATTTATCACTGGTATTTGTCAAGATCCTAACATAAGATAGAAGATAATGGTGTTCGGATCACTTGACATTTTAGAAAATATATGTCTTATTGCCGGAACTACCAACCATACTACCAACGCAACTCATCCACGAAATTTTAAAAATGTCAAGTGGGGTCATACCAGAGCAGAGATATAGAAGGGAGGAGAATACGCTTCAATCTGCGGGTAGAGGATAAAATTGAATTTTGAAAGGTGGTAAACGCGGGAATACACAATACGATTTTATTCACAAAATGATCCTACAATTAACTAGACCAAGCACGCTAGTATAAAATACGCTAAATCTCCATAATCTTTTTGCACTAGATCTAGTTATAATGCAATATAACAAAAATATTTACCATGGACAACAGCACTGTACTTGCTGTTGGCACTACGTTAATTTCCTTAACATGCATATACCACGATTAGCACCTAATATTTTATTGTCAGTTACTATTGATGGTTGAATAATATTAAATTATTCAATTGTCTTCCCAATTGTGTGGAGGTCTTCGGTTCAACAACACCCCCACCTCTAATTGCAATACTGGAAACTGTATCCCATTTCAGAATTTTCCTTGCACTTTTCACCATATTATACAGGCTGTCACAAGATGAGTTTACGTTAGCCGTATATCAGAAACTAAACAGGTTTCAAGTTTGTAAACTTGCAGACTTATTTTGTTCGAGGGAGCTAATTTTTAGAAAATATCGGCACTTTTAGTCAACTTCCGGGTTCACCGGAAGTAACGCACAGTTAATTTTCTTAAATGGATTGCCCTAATTTTTATAAAACATTTGAATTCAGCAATTAATTTGACGTAAAATAGATCTATTTCCATAGGTCTAATTATCGTTTCAAAGCTAACTTGATTTTCATGAAGATTTCAGTAAAATCATCGTAGTATTTTAGCGCTTATTTACTCGGTACGCAAGAGTGTTAATTAATAACTGTTACGAGTTAGTAAAGCACAAATATGGGCTATTGAAAAGTATTTCCATTTTTGTACAAATATGTTAAACATCAATCATTAATATCCATGTAATTTTAAATAGAACACCCTATATATTTTTATTGTAGATGATAAAATATTAAATTCTTCATCAAATGATATTACATTTCCCTATACCTAAAATGAATACCTGGGCAATTATTCGGAATTTTACAAACAATTTTATAAAATTCGAAAGACGGCTATGAATATTCGTCCTATATGTCAAAATTTTCGATGACCAACAGTTCAAAAATATGCTAAGTCGCATCCAAGTCTATTAAATGTTTAGGAAAAGTAGGGCAGTACGAATCAAATATTACTGTACACTGACAGAATGACCGTTTGCAGCACCGCTGTTAAGATTAATGTAAGAATTAATTTGAGAAATAAAAAAAATTCCTACAAAGTCGTTTCGATATACTGTTCTGCCAGCGCTGATGCGCCTGTTATTAAAAAGAAAAAAAGATAATAGAACATTGACTTTTATTTTATAAGCAAAGAAAAATAATATAAATTTAAATAAATGTATTAAAAAATAAACAAACAACTATTTCAATACGTGTTCAAAATTAGCACTATTCATTAAATTTCTAAGTACTTATTAAGTCGTTTCGTATTTGCGCTTCTGTTAGGGAATTCAGTGTTACTAGGCAAAAAATGCTATTATCTTTAATTGCGCAAAATACATTGAATTGCTAACTTTCTTGAAATGCCCTCTGCCTAATTACGTGAGGATTTTTGACTGCCCAAAAGCGACTGTTGCGTCTACTGAAGATACAGTTTTTCGTAAATTTTGCTTCGTCCATATAATTTTTTTCCTGAAGTTTTCATTTCTCTGACAAGATACTGTAATAAATTCCCAAAAAACGCACCCTTCTGAAAAAATCCTGCGGATGTAAGTTTTGTACTTGTTGGTATGAAAAAGGTCTCCATTTGTGTTTTTTTAACACTTTTTGAACAGACATTCGTGAGATTTCTAACGTTGCTGCTGCTTCTCGAAGAAATGCAGTCGGGTTGGTATAAAAATATCCCATAACACCAATCTCCACAATTTCATCATCAATTAATTTATAGTTTTTTAATTTTTGGTCCAAACTGTCCATATTCTAAACAATTTTGAATCAATCGTCGAACTACATCTTTAGACGGTATTGGCTTGTCCGGGTATCTTTTCCGAAACAGAACGCGCATTCTACTTAAGATTCTTCAGATTCGCCATAAATGATCAGTAGATTCAAGTAATCTTGGTTTGTCAATTCCAAACATGACATTTTCTTGTACGCTATAAAAAAATTAGATTACAAAATGTGCTATATACTAAGAAGTTTGCTAAGACATTATCGAATTGTCACACAACTGTCATTATAAATTTAAACACACGCTAAATCGGTGAAGAACGTTCATAGCCAACTTTCGAACTTATACGAAATTTTTGAATACAATAACATTAATTGCCAATAATTGCCCAAGCATTCATTTTAGGTATAGGGAAATGTAGTATCATTTGATGAAGAATTTAATATTTCGTCATCTACAATAAAAATATACGGGGTGTTCTATTTAAAATTACATAAATGTTAATGATTGAAGTTTAATGTATTTGATCGATAAATACTGGCACCCTGTATAATATTTGTACAAAAATGGAAATACTTTTCAATAGCCTATATTTATAGCTTACTAATTCGTAAAAATCATTAATTAACACTTTTGCATAGCGAGTAAATAAGCAATGAAACACTATGATGATTTTACTGACATCATAAAAATCAAGTTAGCTTTAAAACGGTAACATTTAGACCTATGGAAATAGATCGATTTTATGTCAAATTAATTGCTGAATTCAAATGTTTTATAAAAATTAGGGCAATCAATTTAAGAAAATTAAGTGTGCGTTACTTCCGGCGTACCCGGAAGTTGACTAGAAGTACCGCCATTTTCTAAAAATTAGCCCCCTCGAACAATATAAGTCTGCAAATTCACAAATGTGGAACCTACAAACTACTTTATTTTTCGTCTACATCCACGTTTTAAGGTCTTTTCCCAAAATATGTACCCGCGTTTTCATCAATTCTTGAGAAGAACTGAATAAAACAATTTAAACATTGAAATATGAATCAATATGAAGTCGCTTAGGGATTTCATATGAGCAGCGGCTTATTGATCTCTAATGCGGTGGAAATGGTTTCTTGCATCAAGAGAATAGATTTTCCAGCAAAAATCAGTCTCTATTCAAGAAAATATTGTTATTTCTGTAAAAATGTTTAATATAAGAACACAATTTTCTTGAAATTTTATTTGGATTAAATAAATATTTTCTTAGGGTTAGAAAATGAAGAAAATCCAAGACAGAAAAATTTTTCTACCAAGTAAATTATTTAGTTTTAAGTTAAGAAAATATTCATATTAAAGGTAGGAATGAAAAAAATAGTCCAGATCCCACAAAATTATTTTGAGAAATTAGGCGACCAGTTTCGTATTAAAAAAACACATTATCGGGCCAGCTTCAAGGATATCCAATAAAAGACAAATGATAATAATGGAAAAAAAACCTAAAGTTAATAATTAAAATTTGGAGCAAGTGAATGAACTAATGAAAAAGTTGTTTTTTTATGTTACAGTATCATTAAATTATTTCTTTAATAATGTAGTTAAATAGGGATTATTTTTATGTAGTTTAATAACTAACGAGTTAATATTTAAATTTGTTTATCCCTTTATTATTATTATTATTATTTATTATATATTAAAAAGAAAACTATAGTTATATTAGTACACGTGGTAAATAGTAATAGAAAGAAAAACAATATTACATTAACCGGTATCTTTTGAAAATGTTTATGAAACGTACGTTAAAAGTTATATCATCCTACGGGTAAGTATCAAGTAAGTATCTGTATTCCAGTTCCGTCGCTACTATCTAGGACACAATGACTATAACTACTGGCACTAGGTGGCACCAGGAAATATTTCAGTTGTTGTTGTTGAAGATTAGTGGCTTAAACTGAGAGACGTAAGAGCAATGTGGTCAGGAGCAAGAAGTTTTAATACTTTTCTCTTCTCATATTGTTTTTGCCGGTAGCGATTCCATCAACACCAGGAGTTATTTATTATTAGCATCATCTTGGTTGTTGTTTCTAGCCACTTTTTACACGCGAGCTTCTACATTCAGTTTACTTTTGTTTCAACATTCTTCTGTAGATAACCTCCGCTTTGGTTTTTTTAAAATCACAAGCAATGTGAATAATTTACTGCATTATGTACGGATATGTCGTACTGTTTTAAATAAAGCAAGCACAATTAATAATGTGCATATAAATAATATGCCTTTCCTAAGTAAAAAATGCTTTATTTTAAGAAATTGAAATTATTGATTTATGAACAACACCTAAACGCTTTCTGGAATTAAAAAAACTATTTACTATCCTTAAGAAAATATTGTTTTGTGTTAATGGCCATTTACTTATAGGAAGAATCGCTTTCTTCAAATTTTTTGCAAGAAGAAACAGTAATTGTCTTGGATTAAGGCGGACAGCTTTGATACAAGTAAACGTTTCTCTGCGTGTGAAGAAAAAATCGGTAGCGAATTATTATTAAAGAGTTTTTGTGAGATTAAGAGCATTATTACCCCCTTTTTCCTCAGTTTTTCTTTCTAGTCAAATACCATGGGCCGGTATTGACCAGAACGATACAACTGTAAATATGAACAGTATAGCAGGGAAAAAGTGAAAGTGTGGGAGCAGCTCCTGTTCTTCAATCTTGAATATCTCGAGAACGGGATGAGCCGTTACTACCGCTAAGATAAGGCTAAACAGCTTTGACGTCAGCAGGCTATGACGTATTTTGACGTAGGTCATAAACGCGTTTATACACTCAGACCGTCTCTGCGATTTGTATTGGTTTATTCAAATTATATTGATTTTATTAAAAAAAAATACTGTGTAGTGATATTTCCGTACGTTGTTGGTGATACCTGTAATGTTTTTCTAGTGTTGTACAAGCGATAAAACCTTTTCCGAAACGATAAAAACAAGGTAACCTAACCTAAGATGGCGCCGTCCTAGGCTTAAAAAAGATGCTATCCCAACTCAACTCCCTACTGTCTGCCGTATTTGACAAAAAACGTGAAGATTTTATTGTTCAAATAGTTTTATATTCTTACGTTATATTAAAAAAAATATATTTTTGAATACGGAGATGTTTTTAGATGGGTATCATAAACGTTCTGTTTTAATACAATACATTTGAAATTATATCATCGAAATGTCATATTCACAGCATTGAACGTATTGCAACAATTATAGTAACTTGTTCTATAAATACCCTACTTAAAAATTATTATGGAAAAAGTAATAATAGGAAATTAAATACCCTGGTTAAGTAGCATGTCTGTAAATGTTCTCGTGAAATTGAACAAAATTTCGAATAAAATTGCAATTATTGCATAATTTCAACCTTAGTTTCGTCCAAATACATGTACAATTTCAAATAATAATAAATAGTCGATTAAATATCCACCACAAATACATCTACGAAAACGGTGCTCAGTTACGCGTTTGGTTTTTGTTTTGAAAGTTCGTTTTTCCAAAATAAAATCGAATGGGATGCGAAGAAGGGCTCAATTGTCGACTGGCATCCTCTTTAAACCGGAAGCCCTTCAAAACTTAAAAAAGTAATGTAAAAAAAAACGATTCCTTTACAGCTTAGGCTAATATCGTGCATGGCTATACATCCCCTAAACAGCGTGACGTCATCGAAGAGCTGTGAGGCCTTTCTAGTTTCGGTGGTAACGGAGCACAAAATAAAATATTTTACGGCACAAATCAGCACAAAACGTGGACTTTTCAAACACGAATATAATATAATTTATAAGCCTTTCTTTAAAAAGTTTTAAATATACTCCAGAGCCGTAAATAATCTCAACCGGAATTTGCAATAAATAATAACAATTGTTAGTGTATTATGGGCAATTGTAGATTTTGGATGAAATTCGCTATTTGCCGAAAGAAGTTCTAGATTCTATTTAAAATATGTAAAAAATAAAAATGTGTATGGATATTGTAGCTGTCACCATCTATGTATTTAAGACGATGAATATAAATAATAATAATAATAATAATATTTATTATCCAACAGCAGCCGAACTGCTAATTACAGGATAACATACATAAAATACATAACATTACATTACATTACATTACAAAATATCGAAACAAAGAAAAAAGAAAACATGAATTACATTGCAAAATGTATCAAAGAAGAAAAGTCTATTCAATTATACAATAACAGTAAAGAAGTAAATTAACTAAGGATTTTTTCAGACTTGTACAAAAGTGTTTTTAAAGTATTCAACGAAACATTAAACATATCAATATAAGTAAACAAATCTGTGTTATTTGTTACTATTGTTGATGCTAGAATTACTATCGGAAGAATCCCTTCCTCGACTGAATGAAAGGTATATGGAAGGATTATTTACGTATTCACAACTTCAAGTTATAATGGTGCAAGTTGATAAGATCAGCAGTGAATGTTAAAATATTCAATAAATTCTCGGAACTTGCTAACAAGCGACGTTATGTTCTAGTTGTCAAAATATATCTACCGACTGCTGAAAAGTTATTCGCGCATTGTTGTAACTGCGCTATTGTTATACCCTAGACGTCGCGTTAGCTAAACTTCTCAAGATGCGTTCCCCTACCAATTATATTATTTCAATTTTCACAATCTTGCAAAAATACAAATAGTACTAAATTTAATTACAATTTCAAATTTGTGTTAAATTTATTACTTTATTATCTACTGTGCGATGTTAACTGTCAAGATACAGATACTTTTCAGTTCACGGAAAAACTTTTAGTTAAACCACTGTGATCGTTAAAGTGTACTTGTACAATTCTTACCAGCAATAAAATCCACAGCCAACATTAGCAGCTATCCAAAACGTTTGCGAGAAAATACTTTTAACATCAAAAACTGGGCCGTGTTTGTATTATTCTATACAGAATGTGTGACAATGCTGTTTTCGTACGGACGGTTTACGTACCTCTTGTTACATGAATTTTGAATTGAATAATTCAATTAATAATTTTAAAATAAAGGTGTATACCATTTGAGTACATTTTTTCAAAAACGTTTGTGTTCTTTCAATAAGCTATCGCATTTTTATAACTTTGAAAACGAATAAAATAAGATGTCAGTATAATAAGCAAAATCATAAAGCAAAATATGATAGTAAGTACAACAAAATAAAATATGTAAAAGTTAAATCTTATTTACGCTAGGATAAGATCACTGATTCATTAACTATTTTTTGAATTGATTTTTAAGAGTTATTCAGTAATTTTTGTTCCACTAAATATTTCAAATGCTCATCTTGGGTATTTTGTACATACCACACTTACCATTCTTAAGGCTGATTTACACGGTCAAAGAAATTGTACAATTTATTGAATATTCAACTTATTGAACCGTGTAAAGCAGACATTTGACATCCAATAAGCTGAATCAAGAAGTTGTTCAAGAAAATGGACATAATAGAACAGATCAAATCTTTTTGGGGAATATGCCTAACCTGTGCTGACTGAAATACACGGCTGGTTCATGTCACAAGTCATAACATAGTAACCTAACCTATGTATATCGTTCTATCATTAGCACATGGTTGGTTTATGAACGTAGTACTTAGTAATTAGCCTTGATAGCACAAGTTACATTACACAACATACTGTATTTATAAGTTATATATCAATTAAGGCAATTAAATTTAAATTTTAAGTGCATAACCACAATCAACCATCACAAATGTTTGTTTAGAAACTGTTTAGTAATTTTCAGAGGTTTTATTGTATGTGATTGGCAGTAATGTATATTCCCAGAAAATTGAACCAAGAAATTGAATTGTGTAAACACAAATACTATGTTGCAATAATTTGTTGAATTTATTCGACAAGAAATTGGACAATTTACTGTACAATTTCTTTGACCGTGTAAATCAGCCTTTAAATAAAAGGAAAACATTTTACATTCACGATTCTCAAACTAGGATCACGTAGTAATGTGTATATAGGCTATCCCAACCTTTTGGAATTGTAAAATACTGGCTATTATGAAAATAATAGGAAGCTAAAATGTTCTGATAACATAATAGACGTCATAGGGTATCCATAAATATTTCTGCATATAGAGGATGATCAATAAGTTATTATAAACGGTCTTCAATCGTCTAAATGCATATATACATATATCCTTCAAAAAATTCGAAGTGCAAGTACCTGTTAGCGTAAATTTTTACGAGATTAAATTGCATACGTGATTCTATATAGACATAGTATCAGAACACCTTTGAAATATACTGGGTGTTCAGTATTAAACACCAAACTTTGCGAAATTCAAATAGCAGAAACGCAATTTTTTTAACAGCACCATATATGTACCTTTTCTGCGTCCGCCGTATAGAAAATTTATATCTGTAACGTTCTTGTATAATGATGTGTATGTCTAATATTCAAAGTAAAAGAGTAATTTATAGTTAAGTGCGAGTCCTGCATTCGTACATTACAGTGGTTTTTAGTGTTAGTATTGTTTGGTTATCATGATAACAATAATCAAATAACACTGACGTTGACAGTTTTAAACTATTGATTCAAAATTTTTAATGCAAGTAGCTACTTGCGGTCATAGGCGAGTCTTACATTTGGATATTGTATCCAAACCGTTTCTGGTGTCAACATTATTTGGTTACCCGATTTTACACGAACTCAGCTCATCTAAACGTGCGCTGTGTTGAATGTCACTGTGGAATGTCATTTGCTTGACAAAATTGCGTAAACGCAATGTTATTTGTGCACCTTGCTCACGGTATAAACGGTGTACGAGTATTCGTTCACGTTGGCACATGTGCAAGCGACAACTTCGCTCTTGCATTTCCGAAAACACCTTGTTCACGTTATAAACGGCATATTCGTTCACGTACACGTGTACGACACGACTTTGATCTCGCATTTCCGAAAAATGCCGATTATACTGGCTGATCAGTGATCATAGTACGCTCGCTCTTACGGTATAAGCTGTGCTATCCTGACCGACGACGTCTACAATCGAAAACATTTGACAAATTAGAGCTGAGATTTGATGCCATTGAAAACATCTTTCTGATAGAATAGAGTAGAAATAAAAAAGTGCTATAGTATTAATGTATTTTTTAGCGGAAAAGGGAGTATTTTAATAAAAGTTATTGATAAGTGACGTAAATATAAATATGTCGGCATAAATTTGAAATCAAAATAAAAAATAAAAAAAAACATGCAACAGAATTGATATATATTATGAACAAACATAGTAACCTTGACGCTCGTCGTATCCTTAACTTCATACATATACGATCATCGTATCGTGTGTATTAACTGTTGTTTTACGTAATTCATTCTGCAAATAGCTATTTAGGCTGGTGAAATCAACAGTTAAGATATGTTTTGTTTATTGTTGTCATGGTAACCAAACAATAGTAACACCAGAAACCACGTGGATGCAATATCTAAGTAGAGGATTTGCGTTTAACAGTAAATCTTTTTTATTTTGTACATTGGATGTATGCATTACTATACAAAAACGTTAGAGATATAAATTTCCTATAGGGTAGATAGAGGAAAGATATACAGCGTGTACCCTGGATTAACGCATGACAGAAAATTATTGAGTTGAGTTTCAATTAGTTAAATGTATTTTCTGTGGGAGATACGATAAAAGCGTTATTAAAAAACAATGTTCAGGGTAATAGATTATGCTAGTATTTAGCGTGTAAGCATGGCTCAACCCCAAAAAGATGAAAATTCAACTCAACAATTTCCTGCTTGCCTTACCTATTCGAGCGTCAATCCAGAGACACACTGTATGATGCTATTTAAAAAAATTGACGTTTCTGGTGTTTGATTTTGGCAGAGTTTAGTATGCAGTACTGAACAAGCAGTATATTTCGGATGCGTTTTGATACCATGTCTAGATAGAGCTAAGTATGCAATTCGATCACGTAAAATAGATATATCTACATTTAGGCGATTAGGAACTAAATTATAAATATCTCGAAATTGCTAGAAATTAGTGCTGTTGGTATCCGAATTCGTTATTCGGATCCACTATCCACTATATGTTATATTTAAAATAACAAGGTGGGTATGGTTCGCTACTTATCGATCACCCTGTATATATGGAAAGGAAGATGATGACTACTACACTATCTGAAAATTTACGCCTCCTACCACTTACATAATAGGCACAATTCCATAATTCCAGAAGGTTGGGACACCGTGTATACGTATTTAAAAGTTAAACATTATCCTATTTAAGGTTGGAGTTAAAAGTACTATCAGCATAAAAACGGTAGTCAGCAAGTGGTAGATACTTCAGTGTGTTAGGTAGATTACAGGGGTGTGTCGAAAGGTTAATAAATGTGGTCCTTAAATAAAAAGGGCTTTAAATAGTTTAGATAGCGGGTGTATAACTTTCTGATATGTTAAAGGCATCATAAAATCTTCGGATTTATTGTGGTGTCTTTTACAAGCACTTATCTAAAGAAGATGGTAGATCTCTAGTATTCTAAAATTATCATTTTAAAGCAGCATTTGTATTACATGATAATAAGAACACAAAGTCCGTTGTGTATAGTATACAAAATGGGTGATTTAATATCTATTTAGTCGTAATAATAATATTTTCTATATTTCAAGTTACTGGTCTTTATTCTGGATGAGAAAATGCATGCTTTAAACAGTGTCATTATTGCTAGCGAAAGTATACGTTTTTCTAATACCTTAATTGTACGATATCCACATATTCACTAATTGTCTAGTTTCAAGATACGATACTCTTTAGATTCGTACTGACTGACAATGATGGATTATGGATTATTTTCCCAGTTTTTACATTTTGCAGGAAGTACAAAGGAGGAAGATCGATCTACAAATCTTGTGCAACTCCGAGTTGTACACTATCAAATGGTATCAAATGTGAGATGAGTTGGAAAATAGTCCTACACATTTATGGCTGTCCATCATTTCGTAAACATTTTGATCAATGTAACAATATCCACTCCGCGCTTGAAGACAGGCGAATTTTAGATAATGGGTTTTTAATTTTTTATGTTAACAAGATCGTCTGTTCAAATCCTGAAGTTGCAGTAGATAAGGTAACTGGGTAAGTAAAATTGTGGTTCTGTATTTAATAAAATACTCTTAAAACAAAGAAATCGACAGTTTTTATTCAATTATAAAATTTATTTGACATAAAAAAAATTAAATCTTTGCTTCGTCGAAATGCCCACCTCGACTATTGCGGCATAAACTTGCGGCATTCTTTCTATCAATTTTGTTAGAGTAGCGGGTTCTATATTAAGCCAGTTTTTTGTAGTTGGTTCCACAACGATTGCTTGGAAGTTGGAGGATTTATTTTCACCAGCCTATGGAGTTCCTCTCACAAAAGCTTTGTGGGATTAGCATCTGGGCTTTGAGGAGGCTATTTCATTATTTTGATATTGCTTTCGCTTTCCACCGATATTTGCGGCACAGTTTAGAAATGTGTTTCGAACGATTATCATGTTGAAATATAAAATAGTTACCGATTATTCTCGTTCCAGATTTGTTTCCAAAATTTCCCGGTAGTGCTCTTTTCTTCAAATTTCATCTATTTTAACCAAATCTCCTACGGATGCAGTGCCAAAACAACCCCAAACCATTACCGATCCGCCCCCATGCTTGACTGTAGGTACTGCACATGATTCTGCTACTGGTTCTCCTTTCGACCTTCGAACGAACGATCTTTTCTTGGAACCGAAGAGTTCAAATTTGGACTCATCAGTCTACAAAACATTTTTCCACTCAACAATTGTCCAATTTTGATGCTCTCTAGCCCACTGCAGCCGTTTTATTTTGTTTCTTGTGTAAGGGTGGTTTACGCAACGCTATTCGGCCAAATAAACCACCTTCTCTTAACCTCCTTTTCACAGTGGTTAAACTAATTCGTTTTTCAATACTTATTTCAGCCGTTATTTCAGATGCAGTTTTTCATCTACTCCGTTTACTCGTCGTAATTATTCGACGATCTTCCCCTGGTGTTGTCAATTTCCGCCATCCTCTTCGTTTTCTATTTAATATTGTGTCAGCCTCTTGATATTTTTAACGTTATAGAAGTTAGAAGACTTAACTTCAATTTTCTTGCGATATCTCTGTTGCTTCGGCCAGGATTATGTAAAGCAACAATCATTGTGCGGATTTCTAAAGGCAACTCTCTAGTTTTCCGTGTTTTAATACTAACTTTAGATAATTTTATTAAGGATATTTACTCTTTAAAAGAACAATAACCACTAAATCTAAATTCATAATTCTAGTTTGGGTAAATAGGGAATTGTCATCTTTACCTGCATTACATTAAATATTTATTAGTGAAGGATAATTGTATTACATTTCAGGTCTTCTTATGGCCCCACCCGGGCCCCTAATTATCGGACTAAGGAGATTCAATCGACTATTAGAGGAGTCTTTTGGGGAATCATTTAATATATCTTTCTTTTACTTGTAGGTAAGTAATTATTAGAGTTTGTTAAAAAGGTGCTACCGGATAGCAGTAGCGTAGCGGTAGCGCCCTGAGTAGGGGTAATTTTCAACTCGTAGTCGATCTCAACAGTATCGCGAGAGAGTTCAAAGCGACAGTACGTTGCACGCTGCATGCCAAATAAGTACGCGGAGATAGGACGTCCAAAGGGTGTAACGTTCCCTTCGAATGTGAATAAATATCTCAGGCATTTCCCTGGATTAGAATATAGAAGTCCACATATTTATTGCACAATATGCAATAGCGGATTGCTAAGTCGCGATAGGTTTGAATGTAGAAAACATTGTAAAAGTAAACCTCATGTATTTAATTTAAGAAACAGTATTCCATACTGGCAATTTTTATACGATTTTATTTTTATGTTAAGTGTGTGCAACATCCCACAACATCTAGTATCTAACGAACACTTTCGTCTTTTTGGACTAACTACGTTCCCTCATGGAAACTGCCAACATCTATGCAATTACGATACAATTTGCCACGTGTGCAAGGTACAGTAAAGGAATGTATAAAAGACGAGTTGAGAAATAAGAAAATCTGCCTATGTGTGAATGAAACAACTGATGCTCAGAAACACAGTGTCATTCATGTTGTAGCGCGTCCTTTAAAACGTGATGGTCCACCAGCTTCATTGTTGTTATCCAGTAAAAGGATTCAGAAAACTAATGCAGAAACCGTTGTTAAGATAATAAAAGATTCGTTGAGAGAATTTTGTATCACAGGAACCCAAGTCACAATGTTCGTTGCTGACGGAGCCGCAACAATGCTGAGAGTTGGTAGGATATTGAAAGTATGCTTCCCGACTCTTCTTCACATAACATGCCTCTAACACGCATGTCACCTTGTAGTAAAAACCATTCGAAAGAAGTATCCGATGGTGGATAAGTTAATAGCATCTACCAAAAAGTGTTCATCAAATCTTCCAAACACATCCGTGTATTCAAACAATTGTGTCCGAAATTACCACTACCGCCTCAGCCTGTAATAACGCGATGGGGGACATGGCTCCAGGCAGTATCTTACTATCAGAAATATTTTTCACAAGTGAAAAATGTCATCTTGAAACTTGATTCAAGTGATTCTGCGGCAGTTCGAGATAGTCAGCAACTTTTTTCTAATTCGGACGTTCAACAACAAATAGATGAAATTTCCATGAACTATTCTGAAGTTGCACAAGCTATTGAGCAATTAGAAAACAGTCACTTATCTGCAGGAGACGCATTAAATTGCATTAACAATTTACAAGCCGCTCTAGAAAACTTGACGAACACTATAGGAGTCGATGTTGCTCAAAAATTTGGTGTAATTTTAACGAAAAATCCCGATTTACAAAAGGTTCGGTCTATAACTGAAAATCCAGAGTACCCAGATGAGGAAAAGGAATATCTGATATTTGTAAATCTTACTTCACTGGGTGTCGAACGATCATTTTCGAAGTGTACGACAACGTATTCACAACACCATCGACGGCTGAATGAATCGACAATGGAAGCGTTGCTGATGTTGCAATTCTACGCAGCTTACCAGGGCGGTTGCCAATTGCCACAGTAGACATCAAGACGACAGGAAAAACTAGCAATATTATTTTTCACCAATATTGTATATTACGTACCAACTCCTATGCGGTGCGCCACTGCCAGTACCACCTTTTTAACAAACTCTAGCAATTATAGATAATTTTCTCAAATCCAAGCAAAAATGTAGGTGGGCAAATAATTATAGCCGATAGTGTATATATAGCAATAATTGCTATAATTCTCTTTAGTGACAAATTTTGTAGCTTGTATGGCATTGTAGCAAGAAGCTGAGAAACGCTGATAAAATTCAGTTGCCAAACGCGAATACATTTCAAACCAACATATCCATTATTAGCTTTTATCATTATTGTTTTTATCGAAAGTTCTAATTCTGTAATAAATCATATTCTGTGGTTTTACACTGTAATTATAGCAAGAAACTTGTTCTTGTCGTCGCTTGTTGTTCATTTTAACTGTAATAAATTCTTCTCCAAAACGAAAAAAAGGTAGGAACTTGCAATTATTGATTGGTTAGCCATTCCAATTTACAACTTTGTAACGCATCTATTATATTGCAGTTATTCCTGATAATAGGTTACAGCCTTCTTGGTTCTAATGGATCTTACCTGGATCAAGTAATTATTTCAAACCAAATAAAAGTCTGAAAAGTCATATAAATGTACCCTTGGTTCAAAACGTTAATTTTTTACTCTTGGTAATGAATTTAATACTTCAAAAATCGGAATACTTCAACTTAACATTCATTTTTTTGTTGATTACTTATTGATCAATGCACACTGCGTTCACGATGAAAGGAATAAATTCAATAAAATGTTAGCAACTTTTACTGAGTAAAAATACTCTGACACGTCAATTTATAATTTTGGTTTGCCATTTTTTGACCTTCTTTATAACGTGGTCGTGGTATCATGAGGGGAAATGACATCAAGCCTATTATTTAAAATAGAACATCCTAGATATTTTTACGGATTTGGATAAAAGATTAAATAAGCTTTGCAGTAAATCGTCTATATGCAGGTTTATTGGGAATAATTTTTGAGCTATTATAAATACATAAATTAAAAAAAAACAGATAATAACTTGACTAAGAAGGGAACACCAGCAATCCAGAAATTCAGGAATTGGATGAAAATTTGGAGATTGAAAAAGTACTTCGGTATAACAATAAATCATTTTTTTAGCGGCTGAATCGCCCGATTTGGGGTACAGTCCCTTCAGAAAATTTACAAGATTTTAAAATTTTTGTAAATATCTCGGAAACTATAACATTTAATTTTTTTAGAACGTAATTTGAAGTGTGTACGTATATTACATAGTCTCAAGAATTATGCAAATTATTTTCGGAAAAAAACATATAACCGAGTAGACGATCCCCCCTACATTTTTCCTGAAAATAGTTTGCATAATCCTTGAGACTATGTAATATACTTCGTTATATTCTAAAAAAATATATACCTGTTAGTTTCGGAGATATTTACGAACATTTAAAAACTGTGAAAATTTTTGGAGGGGGCTGTGCCCCCTGTAAGTGAGATGATTCAGCTTTTTAAAAAAAAATTGTATTGCGATTATACTAAGGTATTCTTTCAGTCTTTAGAGTTTCATCGCAATCTGAATTTTCGTTTTGCCAGTATTCCCCTGTAAGTTGGAAAATAAACTGAAGTAGGTACTTCTAAAGCATATGATTAAATTGTCGCTCATTTACTTCATAACATTTCCGAAGCCGAGAAATTATTGCTTCTTGGATATTTTCCAATATTGTTCGAGGAATTAAACGAATTTCGTTGTGTATCCGCTCTTTTACATCATTCAAACTATTCGGCCTGAAATAGACCTTGGATTTTAACAAGAAAGAATCGAATGGGGTTATGCCTTTGGTGGTCACTCGATAGTTCCCCACTTTCCGATCCATCTGTTAGGAAAAGTCGCATCTAAAAACCTTATACACGTTGATAGCTTAGTGTGGAGGTGTACCATCTAGCTGGGACCAAATTAGATCTAAATTGGTAGATCAGCGTTTTCTTGATTAGAGAAGGTGACAGCTAAAGCGGGAATCAATTCGATCTGAAGAAACTCTATGTAGCGTTCCCCAGTCAACGTTCCTAAGCAGAGATACCAAATGGACGTAATAGTAATAAAAATCAGTTGCATCTTACAGAAACCCTGATGTTTGTCCTGTATTATTTTGTAATTCCATTTTATATAGGAAAGCTTGAGTAATGTAAATAGACCTAAGGTTTAGTAATGCTAAATAATAAGTGTAACGGTACAAAGCAATGACGTAGTAGGAGCATTGTGTATAGACAACGAATGTGTAATTTGTCATTCTTGGTTATTTGTCATTGATTTATAGGATTTGAAAATACGAAGCTTAGGGCAAACTCATCCTGGGCATCATATCTTATTATTAAGGATATTTATAAACAGTTATTAAATAGTAATACTATTTATTTACCATTATCCTGCCATTGGTTTATTCTGTTACGTAATACAAGTATTATATTACGTAACAAATATTTTTAAATATATCTTCTTAAAAGAGTGGTGTAAATATACCACATGACATGGAAATAGCATCATCAAGAAGGGGTGCGAATTTTCTTACCAAACAAGGCAGAAAGGTATTATTATTCAAAGGTAATAATTGATTGTAATTTCAAAGAAAAAGAACAAAAGATTAATACAATCTAATTTTATTTTTATTGATAATGTGATGGGCCCCTCTATTAGTTTCACATTCCCTCACTCTTGACATTGATTCCAGTAGGTAGTCGATGTTCTCTTGATGTATGGTGTCCCAAGCAACCTGCAATTCATGTCGGACAACTTCCAGTGTCTGCAGAGGATTCGCTAAGTTCCTCAGTTTTCTTCCCATAATGTCCCACACGTGTTCGATTGGCGAGAGGTCGGGAGATCTGGGTGGCCATAGCAAAATATTGACAGTGACCTCTTCGAACCGGTTTAGAGAAGTTCTCGTTACGTGGGCACGGGCATTATCCTGCTGGAAAAGTGGGTCTTCGAGCTGCTGAAGATATGGGGTTCCACCACCTCATCAACGTAACGTTGGGCGTTCATGTTGCGGCAGATAAACACCAACTGAGACCTACTTCCATATGCTACAGCACCGTATGTCATAACTCTTACGGCTTAGTGCACACGCATTTCAACAGACAATTGCATATCGCGACGTTCCTCTCGTCTTCGTCTGACTCTCATGCGGCCATTATGCATCCCTATACAAAATCGAGATTCATCACTGAACACCACCCTATGCCACTCCATGTTCCAGTGCATTCGCAACCTGCACCACTCCAAATGTTGCTATCAGTGTTGAATCGTCAGTGGTAGCACAAGACGTGGTCGATAGGATTGCAAGCCGAAAGCCCTGATTCGGCGATAAACGGTTCGAAAGGTCACAGGATGACTTTTATTACCTAACCATAGATCAGCAATTGACTTGGTACTAGAGAATCGGCCTCTTAGTGTCATTAGGCGAAGGTTGCGGTCCTGCATCTCATTAGTTCTTCTTTGGCCCTCGGTTCCTCTCCGGCGACATTCCTGGTTCTCACTAGTCCATGAGTGATAACGGCGCAGGATGGTGGATTGGTCCCGGTTAAGACGATTTGCAATTTGACTGAATGAAAAACCACCTTCGCGCAAGCCAACAATTCAACATTCGTCGAATTCGGTCAACTGGCGGTAATTTCCACTTTGCCGCACCCTAGGCATAACCCTTAAAACACGTTAAACAAAGGTATGATTAGAGAAAACAGTAAAAATTAATGTCAGAAAAGAGTGCATGAAGTGTCAGATATACCATTACTACTTGATCCATCGCAACAAAATTATAATCAGTTATTACCTTTGAATAGTTGTACTTTCCTGCAAAATTTGCAAACTTCCATGCCATGTAGTGTATACCAGCAGGCAAAAAAACAAAAAAACTTGAAATAATAGAAGAATCCATTTATATTCAAACGTAAAGGCAACATGACCAATGTAGAATATAAGGAAAGTATTTACATCTAATCTCACAAGTGTCTGAGAAGAATAGAATTAAACTCTGTCGTTTCTAATTCATCGTAATTTCAATCTTCCCTTGTAGTATTTTTGCTCTTTGTAATCGCATTTTGTGCATTTGAACATATTGAGATGGTAAAAACGTGCAGTGTCTGCAAAAGGTGCTATTGTACAAAATAACAGCGTAGTTTTTATTTATTTATGATCATTTTCATAAAATTACTGTCACATGTTATGCTTTTTAAGCTTTATTAAGTATGGCGAACACGAAAGGCATTGGCAAACTCCGCGTCACACAAAATATTTATTAAATTTGGAACATGTCAACCTATTAAGCATGCATGTTACATCACTGGTGAAATTTCATTTCATAGCAAAACCGATACGCTATTGAGTGGTGGTGGTTATTAGAAACGCTCGGATATATAAAATTCAATTTCATTCAAGAAAAAGATATACTTAATCCAGCTGATTTTCCCTTTGATATCTCAAGAATTCGCGTTTTTGTGTTAGTTCAATGTAGTTACTTTGAATTGGCTGTTATTTCCAAGTAAATTTCCCACGAAATTAGTTCTTTGCGACAATAGAGATAGTCCTATCTCTTATGTGTTCGGTTAAAATGCAATTAAGTGCAATCGCTCGTAGCAAAGAATAGCGCTTGTTTCTGCAAAAATTATAAGTCGTAAAATGTTTAATTTTAAATCACTCTCTACCTGTGTAATATGGACCTAACCAAAATTAAAATTTATAATACCACATTCATTATAAACTATAAACGACGAAATTTGCAATTTGTAATTGAAAACCATAACGACCAAAATGCAACGTCCCTGTTAAGTATGAATTGTATATCAATAAGAACGGGAGCACTTTTTTGCCGAACTTTAAATACAATGTCTTAACGAACAGTTTGCGGCCGAAACTTCCTCGAAGTACCCGTATTACGTATGCTAATATAACTATTTAATACCGCTTCGATTAATTCACCGCATGCGGTCATTTAGAAAGGTTAAACAACCCAACGAGAAAATAAAAGAGGAAACGATTTTGGTGGTCCGCTAATTTTTTATTAAGAAAATTATTTTAAAATTGTCGCTTACGTTTAATAGCAAGCGTAGTTCTTCGTGAACAAGCTTGACTGTTTACAGATAGAGTCACGTTCAAAAGTTCAGTTGTAGGCTGGCAATATTAAATCATTCTGATATTCTACAGCTTATAAAATATTTGATTATTGTTTGTTCTAGATGCAGCGAATTGGCATTTACGAATAGAGGAAGTTTATCAAACGTATAACAAGGTATTTATTTCGTGGCTGTTATAAATCTGTACATTCCGTACATACCTACACAGTCATTGATTTTGGCAACAAATTAATTTGAGGTTAGGTTATAAATAATAATAACGCGTACATACATAATTTGGCGTACAAGTAGTGTACATTTCTTTTTCTTTAAATTTCGTGAAACGCCTTATTAAAAATGTGCAAATGAATTATGGAAGAGTTATTCTAAAATACTGAGATGGTTTGTTTTCTTTATAAAAGTATGAAATATTAAATTAAATGATAATCAAATTGCGTTTATTATTCCCAACTCTCTACTTACACATTAATTTTGAATGATTCACTTACATTAATGTGTGTGTAGTGTGCGTGTCGTTTTTAAGTCCTCTTCGGAATCCGGATTCCTTCTTTTCCAGTTGAAACTTGAAATCCTTTTTGTGGTAAATCCCTCCAATCCTTTTCTTTAGCTTCTTCGGTTAGATTTGCTTGATTATTTTCTTTAAACTGTTTCAATTTTGACTTGACAATGTTTTAACACTTTTGAGTTTACTGTTTCAAATACGCATGAGTTTTTAATTTAAGCTTCTAAATGACCGGTCGAAAAATTGTCTTCTGTCAGAAAATTATTTTTTGCATCTCTCTTGTTTATGCGTTGTCCCGGCATTGCCAATCCAACAACTTGATATTTTTAAATTTGGCGTTACGATGTTCATTTTCAATACTGCAAATGTAGATTTTGATTCCAGATAGTATGTGTTTTGCATGTATGTCGTTTTTACAAATAATATCTTTAAAAATGTAAATTACTGAAAATAATCCGGAACTTTAATATTTCCCAATAAAATAACAAGGGAGTTTTTTTTTGAGAAATAAAAAATTAATAATATAAATCATCAAAATGCTAGAATTCGAATAATAACCAAAAATAATCTGAATTCTGCAAATGCTACAATAAATTCTAATATTTTACGAATATTGACATTAAGTTAATTGAAATTAATGTATTGAAATGTGAACACAGACACTTCAGGTGGATGTCACACTGCAGTACATATCTCAATAATAATGTAATTTTTATTCAAACGTTGTAATATTGGTGCTTCTCACGGTATTTACTGTTTTGTTTTTTACCGCAGCTCTGTTTTTTAGTTTTCCTGTCCCCGTTCCCCCGTGCATAATTTCTTTAATGATTTATATTTAGTTTTAGTACATCCTAGATCGCCTTACTTGTTACATTTTTCATTGAAGTTCTATTGTATTATTTTTTTTACAAAATGACGATGAAATTTGTTAAGCTGTGGACATAATAATTCATTGTTCCAGTAACTTCAATTTACTCTTTTTGTATTCAGATTACTACTAAATTGTTTTTCGATAGACACCCTGATGAAGACTTTATTCAAAGTCGAAAAATTGGCAATTAAACAATAAAGAATTAAATTAAGGCAGCCTTTTAACTTTTTGCCTCCCCATTTTTGTGATTGATGGGGTCCAATTCAAAGCGTCATTAAGGAGTTGTTGCGTTAGACATATGTATTACATAAAATCTGAAGGTATTTTGATACAAATTTAATGACATATTAATATACGTAGTGTACAATTAAAAAAATGTACCTTTGGCGTGCTGCTTACCTTGAAAACACCTTCGGTAATTGTAAAATAATTTTTCCTAGTGCCGACTACGTGTCATTATCGCCTTGATTGAATGGACGTAAGTGCGATTTACAGGTTATTTACCTTGGTTGCCCTTTACATAAAATGTAATACATACATTAATATAGCAATACGTGTCAATAACAGAACTTGACAACTTTGTATGTATGCAAATGTCAAATATTTCCGTAAAATGCTGATTTTTTCAAAATTTTGGACTGGCAGTAGGAAAAATATAATATTGTCGGATGTACGAGGTGTGGCAATTAAATAACGAGAATTTGTTTATTAAAACTTTATTAAACACACAGTAACCCCTCTGGAGTGCCACGCACTTATTCCAGCTCTCTTCCCACTTCTGGAAACATCTCTGAAAGTCGCCCGAAGTTAGACCTTGTTGTCTCCGTCTGGATATTTTCTATGGAGTCGAACCGTTGTCCTTTTATGGAACTTTTCATTTTTGGGAACAGCCAGAAGTCCAGTGGTGCCAGATCTCGAGGGAGAGGGGTGAGGCAGCGTTGGAATTTTTTTTTTTGCTAAAAACTGTCTCACAAGAAGCGACGAATGGGCGGGTGCGTTGATGAAGGATCCGTCCAGATTTCTTCAGTTCAGGCCTTACCCGCGCAACCCTGGCACACAGCCACTTCAAAACTTCAACATAGAAGGCCGAATTAACAGTTTGGCCTTGCGGAACGAATTTTTTGTGGACAATGCCATTGATATCGAAGAAGCAAATGAGCATTGTCTTCATTTGTGACCGCGACATTCTTCCCTTTGGGGACGCTCTCCTCCAATCTCCACCCACTGTTTACTTCGCCGACGAGTCTCAAAGTCATACTGGAAGACCCAGCTTTCATCCCTTGTAATCACATTTTTCAACCAATCCCGTTCGTCCTTTTCAATGCGCTCAAGAAACTCCTGGCAAATTGAAAGGCGACATACAACGTTTCAATCCGAACCTTTCAAAGCTACTACTTCACACACAAAGCACTCGACCGAGTTGAAACTTATTACGCATTTAGTAAAATTATGGGAGTTTATGCCTAAGTCGTTGAATACCCGCCAGTGTTGTCAGTTCGAGTGTACGAAACAATTTCTTGTTATTTAATTGCCATACCTCGTATTGCAGATCTCGGCTTCGCCTCGGTCTGCAAACAACATCCTCGACCGCAAAGCTGCACTTACGTCCCTTGTGACATAACTATTTATTACAAGATAGTGTACTGTAAAGTACGTACACCCTCTGTTGTTATTATTATTGCATTTCGACATTACATTTACAGAACTTGAATAATTGTTTATTATTAATTCTTTGTTTATAAAGAGAGAGTCAATTGAAACTTACAGGAAATAATCAAAGTCACAAGTTATTTCCTAGAATTTGCCTTTTAACAACAATTTTTGTCAAAAATATACAAAATCATGCAAAACATCATTTACATTAGAATCAAGTCATCAAAATTCATAATGTCGTTTGTAATAACTAAAGGGAGGTAATGTCTCTGCGCGGTATAGGCGTGCGCTTCCTTCAGTTAGCACAGTACCAAACAATAAATAATAAATCGACTAATAATAATAGAACCAATCAAGAATTATAATATCTGAAAAGTTGCGAAACGCCCACTCTTTTAAGCAGCGTCATCAAGTGGATTGGCGGGCTGCATCGGAATTACGGAACATTAACAGCTCGCTATTCCGGTAAAACGCCTATGTATCGCGGATTTCTGAAGGCAGCTCTTTTGTTTTCGGCATTTTAATGCTAATTTTAGATAATTTTACTAAAGATATTCACTGTTTAAAAGAACAATAACTACTGAATCTAAATTCACAATTCTACTTGGGGTAAATAGGGAATTGTCATCTTTACCTGGACCACAATAAATATTTATTAGTGAATATCAGCATCGTTTTCTACGTAATTGTTGTTCTACAATTCATACATTTTTAATTTGTATTTGTTTTTTAATTAATTTCTAAATACTTCTTTCCCAAAATTGTTTTCTGGCAAAAATACATTTTGTATTTGTTTGTTACCTGTCGCTATAAGGATACCAATCCAAGGACTTCCATATTATAGAGATCGCATGTGTTATTACTAGAGTGAGGTAATCGTCTCTGCACAATAATTATTGCTTTACATAATCTTGACCGAAGTAACAGAGATATCGCAAGAAAATTGAAGTTACGTCGTCGGACTGTTGACTATTACGTTAAAAATATCAACTGACACATTATTAAATAAAAAACGAACACGACGACGGAAAGTGACAACACCAGCGGAAGATCGTCAAATAATTATGACGAGTAAACGGAATAAACGAAAAACTGCAGCTGAAACAACAGTTGAAATAAATATTAAGCGTGAAAAACGAGTTAGTTTAACCACCGTGAAAAAGAGGTTAAGAGAGGGTGGTTTATTTGATCGATTAGCGTTGTGTAAACCACTTTTACGTAAGCAAAATAAAATAAAACGGCTGCAGTGGGCCAGAGAGTATCAACATTGGACAGTTGATGAGTGGGAAAATGTTTTCTAGACCGATGAGTCCAAATTTGAACTATTTGGTTCCAAGAAAAGAATATTCGTTCGAAGGTCGAATACGGAACAAGCAACAGAATCATGTGTAGTGCCTACAGTCAAGCATGGGACCGGATCGATAACGGTTTGGGGTCGTTTTGGCGCCGCATCCGTAGGACACTTGGTTAAAATAAATGGAATTTAAAGAAAACAGCGCTACCGAGAAATTTTGGATACAAATGCTATACCATCTGGAATGAGAATAATCGGTAATTATTTTACGAGGGCGAATCAAATATTAACCGGACTTTTCTTTTTAACGTTCTCTAGGTGAAGTGAGTAACGTAACGTGTTGATATATGTTGGATGGGGATGTAAAGTGGAGGGGAGTAAATCGGTTCAGCTCGCCAAAGTAAATTGGTTGTTAGTAGCATTATGTCTGAGCAAGAGGTGCACACGTCTGTTGAGCAACGCATTATTATTAAATTTTTGTCGCGGGAGGGCGTAAAACCTGCCGAAATTTTACGTCGACTAACTGCACAGTTCGCTGAAAAAACGCTTTCAAGGACCCAAGTCTATGACTGACACAAAAAAATTTTCCGATGGCCGAGGGTCAGTGCAAAATGAGGCCCATGCACGCCGACCGCGGACAAGCACCAGTGAGACGAATATTCTTGCGATCCGTGAGATGATTGAAGGAGACCGCCGCCTTACAATATGGGAAATTGCTGCACACGTCGGAATATCGTATGGGAGTGCCCAATGAATCATTTCAGATGACTTGGGTTACGGAAAAGTGTCGGCAAGGTGGGTTCCTCGCCTTTTGACGGAAGATCAGAAAGCAAACCGTCTTGCCGTGTGTGAAAGACTTTTGGCATGATATCGAACAGAGTGGAATGATTTCTTGAGGCACATTGTCACCTGTGATGAGACGTGGGTGCATCATTACACCCCGGAGTCTAAGCAGGCAAGCATGGAGTGGCGAAAACCTGGAGAAACGGCACCGCGGAAAGCCAAGACCCGTCTTTCTGTTGGGAAAGTTCTTGCAACGATTTTTTTGGATTACAGAGGCATATTGCTCGTTGATTTTCTCAATGAACGGCGTACAGTTAATGCTGCGTACTACTGTTAACTGCTTGATGAAGTGAAACTGGCCTATCGACGAAAAAGGCGAGACATGCCTATTCGAAGTGCGATTCTGCTCCATGACAATGCTCGGCCACACACAGCTGCATTAACCCAAGAAGAATTGGACAAAATTCATTGGGAAACACTGGAACATCCGCCCTACAGTCCCGATCTGTCGCCCTGTGACTACCATATGTTTGGGCCACTCAAAGAAGAACTGGGAGGTCATTACTTTGACGACGACGAAGGTGTAGAAACGTTCGTGCGCAATTGGATTACAGACGCGATCACATTCATTCTTTAATGAAGGAATTAAAAAACTTCCGATTCGGTATAGGATAAGGTTCGGATAAGGTGTATTCAAAATTTTATTTACTGTACCAATAAATGTTCTAAAACAAAAGTCCGGTTAATATTTGATTAGCCCTCGTACATTTCAACATGATAATTATTCGAAACACACTTCTAAACTGTGCCGCAAATATTTAGAATCAGTGGAAAGCGAAAGCAATATCATAATAATGAAATAGCCTCCTCAAAGCCCTGATGCTGATCCCATAAAGCTTTTGTGGGATGAACTCGATAGGCTGGTGAAAATAAATCCTCCAACTTCCAAGGAATCGTGTGGGAACAACTACAAGAAGTCTGGCTTAAAATAGAACTCGCTACTCTGACGAAATTGATAGAGAGAATGCCGCAAGTGTGTGCCGCAATTATTAATAGTCTAGGTGAACATTTCGACGAAATAAAGATTTAATTTTTTTTGTGTCAAATAAATTTTATAATTGAATAAAGTATTTTATTAAATGCAAAACTACAATTTCTTATACCGTGCATTTTTTTACCACTGAACGTTTACTTTTATCTTCCATGCATTGAGGCGTTTTTCTTCTTGAAATAATTGAGAACATAGGCGTTTTACATGGTGAGTAGCTACTGGGATTATAACACAAAATAAAACACAAATATGTCAAATTTGACATTTACTTTTCATCCTGTCTAATTAATGGGTCATCAAAAAGCGTTATGGCAGTGTTCAGCGGTAAACAGAATGCATGGTATACATATTGTTATTACTAGTCTAAATTGATTATACAGCACCGTTTTCTACGTAGAAGCGACTTTGTTTGTGATAAAAAAAAGAAATTATAATAAAGTTGCGGGGGGTGCGGGATACCCGGTTCCCCGTTGTATATATTTTCCGAAAATAATTTGCATCACCCTTAAGACTATGTAATATACTTCAAATTATGCCCTAAAAAATTTATATCTATTATAGTTTGCAAGATATTTCCAAAAATCGGGGCGTGTGTGTACCCCAAAATCGGGCGATTCAGTCGCTAAAAAATTGAATTTTTCCTAAGCCAAGGTACTCTTTCAGTCTCTGGAGTTTCATCAAAATTTGAATTTTACGAATTGGTTGTCGATTTGTATTGAGTCTCAAGGGGATTAATCCTACATTTTCTTGGTGGAGAATAAAATGGTGTAAAATGAACATTTCCAATTATTATGCGCATGGTGAAAATAAACGGTTGAAGATTATTCAATACAACTTTAATTTCAACGGTACCCGTAGCGGTATATAAGTATCTGTGGTTAATGTAAAATGCACTTGCATTTCTTCGCATTACTTGCACTGCCGCTATTTAGCGCGCACATAAGCTAAGATTTTCAGTTATAGTTCAGTCCGGTGTCTTCATAGTTGCTATTAGATTTTTTAACGGTGCATGAAATAAGGAGACGGATGGTGGAAGGTTATAATTACGTTTGCATTCGTGACGATGGCGCAAAATAAATAGCCGCAGATTCAAAGAATTTTAATTACGTTATGCACCACAGATGAGGGAATGCTTAAGATAAAACAATGTTTCTTTCAAAGTTATGTAACAATAGCACTTTAAATAACATGTATTACATAAGATAATCTGAAGGTAATAGCGCGGGTGCTATTTTATTGTGTATTGTGTTTTTATTATATATTATAGATAAATTTATAACGAAAAAATTTTTTTTGCGATTATCTGTATACAGAAAGTTGCCCTGTTCATATGGCTAGGTGTTTGGTTATATGACTGTGCCGTATATAAATATATTGTAGTGATATATTGTTTTTAAATTAAAGATTAAATCAATTAAATGAATCTCGGGGTTAACGTTTTGTGGGATATACTTAATTATTTTTTTGCTAATCCAAAAAGAATAAGAAAATTAAGCAATTTTTTAACGTTCAAAAGAGTAAGTTTATTTTTGAATTTATAAATAATTATACTTCTTTTGAATAGAGTATTAATTTTCAGACAAAGAACCTATCGTAATCCTTAACCGACAGTTATTTAAATTTTAATGTATTTGTTTGAAATTTTAAATTTAAAAAATAATTTATTAAATTGAATTTTCTCTTTGTATTTGGTTATTTGGCCAAATATTAAATTTCGGTACCTGCACACTGGTGATCCTCGCACAGTAGCAGTACTTCGATGTCTGTTCTTGATATCTTCTGCTCGTAGCTGCTCGGAGCTCTTGCTCCGTAGATTACAATTTTGAATTTAAAATGTCGAATGTGTTTTCACGCCGTTTTTGGAAGTCCGAAAACTTCAAACGCCCATATCTCCAAAACGGTTAGAGATAGCGGGCTGAAATTTTATTCCGCAAATGTGCGATCATAGGGCTACAAATCGGCACCGTCAGGTTGGCGAAATTCCGACTTTCATTTTTAGGCCATTCAAAAATTTCTTCACTTTGGGTAGAAATTTTTACGGCTCTCTTGTATCTCGACATCCGAACGAGCTAGGAGGTTAGGGTTGTGTCCGTTCAAAAGCTCTCAGCGAGCGCTTTAAAGCTAAAAAACGGCCAACTCTCTAGCTCTAACCGTTCCGACGCTAGGGCGTCTCAAATTTAAGAAAAGAAGATTCATTTTTTTTTAAGTTTGAAGCGCTGTAGCTGCCTAACGAAACAAGCTAGGAAGTTCTGCTTGGTCGCAATCGATTCAGCGATTAATTTTCTATCTGAAACTGACAACTTCGTCGACCAGAAATGCATCCCTAGGGATAAATAAGACGAAAACTAGAGCGATGTCGATTTAAGGCGAGATACAAGAGAGCCGTAGAAATATCTACCCAAAGTGAGGAAATTTTTGAATGGCCTAAAAATAAAAGTCGGAATTTCGCCAACATGACGGTGTCGATTTGTAGCTCTATGGTCGCACATTTGCGGAATAAAATTTCAGCCCGCTATCTCTAACCGTTTTGGAGATATGGGCGTTTGAAGTTTTCGGACCTCCAAAAACGGCGTGAAAACGATGCCTTAAATCGACATCGCTCTAGTTTTCGTCGAATGTGGATTTATTTATTGAAGATCTTCAGTTTTTTAATATTAATTATTTCATATTTATTTGAAATATGAATAAAATTATCGATGAATTTTGTGAATTATCTTCTTGTTGATCATCTCTATTTGCTTTGTTATTGAAAACACCGGTTTACTATCTGAATAATATAAAACATCATTCTTGACTGCTTAAATCCATTGAAAATTTCTTTCGCTCCCATGGTGAGGCTGTCCAGAAAATGAAAACGACGTTAATTTCATAACTGCATATGCATAGCAGTATGCCCATCCCATCACATAATTTTGATAGAAAGAAGTATAATTAGAATTTCCGTTTGTAAATTTTGTTTCTAATATTATTTGTTGTTTACTGGATTTCTTTTTTAACAAAAATACTTCTTATCTTACAATATATATCATTCAAATCCTATTCACACCTACATATTTCAAATATGTCTAATTGTTTGGTTATAGCCATTAAGAAGATAAGAAAAAAAATACTAACGCTTCACAAAATCACTTCTTGTCTAATAAAAGGTATGGATCTCCAAAATCACATGTCCATTTCTTCGTTTAAACTTACTTTTAAGTCGCAATAGTTAAAAGTCAAAGATTAGCTCGATGATGATAATATTTTGAAGGAACTTTAACCAACATTTTCGTAGTAACACTTCACTTACCACAACACTTTACCAACATTGGACGTATGTACATTTCGATGGCTAAGGTATCATCTTCAACAGCAAAACTACTTAGTCTTTAGGGTTTCGCAAAATGTTTTGAAGTTATTATTTCATGAAAAAGCAATTTTGTTTGGAACCCGTTTGTCTTCGACAAGAAGCTATCATGGATCCCGCATATTGATCAAAAGGTCAACAATGCTACTCTTGCGTTTGGGCAGTGCCGCAGAATGCTGAAAAGGACCTAGGGTCTTTTTCCCAGAGTAATAATGTGGATTTTACACTGCAGTCATCAGACCAATATTATGCTGGTGTAGAAAACGCGGTCCCAACTAAAACACTAATGTAAATACAAAGGGCAGGCTGTCTAAGCATTAGGGGCGCATTATGGAGATCATGCTTTACCTGCTGCCTCTTGCTTTAGTTGTCGAAGAAGTGGCGTTGGCTACCATGTTCCGATTGCTATGCATTGGTATAAAACAGAACGACGTTGTAACACATGGTGAAATGCATCGCAAGCTCTGGGAGAACACTTGCAATATATTGCCGATGCTGGAGGCTGGGACGGATAACATTCAACCCCTTTATCTACGACAAACCCTACAAATTTTTGATATACCAGCAGAGCGATAGCGATGAAGACAGTTTATGTCTCTTTGTAGACTGATCAAAAACCAATAAAGGAACTGGAGCAGGAGTATTTTCTGAGGAGCCGCTAGAGACACGGATCACCGCTTTGCAGGCGGAAATCTTGACGCTGGCCCTAGTAGCGCATTGCTTAACTGACCTTAAGATTGTAGGCAGCAACATCAATCTATTTACCGACAGCAAGCAAAACTCCATCTTTAATCTCTGCAAAGAACAATATCAACGTAATATGCCTGAAGGGCCACAATAGAAATCCTGGCAGTGAAGAACCGGAGAGGCTGGCCAGGAACCCTCCATGCGACCGCTTGTGTATGCGCTTTATGAAAGCATCAGAATTATCACCCATGAAAGATTCTTGAAAAGATGGGATTACATAAATACGAACATTTACGACGTAAATAAAATGGAACGAAGACATGTTATACTACCGTTCCCACGGGATTATCGTTGAATGGAGATATGTTTAATTAATAAAGCGCCAGAGACAGGGAGAGGGGAAGGCCAGGCTGAAAAATTGAAAATAGGCCAGAACAAGGATCGTTCGGACATCGATACTCGATCCATACTTGGGTGAATGGCACTCCATACGATGTTGAATTATTAACATAATAATAAATACATATACAGTGTCTTTCAAAAAGGGTATATCTTGAAATTAAAAAAAAAAAAACGATTAAATAGTTTTGTTTGAGACCATCCGTGCTATTTGGTGACACCTTCAAATGTTTTTTCCATTTGCGGTTAAACCGGAAACGGATACAACTTTGGCTTTTTAATATCTTTTGATTCATCATAGTTTCTCTTTCTGTACATATCACACTTTATGGGTGTTGTATAAGAAAATTTTGCTGTAAATTCTACAAAAAAACTTGTGTTCAAGAGAGCTATTTAAAACAAAACAAAATATTTATAGCCATGAGAACAGAAACAACTGCTTTCTTAAAGCATTTCACATTTGTGAGAGTTTATATGTAACTGTAAAACATTTTACGAAATGGATAATAATAATTATTATTATTGTACAACCTTTGCGTGTACAATGTAAATTAATAATAGAGAAAAAGTGGATTTACTGATAATATTTGGCTAGTGTAATCACAATGCACGAAGACCTGTAAGACCACTGTATGCAAAAAGGTATCCCAACGGGCATCATTCTCCACATACTTGCGAATTTAAAAAGGGAAAGGTGCTTAGAACGACGAGGATCATTTCCTAGACTATGAATTCTACATAGAGAGCCTTATATAAATAACATAGCCAACGAAGGGTGAGAAGAACGATAATTACAGACTTTGGCCTACCTCCGACTACATCAATGTTCATTTATTAGCCATGTAGCTCAGGAAGGCGGAACATCAGTTGCAATGGCACACAGAACTGCAAAAAGGCACAAGTTGCATTCATATAAACCCATTTCAATGCAACACCTACGCCCAACAGATCCTCGATTAACTTTTATTGCGTGGCTAGTGCTACTGCTAGATGATGAACTAAATATTTTAGATCGAATTTTGTGGACAGACGAAGCAGAATTTATTAATAGTGGTGCTATTAATAAACAAAATCATTTCTGGTTGGAGAAAGCTCACACTGGAGAGAGATGAATCATCAAACTGTCTGGGGTACTAACGTCTGGTGTGGTTTAAGAGGAGACAGGTTATAAGGACCTTATTTTTATGAAGACAATCTGAATGCCAGAAGATATCTTCTATCTTTTAATTATAAGTTAATTACAACGTTAGAAGATTTTTCACTGGCCTTGCGACAAACCTTGTTCTTCTAATTGGATGGAGCACCAGCTCATAATGCCTTCATTGTCATACAGTACCTGAATGCCACATTTAATCAATGCTTAATTGCCACCCATTGACCAGTGCAATGGCCACCGAGATCACCTGATCTCACACCAGTTGATTATTTTTTGTGGGACATCTTAAGACGGTCCATGCAAATCAACCTCAAACGTCGAAGATGTAAGGCTGGCTTCCAGTTAACACCCGATGTGATATATAACGCAACAAATGGAAAATTGCGAGAAAGATGCATGTCTTGCACAAAATAAAAACAAATTTGAGCGATTTATTAAATAGGCTTTTCTTTATTGTAGTCCTACCTAGTTATTAGATTACTATTACAAAACTTTTCACTATAGATGTTTTGTTTTTTTTTAAATAGCTGTCTTGAAATCTTGTGGAATTTAGAGCAAAATTTTCTTATCCAACAGCCATTTAGAATTATTTTACATGTACAGAAAGAAAAAAATATAACGAATCGAAAAATGTCAAAGAATATGCAGAGTGCTATTTAGAAAACCAATGTTGTGTCCGTTTCCGGTTTAATCGCAAATTGAAAAGATATTTGAAAATACCGCCAAATAATGGGTGATTCATTTAGAGAAACTTTTTTTAAAAAATAAAAAAAAAAAAATTCAATTTTATCGGGTAATCTTTATTATCATACAAAAGAACCATTCTTTACATTTATTTTTTGAAGAGTATTTCTTTCAAATGTTGGCCATAACTGCGGCTAACATGGTCCATTCTGAAATTCCAATTTTCGATGACGCGTTCGAGCATTTCAAGTGGTATTTGGCCAATGACGCGAGTAATGTTGGCTTCCAATTCCTCAATCGTAGCCGGCTTATCCATGTAGATTTTGGATTTTACGTAGCCCCAAAGGAAAAAGTCTAGAGATCTAGAGACGGCCAATTCACCGATCCCAAGCATGAAATTAACTGCTCATCGAATTGTTCTCGTAATAAAGCCATGGTTTCACGGGCTGTGTGGCAAGTAGCGCCGTCTTGCTGGAACCAAATGTTGTTGAGATCACGGGCTTCAATGTCAGGCAGCAAATAGTCCGTTATCATGGCGTGATAACAGGCGCCATTCACAGTTACGTTCCGGCCAGCCTCATTTTTGAAGAACCAAGAAACCACACCAAATTGTTGTTTTATCTGGATGTAATAGCAGCTCTTGAACCTTTGTTGCTCTTCAGCCCAAATACGGCAATTTTGCTTATTGATGTAACTATTAAGCCAGAAATGGGCCTCATCGCTGAATAAAATTTTGGTCGAAAACAGTGGATTTTCTTGAAGCTTTTCAAGAGCCCAAACACTGAAACGATGACGATTCGGAAGGTCGGCCGGCTCCAATTCTTGCACGAGTTGAATTTTGTATGCTTTTAAACCAAGATCCTTACGTAAAATACGCTTGCAAACGACAAGCCAAGCTGTTGAGAACGGCGCCGAATCGATTCCTCACTATTTGGTCGCGTATTATCCAATAATGAAAGTTGGGTTTCAAATTTTTGGATGGTATAGCGAATTGTGCATTCGGTAGGCCGATTATGTGGACCATAAGTTGGTCTAAGTGCACGAAACACATTCCTTGTAGAACGCTGATTTTCGTAATACAGCTGAATAATTTGTAGACGTTGTGCCGGACTAAGTCTTTCCATGATGAAATGTCAATCAATACTGAACAAAAATACCATTACAGTTTGACACGACTCACGCGTGATCTATCATAAAATCCCTACTGAAAAAAGTACCTCTAAATGAATCACCCGTTAGAACGCATATTCTCAAACAAAAAAAAAACTATTTAATCGTAAATCTCAAGATAATAAAGTTATGTTCCCTCTTTTTTGAAAGACACTGTACACAATGTAAAAAGATTTAACAGCTTCTAGCAAATAAAATGGTTAGAGAATTTGCCTGAATGTGAAATTTTGCAATAGAGTTTTATGTGAATAGTGACACTGCGTAATATTTCTTTATATTCTAAAAGGTCGTACGATGAAATATTAGAAAATTATTGGTATTTTTCTTTAAAGGTTAGTAGTGACTGCTTAGAATGTAAACAAACGATGTTTCTAATTGTAAGTATTACATATATAACTTATTACTTAGATTACTGATAAAGGATTGTCATATTAACCTGAGTGTGTAACTTGTTGGTTTCAGTATGTTTGAGGGGAAAAAAGTTGACCTTTACTAAATTCAAGTTACTTCGAAAGAATTGCTAAAAAGGTAAAAAATTTGGATCCAAAACTAAATCTTTCCGTTTTATCAACCTCACCAACCCAATACGGGGGTAGTCATATCATTCCACTCCTTCCTTGGTCTACCTCTACCATTTTTCTTAACTTTAACTTGCCATTCTGTTTTCGGGCATCCTCATCATGTGACCCCACCAATTCAGTTGCCTCTTCATTATCTTCTCCACTATTAATTCAACGCCAAGTTTCTCCCTTATAGCCTCGTTTCTCACCTTGCCCATTCTGTTTATCCCCAGGATTCTCCTTAAAAATCCCATCTCGCACGCTCTGATCATGCTATTTTGTCTCTCTGTTAATTTCCAATTCTCACATCCTTAAATTAGTGTTGGTGCAAAAACGATGTCATACACCCTTATATTTGTCTTTTTTCTAACCTCCTTTTTATTTATAAAAGATTTTAGTGGGGCGTAATATATTTTATTCGCTGTTACAATTTTATTATTAATTTCTATGTCAAGTCTTCCATCCTCCTATATCATTGTACCAAGGTATTTCAAATTCTGTACGTTTCTAACTTCGCTGTTTCCTATTTTGATTTCTATGTCCGTTTCTTCCCCGTGTGCGCCTATTACCATTATTTCCGTTTCCTCCACATCTATGTGCATGTTATATTTCTCTAGTTTTGGAATTGGAAAGACACAACAACAAAATGTAGTACAAATAGATGAAGGGAGAACTAGAATAAGTATGGAAATTTAAATACATAGGATCAATGATATCAGAGGATGGAAGGTTGAATGAGGAAATAACAGAAAGGGTGACGGCAGTAGAAAAAATTTACATTAGCATAAAAGATACGTTTCTGGGAAAGAAGAAAATTTCAAAAGACATTAAGGTTCAAATGTTCAAAAAAGTATACCTGTATTAACTCAGAGCAGAAACGTGAACAATGACAGAAAGAAACCCAGCAAGAATAACAACAGAGATGAGATTAAAAAAAAAATTGAGAACAAAACGAGAAGAGATAAAATTAGGAATACAACTATCAGGAGTAATCTGGAAGTGGAACCCATAGTGGAAGTCATCGAGGAAGCGCAAATGAGATGGTGTGGTCACATGAAGAGAATGCAAAATAGTGGAATAGTAAGACAAGTTCCAGAAGCCAGGCTAAATAAGAAAACAAGATGAAGGTCTAGAAGAGCATGGTTGGAGGATGTAAAATTAGCAGTAGTAAAGAGGGAAGAAAACTGCGAGAATACATAGCAGACTACACAGGGCAGAAAGAGATGGCGGAAAATATAGAGCATAAGCTAACAGCCCAACTCCACCATGCCTTACAGCTGATAAGGGTAGATAGATAAAAAGGATTAAGTAAGTGTCTGAGTACAATTTTTTTTAGCTGGATAGCCTAGCACATTCTGTCTTACATTTGTAGTTTTGATCTGTACGCATTAATTTTCTTTCTCGCACTGTGCACTGTTTTGCACGACCCATGACAATAAAATCATTACCTAAAAGACGTACAGCCAACTTAAAGAATTAGAATACCAACATTTTACCGCTATTTTAAAATAATGAACCCTTTTTTTCTATTAAAAGCAAACCACTGTTATTTTATTGCACAGGCATATGTACACATAATTAGTGTGGGCAAACAGCGGTAACAGTCAGTGTAGTAGATATGTGGTGCGAAGTCGGCGATTATTTATTTCACACGTTCACAGCGTCAGTACTAAATCGATGCTGTATGCGAGTAGTTCTGTGTATATGTAGGCTGTCGTAACTTATTTCGTAATTGTACGCTTATGTTTGCTTTAAAAATGTCGCGAAAACGACCAATGACAGACAGAGTTAAAAACTTTATAGTGGACATGCCGGACTTAATTTTTGATGGCGCTAAAATTCAATGTCTAGTTTGTAAAATCCCTTTAATGTATTAGTCCAGAAGCCATTGTCAACGTCACATCGAAAGCAAACAGCATTCTTCTGCAAAAAGTGGCATACGAGACCAAGAAAAATTTACATTTGATTTATGTGTTACTCTTATTTTATGTAATCCATCGTTTCGTTTACTAGACAAAGAAGCATTTGTCTCCTTCTGGAATAAATATGCGGATTGCAAATTACCTAGTCGGACACCGATACGAAATGTAGTGCCATTTGCTCGTGAACATATAGAAAAAAGAATGAAAACGGAATTGGAAGATAAAAAAACTGTGGTTGTGTGTGGACGAAACAACAGATTGTCAAAAACGTTCTGTGGTTAATGTAATGGTACGTACAATGGAACCACATCGATCATCATCCTCCTTCTTACTTGCTTCCAAAAGAGTTATAAATTGTACTGCCGATGAGATTTTAAAGGTGGTGTTAAACTCATTGAACAAATTTGAAGTTTCAACTAAGCAACTTTTAATGTTTATGAGTGATGGTGCCGCAAACATGCGTTCTTTGGGAGGATCTCTTAAAGAACACAGTGGTAACTTCTTACATGTAACGTGTAAAACCCATACTCTAAATCTTACGGCACAAACGATCCCTACATGTTTTCCCTAGTAAATGCATTGATTGCTAGTACAAAGGCAGTGTTTTTAAAGTCCCCGAAACGTACCTGATTATCTCACAACTGTGTCCTTATTTACCTGAACCACCACAGCCGATTGTTACACGTGGGGGAACATGGTTGCAGGCTGCGTTTTACTACAACAAATATTTTGATCAAGTAAAGAAGGTAGTTTTAAAATTCATTCGACAGAAGCTGCAGCAATCAAGAAAAGCCAGGAAATATTTCAGGTTAAAAGAGATTTACAAACTTTCACAACTTTTTAAATTTCGGACTAGCGGAGGGAATGAAAAATTACAAAATGTTTCGATGTCGCTAGTGGATTCTGTTCAATTGTGAATGAGGGTTCACGCACAATTATGCGCTGTGGAAGGCGAACCAAATTGGTTGTAATACAAAAATTTGGGAAAGTGTTTTTAGAGAAAGACTCCGATTTTCTTAATCAAGACAAATTGGGTGAAAGTGCGTGTGAAGATGCATTAAGTTTTTCAAAGATTATTTTAAATATGCAAAATAACATCGCTAGATGTCGAACGGTCGTTTTCGGCATTAAAAAACATTTTCCGCACGTCGTATTCACTTGACTGAAACAGCTGTGGAAACTATGTAATGATTGAAATATTTAACAGATTTTTACCCAGTTTGTGATTTCACGGAAGACTTTTAAAACGGTAGTGTTTTCAGCACGTTTTATAATTTATTTCTTACCTTTCTATTTTTGTTTAAACTTTTTTTGCGCTCGCCACGTCTCTGGCTTTACTGCATATTTGCCCAGCTTACATATAATGCTCTGTTTCTAAGCTTCGATAGCTCTTTAGACTAGAAGTTTCCCAAACTCTATCAGTCCGCTGTTTACCCTCTACGGGCCCGGCGCGCCGCGGCGCACACTTAGGGAACCCCTGCCTTACACGATTCGATGTAGTTTTTCATAACAGTAAAAAATTACGTTTGAAAAAGAAATCGTAAAAAAAAAAAAATTTACACAATAAAATTACTTTTTTCTTGCCATGCTATTCTTTGCACAGGTTTGTATATCTCAAATAAGTAAATAGTGGTCTTGCATTTGTTTTACTTGTTTTAAGAATAATTTGTTGTAGTAAAATTACCGTAACTTTAAATTGAATATATTAAATGTTTTCTGTAACAATATTAAATTACCTATTTATTTTAAAAACGAACACCCATAGTTCCCGTTGAAAGATAAAGTAGAAGATGGAAATATGGAATACTATTTTGTTTTATGAATACATTTCGTTGTAGATCGAGTTATTTAAAGTTCAATTTCACTAGAATTTACTCAAAACAGTTACGGACCAAGATTTTTAAACCTAGATTTCTTGTGGTCATACATTTTCTCGAAAAAAAGATTCTTGAAAAAATGCCAAAAATTATTATTTGAGGATCTGGGGTGTAAATATGGAATACACTAAAAATTTGCTACATAGCATTTGTTTATTGATCAACCCTACAGATATTATATTGCAATACTAACTAATTATTTTGAAACTAGCCACATCCTTTTTTCTCTGACTGCCGTAATTGCCAGACTCATTTCTTCTTCACTGTAGTGCTTTCCTTTTTTTTTTACAAACTCGGCCTTGACTTCTTCCTGACATTCTAAAGACAGAAAAAGGAAAGCTTTCATAGAAAACATATATGAAAAAAGGGTTGCAATATAGAATAGGGGTATTGCATATTTCCCAAAGAAACCCACATTTTAGATTAGATTAGATTTCGTTACTATTAAAAAATAATAAATGGCAGTAGTTTTTTTTGTAAAACCCTTTCACGTACTAGTTAGCCCGTAGCAGACGTTTAAATAAAAAGCTACCGAAAACAAATAATCACTCATATGTATGTATGTACTTACCTGTTAAAGTTTGAAAACCCGCAGTTTAAAATATCACTTGTGTTAAACGGTGGAAATGGTATTTGTTCATGAATCACGGGAAAACCTTGGTATTCCATATTATCAACATATTCCATATTTGCATCTTTTACTCTATTTTTTTGAGTATAAGCTTTTTTCAAAGGTTCACTTATATGTACATTTTGTCTGTTTCAAATAATGATCATAACTTCAAATTGAGTATTTGAAGTAGAGTATGGAATTTTTTCAAATAAGAATAAATTTTTATGCGTGTGTAACATTTTTTACAAATTTAATTTCATTAATAGGTACGAATTTCCTTGTTGAGTTTAATTTTAACGACCTAAAACATTGTTACATAATTGTAGAATAATCATTTTATCGCACTGCAATTCTGGACCAAAATCGGCGGCAAGGGTTCCTGGTCAATTTGTAAAAAAAACCAATATACACACAAACGAAAGCAACCCACACTCAAAACATAAACACACAACAGGCATATGTAGTTGCATTTTGAGGGGGCTATGGCAGTATTGTGTTCATATTCTGTATATTTGGCCCTAACGTCTAAATTTAAAATCAGTCGTCGTGTGCAAACTCTAAGCGCGAACCACTCCAGGCCCAAACTCTTGTTCATAGATCATTTTCCACGTGACTTTAACCTCTACACGAAACCGTGCGCTTTGCTATACGGTCTATCTATTTGTCGATGTTCTTTAAACGGCCATGTTTGATCTGTTTTTTTTTTTATCGAACGTTTATCCAACCTCTTCTGGGTTTCGTTTCCCGTGCTATTTCACGTCGTAGTGCAACGTTATGATTCCTCGCGAGTTTTCGTTGTGGGACATTTACCGTTAATTGAAGTAATTATTGAATAACTATTATCGAAATTCTCTGAATTGTGATTGCCGATATACTAGCGCCGAAAGTGTTTTGTTATTATAATAATTGTTGTAAATTTATTGGGGTGACGAAATTTTCCTTTCATAAGTTTGATTTGATTAGTGATTAACGAAGATGAAAATTTCGAATAGAGCAATGTTGGTGGATATATAGTGTCAAGTGTCGTTCCTGGCTTAAGTCCTTTAAAATCCGGGATGCGCAGCTTTGGGTTGTTAATCAGGCAAGTGGTTTTGGGATTATAATAGCTTTTCGCCGGTGTTTTATTTAAAATGTTTTAAAAATAGATAGATGTTTATGTCTTAAAGTATTTTTAAACCGTGAAAGACGTGCAATTTCAAATTTAGCGAGCAGAAATTTTAAATTTGCGGGGCAATTTAAAATGGTAGCGCCGGCAATAAAGACCAAATTCACAATACGCCAAGAATTTAAACAAATATTCTTTATTAAAGGAATTACTAACTTAAACAGTTTTAATATTTTTATAAATCTTCCTTCCAATATCTAGTTTGGTTTTTCTATTTTATTATTTTTTAATTTTAATATTTCGTGTTTGGTGATAAAATACAAAAAAATCTTCAATATATAATCTATTATTTATTAAAGTAATAATCTTTGATTTTTCATAGATTTCCATAGCTTTAGTAGTTGAAAATATTTTTTAAATAGTGTAAATAAATTAATTTATAGCGTTTTTTAATTATTATTAAAGTATACAATTATTTCGATATTTCTTAAAAGTTATCTATTAAATATTTTGTAGTAATTTAACAGTATTAATAATATTTTTAAAAACTAGAAATTCAATTACACACAAATAACATTTTCTTTTACCCTTTAATAACAAGAAATTTTAAATTGACCGTATTATTATTATTATTATTACCGTATAACTAAGATAATTCTTTTGTAATTAAAAAAAAATCTAATATGGGATTCAAAAATAAAGTAATTGATATTTGTTTTTAGTTTACTAAAGATATAACACTGTTGGGATTTACTGTCGATAAACATTTAGATTGGACTTTTTAATATCGATGTTTTGAGTAAGAGATTGAATCAAATTAAGTATTCCTAAACTTTTTGTGATAAAACTGTTTTACCAACTATGTATATAATATCGAATATTGATTTCGAAAATTTAAAATTTGACATTCTTCTTTGGGATTATGCAACAAGTTTTCGTATAGGCATTTCATTTTCTTTTTAGAGGGGGCAAGTTTAAATTAACTGGACTTCGTACTGTTATAGCTTTGTGTATTTAAAGAATGTTTACTTTTTAACTTCAAATATATAGAGATAAGTTCAACTTTTTTTCCGCATCACTATTTACATGGAAAGAAACTTGAGCCTATATATTTTTAAACAAATTACCTCAGCCTATCAAAATAAACCAAAAGTAAAACTTTTTAAGAAAGGGAAATTATTAATTTTCTAGTTCACATTGAACCATCTACATACGATTAAAGTATTTTTGGGAAAGCTAGCCGTTTCGTAGTGATATTTTCTACATTTTTTTTAAATTTGTTTTGAATTATTTTTAAAAATTTTCATACAGGAATATATTTGTTACCTATACAGGGTGAGTTGGGAGGAAAGCGACGAAACTCGAAAAAAAATTAATGTGTTCCCTTTTCCGATTTTTTCCATTTGTTTTCAAGTTTATAGCGTAATTACAAATAAACAAAATATCATATATTAACATTTCTTTTAATAAATGTTCCAAAATTCCGCTATTGACCTCTAAACATTTTATGCTTTTCTACAAAGGGCGCCTGTTGCTCTCCTGATTGCGTCATGTCTTACTTTAATATCGGCTGCATATTTCTAAAACGTCGAATTAGTGCATCCAGAGCGTCGACTTTTACCTTGTAAAGGATTTTATTCAATAGCCGATACGTCATAAAGCGATAAGAAGCGAAAAAACTTTTTATACAAGGATGTTTTTATTTTTAAGACGTATTAACCCGAAAACAGTCGAAAATTTGGACCGTTTACAAGAACACTGGTTAAAAAATTTCTAATTACCTATAACTTGAAAACAAATGAAAATCGGATAAGAACATATGAATTGTTTTACGAGTACAATAACACTCCTGGAATTTGGTCCGTTCCTCCCGACTCATCCTGTATATGTCTGTATATACTACTGAAATACTTGACTTATTTGAAAATGCTTTGGCTGTAATTATAAAAAAAAATATGTTTTTTTTATTCAAAGAAAATTGTGGACCTGGGAATAATAACTAATATAAATTTTACGCCACAGCTTCTACTTTAAATTAGAAAGTGTTTTCAGGCGCGTAGCTAGGCTGGTGCAGCCGGTGCACCGCATCGGGGCTCCTGAAGTCAGAGAACTCGTTTGAAGACTTCCATCGACTCCTAATAAGAGTAGGGTTCCTATTCAGAAAGATTTTGAGGTATCTCTTAGGGAAAAAAAATTTTAACAAATTACATGTTAGCTTTACCCCTTATAATGTTGAAAAGGCAACATTCGTATATTAGAATAGGTATATGTTTTTCAAATTGGAAACGGATTTGATATCAGTACGTTTTCGTTAGCAAATTAATAAAAGTTGTCCTTTTGCGAGTCAGAATAATTTTAAACTGGATAAGTCTTAAGTAATTGATGTTATTTCTAATGTATACAATTAAAGAGAATAGAAAGCAATACATGTTTACTAAATTTGTCATAAAGTTACATATACGTATCCATAATTTTTACAAAAAGTATTTCAACGAAATGTCCCGCTGGTATTGCATAAGTATTTTAAACTAAACAGAAGTAAAGTAAACGTGTTACAGTTTTTGACGGCAAAACTTATAGGGCGCCTGTCGTGATTGACAATTTAAAAACAAAACTGCATATTGAAAAATTAAACAATAGGAATGTTTTAGTTAATAATATCTTTCTTCTAGGAACTCCTCGAATCTTAGTAACGAGTTTGTAGAACTTATATAAGCATGCAATTATGCAATTACGCCTAATCATTGCATTTACGTTCCACTAAAATGAAAAGCGAAATTTAAGTACATAAATACTTCATTTACAATTACAACTATTTGGACAAAGAAAACCTGTTAACCTGCGTTGTTAATTTTTAAGATTTTTCTGTATACACTGGCGTGAAGACTTTTAAAGAGATGTATTAAGAGATATTTTAATGTGTAGTTGGCAACAGAAACTCATAAGGTACATACAGTGTTGAGTATAAGGTAAAGAACATCGCTGTTGAAGCTTTTATCACTAGTTTTACGAGAAAAAGTTCTGATTAGAAGTTGAAGAACTAATGATTTGACATAATTACAATGAGAAAATCGTTCAATTAAACTGTGTTGCTAATACAAGTTTATTTACCATAAATTTCTCGGCCTGACAGGCTTACACGGGTTTTCGAGCTTGTTCAGATTCCGTTGCTTCATAGTTGCATATGTGCGAGGCCTACACTATATATATTACGGCTCACAGAGTAGTAGTTTTTGCTAGCCAGCCAAGCAACGTGCCTAGTACATGAAAATGTCTCAGGTAACGAAATTGAGTACTGCGCGGTCATTAAATTTTTAACAAAAGGAGGGGAAACACCTACTAACATTAAACAACGTTTAGTCGGCATTTATGGTGATTTATCTCCTTCATATTCTAGTGTAAAAAAGTGGGCAAAATGTTTCCGTTTGGGGCAAGAATCCCTTGAAGATGATGAGCGTCCCGGTCGGCTAATTGAACTGATAACGCGTCAAAACCTTTGATTAATGAATTTTATTTTATTATTTAATTGTTTTTTTAAGCTGCTGATGGCGTGTCCCAGAAAGACATTTTGAGGGAAAAACTTTAGATTATTTTTACAAGAGTATAGAATTCTTAATTGATCGTTTTTAATAAATGTATTGAAGTTAAGGGAGATTATTTTTGACAAATAAAAATTGTTATATATTACTAAGTTTATTTTTTTTATATCAGGCCGAGAATCTATGGCGCCTACTGCGTATAACATAAGATTTAAAGTGGTAGTTTTCGTAGATCATAGAATTTTCGTACATTAACGAATTGAACAGTTCCAATTCCGGAAACGCATCAGCGCTTTGACAATTTTTAGCATTGGTAACGTAAGGGTGCATGTCCTCAGCCCCGCCACCTCGGCATTTTGAAATTTCGTATACGCTATAATTTTATGCTCGTTTGTGCCGTTTTGTGCCGCAAAAAGAAAATCTTGTGCTTCAATATTAACGGAGTTATAGCGTTTTTTAATTTTGGGCATGGCATGTCCCCCAGCCCCGCCACCACTCGATTTTGAAATTTCGTATACGCTATCATTTTGTGCTAGTTTTTGTGCGTTTTGTGTGCCGCAAAAAGAAAATTTTTGTGCTTCAATATTGAGGGATTATAACGTTTTGAATTTTGGCATGGTATGTCCTCAGCCCCGCCACCCAAAATGGATTTTGAAATTTCGTATACGCTATCATTTTGTGCTAGTTTTGTGCCGTTTTGTGCCGCAAAAAGAAAATTTTGTGCTTCAATATTAAGCGAGTTATAGTAATAGTAATATTTTATTTAACCATTTGACATACCTGGCGACCTATGTCACTAACTATGATCATGTATATATACCGTACGAGCGAGCGTACTATGATCACCCGATTTTACGCTTCTAAACCTGTGCTGTGTTAAATGTCACTGTGGAATGTCATTTGCTTGACAAAATTGCGCAAACGCAAATTCATTTGTGCACCTTGCTCACGTTATAAACGGCGTATTCGTTCACGTACATGTGCAAGCCACGACTTTGCTCTTGCATTTCCGAAAACACCTTGCTCAAGTTATAAACGGCATATTCGCTCATCTACATGTTTAAGACACGACTTTGTTCTTGCATTTCCGAAAAATGCCGATTGTGCTGACTGATCATAATACTCTCGCTCTTACGGTATATATGTGCCTTTCAATTGTTTAAGACACTCCGGCAATTGATGATAGATACACGAAAATGCACCCCTTCTGGTAAGTTGTTGTAGTGTTGAGTGGTACTCGAAGATCATCCCGTCCTTTTGTATTGTACATATGATCGTCACCATTTGCCCTATAATATCGTTCCTGTAATGCTGGGTCCTTCTTAACTTCAACGGCATTTAATGCTGACGCAAGTTTAACAGAACCGTCTTGTTGCTTTATGTGTTCAATAATAAATTTGTCCAATCGTATTAGCATATTTGTTCCAGAAAAGAAACACTTCTTCAATGTATTAAAATGTGATTCTACGCTGGCGCTGCTGGCATACAAGGAAGCTCCAAGGAAGCACTTATGCATAACATTTGGTCACATTGGCAAATTTATTATCAATTTTTTTAGGAGCAACACACTTTCTTCCAAATGTTGCGTATTGTCTCCATCTCCCTCATTTAAATTACTTCTGCAACACTTTTGGACTTGACTGGCCCATTTATATACCAATGATTATTCAAAATACAGTGCTCAAAACCTGTATTACATTTTGTATGTACTATACTACGTTTATGTTCTTTAAGTCTAGTATTGAAGTTCCTACCTCTTTGTCCTATGTAAATTGCATCACAATCATCGCATTTGATTTGATATATTCTGGATTTATTTTGATTTTCGATGGGATCTTTATTGTTTACCAACGAGCTCAAGTAATACTTGTTGTGGAATAATCATTCGTTTAACAATGTCGATTTCAAGGTATTACATCTAGGTAACAAAAGCAAGAACTGAAATTTTAGGGAAATTTTGCATGTTAAGAAAGTTGAGAGGAAAGGCCTGAATATTGTTAATGATATTAGAGAATTCCCTTGCACGTCATTGCTTTCATAAGCAATGACGTGCAGTTGCCGTCATCAGCAATTACACTATAAACTAGTCAAATTATTGCGGTCCGTTTTGTTAACTAGATTTTAAATCTGTAATATAATTGTCGATTGAATACTAAGTGTTTTCTTGTGTTTTCATTTTATGTTTACAATGTTTCACCAAGTACTGACCAAGGAATCCATCGAATTTATTATATTTGCAGTTTATTCGAACAGAATTAGCGATAAACAATTTTTTAAGATACAAATACATCTAGAAGTATCAAGTCTATTCAGCTTTTTAGGAGATTCGCATAAAGCATGATAAGTTGCAATTCATCCCTACTATGTTAACAAAAAGATATTTAAAACTGCTGGAAATTTTTTATTTTCTCTATTATTTAGTAGTAATTGCGCTAGGAACTCAAATCTATTGTATTAATTACTTACCTCTTAGTTACTAGCGGAATTTTCAAACAAAAAATGTCAATTTTTTGTTTGAAAAGAATCGACGTGTTTGGTTGATATATTTGTAATAAAACACATTTTCAGAAATAGAAGTATTTTTAGGAATCTAGAACATATAGAGAAAACACCGTTATTTGACGAAACAAAAACAAAAGTAAACGGTAGCCAATCTGCTACAAAATTTGGTCATTCGAAGCAAATGTAGTAAATTCATTTTTAAGAAATATATCGTGAATGTTTGACTGTTATTGCGAAATGCGCCCATTTCGAACGATCCCTACTTTTAAACAACACCTTCCTTTTAATTAGAAACCTGAATTTGAGAGTAGTGAATTTGCTTTCGAAACATATTTGTTTGGTAAGAAAGTATCAGTCGAACATTACATGCCACAAGAATGGTATATCCACAAGCATTTCACGAGAAAACGTTATAACTTCCTTAATATTGAAGCACAAACTTTTCTTTCTGTGGCACAAAACGGCACAAAACGAGCACAAAATTATAGCGTACACGAAATTTCAAAATCCAGTGGTGGCGGGCCTAGGGACATGCCATACCCAAAATTCAAAACGTTATAACTCCCTTAATATTGAAGCACAAAATTTTCTTTTTGCGGCACAAAACGGCACAAAACGAGCACAAAATTATAGCGTATATGAAATTTCAAAATGCCGAGGTGGCGGGGCTGGCATATCCCTAACCCCGCCAAAAAGAAACTGTTATAACTCCGTTAATATTGAAGCACAAAATTTTCTTTTTGCGGCACAAAGCGGCACAAAACGAGCACAAAATGATAGCGTATACGAAATTTCAAAATGCGGAGGTGGCGGGGCTGGCATGTCCCCAGCCCCGCCAAAAAGAAACCGTTATATCTCCGTTAATATTAAAGCACAATATTTTCCTTTTGCGGCACAAAACGGCACAAAATGAGCACAAAATGATAGCGTATAGGAAATTTCAAAATCCGGGGTCGGCGGGGTTGGCGACATGCAGCCGTAACGTAAGTCTTTCAAAACAAGTTCTTGAAGTATGTGGCAATTATTGGAATGTAGCGATAATGCGTGGCATAATTACCTAACAACAAGACTGTAATGGCAAGCCCTCTTTGGTATTATATCGAGATGTTCTCCATATATCATTGAGATTAATGATTTAAGTGAGAATTAACGGAAATTGCTTTGGGATATAAACGTTAAATATGCATAACTCATTAATCTCAACGTGTACTTGCTTACATACGCAGAAATTTAAGATTCCATTGTGATGTTCGAGTTCGTATTATATTAAAGTTGAAAATTATGAATGCTTCTTACTTTAATATATAATTAATGTTTTTTCCAAAATGTACGGGTACTTTAGGCTGTAGAATTTTATGACTTCCTTATTAAAGAAATTAAACAGTAGATAATGTAATCATTAAATAGAGTTCTTAATAGACATGAATTTTATCGTACTAAAATAAATATTATTTGGTGAAGTTTGCTTGTTTCATCTCACACTCCGAATAATAATCTGATATAAACAATTTTTCGCAACCGCGAACGAACGTAATTAAATTGAATTATTTATGTGTGTTTATATATTATGAACTCGCTATTGCAAATATTATCTAAATATCGTTTTAATTAGATGTTCAATATATTTTTTCTACCTACTTGCTTGTTAGCTAAGAGATTGGAGGTCTTGTACTTTGCGTATTACTATATATTTTATGGTTGTGGATGTTAATTTGTTGAGTTTTTAATATAAGTAGGAAAATTTATAGATTAACTAGAAGTATCTTATAAGTATAAGCATTTTCTAACTATACACACATAAAAATTATGTATTAAAAATTGTATGCTCTTCGAATCAGTGTTATAATAAGTTAAGTTTCGCCCGGAAAAGTGTTAGTTCTCATCAATTTTTCTTCGGTAAAATTACGTCCAAGAAATAGAGAAGTAATTTGACTGGAAGTAAAGAAAAGTTCAAAATCTTTTTAATAGACACCATTTGCTAAAGCAGTTATTCAAAATTAACCAAATTCAGTAACTAACAAGGGAACATCCCGAACCCGTAAATTTCACAAAAATTTAAACTTTGTGGACATGTAGTCCTCACCCCAAGATGTTCGAAGCCATTTTCCTTATCGGCCCAATTTCGTTTTAAGAGGGTGAAACCACCCCTGAAATTTTACATCATTTTCGGTTTTTTTTTAATAATTCGATAATGGTTGGACCAAATACATCAAAGTTATATATCAAAATAATCGTCTCTTTGAGCTATATTACATATGTGAAAATAGCATAGTATATTTATTTAAAAATTTGGTGGTGCCATCCCCCACCCCTTCACGAATGAACCTATTCAAATGCCATATTGTGGATGTTATACAGCCCTTCAAGCAGTTTCAAAAACGTACTTCACTTTCTGTAAAACAGTTATTAAACAAATGAAGAAAATGATATTTAATATGTCGCCTGTGAAGGAATGTAACATAAATTTTGATGTTTTTAGATAGATATGTTTTAGAAAACAGAAATATAGATAAAAACGAATCAATATAATAATATTGCATGCCTTTCGGACGTCGATACTACAATTCATAGTGGTAGAAAAATTTATTCAAACTAACATATAAAATACATATTATGACATATTTTGTAATATATGGCTTATGTATACATGTGTATATATAATATATACGCTAGTATTTACTTAATTTGTATGATAATGCATTCCTTCATAAAAATGCTTAAAGCACAAAAAACTGTTGCACCAGGAACACCGTATTATAGCAGGCGCTCCACATATGGAGCATCGCGATGGAATTTGAAAATCTGTGAAGGCAAAAGTGACAGGATTATCGAAACGATTTGGCCGGTTCACAATATAACCACTTTTGTACCATGCATAAGCAAATAAATTATGATATTTTGAAGAAGATAATTGGTTGTGCACCAAAGACTGTAATTTAATAATGTTGTTACGCGTACGCAAACTAATATCGTAGTTGTATAAGAGTATAATATCAGATAATTTCCTAACAAAATTTTTCCAAACACGAAATCCATAGACGTCTAGGGGTTGTATCATAACAGCGGTTTTCTTCTTTCTTTCTTTGGTATTGTGAGGATGTTCACATTCTTGTCGGCCGATATATGGTCTTTTAAGTTGGATGGACAATGACCAGTCCACGAATCTAGCAATAAAACTGTTTGAGTTCCTGTATTTGGAAGATATACCTATGTGAACCATTCCGTGAATAATGCTGTTGTTAGTTTTCCGGATGATGACGCAGTTACAAAATATTTTCTGCGTGGAACATCGATTCTACTACTCGTGGTCCAAATGTACCACTTTGTTCTTTCAAAACCATGAATAGGGGCGACAACAAGCGTCCAGACGCGAATACTGTAGGAAGTATGGTATAGCTGTGTGTTGTAGCGAATATAGATTGCACAATACTTTCAATTGCTTTCGATCCCTGTGGAGCTAACGTGCGACCAGAGTGCGATTCCAAACTGAATCCACTTTCATCAGCGTTGAATGTATTAGTAGAGCCTACCTTCGCAATATAAGGTTTTACTTCTTGTATGAAAGCCAACGAAATTTGATTTAACTCTGCCGTGTCTGTACCATATGAACAGGTTATAAATTTGGTAATTTTTCTAGAAACTGTAATGTATACTTTCTTGAAGTTCCATAACCAATATGGGGATGCTCTGAAATTTATTAATCCGATTTCTTCATTGGCTTCCATAGCCCATTTACGAAGATCTAGGTCATGAATTATAGCATGCGCTTCGCTGCTAGTAACAAATTTATAAAAAACATATTCCGAAATTTGTAATAATTTCTCTCTTCGTGTTCCTCCTTTTTGTATTAATACCTCCCATCTAAAAAGCAAAAAATTTGTGAATACAAAAATGTCTTAAAATTGGCCTGCAATTTCTTACCTATATAATTGTAAAGACTTTACTCTCTTAAATCTATGTTTTACAGCTTCAAATGAACGTCGTTTTTTCCCAGATTTCCAGAAGGTAACAGCTTTTGTCTTATATTCTAAATCGACAATATCTCCTTCTGGTGCACATTCTTCTTCTTCAAATTGTATAAGTTCTAAGACTTCTTCCCGTGAAGGTGGATATCTATCATCAACAAATTCTACAGAATGTGGCCTAAATTCTAGCGTTATGTCGTTATCTACTTTAAAGGTTGTATCGTCCCGAGATCTAATTAATACATTCTTCAATACGTCGTGCATTTCACATTCTTCATTGTTGAAAACTATTGGACGATTATCATTTGCGACATTAAGTGTCAGTATCAGTAATCGAACTACATTTACTGGATTTGCTACCATTGTTGAATCAGTACTCTAATTCTCACAGTCAGATGCAGTATTAAAAAGTTACAAAAGCTACTTTTGCTTATATACTTATTTTTATCCAAGCAAAACAACAATTTTAAACTATTACATATTAACTATTACTCACATTAAAGATTATTGTACTTATTATAAATATTATAAGTCATACTTTGTCATTGTTATCATATGTATGTACAGCTGTCGTCGCACTATATATGCCTTCATAAGTATCATTACCAATCTACAAATTCATATATCGAATTTTAAAGAATTAATAAACTCATTGCATAAATTATTCTATCACATTGATTGTGCGTCAGTAATAGAGACATCCGAAATACGTGTACACATCAAAGATAATACATTATTCACACCATATCTGCGGATTACCTTTAACATATCTTTGTTTTGCACAGGCATTGACAATGACATAAAGCGACGTATAGTGAGGCAAGTTTTATCCTTTTCTAATAATTATTTTACAAAAAGGGCTGTATAACATCCACAATATGGGATTTGAATAGGTTCATTCGTGAAGGGGTGGGGGAAGGCACCACCAAATTTTTAAATGGAAATACTATGGCTATTCTCACATATGTAATAGAGCTCAAAGAGGCGATTATTTTGATATATAACTTTGATATATTTGGTTCAACCGTTATCGAATTATTTTCAAAAAATCGAAAATCAAGTAAAATTTCAGGGGTGGTTTCAGCCTCTTAAAATGAAATTGCGCCGATAAGGAAGATGGCATCGAACATCTTGGGGTGAGGACTACTTATCCACATAGTTTAAATTTTTTTGGAATTTACGGGTTCGGGATGTTCCCTTGTAAGTGATAAGCTGCATTAGACATGCTGATCTCGTTTATTGGAGATAGAGGGTAGGTTTAAATCTGGCAAAGTTGTTTAATTTTGTGTTTGTTCAGTGTTGAACCCGAAGAGAGAATCGACCTACGACAAATGACGTTCGAGGCTTTTTAAAGAAAAGGAAATTGCTCATTTTCTTCTTTTACCTTTAGCACCTTTACTTGACCCTGCAGGGAAAGACTAAAAACATATTATCAAGGCCTCTTTCGATCTTCTATCTAAAGATGTAATCAAAATTTTTATATGGCGTTTCAGTTCTTTCCCGCCATCATCAACTCTTTTATTTCCTATCAGCGCCGTATTGGATTTTGACACCGTCAGAAAGTGTCATTTTTTCTGATTTCAACCAGGTATAGCATTTTGACAAGTGTTTTTAATATTGACGAAAAATACATTTTAAGATTAAATAAGGTAGCCACGAAATTTCAAACTGAAACATTTCAATTGATCTTCCAGTAGTAGAGAAACGAAATAGATATGTTAAGCATTCTTTATTAATCGATCCGAAATACAAAAATAGCCAGAGAATGGGTCGTTTACCAAGCCGCATAACGTTTATGTTAACAGGAATTTGAATGAAAACCAACAGGATATTTTATGAATGGTAAACTGAAGGTGTGTTTTTGCCAGCAGTAATAATAGAAAACAAAACAATAGACGTTAAAATAATTGACTATTTTCATTAATGCATTATTACATACACTTTCCGGTATCTTGAATTTTCCCTTGTATAGTTCTTTCAGGAATTACATCGGCATTCTAGAGTCTACCTCGAAGTTCTGGAGTGATTTATGGGACATAAATTTTATAAATATTATTTTACAACTCCTCATAAAAAGTAATTCGGAGAACTTAAGTCAGAAGATCTCACCGATCATAGAACAACTCCGGTATTTCCAATCCAAAGATTTTGACTTAAGTAATGCCTACAATTGCCGCTTTCAGAGCGGGTGCGCCGTTTTGTTATCTAAGAAGCTTGATAAGCATGTGTGAAGAAGGTTTAAGTATGTTCCCCATTTAACGTTTTTTCATACATAACCTGTCCTACAAGACTATTTCCCAAAATGTCCATACAAGCATTTAATCCAAAACGATGTTGTGATCTCCTTGCCCCATTTTGACTAGGACTCTGTACTGCCCAATAATGCTTCGTTTTTCTATTAAAGATTCCAGAATTGGTAAATTTTGATGCATCCGACTAGATGATTTTGTTTAAAAAATATTCGTCGTCTTCTAATCTTCCCACTAGCTAGTTGTAGTACTCCAGTCATCTTAAATTATCACCAGGTTGTGTCTAACATGAATGGTTGTTTGGTTTAAACTTATTTCGATGTAAAGCTCCCCATCCTCCAGTCTGGAACAAATTTAATTCACGCTTTGCGTGTAGATGTTGATGGATTGTTATTTATCTAGAAAATATAAACTTTGCAAAAACGCATATTTAATTTACCATTTCTGAAATATCCCGTTGATTTTCATTCAAATTCCTGTTAACATAAAAATTACAGGGCTCGGTAAACGATCCATTCTCGACCAAGTTTCTATCAAGATTAAAAAAAATGATACGATGTGGTTGCTGTCGTTTTGGACGCAATTAGATGACAGTTTTATCACAGGTTAGGCCATTGTCTAGTAGTTAATGGTGATTTGTTCGAACATTTGTTGTAATCTGTGTTTTTTGTTTTGTTGTAATATTATGTGTTCCTATTGTTAAAATAAATAAAATTACCGTTTCTGTTATATTTTTCATGGTTTTATTATAAGTCGAATTTAATGACGGAGGTGGCAGAAAATCATAGCGCGCTTGTTTGATTTTATAATGCCAAAGGTACCACCGATTTTTCCTGAAGTGACATTTTTAATTTTCCAGTTTTTCCGATCTCAGAATTTTAAACATTAAAAAGCAATATTAAAAAGCGATATTGCTTATCGTAAATTACAAACGTCAAACAGGAATGACAAATGCAAGCACGTTTGTTTGATTTCATAATTCCATGGCATCAATGTTTTTTCTAAAACTGGCATTTACATTTTCCGGATTTTTCGGTTTCAGAATTTTAAAAACCAAAAAGCAATGGTATGTGTGGATGTAGATTTTTTTTCTCTACAAAAAACCTAAATACACTTTTCCTGTAAAATAATTAGGGAAGCAAATAATTGGACATTCCAGATCTACCATTATAATTGCTACGCTGCGTCGGCCAAGTCACCACCCGGTATACACCAATAGTGATACACGGATGTGAATGTTGGATATTAAATAAAATACAAAAGAGCCGCATACAAGTTACGGAAATGAAGTATTTAAGAAGAACGCTGGATGTAAGGAAGCTTAAAGCTTAAAGCTTAAAGTAATACCAATGAATAAAAAGATACAACAACAAAAAATAAGATGGTTTGGACATCTTTGCAGAATGGGCAATAACAGACAAGTAAAAAGGATATAGGAAGCAAGAACGGAAGGAAAAAGTAAAAGAGGCAGACCTAGGGAAACCTAGAATAAAAGTATAGCTCAACAGCTACAGGAAAAAGGAAAATCTGAAAAGAATGCAGAGAAATAGCAAAAAATCGAAAACAGTGGAAAACCTTCATAAGAGAGGACATTGACACGTAGAAATTAACCTCGACACCTCAAGGTATAAGAGGACAGGACTATGATGATGATGATGCAATTCTACGCTAAAAAGTAAGTAACTTTTGTCTGAAAGATTTTGTTGCTAGTTTCGTAGATGGCGTTGTAATTGGTGAAAAAGATTACCTTTATTTATTTTAATGAAAACTCCCACTTTGGATTTTATCAAATTTCCGTAATATGTTGTTGCTTTCCGATTAGCCAATAAAGACAACAACATACCACGGACATTTGATAAATTTCAAAATTAACAAAAGGATGTTTCAAACAAAAGTTACTTACTTTTTAGCGTAGAACTGCGATATCTAATAAAAAAGGAATGTCCATTAAAAAAAATAAAGTTACCCTATTTTCACCGATTACAGAGCCATCTACGATCGTCACATTGTGGCCCCCGAGGAGACGAACAAAGAATGGTATTACGAACTGTCGTAGGATTCACGTTTCTCGAAATATTCCTCTGTTATGATTAAAATGGGATACCCGGTATATAGGATGTACGGAGTAACTTACTTAAGAAAGAATGTTAAAAATATTTGTAATAGATTTAAGTAAACAGAAAACATCTGCACATTCATTACAAAACTCATTGACCTTTTACTCTAAAATAAAAATGATAATGGAACGAAATAAATGTTGATGTTTATATCTTACTGATATACATACATACATAGAGACGGTGTAATTATAAAATTGTAGCTTATTTGATATGTTAAAATTCTCATTTTGTCTGAGAATATCTTTTATCTATAGATATAAATCATTCTTTCCTCTTATAAAATTCATAATCTTGTAATCAAAATGCCACCCATGAAATTATATTTGAGCGACCAGATTCTACAGTAAAACGCACATTAAAGAGATGTCAAATTTTAATATACACTAATCTGCATCTTTGCAAAGGTGTAAACTTAGAAGATAATTGTGGGCGAATTATACAGTGTGTCTACAAGTAACGCAGAATATTCATAACTTTGTTATTAAGTGGCCTTTTCAAAAATGCTGAAATACGTCAATTTTGTTTCTATAAAATGAACCATTTCATTTGACACTTCTTTTGCTAAATGCGTAGTAGTGATATGGTACGTAGGCGTCCACGGTGGTCAATAACACCATACGCTTGGTTTACGGGCTGGAATCACGTCGTTGTCGTAGCTTCTGCCGACGTTTCGTCCACGCTCTTAGAGAACATCTTCAGGGCTATTACTGCACACTGACTGGGGACTATTCATTTCGGAGGGGTTTATATTGGACTTGTTTCGGGTCAATGTCACGGAAAAGTTATGGATCAATGAAGCGTGGAGGTTGCTAGGAGGTTTAATCAGTTGAGATTTCTAGATGTGATATAAGTGGTAACCATTTTTGCAATTTAAATTGTTGGGATATTTGTAGATCTCTATAGATTTAGGGACTTTTATAATAGTGAGGGTTGCGAGACAAGTTGAGGATAGAGTTAAATTGACTTTGGTGGCCAGTTTCCAGTTTATGTCCAGCCAGCGCGGACCCGGCCTCTGATCCGCAATAATTATTCTAGGAAAAATATTCAAATTACCATTAACCCTTCTCCATAGCAACTCTCCTCATCTAACCGCAACCCTACATTCAAGGTGCCACCGATTGCATCAGCAAGATTCTCTTCAGGAACAACATAAAAACCAGCTTCAAACCCAATTTCAAACTTTCAAACTACTTTCCCATCAAAGACCGCAATCATCTGGACTCTACCAGATTCCATGTTCGTGCGGTAGTGTGTACATCGGTGAAACAAAGCGATCGGTCAGCACTCATGTTACTGAGCACGAGCGTTGTATGCGGTTGTTGCGTGTAGCCGGGTCCGCGCTGGCTGAGTATAGACTGGAAACTGGTCACTAAATCCAATTTAACTCTACCCGCATCTTGTCTCGCAACCCTCACTGTTATAGGAGAAAAATCCGTGAATCTATAGAGATGTTCAAGCATCCCAACAATTTAAATCGCGAAGGCTACCTCTTACATCACACGTGGAAATCCGCACGCAATCGCCACGCTTCATTGATCCGTAACTTTCCCGCTCCATTGACTCGAAACAAGCCCTCTATAAACCCCTCCAGAATGAATAGTCACCAGTCAATGTGCAGTAACAGCCCTGAAGGTGTCTCATAAGAGGACGGATGAAACGTCGGCAAAAGCTACGACGGCGACGCGGTTCCAACCCAGAAACCAAGAGCATAGTATTAGTGATAGTTCATACTCATTATTGTTTTGTATTAGAACACCCTTTTTTATTTTCTAAATAAAATAGGCGAGTACAATACCTGTCCAAACATTATAAGCTCTAACAACAACCAAACTATGGAACCCGTTATGTTCGTCGGCTATGGCCATCTACACCAAGGTTTTGGTATAGTTGGCCACCAGCCCATAGGGATAAATGGCCAATTTTTTTACATTGACACGACTAAATCTGAAACCTTGCAATTGAAGCGATCAGAAATGATTCATCTGTTAAATGTGTTTCGAAATCTTATGGCATCCCAAGCAAAACAACCGTTAGACAATGAAGGTGGAGAGTAGTATGCTTGGAGATTGTGATGAGATTGAATGTGTAGGATGTGGTGAAAGCAACAACAGTACAAGAAAAGAGGAGGATTGGTTGGAATGCTTAATATAGTTGAAGGTTCACTGGTCATCTGAGGAATGGTGGAGCCTGGGAATGGAGGGAGGGAACCATTCCTCAGTGGAACCTTAAAAAATGCCAGCCACAGTGTCAGGCGAAACGTCGACATACACTATTTCAAGACCACGGCCTACAAGCCCTTATGCTTTTTGTTAATTCTTCTCTCAAAAAACACCTTGAACATTCAATTTAGCATTTACACGTGTGCTAGCCAATGTTTTGTTAACAAAAATACAAACCGTTTGTTTCATGTTGTTGTTGTATTAGTGGACGAAGCATCGAGTTACGGAATACACCTCTCATTTTTAGGTATCGAGTACTGTGATCATTAGCCAATCCTACTAGAATTTTACCGAAACCTGAGGTGTTCCAACCTCAGAGAGGTATTTAACGTGTAGAGATTTTTAACGTGCCAAAAATCACATTAACACGAGACGTATGGTTTTGCTTCCTTATCCGAAAATAAGGCATACTCCAATTTTTATCTCTAATAAAAACAAACTGTCCTGGCCGGGGTTTGAACGCCTGTCGTTCGGGTCAAAAGGCAAGTATACTAACCATTCGACCAACGAGACGGTCTTGTTAAAGATTATACAGATGAGAAACTCTTTGATCCCTGTATTTCAAATTCTATGACTTTGAAGTAAAAACGCCATGTAGTTAGGCGCGAAATTTGAATTTTCGATACAACATATGCAGTATATACTCGTTATTTTGGTTTAAAAACATTTGATAATTTACGTAGTAAGTCGATAACAAAAAGGCAGACATACCTATAAAGCAGGTTACTCAATAAAATGACACATTGTACAGAAATTTGCACACACAAACACTTACTGACCAAAACAATAGATTATCCTCTCGTTGGGAAAAGGTGTTCATTAAAACAAACACAAAAGGGTTACAATTTATTTATTTATAAATGTTTTAAGTTTGGAAGCTTAAATTGCTTTTCGTTTTGTAGAATTAACGTGTGATTAGTAAACTATAATGTTGACACAAATTTAATAAACATTTCCGTGGAAAATTATTAGCAGAATGATTGAATTCCATAGTCTTCAGTAGTATTTTAAAAATAGTACTTGACACTTTGTAGCTAAGTTATAGAAATTTTCAAGAAACACTTTGTATGCTGTAATAAACATGTCATCAGGAACATTTAGATCACCAAACAATTGTATATTTTTCTTATCAAATATAAACACACCGGCAAATTTAAAGGAACGGATATAAAATGGATTTTTTCTCTCCATAACTTTCTTTTCTCATAACAAATTTGAATAGAATTTTTTTTATTGGAAAAATTAACTAATGGCTAGCTGATTGTAGTTTGTTTTGTAAAGCTCCATGCCATTCTCAAGCCTTTTTAAAAACGTAATACAAAAAAGTAAAATTTTTGCAGAAAATGAATTGTACATTTTGACTTGTTTCAAATATTTAATGTTCAAGAAAAATTACAACAATTTTTTTTCAATAACGGGTGTTTCCTCCACGAGCTCTTACAACTGCGGTCTTCCGTCTTCCCATAATCTTTAAAGAACGTTGTCGATCATTTCTTGAGGCAAATCTTCCCATATTTCCATTAGAGCAGCTCTCACGTCTTCGGTGTTCCGGACTGCAGGAATTCTTGACCTAAGTCGTCTGCCTAGCATGTCCCAAACATGTTCAATTGGATTCAAATCCGGGGAACATGCAGGCCAGATCATTGTTGGTATTTGTACTTGATTTAAAAAGTCAGTTACACAGTGAGCTACGTGAGGGCAAGCATTGTCATGCATTAACATGAAATTTGGACCGATATATGGAGCGAAAGGTAACACATGGTCTTGCAGAACTTTCCTTACGTATCTATCGGCAGTTAAAGTGCCGCCATCAATTACCACCAACTCTGTGCGCGCCCCCAACTTCTTTAAGTCTTCTTCGTACTTCTTCCAGTTCGTTTCGTGTTTGAATAGCCGTTTAACGCCTATTTCTAAGCTTTTGCAACGCCATACATCGATCATCTACAGGCATAGTTGAGCGCTTTCTGCCTTGACCTTGTCTTCTCACTTATTCTCCAGTTTGCCCCCATCGTGTAACATTGCGATGGATCGTCGATTTTGATTTACCGGACGTTTCAGCAATATCCTTGTAAGATCGACCACTTTCAATCGTTGCTGCAGCCCTAGCGACACCAGTCGGTGCTAAATCGCCCATCATGCCTTATTTCACAATCAACGTAGTGATAATTATGAAAAACAAGCCAAATTTGAACAATGGTTTAAGAAAAAAACAACAAACTTTTATGAAGAGAAAATATGCCTTTTACATTAAATGCAACAACTAACGGATGTTTACACTTTCACAATGAATCACACGACAAAAATGTACGTAGCAGAACGTCAATCAAACATCATGGCTGTCTAAGCCTACGCAGCACTAAAAAGAAAAAGAAAAAAGAGGTAATTTTTTGAAATTTAACTCCGTTCCCTTAAATTTGCCGGTATGTATATTAAAATGGGTGTATAAAAATGATATATCGAATTTTATCGGCGCTTTGGCGAATGATATATTATCAAATTCTAAATTTCTATAGTCGATAACAGTCATCACAAGTTGAAGAGCTTCAAAACCCTCACTTGCGTGAATATAAATTTGTAATTTTCAAAATTTGTTTTGCCCAGTTCTTTTAAAACATCATCCAAATCATCTACACAATTTGCTCCATCTGCATGTAAAAAGAAATTTGTACAAAATAATTTTTTGAAACTTAGGAACTGAATTGGCGTTGGATTGCTTGTATTTCCATATTGTTGCCTCCCACTTCCAAAAAAGTTTTCCACATAATCTTGATTTAGTCTCTTAGTGTAAAGATTATCTATATAATGTGGTTTTTCTTTATGTTAATTTTTCTAAAGAATTACCCTGTATGTTGTAAACGTTAAGAAAATGATCTCTAGTGTGAAAAACGATATTGCAATTGAAAAAAAAACATAATGATGTTATAGTTGTAAGACGAAACAAAGAAATATCTTTTGCATCAACTGGTGCCATTTACAAAACCAAAATTGTAACAACAGAAAAATCCAAAAATTTTAAACGATGATTACATAATGCATTTCTTGAAATAGAGTGAATCATAATCTTCAAAAAGTAAAACCAAGACACTGAAACATGAAGAAATACAAAAAGCAGAGCTCGAAGTTTCTGAATTAATTGACATAAACATTTCTATGTATGTATCAGATGTTCATTTCGATAACTGAAACAGGCTCTCATCTTTATTAAACTTTTTTCAGGAAGCTTATTTAAATTATATATTTTAAGATCATAGCAAATTGTGAGGTAACTGTGTTAGTAAGAATCATCTTTCAACATTTGATATGATAAAAGTAAACTATTTTTATAAGGAGTCTAAAGTTTATGTTAGTGGATATCTGCCTGTTTATTGCAAATTCCAAGTTTAAATCACTTTTCAGTGATGAAGTAGTTTCCAGATTAGACAGTTTAGCAAGGAATTGTAATAATTTCCCTCTTAGAAAAACAAGCTTTCATTGAAATGCCGATAAAGTTAATAAGTTGTACGCTTACGTATATAACATAGTAAACATTAGCAAGGTCACGCACAACGCATGGAAAATAAACTCTCAAAACGTATAGCTTTACAGTTAAGGTTATCGTAACAGCTGATTTATTCAATAGAAACAAATAAATGGATAACGTTGAATACAATCTGTAATACATACATATGTTAATAACCTGGGCAAATATGCGGTAACAGCCAGAGGCGTGGCGAGCGCATAAAAGTTTACACATAAAATAGAAGGTAAGAAATAAATTATAAAACGTGCTGAAACACTGACTGTTTTAAAAGTCTTCAGTGAAATCACAAACTGGGTAACATCTGTTAAATATTTCAATCATTAGGTATGTTTCCACAGCTGTTTCAGTCAAGTGAGTACGACGTGCGGAATAAATGTTTTTTAATGCCGAAAACGATCGTTCGACATCTAGCGATGTTATATTTGCATATTTAAAATAATCTTTGAAACAACTTAATGCATCTTCACACGCACCTTCACAAATTTGTCTTAATATAAGAAAATCGAAAGTCTTTCTCTAAAACACAAATTTCCGTATTACACACCAATTTGTTTCGCCTTCTACAACTGTGCATGAACATCATTCACAATTTGAACAGAATCCACTACCGACATCGAAACATTTTGTAATTTTTCTATTCCCTCCGCTAGTCCGAAGTAATTGTTGTGAATAGTTCGTAAATCTCTTTTAACTTGACTATCTTGAACCATTTCCTCTCTTTTCTTGATTGCTGCAGCTTCTGTCGGATTGAATTTTAAAACTACCTTCTTTACTTGATCAAAATATTTGTTGTAGTAAAACACAGCCTGCAACCATGTTCCCCAACGTGTAACAATCGGCTATAGTGGTTCAGATAAATCAGGACACAGTTTGTGAAATAGTCGGGTACGTTTCGGGGACTTTAGAAACACTGCCTTTGTACTAGCAATCAATGCATTTACTAGTGGAAAACATGTAGGAATCGTCTGTGCCGCAAGATTTAGAGTATGGATTTTACACGTTACATGTAAGAAGCTACCACTGTGTTCTTTAAGAGATCGGCTCAAAGAACGCATGTTTGCGGCACCATCACTCATAAACATTAAAAGTTGCTTAGTTGAAGCTTCAAATTTGTTCAATGAGTTCAACACCACCTTTAAAATCTCATCGGCAGTACAATTTGTAACTCTTTTGGAAGCTAGTAAGAAGGAGGATGGCGGTCGATGTGGCTCCATTGTACCTAGCATTACATTAACCACAGAATGTTTTTGTCGATCTGTTGTTTCGTCCACACACAACCACAGTTTTTTATCTTTCAATTCCGTTTTCATTCTTTTTTCTATATGTTCACAAGCAAATAGCACTACGTTTCTTATCGATGTCCGACTAGGTAATTTACAGTCCGCATATTTATTCCAGAAGGAGACAAATGCTTCTTTGTCTAGTAAACGAAACGATAGATAACACATAAATCGAATGTAAATTTTTCTTGGTCTCGTATGCCACTTTTTGCAGAAGAATGCTATTTGCTTTCGATGTGACGTTGACAATGGCTTCTGGATCAACACATTAAAGGGTTTTGACAAACTAGATATTGAATTTTAGCGCCATCAAAAATTAAGTCCGGCATGTCCATTATAAAGTTTTTAACTGTGTCTGCCACTGGCCGTTTTCGCAACGTACCTAACTGCGACATTTTTAAAGCAAACATAAGCGTATAATTACGAAATAAGTTACGACAGCCTACATATACACAGAACTACTCGCATACAGCATCGATTTAGTACTGACGCTGTGAACGCGTGAAATAAATAATCGCCGACTCCGCACCACATATCTACTACACTGACTGTTACCGCTGTTTGTCCAGATTACATATGTATATTAGGATGTGAAAATCGATTTTTCACAACAGGAATATTGCTTCGGCCTAAGAAGTTGTTTAATATATTTGCTCCTGTCCTGCAATTAGTTATAGAGGGAAGAAAATGTATAAAAATATATCTACATAGATGCAAGTATGTATATCTTATGTCAGGTTATCTAGGTGGGCATTCGATAATTCTTCTCCTTCCGATTCATCTGTTAGGGAAAGTCGCATATAGAATATCTTCAAAGATTAATTGCATAGTGTGAAGGTGCACACCGAAGAAACTATGTAGCGTTCCCCGATCAACGTTTCTTCAATAAAATAAGGCCCTAGAATTCAGGTGTTAACAATTCCCGCTTCTGTGGATCCTGCATCCAGTGTGAGTTCTCTGTCGCTCAAGTTTTAGAAATTTGCCTATTGACGGAACCATGAAGGGAAACGACATGTTCAATGAAATTTGCATCGTTGTATTATAATTATTTCCTCGCAGAATTGGATTTTTCAGTCAAAGTCGCCTTCTGACAACTCCTGCACCAAATGTTGTTTTGTATGGTTTCTACTTTGCTATTCGAAACGTATTTGAATTAGTTCCTAATCTAACATCATAGTCCCTTGATATTTATCTCAGGGTGACGTGAGGATTGTCTTCAGTTGTTAAGAGGATGTTTAATTTAGTATCTTCAGGTACTTTGGATGGTCTACGTTTAGGTAGATTCCTAATGTGACCAAACTCTCTGAATTTGCTTCCAATCTTACTTACAGGTTCACAGTTTCTTTTTGCATAATATTTCACCCACATTGTTGCCCACATTGAGCATGTTAAGGGCTCTAAATAACGAAGAAGTTGTTCCTCACTTTTTAAGAAGTATATTATACAGAGTACTGAAGGATATTGGCGTTTTTTTAGAAAAAGTTGGAAAGGAGGTAATGATATTGTCATGGCGCCGTAAATATTTACACGGCATTAGAAGCTATCGAAATGAAGGGAGAAACATCGTGTTGAATCATAGGGAATGTTGGACATTTTGTGTCAAAACCATGGACTACCAGTACTGCAAGTACATTCCGATAGGCATTCCTTGCTGAACTAAGCACTTGTCTAACTGCGCCAAAAGGCCGTGGACAACGATATGCCCTTAGTATTTGTGCTGGCAACGAGAAAGAATTTATCGTAAGTGCTGAGTATCATTTACTGTGCAAGAAAATACTGCAGATTTTCACGACGAGGTTTATGCTGAAGTCAATCGGTTACTAACAAATGTATCAGCAAATTAGTAGTAGTTATCGAAAATGCTTCGTATCACAGTCACAAGGCAGGACGGATTCCTACTACAGCTACCAAAAGAAATTACATATTCCTTTGGTGATCCCTTATACATTGTTTCTACAGAAAAACATAAGTGCAACATCAAGCGTAGCTGTCATTAGCGGCACGTATAGTGAATTCAGTATGTCCACTCGTTCAACGTCAAAATCCCTCTGGCATCTGTGAGCTCTTGCTCAGTAGCTCTAACACCTTTTGTGTCCACCTACCGCTGGAGCGGGAGTGCCAGGGGATTACTTTAAGTTCAGTCAACGACGATCATGGTGGCACGAATAAGTAGCTTGTCTTCTGTTCATTTCCTTTACATTCTAAATCTTCAATTTTAATAGAATACTTTCCTACAACAATTGACAGTATAAATTCAGTTGTATCTTTAGTATAATTTCGAAAATTAAATATCGTCCGTCAAGTAATCGTCTTGTTTGTCAGTAAATTTTAATATTGTACAGTTGTTGGTAGTGATAAATGTCATAGGGCAACATAGATTTAGTCTTCCAGTTGCGTCCGTGCATGGCATGCATTATGCCATTAAAAAAAAAGAATATTCGTTTTAAATTTATTATCAAATTATACTTCGAAAGGTATAGTTATCCAACCAATATCTCACATTTAGTCAAAATATTCATCCAGGTAACACGCGTTTGGCCGTGTTCCCATTTTCTAAGTGTTCAGCGCTTAAATTCGACCGTACATACGAAGTAAAAGTCAAATTTGGTCATTTAGAGTTCTAGTAACATATAAACAAAGAGTTTATATTGGAACGTCACAATTCCAGGTTAGTTTTCTGTTTTCAACTTTTAATACTCGTAAAATTTCATTAATTCATTTACAGATATCAATTAATGAAATTTTAATTCAAATTGCCGAGAGAGTGTTTAGGAACACTCCCGAACCTTCAGACCGCACAATTAATTAATTAATTTCCAAAAATGTATTATTTTTTAAATTTTTTTCCTCATATAAAACATTACAATATATACTGAATGTTCTATGTTTTTCTGGAAACATGTAAGTGGTGGTAAAATCAAAAGAGAGTGGCTTATGTATTCTTCGTCTACTGGAAATATATACTGTTTTCCGTGTGTTCTTTTTGATGAAGCCCAAAGACCATCTCAATTTAAAACTGGATTTTCTGATTGGAAAAATGCGTCGCAACGAATTAAACAGCATGAGAATACTGCAATGCACCGAGTATATGTACAGACACTGATTAGTATGCGACGCATTCACGGATGAATTGACAGCTCTTTGGAGATTCAATTCAACAAAGAAAGACAATACTGGATCGAAGTTTTAGAAAGAGTGGTATCAGTGATCAAATTTCTGCCATCGCGTGGCTTAGCATTCTATGGTGATAATGAACGTCTTGGTTCTCACCATAATAGCAACTACTTGGGAATTTTAGAGTTACTCGCAGAATATGACCCTTTTCTCAGTTCTCATTTAGCCAAATATGGTAATGAAGGCAAAGGAAAACCATCCTGTTTGTTTTCAACGACTTGCGAAGAAATTATTGAAACATTGGGAAATAAAGTTTTGCAAGATTCTGTTAAAGAAATTCTTAAAGCCAAGTATTTTTCAATAAGTGTCGATTCGATACTAGACATATCTCATACAGATCAGCTGACTGTAATACTAAGATATGTTACGACGTCAAACGGTGACATTCATTCCCATAGAAGGTCTCAAAGGGGAAGAACTGGTAACCACAGTTTTAAATTTTTTAAACAAATGCAATATTGACATAAAAAATTTGAGAAGTCAGTCATACGACAATGCTTCAAATATGTCTGGTTGTTACAAAGGCCTTCAGACGCATATCAAGAGAATAAATTAGCTTGCACACTATATTCCATGTTGCAGCCCACTCACTTAATTTGGTTGGAGTACGTGCTGTGGAAAGCTGTGTCGGAGCAATCTCTTCTTTCGGATTCGTACAGTTCCATCATGATGATGGAAGTACAGAAGATGTTCTCAGAGGAAAACAAAAGTTCAAAATTGAAACATATTTGCCTGCATTGGATATGTTGTGTACAGATTGAAATGGTATGGGTGCAAGTGAAGAACTTTGTAAAGCACGATACTATAAGCTTTGAAGAAATGAGAAACCTGCCCTTATTGATCAGGGATATCAAAATGTTATCGTTGAAAACTAACAAAATTATATCAGATATGTTATCAAAAGTATAATATTTTATCATATGTTTATTATGTTTACCGATGGTTTGCTTTGTAGTTTGCTTTATCATCCTCACTATCAGACATATCAATTGATTAAACTGATTCTTATAAAATTATTTGTATTAATACCTGTAAATTTTAATCTGTAATAATAAAGAGTACTTGTTTTTTTGTAAATAAAGCTATTTGAATAATTTCACACTGTCTTATAAATGTATTAATCTCTGAATTAATAAATAGCATCAAACCATTATTCTTCTTGTGATTGTCTTTCAAATATTATTTTGACAGGTTAGTCTTGGAGGAGTTCACCTAACTCATAAAATAATTGAAGTTGTACATATTTACAATTCAATAAAGAATAGGCTAAGTTGTTTTCTTTCCATGTATTTATTTTCATGTAAATTTAAAACCAAGATTGACATCTAAGATTGCTAACCTTTTATAACAATGAAGTTAGCGTGAGCATATAATACCAACATGCTATATGAAAGTATTAAATTGTCTAAATCTGGCAACGCTTACTGCAGTTTCCACAAGAACAATACTTCGAAGCTAAGGTGAAACGCGATATAGTTACTTTTTATCACAAAGGTGTTACTTTAAAATGAAATAGGTGACGATTTTACTGAACAGCGGGATATGTGTATTTACGAGGGATGATCGTAAAATAAGGTTCTCATATTTTTTAAAAATAGACAGCATTCTTTATTTCCTTAACATTACACATCGTTTCAAAAAGTAAAAACTTAAGCTATTTTTCGATATAATCGCTATTTCTATCCAAGCATTTTTGCAGACGGTGCTCCAACTTCTGTATCCCCATGTCGTAAAATTCTGCCGCCAGTCAAAATCTTTTCAATTTTGGTGTTGGAAATCTCAGGAATCTGAAGAGCGAGTTGACGAATGGTGACCCTCCGATCTTCAAGCAGTATGCTCTCAACCTTTTCCTCTGAAACTGATGGTCTTCCGCTCCGCTCTTCATCGTGAATTTCCGCCCGACCTCCAGTGAATTCCCTACACCATTTGCGGACGTGTTGAACATCTATACACTTTTCTCCATAAACTTCGGTTAATTGACAATGAATGTCTATAGGTGAAACCACTTTCGCGTTTAAAAAACGTATCACAGCGCGAATTTCACACCTGGCGGTAGCGGCGATCGGGAGTTTCATCTCAGACGGCAGTTTAGCCATCACTGAGCGGCGTAGCGTGACGGGAGTGGTACGTATACAGAGTGGGAGAGCTGCTGCACACGCCAATGTTGTCGGATTTCGCCTAACACGTCTTATTGCTGTTGTAGGGCTTTGGGAACCTTATTTTACCATCATCCCTCGTATATTATTACGGGGAAAATGTAACACCGTCCCCTTTTACTCAGAGAAATTTTTGTCCATGTATATTTATGCTGATTTGTACCGTTTTGCGCTCAAATTTCAAAAGTGTGGGGGCCAACTTCACGCAGCCTAGGTTAAACGTTATTTGCACGAAACAAATCTGTATATGCAATACTTCTGTAGGATTCAATTCGTGGTACAAAATGTTTTCAGCACTACCTGTTGAAAAGCCAACTGTTTCTGCTATAAACTGCTTACAAGAAAGAACTTGTAGGCACCTTTGCTTTTTTTTCTATGATCATAGAAGCAAGTAAGTTAAATTACACACATACGAATGTGCGAATTGCTTTAGCAGATGTGGATGAAGTAACATTCAATAATTTATTGATCTTATCGCATTGCACATATTAAAGATAACCTTTTAAAGATAGAAGTGTTGGTTGCATTTATCTACTTATCTAACTCATTAGGAATCGTTACCTCAGCAATTTCTTTTAAACATATTCTGCACAAACCTACCAATTTTATGTGCAAATAACATTACCTAATTGCAAGTCGCGAAAGCACTTTATAAAAGGAGACTGGTTTAAATGTCTCCATTTCTTTCCGACGATGTAGATCTCCATGGAATTGAATTAACGTCTAACACAACATCAATTAGAGATGTACAAGCTTTGCCTTCGCCTATTGTTTGCATCAAGGTTTAGTCTTATATCGGCGTTTATACATAAGGTGCACTTATATACATTAACATAAAATCCGTACTACACAGATAGAGAACCGTATATACCGGTCGTTATGATGTTAGTACAATCAATGGAGCGTATATGCTTGCGATACGAATACATAATCAATCGGCTGTTTTATATTAAAGTAAGAAAGGTGGCGCCTAGTAATTATTAATTTGCATAAGCTTATACCAATGTGTTTGTTTGATGCTAATCCATATCATAAATCTAGGATAATCGCATACTCGAGTTTTAATCAGACCTTGGTGTATGAATAACAAATAATTCTTTTTCTGCTATGTGCGGGCCAAGCTGATATTATTGAGAATAAAAAAAAGGTTAATATATTTTAGAATGTTATTTTAAGTAAATACATACATTTGACCATTCTCTCCCTCGCCTATTAAAAACCTTGGAATACATATTTGCAAAATATTGATGAGTGGCTGTATCAATTTCTTCCTCAGACGAAAATCTCGTATCTCGCAAATGTTATTTAAGCCCATAAAACAGTCAAAATTCACACACTGCCAAATCAGGTAAGTACGGTGGATGTTTTATTACTTTTATATTTTCTTCAGCCAAATATTGCATTGTGAGAGCTGCGGTATGGGACGATGCGTTATTGTTAAAACTGGCCACGAGCGGTACCGCGCAGTAGCGTAGAGTCGACCAGGCCTCGCGTTCCACTAGAGTTATTCTGCTAATAGAGATGTTTGCTGCCGCAAATAATTTCGCTCATCTTTTAAATAAAAATTAAATAACACGTGCTCAAACACTTACCATTTTAACAGTCCTCCGTGAAATCACAAAGTGAATAATGTCTGTTAAATATCTGCAACATTAGATATGTTTCAACTGTTGTTTCGGCAAAACTAGTACGGCATGAGGAAAAAATGCGTTTATATGCAGAGAACGAACATTCTACATCTAGTGACGTAATATTTGCGTAAGTAAAATAATCTTTCAAATAACTTAACGATTCTGTTGACGCACCTTCACAAATGTGTCTTAATGTGCCAAAATCAGAATTTTTCTCAAAAACACTTTCAAATTTTTCTAGAACAGAAACATTTTTTGCGTCTTCAATCGCGCATAGCTGTGCGTGAACATGTTGCACTATATGTAGAGATTCTTCTAACGGCACCGCAGGATTTTGTAATTTTTCTATTGCATCTGCTAGCCCGAAGTAATTGTCGTGAATGATTTTTAAATCCATTTTAACCTGACTATCTTGAAATTTCGACTGGCTTTTCTGGATAGCGGCAGCTTCCTTTGTATCGAATTGTAAAACCACGTCCTTAATATTGTCAAAATATTTATGATAATAAAACGCGGCCTGCAACCATGTTCCCCAGCGAGTTAGAATAGGTTCTGGTGGCTCTGGTATACGGGGGCACAGTCCGTGAAATTCGCGAATACGTTTTGGTGATTTGACCAATACTGCTTTGGTATGCGCTATTAAAGCGTCTACCTCAGGATAACATTTTCTGATACTATCCGCCACAAGATTGAGAGCATGAATTTTATACGTAATGTGTAACAAATTAGCAGAATGCTTTTTAAGAGACCGGCATACAGAAAGCATGTTTGCAGCACCATCACTCACTAACATCAAGAGTTGGTTTGTTGAAAGTTCAAACTTGTCCAATGTATTTAACACTAACTTTGAAATTACTTCGGCAGTACACTGTTGTATTCGTTTGGAGACTAATAGAATTGAAGGTGCCGATTGATGAGGTTCCAATTTGCGTGCCATTACATTAAGAACAGAATGTTTCTTCCGATCTGTTGTTTCGTCGACACATAACCACAATTTTTGATCTTTCAACTCCGATTTTATTTTTTGTTCAATATGTTCGCGCGCAGATGGCACAATTCTTCGTAACGATGTTCGACTTGGTAATTTGCACTCCGAATAGTTATTCCAAAAGCAGATAAATGGTTCCTTGTCTAGTAAATTAACCGGTATATTACATGCGATAAACGTAACGCATAAATTAAATATAAATTTTTCATTGTCTCGTGCGCAATTTCTTTTTAAGTCATGCTTTTCACTATTTACGTGTCGTAGACAATGTTGTCTGGACCAACACATTAACGGGATTTTACAGATTACACATTTAATTTTAGCACCTTCATATATTAAGTCTGGAATTTCTGCAATAAATTTTCGAAGTTTGTTCGACCGTGGTCGTTTTGCTGACGAAATCATAATTTTTCTAGGACTACCGTTCCTCTCGGTCCGAACTGATTCTACGACGATGCGCGGTACCGCTCGTGGCCAGCGTTAGTTATTGTGATGCAACATAATACCCTTTTCAGGAACTCTACTGAAGACCTTAGGCAAACATTTTTCTTAATTTTGTTCATTAATGATTTGTACAAATTAGTATATTCATCGATTGCATTTATCTGCAGAATCAACTTAACAAAATTTCTCAATGATGTACAGAGAACAAGCTAAAGGGTGGCCCATTGGGTATGCCGGATTTAAATTTTCCACCTTTTTTTTTGACATTACTATATTTATAAAATTTGACATTTGTTGTTGAACGTTTAAAAAAACAATTTTGTGAAAAAACGGTAATTTCACGTAAAGGTTTTCGTTGGGTGATTTTTTACGTTTTTAGGCACAACAATGCCTCGAATCGCTTTGTTCAACTTTTACAACTGGTTTGCAGAATTTCGTCGTGGTTGTGCTTCCGTCAATGATGCATTTCGTGAAAGTCGATCAAAACCGGTTGTTGTTCCCAAAAACGCAATTGAAGAGAATCGTCATGTGACTTACCGTGAGATACAGGAATTGAAGGCTGCAGAACATTCGAATTTGCATAAACATTTAGGCGTAGAAAAAATCTGTTCCCAATAGATTCCACATAATTAGACCCAAGCACAAAAAAAGACTCGTGTCAATTGGTGCAAGGAAATGATCAAAGAATTCGTCAGAGGAATTTCAGAATCTGTATCCGACATCAGGTGATGAAACTTGGATATATTCATACGAGCCGGAAACTAAGCAACAATCAACTGTTTGGGTGTTCCCAGATGAACCGAATCTAACACAAGTTCACAAGGTACTTCCAAGAAAACAATTGCTTGTTTCTTCGTTGTACTGAGTATGCCGCAAGCATTGCTTCAGAAGGTCGAAGAACGGTTAATGCTCAATAGTATACAACAATTTTTTTGCCAAAAGTCATCGGTGCAATCAGGAAAAACACTCGACAACGACGCATCATCCTTCATCATGACACACAACCCGTCAAGCGATTGATTATTTGAAGGAGAAAAACTTCGAATTAATGTCTCATTGCCTGTATTCACCTATCGACTTCATTTTGCTCCCCAATGTCAAACAAGAAGTGCAGGGACAGCGATTTTTATCACCTCAAGAAGCTGTTGAAGTCTTCAAAAACCATGTTTTGGAGATACCATCTTCAGAATGGAAAAAATATTTCGAGAATTGATTCGAACTCATGCAAAAGTGTATAAATCTTAATGGCGAATATTTTGAAAAACATTAAAACGATTTGTATAAAAAAAATTTCTTTTATTGTGTTTGTAAAGACTTAAAAAATATCCTTCATATTACTGATACACTTGTAGATCCGAGAAAAGTATTTGAACACGACATAGAAAAATCAACCAAACAGCCCTCGATACCAATAACCCGAGACGGACAACAACCCATTCTCGAGGCGAAGACAGAGGGCACAGCAATATTATATGTAAAAAAAGTATACATATGTAAAAATACGTATATTATGTAGACATATATTTCAAAAATAAATCTATTCAAAATAAAAAAAAAAAGTCAGAGTTTCGGAGCAGTACTTGTTCTTCTAAAACTCTGATCCTTATTCTGTTCTTAGAAGAAAGAGGTTTCTGTTTAAAATCATTAAATGGGAAACAATAGATGCAAAATTACCTATATCGAATTTTGGTGGAAACAACGGGGTTACCATTAAAGAATTGAACGAATTTATAGAAAAAGATTCTTTAAAAATAGAAATCGACGCGTTTTCACAAAACTTATTTGTTATTTATTACTTATTTGACATAACATGTTTTCCGTATTCATTGTGAAAATTTCTAATAGGGATTCGCGTTTCCTATTGTTTCAGATTTCTCTATTTATATATTCACTTGACAATACCTTTAATTTACTTTTCGAAAGGAAGCGTAAAATTAACATATAGATGATCCATCGTGCCTGTTGGGAATAACTAAAAATTCCGGAAGCTGTGTAATTTGTAGTGGCCGCAGACCTTGCGTTTGCATGGTTCATGCATTTAAGACAATCCTTACATTCATTAATTGCAAATTAGCAAATCTTGTAATTGCTGGCAGTATAAACCTACTGCCGCACCAGCTTATGGAGCAGTAATATCCAAGCACCAAAGTTAAACAGATCAAGTAGGTTTAGATAAAATTAAATGCTCATTAGTCTCATTACTAAAACAGATATGAAAACCTCGTGCATTCATAGTCACGACACGTAGTTGGATAAATAAAAAAGGACACTGGATGTACCAGAAACAAGTTCTTATCGGTTTAATTTCGCCTTAGAAGTTGCAATAAAAGATAATCGTCTGTAGCTCTCTATATGCTATATATAGGAGTATATGCATGTGCATGTAGCATATACGTCTGTACGCATTAACTAGCGACTAATTGAAACACTGACCGGTTTCATGAAACCGATGAACAGTGTGTGGTGTAACGCGATCTGGTGTGCCTAATAAAATACTATGAGATAATTGTTAACACGCACACACGCGCAGATATACACGCAGAAAGAGAGATTGTAAAAGCGAAAGAGAAATAGTGGCGATAGTCCTCGTAAATGGCAAATATATACGTAATATTTTACACATTTTTTGTGACCTAACCAACAATAATGAATTAATTTGAGCAATTAAATTGTTAACGTATGTTTCTACTTCGTGTAAGTAATAAAATTTTCAGCAAGAGGCAAAAAGGTACCGCATCCGACGTTGCGTATGACTCTATTGATGTGAGAAATATTTTTTTTAGTTCATCGGATAGGATTCGGAAACACAATTTCAATTATAGTTTTCAAGGCAAGCGTGCCGATAAAAAAGATCGTACTCACAGGAAGAAGGCTAGAAAAGGAAGACTAGAAATGGGTCATGAGGTTATACGCCATCACCTATGTATGTGTACAAGTTCAAATGCAATGGTTATAATAGTAATAATAATAATAATTAACAACAGTAGAAAACCTACTTATTACATCTTATTGATTATCATCAAGCATTGAAAGAGGCAAAAGAAACAATACTCTAAACTGCAATACAAAACGAAGTAACTGAAATATAGAAAATTAATTCTAAAACAAATAATCGAATAATAATAATAGTATTAGTAAAAAAAAAAATAAGAAAATAATAATAACAGTAATAATAACAAAAATAGTAACAATAATTCTTCAACTAATATTAAATGCTGGAAAATCTATCTTGATAGTATTGTGGTATTGTGGTATTAAGGTGTGCAAGCTTGTTGCAAATAAATCAACATCATTACAGTAAGTGTTAACATATTCACATAATGAAAGTGAAATATTTGTTTCAGGGGATTTTTGGTTAAAATGTTAAATTTTCTAATTAAATCTAAATAGATGGTGACTGGGAAATTTCCATTTCTAACCGCAAGAGGGATATTTCATTACGAATGAGTGACTAACCTGAACACCTTAATCGTTCAGAGGTTGACAGCCGATGCTGTCCTTGTCGTAGATATTGAACATTACAGAAAGTATAGGAGAGCGGGAGTGGTGACGAGTATTAACAGTAGGAAGGTAAAAAGTTTGTTTTTTCCTAACACCAGGCCTGGGCACAAGGAATGGGAGTTGATTCAATAGATTGGGAGCAGAAATTAGACCTTGTATAATTTTATAAATGAAGACTATCTGTGTAATTATTCTTCGATCATGTAGCGATATATATCCAAATTCTTTTAGCAGCCCGCCGTAGGGGTAATCATGTCCTACGTAAACGCCATGTTTTCGAAAATATAAAGCTTTCAGGAATTTCTTTTGGACGTGTTTAACCATATTTATATATACATATGAGGTAGTCGGGTTTCCAGATGGCAGAGCAATATTCCAATTTAGTGCGGATAAATGCGTTATAAAAACTAATGAGTACGGAGTTATTTAGAAAGCGTATGTTTTTGGTAAGGAATCCCAAGATAGCTAGAGCCTGCTGGCAGATATTCGTGACGTGTAAGTTAAAAGTAAGTTTGGTGTTAAACCACACGCCAAGATCCTTAATTGATTCACATCGACCTAAGATTTGGTTATTAATTCTGTACGCAAATTCCATAGTTGATTCAAGTCTGGTAAATGTCATAACCTTGCCACTGTCCGATGTTTAAGAGGAGATGGTTGAACATGTACCACTACTGTAGTATTTGAAGATCAACCTGCAGCGCCAGGGAGTCTTCGTAGATCTCTATTTTACGGGATAAGAAAGACAAGGTCATTTATGAATATTAGAAACAAAAGAGACCCAAGCGTAGACCCTTGCAGTATTCCAGATGTGGAATTATACATAGAGGACCTAAAGCACCGAATCTCTACGTAGTTGAGACGATTGATAAGGTATGATCTATACATCGTTATACGATTAGCCGATATCCCAAATTTGCGCATTTTATGCAAGATTAGATAATGCTGCACCTTATCGAACGCCTTTGCAAAATTTGTATATATGGTGTCCATTTGAAAACGATTGTCCAAGGCTTCAGGCACATACTGCACAAAGGAGCACGAGTTCGTAGCAGTTGATCGTCCTTTAATAAATCCATGTTGCTCGGGCGAAAGTTGATTACCCACATGATGATAAAGAACCTTAAACAGTACTGATTCGAACACTTTCGCAAAGTTGCAAATAATGGATATTGGACGATAATTCTCTATATCATCCCTCTTACCAGATTTAAATATGGTAGTTATACGGGAGATCTTCCATAAATTTGGAAAGTGCATCTCATTCAAAATTAAATTGCAGATATGACAAAGCGGCTCCAAAAGTACGTATCGATAGTTCTTGATTACAAAGGCAGGTATGCAATCTAATCTCATAATCAAAGTAGGTTTCAAGCAATTCATCGCTTCAAGAATCCAGGACGGGTTAATCTGCTTGAGAACCAGCACCACCGTCAACATTCTCAGAGTTCACCGAAACAGGTTCAGTTTGGAATATAGATTGAAAGTGAGTTGCAAATGCATCAGTTATTTTAACAGGATCATCAACAATTTCCTCTTCAATAGACATTGTCTCCGGTATACTTGATCGGTTCTGGCTTTCGTTTACGAACGACCAAAGTTTTTTGGGATTATATTCAATGGCTGTATTTATTTCGTCCATATAAGTCTTAAAGTCCTTACCAACAGCAGATTTTACTAACTTCCTGTGTTTTGTTTATTAGAGTATGTCTCCAGCCCGGTAGCTCTAAACATACTTAAATAATGTCTTTTTACCTTGATCAATCTCCGTGTATCCGGCGAAAACCAAGTAGGAAAAGATTCTCCCATACTCTAGCGTGTTGGTACTGTGAGGCTAATGTAATCATTTAGAGTCGAGTACAATCTATCGCAAGCACTCTCAACATCAGTAGAAGAAAGAACCGGATACCAATCAGTGTACAGTATAAGATCATAAAGCTCGATGAGATTCGCCTTTTTATAGTTATGAGTTACTCTTTTGTTAAACTTGAAAGGTCTAAATGCAGAAGTATTAAAGGTAAGCCCAAATTCAAGTGCCGGATAATGACTATCTTCGCTCACAAGGCAAACAGAGGCATGACAAACATCATATACAGCACCTGCGGAAACGAATATCAAGTCCAGGAATCTGCTATTCTGATTACAAATGCAATTAATTTGAATGGTATCAGTTAAATTGAGAAAATTTCGCACACTCAAAGTCTGAGCCGAAGTAGAGTCATTTAAGTCTGGGACATTAAAATCTTCAGCAAAAACAACTTCCCCTTGAAATAAATCCTGCAATTCAAGTATATGAAACAACTCACCACAGGCAATTGCAGACGTATTAGGCGGTATGTAGGTAACAATAAGGTTTACAGGCAATAAATCAATAATCACCATCACACAAATTAAATCAACAACAAATGAAGTAAAATTAATATTAAAGTCTACGCTTATTTCGTTATGAATTGTGTGTAGTAAGAGTTCATTTATAATAATAATAAAGTTACAGCTATAAAAGTGTATTTATACTCTACATAAATATAAAATATCTTTGAAAAATGTAAAATTATGAAACATTATGCATGTACTATTATGTTTGACGTTATCAGCGTTGCTTCTATTGGCCTCTTTACTAATCTCCTACAACAGAAAGAGACATATCTTCTGAGCGCCATCTAGTGCCAAGAGATACAGCCATGCCACCTAGAAAGCAACGATAAAAACAAAGAGCCGGGTACAGATGCCTAACCAATTCTCCATGATGTATTAAAAACACATCAAAGAAAGTACCTAGAAACAATAATCAAAAGTAGTGCTAATATAATGGGTGTCAAATTAGGAGTGGCCCAATTTGAATCATTAATTACACATTTGCGGAAACAGTTTTAAAATGTTTATTTATATACAATCAATTCAGTAATGAGCTTATTGTACGCCGACGCATTTCAGCTGGAATCTTTGCAATAACTTGCCTGATGTTATTTTTTAAATCTTTCCGGTCCAGATTTTCCGGTCTGTTTTGGTACACTTTTGACTAAATATAGCCCCACAGAAAATAATCTGGAGTTGACAAATCACAAGACCGTGCCGGCCAAAACTGATCTCAGATTCCAGACTATCTGGAAACATCTCACGCAGGCTTATATAATACATATATTTATTTTTACTTTTTTTATGGATACCTATAGTACTATTCATTTGATCGGTATTTATTAATGTGTTTTGAGGTTGAAACTGAAAAACAGTCGCAAGATTACCTGCGACTGATATCTCAACCTCGTTGATACCAATTACTGGTTTAAAAATTGTAGATGTTAATAACACAATGTACGCTGAAATGTAGTTGGTATCAATAAACTTTATTACTATTATTACTATTATTATTATGGTTGGTGTCATTAGTAATTAGCATTGGACTAAAGGTTTAAAAATTTATTTAATATATGTGTGAAGGAAGAAATAAATTTTGAATCTTGAATTTGAAATTAAATTAAAGATATTTAGTATTCTGAAACAAATGAATATGCTTTTGATTTGTAGTTTTACAAGTCATATTGCTGTTGTAAGTCTGGTTTTGTCTTTTGTTAGGGCAAAATAAATTTTGAATCTTACAATTTAAAATTAAAGACAGCTCCATTAGAATATTAGCTATTTTGTCACTTGCCTGTATAGCTTTTACTGGGGTGGATGTTGGTGTCAGCATTAGATTAAAGGTTTAAGAATATATTTAATACATGTATGAGGGCAGAAATAAGTTTTGAATCTTAAATTTAAAATTGAGTTGGAAACATTTGGTCGATGTTGATGTCATTAGTAGAGCCCGGTAACAGGGAGCCGTGCCATAGCCGCACCTGCCTAGTATACAAAAACAATAGTAAGAAAATAGAAAAAAAATAACAGAACTAATACATAATTATAATATGTGAAAAGTAGTGAAACACTCACCCTTTTAAGCAGCCTTGGCTACGGAACAGTAAAACTAGAAGCACCATTATCAGTATCAACAACATATGGATAAAAGTGGCAAAAAAAAGTTGACGCCATTAGATGTGTTTCCACAGTTGTCTCGGTGAGCGGTGTGAGAAAATGAGTTTATATTTTGAAAAAGAGCGTTCAACATCTACCGATGTTATGCATACACGATTAAAATACTCTTTGTACTTAGTCAGTGGGTTATTCGATACACCATCACAAATTTGTTTTAGTGTGCTAAAATCGGGACCTTTCTGTAGCACACTCTCGAACTTTTCTAAAACGCGATTATATTTTGCGTCATGTATAGTCAGTAGCTATGTATGCACTTCGTCCATAATTTGCAGAGACTCCAATAATGATAACGATCTATTTTGTAATTGGTCTATTGCGTCAGCTAATCCTTTATAGTACCTACGAATATTTTTAAAATCCGTTTCAACGGAAATATCTTGAAATTTCGACTGGCTCTTCTTAATAGCTGCAGCTTCGGCAGGATTGAATTGTGCAACAACAGCTTTTACCATTTTGAAATGTTCAGCATAATAAAAAGCTGCCTGCAACCATCTTCCCCAACGTGTAAGAATTGGCTCCGGTGGTTGACGAATACCAGGACACTCTGTGTGAAATGATCGTAGGCGTTTGGGAGATTTCAAAAATACTTTTTTGTGCTTGCTATTAATGCATCTACCTCGGGAGAGCATTGTCGAATGATTTCTGCCACAAGATGTAAAGCATGCACTTTACACGTAACATGTAAACACTTGCAACCATGTTCAAGAAGAGAACGGCCTACCGAACGCATTATCGCTGCGCTATCGCTCATAAATCTTTATCTTTTGAAATTTGAAATTTTTCCAACGTACTAAGTACAACCTTCGTAATTGCTGCAGCAGTACACTCTTGTAGTCTTTGGCTAGCTAATAACAGTGGTAATGTAGGTTTACCAGGGTCTAGTATGCGTACCATAGTATTTACAATTGAATTTTTTTACAGCCTGTTGTCTCGTCAACACATAACCAAAGAAACTGTTTTTCCAATATGTGTTTCATTTTCTTTTTCAGGTGATCGCGTACAAATGCAACATGCTTACGTGCCGTTTTCTCCGTTGGCAACCGCAACTCGGGATTGTATTTGTCCCAAAAGTCCTTAAACGGTTGTTTATCGAGTAAGCCTAGTGGCAAATTACAGTTTATCAACATAAGAATTACATAAAAAGAATGCACTTCTCGGTGGCATGCCCAATTTTCGTTTTCTATGCTGTGAGGAATTTACGCGTCTTGTACAGTTCCATTTGTTATTTGACATCAAATGTATTTTGCACACTTTACAAACTATCTTACTCCCGTTGTAAAACAAATCGGGAAAGTCAAAAATAAACTTATTTACTATGTTTTGAAAGGGTCGTTTTTTAGCCTTCGACATGTTCACTAAAAACTACAATTAATAACTACGTCTGTATCAATAAAATCAAAACGCACTACACTAAATAATAACTACAATTAATAACTACGTCTATATCAATAAAATCAACACGCCCTATCCGCTATCCAATGCTAAACTGAACTGAGTGATGATGATTTGTCGTGTAGTATCATAATCGACCAGCCCTCCCCGCCTACCTAAACACAGTCACACCGCCGCTGCGATTGCTCTCCAGTTACCGGGCCCTAGTCATTAGCATTGGATTAGGGTTTAAAAATTTATTCAATACGTGTGTGAAGGCAGAAACAAGTTTTGAATCTTAAATTTAAAATTAAATTAAAGATGTTTACTATTCTGAAACAAACGAATATGCTTTTGATTTGTCTTACAATTTAAAAATTAAATTAAAAACATTTCTGATTATTGGTTATTTTTATCATTTAGCTGCATATGTGAGGGCATGAGTTAATTGCGTTATACATTCCGCCGACAAGCGTTTCTTCTTCACTTAGCGAATTTTGTATTGTATTACTTTTGGACGTCCATAAAATTTTTACTTTTACTTACCTGCATATGAGAGGGCATAAGTAATTTGTGTTGCACATTCCGCTGACAAGCGTCTCTTGACAACCGATATATTATTATATGTATTTTTAACATTTAATATATCAAAATAAGTCACCTCTTTTAACCAAAACGCAAAATAATATTCGGTTATATAAAAACTATGTTTTGAATGTAATAATTTGTAGATGCAAAACGTAACGACTGAGATAAGGATTAGTTTGAAGTGCTCAAAAACCAGTACATTGACCGTTGAAAACAGAATATGTCATAAATTTCGAAATTGACCCGAAACAAGCGCTATATAAACCCCTCCGGAATGAATAGTCCAAGTCAGTGTGCAGTAAGAACCCTGAAGAGTGTGGACGAAACATCGGCAAAAGCTACAACAACGACGCGGTTCCAAACCGGAAACCAAGAGTATAGTGTTCATTTGATTAGTTGGTAATTTCTTCATATTTCCCTTGTCAGAGAAACATACTAGCTTCCAATCGTAATAAAAAACATCGAAACATATGTCTAGAAAGTGGCTTTAAATGCATTCACACATTATGCGAAAAACACGACATACAATCTCATGGAGATGCCGTGTTTTGCATCTACTCGCTGCATGTACAGTTAAGCCACTTATTCTTAACCGTTGGTAGTCGATTAGTATTTAGTAGTTTTTAATTAGAATCTTATTCTAACTTAATAGGTCCTCAAAAAATTTCCTAGCATCATGATGTCCTAGATTTCTTATTACATTGCATTAAGCGCACCATATTTTAAGATAGAGACAGTGTTGTGGTTGCGCAAATCACTATGCCACTATATTACGTCCTAATCGAATAATAGGCGCTTGCCTTACTTATTGATGGCATAAAATTAAAATATTAATCGCTCTTTAAAATAAAATAAAAACAAATAGAATCCCCAGATGACATTTATCGATCGATAAATTCCTCAATACAAAGACGATTGCTTTAACGTTTATTTTTTATTGTGCCAGCTGAAAAATGAAAATTATTGGCTCATTAATTCAAGACGAGTAAACGAAGCGACTCGTTTATGTAAATATTTTTTTATAACTATAGGTTTCGAAAGATCATTATTGAATTCATTATTGCAGTTTGTGGATGGAATGAACTGAATATGTATTTTTGTTTCGTTATTGATGGTTGCAATTTGGTACGTTTAATGTTTTGTTTTCTACGTTGCCGTTGAATGCGATTGGATTTCTTAATATTACCGTTATTCCCTGATAGATACTTTAAGATTTAGTATCAGAAGATACTATTTTTTATGGACACCTTATGCAAAATAATGAGCAGTGAGATTTATTTTAAAATCTAATAAAACGAAGTACTTACTAGAAATATAATTGTAAGCTTAAAACCTGCGAATCAATAGCTTTTAGTGAGTGCTTTTCTTGAGATGCTCTAGGCCTCAAGTTTCACAGCCATCACCAACCTGGGCAAATACGCGGTAACAGCCAGAGGCGTGACGAGCGCATAAAAGTTTACACATAAAATAGAAGGTAAGAAATAAATTATAAAACGTGCTGAAACACTTACCGTTTTAAAAGTCTTCCGTGAAATCACAAACTGGGTAACATCTGTTAAATATTTGAATCATTAGATATGTTTCCACAGCTGTTTCAGTCAAGTGAGTACGACGTGCGGAATAAATGTTTTTTAATGCCGAAACCGACCGTTCGACATCTAGCGATGTTATATTTGCACATTTAAAATAATCTTTGAAACAACTTAATGCATCTTCACACGCACCTTCACAAATTTGTCTTAATATAAGAAAATCGGAGTCTTTCTCTAAAACACAAATTTTCGTATTATACATCAATTTGTTTCGCCTTCTACAGCGTTTAACTGTGCGTGAACATCATTCACAATTTGAACAGAATCCACTAGCGACATCGAAACATTTCGTAATTTTTCTATTCCCTCTGCTAGTTCGAAATAATTGTTGTGAATAGTTTGTAAATCTCTTTTAACCTGAAATATTTCCTGGCTTTTCTTGATTGCTGCAGTTTCTGTCGGATTGAATTTTAAAACTAACTTCTTTACTTGATCAAAATATTTGTTGTATTAAAACGCTTGCAACCATGTACCCCAACGTGCAACAATGGGCTGTGGTGATTCAGGTAAATCAGGACACAGTTTGTGAAATAGTCGGGTACGTTTCGGGGACTTTAGAAACATTGCCTCCGTACGAGCAATCAATGCATTTACTAGTGGAAAACATGTAGGAATCGTTTGTGTCGCAAGATTTAGAGTATGGATTTTACACGTTACATGTAAGAAGTTACCACTGCGTTCTTTAAGAGATCGGCCCAAAGAACACATGATTGCGGCAGTTCAACACCACCTTTAAAATCTCATCGGCAGTACAATTTATTTAACTCTTTTGGAAGCAAGTAAGAAGGAGGATGACGGTCGATGTGGTTCCATTGTACGTACCATTGCATTAACCACAGAATGTTTTTGACGATCTGTTGTTTCGTCCACACACAACCACAGTTTTTTATCTTTCAATTCCGTTTTCATTCTTTTTTTCTATATGTTCACGAGCAAATGGTACTACATTTCGTATCGATGTTCGACTAGGTAATTTACAGTCCGCATATTTCTTCCAGAAGGAGACAAATGCTTCTTTGTCTAGTAAACGAAATGATAGATTACATAAAATAAGAGTAACATATAAATCAAATGTGAATTTTTCTTGGTCTCGTATGCCACTTTTTGCAGAAGAATGCTGTTTGCTTTCGATGCGACGTTGACAATGGCTTCTGGACCAACACATTAAAGGGATTTTACAAACTAGACATTGAATATTAGCGCCATCAAAAATTAAGTCCGGCATGTCCACTATAAAGTTTTTAACTGTGTCTGCCATTGGTCGTTTTCGCGACGTACCTAACTGCGACATTTTTAAAGCAAGCATAAGCGTACAATTACGAAATAAGTTACGACAGCCTACATATACGCGGAACTACTCGCATACAGCATCGATTTAGTACTGACGCTGTGAACGCGTGAACGCGTGAAATAAATAATCGCCGACTCCGCACCACATATCTACTACACTGACTGTTACCGCTGTTTACCCAGACTAGCCATCACTGCTAGAAAAATTGATTTCTCAATAACGAATATTTTCCAGGAATTGAATACTGTATTTAAAATGTTCTTTTAGGCGTTTCACATATAGTTTCAGTGTGACATACTTGAAGGCATGGTTACATTTTTTTATCTTACTCAAGCTTTTGATTGCTCAAAATTGTACGCCGTGGGAATAAGAAGTTATATTTTAAAATGGTTTAGGTATATCTTTTTTAAGTGGCCGGACGTTACGAGTTATTACAAACGGCACTCAGTCATATTTGGGTAATACATTCCCAGGTGTACCACAAGGTTTGATACTTGGACCATTCATTTTTATACTTTTTACGAGTGATTTGGCAGCGAACATTGGCGCTGGGCTTGTTGCCATGCATGCCGACAACACCTCCATTGCAATTAGGGCCGATAATCTATCAGGCCTAGAAACAAAAGCTAGTCAAGCTAAAAATAAATTTTTGACATGGTGCTGATAATAGGTTAATGCTAAATTAAGCTAAAACAGTTCTAATAAGTTTCACTAAACGTAGTCCTCATTTCGCCACTACAAATATTACATTTACTGGATGTACAAAATGTTTAAGAACAATTGTTGATGCTAAACTTCAGTTTGATGATCTGGTAGAAGATATTTGTAAAAGAATAAGTAAATACTATTTTGCGATCTCACTGCTATATAATTTAAATATCAGTTGCATAGTAAGTCTATATTACGCTTTAATATATCCACTTTTATCGTATAATGTTTTAATATGGGTCAGTGTTTCTAGCTAGGAAGGGGACTTTCTTGCATAGAATCTATCAACTTTTAACTTTTCCATCGATATTGACTTTGAATGATGAATCCATCCATCAGTCAAAGCTCCTAACATGGTCATCTTTGAATCTTACTGTTTACAAGTTTGGCTATCCCTGATGAAGCTTTAAAAATAAAAGCGGAATATTGGTGAAATACTGACACTTTCAACCACGTATTTCTAGAAAATGACAACAAAACACTTGTTTATATTCAAAAGTCGGTTATTGCGCAAACACCATTGATGTAGTTTTTTGTCTTGCAGAAATTTAATGTCAGATGAGGGGTGTATGGTACTGTATATTTTAAAATTATCTGCGAAGGCCAATACGGGACAAGTGATAGATTTAATAAGGTTATAAAAATATTAAATAAGAGTTCGACCCTTGTGGTACACCAGATGCAGAAAGAAAAGAACGAGACCTGTATCCATTAAAATAAACGTAGTTCACTCTGTTAAGTAAATAAGAACGAAGTAAACCAAGAAATGATCTACCACACCGAAAAAACTTAACTTCTGCAATAAAATGCGGTGCTCAATTAAAACGAATGCACCGGAAAAGTCCGTGTAAATTACGTCCAATTGGCCACTTTCATCAAGAGATTGTGCTACTTCATGCGATATTAACGTTACATTAGTTGTGGTAGACTTGTCGGCCATGTTGTAAAGTGGAAGGGAAACGTTTGGTACAATAAAATCTTTGCTTCTGATAATTACGTATCTTTACGCTTCGATTCTGTTCATTTCACAGTGATATGTTGGTAATGATTCTGAAAAAAGAAATTCACGTACTTTACCCAGTTAAGCTCTTTGGTGACATCAGTAAGATTCGCAGAAATTCTTTTCTCGGCGTTGTATCTGTAAAAACTCGCAAAAAACACACCCACTACGTGTTGAACATGCACAGAAGTTTATGCTGCATAAACAATATTACAAAGTTACTTGTGTTCGAGTTTTTTAAATCAAATATTTAGTCGGTGAAAAATTGAAAACTTATGTAACAATCTTTATTGTGGATTTATTCTTTTCTGGCTACAACCTACAACATTTTCATTTGAATGTGCCTATGTAAATGTAAGTATAGGTACTTTTAGATTTAGGAAGTTTTTACACTTTGCTAAACAACAGCCTCCCAAAGATAATAATCACGAGCCGCCACTGATGTGATAACTTTCATACCTAATGGTCGCCTCTGGTATTTTACCGTGTATATGACTACATCGTTATCTTAATTGCTACTCCTTCAGCATGTACCATTTATTGGTTAAAACAGAATCAAATCGGAATGTTGTTCATAGAATTTAAGCTTCTTCATTCAAAAAAGTGAAACATAATCTATGCTTCAAACGAAAAACAATTTTATTGTGTAAATTAGTTAAACATATTCTAACATTTAATGTTATGTTACAACCAATGTTCTTCTTAGTGATTTTATTAACGGTACTTTGGTTCCTTCGATTAATTCGTTTAGGGTGGTTACAAACCGTGTAGTGTGTTCGAAGTAAAAAAAAAATAAATATGCTTGTCTGAAGAATTTAAAAGGCAATAGTTCACGGTTAACAAATTGCCTCCTCGAATGACTGGTGTACGATTTAATGAATGTTTTAGGAGCGGTTCAAAACTTGATATATGTTTTTTATTCTATTTTAGTTTTTAACACAATATACAATTACAAATGAAAGAGCTATAAATGGCGTGAAATATGAGTTCAAGTTCAAAACCTCATTTAAGCGAATTATTTTTAGCGTTTCGTTCTTTGTCGCGGTATTTTTATGTTAAACTAAGAGCAAGCTATAAGATAAAGAAATTTTATTTGAATTAATAAAACGTTTATTACACTTACATAAAACATTTCGAATTAAGGAATTTGTCCTGGAACATTTTACAGTATTTCGGAATTCTTTTATTACTGATTACCTTAAATGAATGCATTCTTTAACAACTTAGAAACCGAGTTTTTATAGATTTTACCGGGTGCGCTATTAGTGCGTCGGCGCAGTTTAGCGTGAAAACTATCAAAGCAAACTATTGTACATATATAGTACACCACAGCACATTTTGTAAAATTATCTACAAATATACAGGGTGTTTCAAATTTCGGCAACTGCCTTCAATTTTTATATTTTAAATGAATTGCTATATTTTTTATTAATCCTTTTGATTGCCACTAAATTACCTTTGCAGTGATATGTGATTATGTGTACTTTCGATAATTACTTTTGGCTATATTGCAAAGTTTGTTAAAATTTTGACAGTTACAGGACTCTAACATTTTAAGACATAGCCTGAAAACAGATATAGTGTCGTGAGTTACTCTTTTGCTATCAATTTAGGGGCTAACACTTTATACATTTCAAGGTGGTATTATGTAGAAATATATACGGGGTGTTAAATATGTCGTGCAACATTTATCGAAATTCAAACGTTTTTTTTCGTTTTTTTTTATAGAACCTATATTTTTTGAGAATACAATTTCCTTGTTAAATTGCCTTCAAAATGGTACTAATAACATAATACTTATTTCCAGTATTTTCGAATATATTGCACTTTTATTCTCTTGGTTTCCGGGTTGGAACCGCGTCGTTGTTGTAGCTTTAGCCGACGTTTCGTCCACCCTCATATGTGACATCTTCGGGGCTGTAATTGCACACTGACTGCATATTGCACTTTTGTCTGTAATATCCGATATGTGGGCATCTAATATACAGCAGTTGCCAGATAAAGGTTACCACCAGCATTTTTCTGAGAATGGAGCAGAAATAGTTGTTTACAGTTATATGATGTATGCCGAAAGCAACAATACATATTCACATTTACTTACCAATTGTTAAATTATAAAAAAAAGAAGGAAAAAAGGACTTTCGGCCAGTGGGTCGTATGAGTAATGCCAAATTTTATTAATATTACAAAATAATAAATTCAAAAAAAAAAACTTAAAAATAGTTAAGATGATGTAAAGGATTCATTCAGAATTTTTATTTAATACTTGGTATGCCACCCCGGGCTTTTATACCAGCTGCAAGCCTTACCTGCATTGACCTAATGAGAGTTTGGCAATAATGAACAGTTATTTCATTTTTCCAATCTTCTGAAATGGCTGTTTTCAATTCAGATTTATTCTTTGGACGTTTCTTGCTCACGTGCTTTTTGAGAATAGCCCAGTAGTTCTCGATGGGGTTCAACTCTGGACTGTTTCCGGACCACTTCAATGATGTAATGCCCCAATGCGTTCCAAGTACTGCTTTACCTATTCAAAACAGAAAAGAGAAAATGCTGCATATTTCTTATGGACAGTGTCCCAAAAATATTTCTTACAATCTTCGCCCCGTGGCATGATGCAGAATCATCTTGGAAAATTTGGTCAATAACTAAAGGAAACAGAACATCTATGGAGGGTTCAAAAAAATCCTTAAGGATATCAATATATCCACTAGCGTTTAAATTGCCGTTAATAAACACCAGCTCACTACAACCGAAGTACGGTATGCCACCCCAGATAGTATGAGTTGGTGGAAATTTGTTTCGGGTGATAATCGTGCTTTGATCGAAATCTTCGTTGACTCTTCGGCGAACATATGAAACGCCATTGAACTGGTTTAGATTTATTTTTGACTCAACCGTAAATATAACTCCTTTCCAGTAATTTTGAGTCCAGTTTTGATGCTGTCTTGCAAAATTTAGCCGCGCTGCGTGCATTTTACTGTTAAGAGTCGGCTTCATCCTAGGAATCCTTGCTTTTAGTCCAATAGATTGTAGCCTTCTGGACACTGTTCTTGGGCTGATTTTAGTTCCACTCGTTATTTCCATCTCATCAGCTAACTCTTTTAAAGTTGCAAATCTATTGCAGAGACATATGACTTTCAAATTTCGATTCTCGCGTTCTGTTGTCTTTTTATTGGGTTTCTCCGTCCCTGGAGATCTCAACAGACTTTTGGTAGACTCGTATTTCTTTAAAAATTTTAACACAGTAACGTGACTATACCTTATTCGCCTCACACTCTTTTCTGCGACCGAAAACATCGTGGATCACTATACAGTATCAGTTTTTCCGAAATAAACTCGTATGACAATCACATTCTGTCACAAAACATAACTTAAAATATCTACAGGTAATCTAAAACATTTACCGTTATAATAAAAAAGAGAGTTACCAACGCGTTGTGCGAAATTCGAAGAAATTGTACCGAATATATAATTTTTCGATACTGGTAACCTTTATCTGGCCACTACTGTAGCTAGAGGACCATGATTTTCAAGCAAAATCAAATATCAAATGGTGCCTTTGATATTACGCGCATTATTATCTTAGTTACCATAAAAAATATTACACTGTTATATTTATTCCCAGTACGTTCTAGGGTATCACAATTTTAATACGTATCACCCTAGAGCGTAAAAGGCAATAATTAAGTACCACGTTTCTTTATTTTGTTTTAAAATTGTGAGATAAAAATGGAACCATTTACCTCGACGCAATTGTTCTCTTTTACGCAAATTGTTTGGATTGTGTTCAAGTAATAAGAAACTGTGCGTAATACAAAATTATTATTATTTTCAATTCCTAAAAAGCAATGTACACTTTTAGATTTGTTCATAATAAAATAATCTTAATTCAGAAGTCTCTATACGGACTGGCTTACATTTTGAGCCAAGCTGTCCTCGTTTAATTGAAGAAAGGCGTTTCTTACTCGCTGCTACCTGTTTTTCGCCATTGTAGGGGGTGTCGTGTGAACAGTTTTTATAGTAGGCCATAGAAAAACATCACAAAGGATATTCCGCTGACATTCTTGATGCGAAGAGTGGATTTCCGTTGCAAGCGCCAAGAACAACTATCATGTCTATGAACTCTTCTTTCGAGAAATTCTTTTTTAGTTAATGAAAGTTAATAAAAAATAACAGCAATGGTATAATTGACAACAAGATTAAAGCAATATATAATAACGAACATATAAATAATTCAAATTACAATAAGTGGGCTCTAATAAAATTATAACGAAGACTAAAACGCAATGACAGCAAAGAGAAACTACGAAAGATAACTTTATGTGGAAATTTTAGGCAGAGACTTAATGTTATAATAATAATAATAATAATAATAACGTTTATTGATTCAAGGTGTCGAATGACAATAGAATCAGTCAAAATGAAATGCAAAAAAGAAAATAAAATTGAGCTGAAGGCGTCTATAAAGTTTTCTGCCTAAATATTGGAAACCCTTAGCATAAACATCTAATTGATGCGTTGGTAAGTAGGAATTGTTGCAGTGACGAGTCTCGTATGCGTGAACATTTTTGTTTTTTGGGTATTGATCTTTATTTTTATGTATTTAGCAGAGAGCTTCCAAAATATAAAGGGATGGTAGAGTTAAGAAATTATGTGAGATAAAAACAGGTTTACATGAATCTCTCAGTTTTATGCCACTAATAGCTCTAATAATTTGCTTTTGAGCTATAAAAACACTTTTAGCTGCAGAAGAAGTTCCCCAAAGAAGAACTCCATAATAAAGCCGAGCTTGAATTTCAGAATAGTATACAGAAATAAGGGTTTCCAGAGACAAGCTAGATTTTAAGAAACGGAAAAGATAAGCTTTTTGATGCAAGAGATTCGTAAGATAATCGCAGTGTTCATTCTACAACAGATTATCTTGCACTACAACTCCTACGAACTTAGCAGAGTGTAGTTGCTGCAAAGGTTTAGCACCAACATGGATGTCACAAGTAATGTTTTGGGTACGCTGAGGAGTGTGAAGTACTAGAAAATTAGTTTTATTGTCATTCAAACATAATTTATTAGCACAAAACCAATGATTTATACGATCTATTGCGGCGTTACCTGCAATTTCAACTTGATTAGAATCGCTACCAGAAATAAGTATAATGGTGTCATCCGCATACATAGAGAAAATCATTTACAAAGTTATATATGTCATTCATATATAAATAAAAAAGCAGGGGGCCTAAAACAGATCCCTGAGGAACCTCATGGGGAACGAGCACACAGCTGGACTTGTATTTTTTGAATCTATTGTTTGAAAGGTGCGTAATGAAGACAAATTGTATACGTCCCTCCAAGTATGAGTGTATCCATTCAGCAGCATTGCCTCGTATACCGTATTCGTATGGTTTCTGTCATAATAAGGAATGTTGAACGCAATCAAAAGCTTTGCTAAGATCACACAAAATGGAAAGTGGAGTATTGTTTCGTTAGATAGTAGGTTTCACGGCCATCTATATAGCTGTATTAGATGTGCGGTGTGCCACATATCAAATATTACAGACGTATTTCCCAAGAAAGTGCAAACCGAAAATACTGGAAATAAGTACTACGTTATTAGTACCATTTTAAAGGTAATTTTACAAGGTAATTGCTAGCAATATCATCAAATGTAGGTTCTATTTAAAAAAATTGAAGAAAAAAGCTTTTGAATTTCGATAAATTTCTGCATGACGGATTTAACACCTTGTACATATTTTTACATTGTACCATCCTGAAACGTATAACGTGTTAGCCCCTAAATTGATAGCAAAATAGTCACTCACCACACCATATATGTTTTCTGTCTAGATCTTAAAATGTCAGTCTGTAAATGTCAAAATTTTAACAAAACTTGCAATATAGCTAAAAGTAATTATCGAAAGTGCACATAACTGTACATCATTGCAAAGGTAATTTAAGTGATTATCCAAATAACCAATAAAAAAATATAGCAATCCATTTAGAATAAAAAAGTTGAAGGCGGTTGCGGAAATTTCAAACACCTTGTATATTTATAGGCAATTTTACAAAATGCGCTGTGGTATATACTGTTATGTTATGTTCAACGTTGTATCTACGACAACAACAACTTCTCTCAATTGTCACCTCGGTACTGACTAAATGTCAGTATGGCCACTCGTTGGTAACTAAATATCCCTCTTGCGGGGAAAATTTAAAATTTTATTATAATTACCATCCCCCCTCAGCCAACTGGCCTTGGAGCGAGGACATTATATTTAAAAATATAACTCCAGATAATGACGAGTGTGGGGTATCATGGACAAATCTACTCGTTAGTTGATTTTTCTATTTACTTATTTCGTTTACTTAATGTAAAGATCGTCTGGAATAAGCAACAGCATAAATTGCAAAGTACAACAGATAATATTTCATCAATTAAATCTTTATCTGAAAGGTTTCTGTAAATTAGCAGTGGATTTTATCGTTTAAAGCTTGTTGGTGACAGTTCGGACCACAGAATCATCAACATACAATCTCCTGGTTAAGTCACTGCATTCGTTCTCGTATGCTAATATCATTTGATTGAAAGTCCTCGAAAAGTTAGTTTCTATTTGGGTTAAATTATCAAAATTGGCTGTGAAATAGAACAATCGCCGGTCTTTCGCGATTTAAAATTAATGAAAGATGAACGACACGATACATTTTCATCAATCTTTATTCGGCCTCGGTTGAATCAAAGTTTGTCTTAAATCCAATCCCAATATAAGTGTTCGTTGTATATTTAAAGTCTTTATTAGAAGAGAAAAAGGGTTAAATATCCAGTGCAGGCAGTTTTCTGTAGTGGGTATATAAACAGAGGGTTTATATACATTGGCATCGTTCAAAAGTTTCAAGGTTAGTTAATTTTCAAATTTTACAATTCCTTAATTTCTTTTTGCTAAGTTGGAAATTCATTCCAAAAATTGCCGTAAGGGTATCTAGGGATACCCCCGAACATACAAGAATCGTTTATTCAAATTAAATTAGAAAATTTAACAAAATTTGAGAAAAACCTTTGAGAAACCTTTGAGAAAGATATTTCAGTACGTACAGAAAATCTCATTTCTCCATCTTTGGTTTTCACGCTAAACTCCGACGACATACTAATGGCCCACCCGGTATAAAAGACTTTAGGGAAATGTTAAAGAACTAAACAATTGACTTTTAGACGAACTAAAGAAATTTGTAACATATTTATTCTGTGAATTATCTTAGGTGAGTTTAAAAAATAAGTTAATGTAAGTACTGCGTTAATGAGTTACTATGCCGCATTCCTTATTGTTAATATAGCAATGTAGGACAGTAAAGTGAAGTGTGTTTATAAATTAAACCAATATGACGACGTTAATAGTGTAAACATTTCACTTTTTAGAAAAGATGGTTGGATAAGTGAGATGACTGTCTGGAATGACGGGACGGGAATTAAATATCTCGCATTCTGCATAGTTGACTGACAGACGGTACGTTGCTTATTTGCATATTATTTTATGAGATTGCTGTGCTGAAGAAAAGCCGGAAATTGAACTTAAGATCAAAGACTAAGCAGCACGTAATTTGCGCTATTAATGCGTTTCATATTGGACGTAGTTAGCAAATTTCAATTATAAACTTCCTTTCGAAATAAAGCTGAATATTACACCATTACTCGCGTAATTAATGTAATAATTTCCAGTAGACGACAAGCATTTACATTAGTCATTTTGTTTTTGACAATATTGTAGTATTGAAATGTCTGTTCTCGGATTTTTTTTTGTTAAAAATTGGAATTTTGTAAGTTAATTAAATTTTTAACTCGTTTGTGGGATTCGGGAGTATTCTTTGATACTCTTCCGGCAATTATTAATGAATTTTAATGTCAATAAATTGAAATTAACGAATGTTAAAATTGAAAAAATTAAACTAACCTTGATTTTAAGAAGATATCTTATAAACACCATGTTGCTTATGACATTTACTGGAAATCTGTTTTTCTAACCTTCAATTTTTTCTTCTACCTTGAATTTACTTTCTAATTTCTATATCGAACACTTTAAATTGGGACCGCTGGCAAAATACTAGTTAACTCGAAGAAAGTTTAACCAGGATTGATGAATTTATTGGCGTCCCTATTCTCTTTTATTTTAATCGCGATGGCGATTGTTTCTTCCCACAGCAAATTTTGATGATATCTACCCAAATATAATCTCACGAGGAATTTTTGATAAATAAAGTTATTTATATTAAAAATACAAAAACTTCCCGAGGTAAGTGAAGATACCTCAATGAAACATATTTAATGTACGAAATAATGTTAGAAATACCGTTGAATTTACCCTGTTGTTTGTTTTGGGAGAATTTTACATTAATTTTGAAGAGTTACGAAAATAGGAAGATGAACTAAAAAGGAATAACTTTACTGTTTCTCCCCGTTTGTTTTCTGGACTTATATATTTCATTTGTCGTCCACATTCCAAGGTCAGTCGGCCTGAGGGGAAATTGTGGCTTTCGAAAAATAGCTTTTATTCGACAGAGGGAATTTCATTTCTATCGGGTGGCTATCCTGAATACCCAATACGTTTGGGACTGACAGCTGATATTTTTGAAGTAAATATTGAAAGTAACAGTATTTAATATTATTTTAGGTATGATGAGAATTTATTACAAACTAGTGGCACTGAATATGTAAAGGGTTTCCCAATGAGAATGATATGTTTTTAAATGTAAATAAAACATAGAAAAAAAAGTTAATCCAATTTTTTTATTATTTGAAAATTTCATCGATAGCATTTGTTTTAAACAACACGTCACTCAAATGTCCTCCGCGACTACGAATGCAAAAGCGAATTCGATGAACCCAATCTTCAGTTACTTTATGGAATAAATCCGCATTAATTTCACGAAAGCAGCGTTCTATGTTAGTTTTCAAGTCCTCTACTGTCTGCGGTTTGTTCGTATAAACCAATGATTTAATGTAACCCCATAAAAAATAATACAATGGTGTTAAACCGCAGCTTCTTGGAGGTCAAGCATCTGGCCGAAGTTGTCCAATTCTTCTTGGATCTCTCGCATCAAGAGAAATCAATGTTTTAGGAAACTTTTCTTTCAATAAATCAATGGTTTCACCAGAAGTGTGACATATGACACCGTCCTATTGGAAGAACATGCCATCAAAATTCATTTTTTCCAACTGGGGCCACAAGAAATCCGTTATCATCGTTCGATATCTTTCACCATTCACTAACCGCATTTCCTTCGTCATTTTGGAAAAAATAAGGTGCGATGATGCCACCATGCCTTAAACCACAGCAGACAATGACTTTCTCTGAATGCAAAGGCTTCTCAAGAATTTCATGTGGATTATTTTCACTCAATAAACGGCAGTTTTGCTTGTTTATATAACCGTTTAGCCAAAAATGAGCTTCATCAGAAAAGATTTCTCTGGAGCCCAATTGTTAAACAAACGACGCTTATGATGGTCAAGCGGCTTCAGTTCTTGAGTCAGCATAACCTTGTGAGGGTGTAAACCCAAATCCTTCCTCAAAATTCGCCAAGTTGTTATCCTTGAGAGTCCAACTTCTTGAGAACGACGATTTACCGACACACTTGCATTCTCTGCAACACTGGCTCTTACAGCAGCAATGTTGTCTAGATTTCTTGCATTTCGTCATCGCTGTGGTGTTCTTTTATCGTGTAGAGTAAATTCACTTTCAAACTTTTTCACGATTCGACGAATTGCAAGCACCGTAGGAAGATTATTTCTTCCAAAATTTTCACGTAACGAGCGACTGGTTTGGACAAAAGATCGATTATTTTGATAAAACTTTTGAATAATAACGAGACCTTGAAGCGTGGATCTCACCATGATGAAATGCTACACTATACTGAACACAACTGTCAAGAAATTATATTTCTTTTTATTTCCAAAATGGCCGCCGTGGCATTTCGAAAACATCATAGCTATTGGGAAACCCTTTATAACATAAGAATAATATTTAGTAAAATTAATAAAAAACATACACACACGACATATTAAAATAATATTAACCACTATAGTGCATCTCAACATCCAGGCATGGCAATTGTATGCAGGCTGAGTTTTTTCTGATGTTTAATATGGGGATATCGGAAACTAGCGGTGATAGAGAGACGGTTAAATGGGGAAAGAAATGCGGTTTTACGAGCTCAATTGAATGAGCCTCTTGTTTTTTTTAGAGAAACTGTACGCCTAAATCGATATCTCGAAAAAACTGTTTTTTGATTATTTCGTTCGGTGCCTGTAGCTCTGTTATTATTGACTTTAGAAAAAACAGAGTAAAGGAGACAGTTGTACCTAATTAGGTGTTTAATATGGCAGTCTAACCGAACTTTTTATTTCGGCTATAATTTTTGAGGTATGATAAAAAATTGTGTTTTTTTAATAAGAATCACAATCGGGCATGACCTCATAAAAGGCACCTTTTCAGTGATTCACAACGATATACCATTTGACATAATTATTTTTATAAGTAAATAAATTACCACTATTTCCTCTTTTCATTTTCGAACTGTTCACGTAGTAAGCTATGGAAACAATTGAGGGATGCACAAACTTCAAGATACTTCCCAAAATGTTTCTTTTAATTTAGAAATTGTAATCATAATTATTATGTTGGTGTGAAATGTTTATTCTGATGGAATTACGATTCTACAAATAATAAAAGAATTATCTGGTACCAAAGTGCTAGTGGAAGAGAAGCAAATTAGTATATCATAAATTGATATTGCTCGAGCTGAACGACCAACTTGCAAACTCGTAATGCAAGCGCCAAGCCGATATTCTTGCGAATAAAACAAATCCAGTAGGCCATGAAAAACAAAACATACATTGTTGTACTTGTATTAGTTAGAACCGAAGATTTTAATTCTTTTAAGTGCTAACATACGCGAAAAATTGAATTAATTACAGAGCATTTTCGAATCACGATTTAAGTAGTATGATTTCGAAAAAGGTTTAAGCGCTTATAAGTTCCAGGAAAGTTTGGATTCAACCTTTAATGAAAAAGCACATTTTTTGGCTACAATTTGCCGATGAAATAAATACTTTGAACGCGAAGTTCTAATCAGCATCAGAGAGAAGCAGGACGTCACCGAAGAAGATGTTGCTGCTGTTAAGAAAATAATTGAAGACGACAACAGAGCCACATATGTTGTAATAGAGCATCAACTCAAGATTGGATTCTCAGCTGTTAAAACAATCATGCTTATGCTCAGGGCCGTTCCTAACCCTTTTGCTGCCCCGAGCAAAAACCAAATTTTCCGCCCCCTATTCTAAGATGTTTACAAAATTTGCTTGCTATTTTTATTTCATGACGTCTATTTGATTCTACAATTATTGTAGGTACTAAATATAGGTAGGTACTAGATTAATACAAGCAAATAATTTAAATTTATTTATTTATACAATGTGAATTTTAAAAATTGACGTAATTAACTAACTCTTACGTACATTTAATACTACATGGAACACAAATCAACAAAATAAAACTATATAACAACAAAAGAAACAAACAACATTACAAAAATATGTTATGGTTGATTGATGATAAATTTGATTAACATACAACAAAACTCGTCTTGCTTTTCTTGACGCAAAATTATCGATAATTTGACTCAAATCATGATTTTGGCAAATGTCTTGCTCTATTGCAATCATCGCAAGATTGGTCAGCCTCTCTTGGAACATGGTGGATCTCAAATAATTTTGTATAATTCGCAGTTTGCTAAAGCTCCTTTCACCTGATGCGACGGTTACCGGTAAAGTTAAATAAATTCTGAGTGCAACAGCTAAATTTGAAAAACAAGAAATCAGTTTTTATCGTCATATTCGGTTTCAGCGCACCAAAAAACCTAATAATATACATATTTTTCAAATGTGGATTTTCAAACCCACAAGGGGGTTGTAAGGGAGTGCTAGGGGAAAATTGGATAGTTAAAACCTTTTTTTATTGTCATATTCGGTTTCAGCGCCCCAAAATACTTGGGAAAAGGGGGGTTTACTCTCTGGGTTTCGACTTTTTTTTGTGTGCCTGTGTTATTAGCAGTTACTTTCTAAAATATACGCAAAACATAATGTTTCTATTTACTTTGCAATCAATATTTAGAACAACACAAAATTCATCCGCCAAATCGACTTTTTTTACGAATTAATTTCGAACACGAAGAGACCAAACATTACGCTCAACGGTCATCAACTCATAAACATTTTAAAAATTATCGCAGGCTTTTATATTATCCACCAATATAGGTATTTCACCGAAATAAAGGTTTTTCCCTTTAAAAACAGAGAACGAGAATCGTTTAAAGCAAAATGAAAAGAAAAGACAGAGATCGAAAGAGAAGCTCCAACACCGTTGATGGCGTGACCTATTTCTTTCGGTGCTTCCCAAAAAAATGCTATTTTGTAGCTGCCTTTGATGGTATTTTCTTGTAATTCCTCGATTTCGTTTAAATAGGAAATTAGGGATTGATTTATTTTTACTGTATAAAAATTAAAAAGGTATAAATGTTATTTACTCCTTTTGTGCCATATTTTAATTTTTGCTTTATTTCTTGTCCGTGCCGCCTGCCGCCCCCTTAACTTTGCCGCCTGCCGCCCCCTTAACTTTGCCGCCCCGTGCAATTGCACGTGTTGTGACCCCGCACGGCACGGCCCTGCGTATGCTAATTTGTCGCAAAACCTGAGACTTTTAAAAAATGGCTAAAATTGTGACAGGTGAAGAAATGTATATTCCGTTTTTCAACGTCAAGAGAGCCGTGCATGGATCCGTAAAGACGAAGAAACGAGCTATGAAAAAACTTACGTAGGCGATGTTTTTTACGGGCTTGGTATGGCGATGCTTAGTTACATTTTCCTGGAATATTAGCACAATATTTTTTCTCCACACAGTATATACATATGTACGCATGTATGTTTATAAACTTGTATAATGTATGTTTATTATTACACAGCTATACATACAATAAGTCTATATTTATTTCAAAGTTCTTAATTTCGTTGGTTTTTCCAAAATATGAATCCCGGGGAGGATTCGAACCTGACATCTCCCGTTCTTATGCCACGAACGAATCACTTTTTGAATACTTCGATGTTCATTTCTGGCATAAGACCCTGTGGTGTAGTGGTTAACACGCTTGTCCGACGAACGGAAGATATCAGGTTCGAATCCTTACCGGGGTTGGTATTTCTCAAAAATTTAATTACGTCGGAAATCACGGATTTTCACATTTCAACGACGGAAGCCAATGTACATTAATTCTAAACTTTTTATTTCTAACATTAAAAAAAAATCAATACATCAGTCTCTATAGAATGGTAAAATGTATAGAACTGTAGTCGCTGAAATTGATTCACAGTTATCGAATGGCAATATAACAATGATTACGTCAGATTCATTGTGCGGAATAATTGATGCTACAACATCTGCGTCTGTAGTAGAAACGGAAAGCAATAACCACTTTTTAAGTATCTGGTAAATACGCGTTATAAATCATTTTAAAGTCTCACAATGCTGCTTCCATACCGACGGTATAATTAATAATGAGAAATAATAAATTTCCGATAAATAACTGGCAGAAATTTATTCCTCTATTGTTTTCCTTTCTTATGCACCGATAGGTATAAAAGCAGCTCCAACAATTATAAATTTAAATTAATTCGATTTCATCGATCTGTTTACAATAACCGATAAACAGTCTCGACTCGGTACTAGTATTATTATTGTGTCTGAGACTTTCGTTATTATTTATGCGCCTTGTCGGCTGTGGTGTTAAGGATTGGTGTTAGGTAAGACAATTGAAGTGGTAGTATAATGTATTACATATACATGCCTTAAAAGAAAAACGTTGGGAATCTATTTTTAAACTGTCGATATTTTCGAGATCCCAAGAAAAATATGACATAACTTTTCTAGCGCGGTTCGAATGTCAGGTTTGTTTTACATTTTGTGGTTTTTTTAAACGAATGATTAACACCATACCAGGCTACTGTGTAAGATTCCGCGTTATTTTTAGATGTAATGGAATGAGGAATTTGTATTCTAAAATTTTGGATTTTTTCGAGCAATAGGGCAATATTTTAATATAAATTTATTCGCCTATTAACATCCATTTTTCTAATAAAAGGCTAAATTTAAGTCTGTATTATTTGCAAAAGTTTTCAGTATACTATTTGTAAAAAATAGAAATCTTACAAACACTTATCTTCTATTATTTCAGTAGTTCTCGGAAGCTGGCCCCGTAAATTTAGAAAACAGCAATAAAGAAAAGAAGTAGAGCATTTAAAAATCCACAGGAGGTACATATTTATTATTTAAGAATTTATTATTTCAGGATATATAGACACTGTTTAGTAATGGTGATAGTTTACGTACATACATTTGAATCATATTTTCTCACAATATTCATATTGTGTAAGGCCTCCTACAACGCAAGTCTTGTTATTTTTGAAGATGCTTGGTTATTTTTCGATCATTTCTTTGATATTTCTGATGTTGGATTGAATGAAATCCAGACAGGATACGTGACCTACAATTGGGACATATGTTTTGCAAATTCTTTAAGTTTATTTATCTTCGTTAATAACTTCCTATATAATATATCTCTTAAAACAAATACACTTCTGTAAACTCTTTGATGCAATTCCCAAGGGTTGTTGTAAATTACCAAGATTATAATTAAGAATCAACAAACATTTTAGACTATAACAATATATTTGTTGCAAATTCGTTGTAATAGGATATAAGTATGTAATCCATGTTTCTCGATTTTGCAATAAATTATATGGTAGTATTTCTCTTATCCAGACGAAGTAAATAATCACCTTTCTAGTCACTGTTCTGTTTATGTATATAACGATAATATGGTGGATTAGGTCGGTGTTAATGATACTGAGGGGATTGGAAGTATATGAAACTAATATTAAAAAGGAAAACAGGCACTCAAGTGGTAATAGAAGAAAGCTTTGCACCTGCTTCAAAATATAATTTATATTAAGGAGTAATAATTAGAGTTTGTTAAAAAGGTGATGCCGGCACTGGCGCACCGCATAAAAGTAGGTACGTAATATACAATATTAGTGAAAAATAATATTGTTACCTTTTCCTGTCGTCTTGATGTCCACTATGGCAATTGGCAACCGCCTGGTAAGCTGCGTAGAATTGCAACATCACCAATGCTTCCATTGTTGATTCATTCAGCCGTTGACGGTGTTGTGAATACGTTGTCGTATACTTCGAAAATGATCGTTCGACATTCAGTGAGGTAAGATCTGCAAATGTCAGATATTCCTTTTCCTCATCTGGGCACTCTTGATTTTCAGTTACAGACCGAACCTTTTGTAAATCGGGATTTTTCGTTAAAATTGCACCAAATTTTTGAGCAACATCGACTCCTATAGTATTCGTCAAGTTTTCTAGAGCGGCTTGTAAATTGTTTATGCAATTTAATGCGTCTCGTGCAGATAAGTGACTGTTTTCTAATTGCTCACTAGCTTGTGCAACTTCAGAATAGTTCATGGATCATCTATTTGTTGTTGAATATCCGAATTGGAAAAAAGTTGCTGACTATCTCGAACTGCTGCAGAATCATTTGAATCAAGTTTCAAAATGACATTTTTTACTTGTGAAAAATATTTCTGATAGTAAGATGGAGCCATGTTCTCCATCGCGTTATTACAGGCTGAGGTGGTGGTGGTAATTTCGGACACCATTGTTTGAATACACGGATATGTTTGGGAGATTTGATGAACACTCTTTTGGTAGATGCTATTAACTTATCCACCATCGGATACTTCTTTCGAATGGTTTCTGCTACGAGGTAACACGCGTGTATGAGGCATGTTATGTGAAGAAAAGTCGGAACGCATATTTTCAACATCCTACAAACTCTCAGCATTGTTGCGGCTCCGTCAGTAACGAACATTGTGACTTGAGTTCCTGTGACACAAAATTCTCTCAACGAATCTTTTATTATCTTGACAACGGTTTCTGCATTAGTTTTCTAAATCCTTTTACTGGATAACAACAATGAAGCTGGTGGACCATCACGTTTTAAAGGACGCGCTACAACATGATTGACGCTGCGTTTCTGAGCATCAGTTGTTTCATTCACACATAGGCAGATTTTCTTATTTCTCAACTCGTCTTTTGTACATTCCTTTACTGTACCTTGCACACGTGGCAAATCATATCGTAATTGCATAGATGTTGGCAGCTTCCATGAGGGAACATACTTAGCCCAAAAAAGACGAAAGTGTTCATTATATACTGGCTGTTGTGGGATGTTGCACACATTTAACATAAAAATAAAATCATATAAAAATTGTCAGTATGGAATACTGCTTCTTAAATTCAATGCATGACGTTTACTTTTACAATGTTTTCTAGATTCAAACCTATCGCGGCTTAGCAATCCGCTATTGCATATTGTGCTGACTTCTATATTCTAATCCAGGGAAATGCCTGAGATATTTATTCACATTCGAAGGGAACGTTACGCCCTTTGGGCGTCCCATCTCCGCGTACTTATTTGGCGAGCAGCGTGCAACGTACTGTCGCTTTGAACTCTCTCGCGGTACTGTCGAGATCGACTACGAGTTGAAAATTACCACTACCTACGGCGCTACCGCTACGCTACTGCCATCCGGTACCACCTTTTTAACAAACTCTAGTAATAATAATTCCATTCTGACAAGCTCCCTGATTAAAATAAGAACTCATAAGATCTCACTTGTCGTAAATACCAAAGTAATATATTAGCTTGTAAATCTAATTTTTTTACACTACTTAAATTTTTTATACCGGTTAAATTTAAGAAAATTGAGTAAATTTCTACATTGGTAATTATAATGTAATAAACACATGTGAAAATATACATACGTTAATATGGTAACGGAACGCTATTGGACAATGGTTAGAAGATGGAAAGAAAAAGATCCTGGGGATTGTAGCCGATCGAAATAAAAACCCCCTTCTGTGAAATTCTAAGCTTTCTCATACTTTATTTATGTTTCATCAGAGAAAAACAACTGAAACAGCAAACTTACTTAGACATCAAACACTCAAATCCATAGGTTACTTACACAGGAGATAATAATATTCAACAAACAAGAGAACATCAGGATAACTTCGTCAATAATTACAACATTAAAATTTACTAAAATTTAAATTAAATTGATTAAAATAAAAAGGTTGCAGAACTACAACTCATGAGGTGAAGACGAGGTTATGATATACAAAATTGACGCCAAATATATTTGGCAGAATAGACCTCTAATAGGCAATAACAAGTTTACCAACTATAAATGACTTTACTGCAACCCAATAATAATGGAGTGTGCTGGTTGCATGCGTTGTAGGTCAAGTCAAAATTTAAGGGGACAATCGATCTCTATATTTGAATCAATATACAGGTCTCGCGTGGGCACGGTTGACGTGTGATCTTCAATCGCTGAGAGGGAGCGGGTGACTAATTATTTTTTGCTGTACGTATTCGCTTTACAAGATCTGTATATGTTAAATAGACAACTATAAGTGTCACTCAAACTATTAATGCCAGTTCTGAAATTGACCGTATAATTAGTTGTTTTTATGTAAAACATCTCAAGAAAAAGATGTTTGTGATACTTCTGTTGGTGACTGAAACATTATCTAAGTCAAAGTTATGGTGGTGTGTAGAAAGAGCTGTATTACTAGGGCAGCACAGCCTCGTTTATGTTGTGGGATCCTATTTTTCAACCATTGTTTGGTGGTACCAATATAAACTTTGTTGTAATCAACACAGCGGGTACTATAAACAATATTAGAAAGAACTTGCTGATCTATTTTCCATTTAACGTTAAGAAATAAATTATTGATAGTTAATAAATTATAATACGCTATTTTTATATTTGGAATATCTTTAAAAATTGAACTTAAGTTTTGTGACAAAAATGGTATACTCGGAAATTTGAAGTGCTTCATATCTTTCCTTCCAACGGCATGGCTTGAATGGTGTTGTTCCTACGAGGTGTAGGTGATTAAATATAATTGAATGTACTAAACTAGATGGGTACTCATTATTAACCTGGGCAAATATGCGGTAACAGCCAGAGGCGTGGTGAGCGCATAAAAGTTTACACATGAAATAGAAGGTAAGAAATAAATTATAAAACGTGCTGAAACACTTGCCGTTTTAAAAGTCTTCCGTGAAATCACAAACTGGATAACAGTTAAATATTTAAATCATTAAATATGTTTCCACAGCTGTTTCAGTCAAGTGAATACGACGTGCGGAATAAATGTTTTTTAATGCCGAAAACGACCGTTCGACATCTAGCGATGTTATATTTGCATATTTAAAATAATCTTTGAAACAACTTAATGCATCTTCATACGCACCTTCACAAATTTGTCTTAATATAAGAAAATTTCTCTAAAATCAAATTTTCGTATTACACACCAATTTGTTTCGCCTTCTACAGCGCATAACTGTGTGTGAACATCATTCACAATTTGAACAGGATCCACTAGCGACATCGAAACATTTTGTAATTTTTTTATTCCCTCCGCTAGTCCGAAGTAATTGTTATGAATAGTTTGTAAATCTCTTTTAACCTGACTATCTTGAAATATTTCCTGGCTTTTCTTGATTGCTGCAGCTTCTGTCGGATTGGATTTTAAAACTACCTTCTTTACTTGATCAAAATATTTGTTGTAGTAAAACGCAGCCTGCAACCATGTTCCCCAACGTGTAATAATCGGCTGTGGTGGTTCAGGTAAATCAGGACACAGTTTGTGAAATAGTCGGGTACGTTTCGGGGACTTTAGAAACACTGCCTTTGTACTAGCAATCAATGCATTTACTAGTGGAAAACATGTAGGCATCGTTTGTGCCCCAAGATTTAGAGTATGGATTTTACACGTCACATGTAAGAAGTTACCACTGTGTTCTTTAAGAGATTGGCCTAAAGAATGCATGTTTGCGGCACCATCGCTTATAAACATTAAAACTTGCATAGTTGAAACTTCAAATTTGTTCAATGAGTTCAACGACACCTTTAAAATCTCATCGGCAGTACAATTTATAACTCTTTTGGAAGCAAGTAAGGAGGATGACGGTCGATGTGGTTCCATTGTACGTACCATTACATTAACCACAGAATGTTTTTGACGATCTGTTGTTTCGTCCACATACAACCACAGCTTTTTATCTTTCAATTCCGTTTTCATTCTTTTTTTTATATGTTCACGAGCAAATGGCACTAATGGCACTATGTTTCGTATCGATGTCCGACTAGGTAATTTACAGTCTGCATATTTATTCCAGAAGGAGACAAATGCTTCTTTGTCTAGTAAACGAAACGATAGATTACATAAAATAAGAGTAACACATAAAGCAAATGTAAATTTTTCTTGGTCTCGTATGCCACTTTTTGCAGAAGAATGCTGTTTGCTTTCGATGTGACGTTGGCAATGGCTTCTGGACCAACACACTAAAGGGATTTTACAAACTAGACATTGAATCTTAGCGGCATCAAAATTAAGTCCGGCATGTCCACTATAAAGTTTTTAACTGTGTCTGCCATTGGTCGTCTTCGCGTCGTACCTAACTGCGACATTTTTAAAGCAAACATAAGCGTACAATTACGAAATAAGTTACGACAGCCAACATATACGCAGAACTACTCGCATACAGCATCGATTTAGTACTGACGCTGTGAAATAAATAATCGCCGACTCCGCACCACATATTTACTACACTGACTGTTACCACTGTTTGCCCAGACTACTCAATATTAATAAAAATATCAGAAAGTAACCTTGTATTGATGTCAAGAAAGCTGTAAGCGAAATAAGCAAAATTTTGTTCTTAAGTGGCCATGTTAATAGGATGGTTCTAACGGAAGTTGATGGAAAACGAGATTAATAAACGGCATCTACACTACTCTATATATAAATTAAAGCAATTGAAATACAAAGATTCGCTTTCATTTTGGCTTATGTATATGTATATATTATTATCACGAACAAGCCTAAATATTTATGCACGTCAAAAGCAAATATCAACAGAAATGCTATAAAACAAACTTTGAAGAGAGTTTTACATTTTAACACGTTCATAACAATCTGAGCCGTTTAGTAGCGCTCTACAATCGGAAAATGGATGTTACGTAACTCGTCAGGAATTCCGCATTGACGCTACGCTGCTTCAAAGCGTAAAAGCGAAGAAAACAATAGCCAAATAAACTTATTGCTTCTTTACAGGATCACTTAGTGTTAGTGATATTTATGCTTAAATTAAAATGAGTCAATCATGAAGTTGCTTTACTGAAGTAAATTGTCGTCACAAAACAAGTAGGCCTTAACTTGCCTTACTATCACGAGTTAACTCATTTCGCACATTAAATTAGGTACGTTACCGATTTTAACTTGAACGGATTATTTCGTAATATTTGCATTGAAAGGTCTTTATTTTCAGATAATATAACGGTTCTTTTCGATCAACAGCGTAAAAAGCGCATTATAACCACGTGCCCCAGCTGTTTTCTAAAAGGGACTATTTCGTATGTCTAGCATTAACATTGAATTTACATTCTTGTAATACAAAATACTATTAAATACAAAATTGGATTTGTTTTCTCGCTTGATGAGGTTAGGTTTTTTTTGCAATATTTGTGTATTCTGTTATTGAAATTACCATAGAAAGTGAATATTCTGAACACGATTATGTACCAAGCGATAATAAAAGTGTCTATATCGATGTTAGTGGAAGTGATTCTTCTGTAATTTCTGATTCAAAAGAAGAAGATGGGGCAGATTCTGATGATTGATCCTGCGGCACCCTCACGTGTCCCTTTCACTACAGAACCTAACACAAATTTGAAGTAGATGATGTAGAAAATATTCAGGAATATTTTTATAAATATTTTGACGAAGAATTGGTTGGTATTATAACTGTCGAAGCAAAGAGATATGCCGAAAACATTCGAAATGCGTCATGGAATCTTACAAGCAACAATGAAATTGTAATGTATTGTAATGTATTGTAATGTATTGTAATGTGTAATGTATCACAACGTACGTAATCAATCTATTGTATTTACCATCATCCATCGCCTGAGATTATATTAGTCATACCAAACATTGTCATTCATTCTTGTATCAAACATAATTAAGAATTGTTATTATCTACGTTAAATATTGTCCGAATTACTTATTTCCCAATTGTTCATTTTGATGAAGGAGTTATGTCAATATAAACTCGTATATCACAATATAAACAATTATGTTAATATAAACTCATATATCACAATATAAACTAGCGACGCACAGGGCGATTACATATAGACAAAACAAACAACCCTCTGCGTCACGCACTGCCATTATTATTGTAAATGTCATTTAGATATATCGTTCGTTTACTAATGATTAGAAATTATTATAAATATAAGCAGTAGAAATGTATAAGAGGGCATAGTATACGGAAGATCAGATCGCTTGTAACCAGTCTATCTTTAAGTATCGAGAAAGTTGTCTGTTGTATTCTATATTTTAATTAAACTAGTTAATTACAACTGAGGTGTTGTCTTCTTTCCGACGGTGCACACTACAAAACTGGTGTCAGAAGCGGGATTCTACTGATGTATTAATTGATTGACTAATTGATTGATACACAATAGAAGATTCAAGAATACGAAGGAAAGGAACATCCATCTTTCGGAATCGTCTGTGTGTAATAACCGAAGACTAGATCTGGGTTTCACCGTTTACCAAGAAGAAGAGAGCCATCAAGGTGTCCAGGAACAAGTCACTGCTCCAGCCTTCTAAGTCCCGGAAGTCAGCACCTCCAAGGAGTCTCATCAATATTCTTCGTAAAGCCTCAACAACTATGCTACTACATCTACTATCTCTGCAGTAAGTGGAACTAATTCTTTGTTATCTCGTAAATTACAAAAACTGTAATTTTGCATATTTTTACGTTATATACTTCGCTTTATATAAGATAACACTTAAATATATGAACAAATCCACAATATATCCAAAACTAGAGGACCTTAAATCAGAGATTAATAATAAACAAGAATCAATTATGTCTATCTCGTTAGATCTAGCAGAGAAAATGTTGTTCAAATTCGATGGTAATAAACAAAAACTATATGAATTCATAGATAATTGCTCTAAAGCTATGTCACTAGTTAAGTCAGAACATAAATCTGTACTTTTAACTTTAATTGAAACTAAATTAACCGAGAACGCTAGGGCACTAATAAGAAATCGTTCCTTCTCTGATTGGGATACATTAAAAAATCATCTTTTAGATGCATATTCTGAGAAAAGGACAGTTGGTCAATGGCAGCTAGAGCTAAATTCATGCCGTCAAAATTTCAAGGAAAACGTAATGAGTTTTGCTAATAAGGTTGAAAACTGCTATATTAAACTATTAAATTCTTTAGACGAAGAACTAAGCTCTGAAGCCAGGACTGCATGTGTGAATTTATTAAAACAACAAGCATTAAATGTATTTCTAACTGGGTTAAACAAGGATCTTAGCATTTTAGTAAAATCACAAAGACCTAATTCATTAGAAACTGCTATAGCCATAGCACTATCAGAAGAACAAGAGCAGCTTTCAAAACTTGAAATGTCTAAATATCAGAACATAAACAATTCGTTTACTAAACATTGCAATTTCTGTAATAAATCGGGTCACACTAGTTTCGATTGTAGGAACAAAAACAAAAATCAAGGTTCTAAAGTATATCATGTTCAACATACAAATTACGAAAAATCTCAACAACACCCGAATTCTAACTCTTCTAGACCAAAAGTGTGTAATTATTGTAAAAAAAATGGTCATCTAATATCAGAATGTCGAAAAAGAGAATACAACAATAGAAAAAGAAATCTAGCTACTAATTCTCAACCAAGTACCTCGCAACATTTAAACTCCAATCGTTCCGAGCGGACGGTCATGCAACGGAACACCAATTCAATAGTGGCCGAATCTTCTCAATAAATCTAGGAGCTACTACCTCATTGTCATTAGATATTCCAGAACTAAATAGCGTAGGGAAATTTCTAATTGATACTGGTGCAAATATTAGCCTCATTAAAAATTCTAAGATAGAATCTACTACTGAACTCCATTTATCTAAATCAATTTTACTAAAAGGTATCGATAATAATGTCTTGAATCCTACATATACAAATCAATATACCAATCTTACCATTCCTCTTGAAACAAATTCTACGAAACATATATTCTACATCATTCCTGATGATTTTCCTATTTCTTATGATGGTATTATTGGTAATGATCTTTTAAAACATTTCAAAGCTGTAATCGATTATGAAAGAGATCGCATATTCATACTAAATAAAGAATTTATTCTAAATCTAGATAAAACAAATTCAAGTCAAAATCTAAATCTTAGTCAGGAAAATAATCACTCAGAATTAAAAGAGGGTTCAACAGGTTTGAATAATGTGTTATTTACCATACAACCTCGCTGTGAAACGCTTGTTAGAATCAATGTCACTAATTATCCTAAAATTAACGAAGGTATAGTCCCTAATATAAAAATTCTTGAAGGCGTATATTTATGTTCTAGTATAGTTAAGGTGAACGACGATGATACAGCTGTTACCTCAATTTGAATGTAACTGAAAAACCAATAAACATTACTTGCTTAAATTTAATGTTAGAGCCTTATTCAGAAGAGACTAATATCCAAGAACATATATCTGACGTTAATTTTATAAACTGCAATAAAGAGCGCATACAAAGGTTAGCTCAATCTTTAAGAACAGAACATCTAAATAAAGAGAAAAAGATTCGCTGGTCAGAATATGTAAGGAATACAATCACGTCTTTCATTTAGAAGGAGACACACTTTCATTTACGAATTCCGTGCAACATAGTATACCTACAACAACCAATATTCCTGTAAACACAAAAATATATAGATTTCCTGAAGTCCACAAATCAGAAGTAGAAGACCAAATACAACAAATGTTAAAGCAAGAAATCATTACGCCATCATCATCTCCATGGAACTCGCCAGTATGGGTTGTTCCGAAGAAAGCAGATGCGTCAGGTAAGAAGAAATGGAGGATCGTAATCGACTATCGGAAGCTCAACGAAATCAGTGTTGGAAATTCGTACCCTTTACCGAACATTACTGATATATTAGATCAGTTAGGGCATTCGAAGTATTTCTCCACAATCGACCTTACCTCAGGATTTCACCAGATTCCAATGGATCCGGCTGATGCACAGAAAACCGCTTTTTCAGTACCCACAGGACATTACGAGTTTAAACGTATGCCTTTTGGACTTCGTAATGCGCCGAGCACCTTTCAAAGATTGATGAACACAGTTCTAGCAGGAATACAAAACTTTAGATGCTTTGTGTATTTAGATGACATCGTGGTGTTTGGAGGAGATCTTAATACTCATAATTGTAGACTGAGAGAAGTCTTCGATAGGCTTGCAAAGCATAATCTGAAAATTCAACCAGACAAGTGTGAATTCTTAAGGAAGGAAGTCATGTACTTAGGGCATTTGATCACAGACAAGGGAGTTAAACCTGATCCATCCAAGGTAGAAGCCGTTCGGAAATATCCTCAACCGCATTCTCAAAATGATATACGTTCATTCTTGGGTCTTGCAGGATATTATCGACGATTCATTCCCGAATTCAGCAAGATAACGCAACCTCTAACGAAACTCTTACGGAAAGGACAAACATTCCAATGGACAAGCACACAACAGGAAGCTTTTGAATCTTTAAAAACCTCCTTAATATCGGAACCTTTACTTCAATACCCCGACTTCACACAGCCTTTCATACTCTCCACAGACGCAAGTAATTATGCGATCGGAGCAATACTTTCTCAAGGAAAGGTAGGTGAAGATCATCCCATAGCATACGCAAGCAGGACGTTGAATAAAGCCGAAGGTAATTATAGTACTATCGAAAAGGAATTATTGGCAATCGTATGGGCCACCAAACATTTTCGACCATACCTATACGGTAGGAAATTTATGATTTTAACAGACCATCGACCACTTAAATACTTATTTAGTGTCAAGGATCCTAGTTCTAGATTGCTCAGATGGCGACTAGCTATAGAAGAATACGACTATGAAATTGATTACCGTGCAGGTAAGAAAAATCAACATGCCGATTCTCTTAGCCGAATTCAACTCGAGTCGCATATTACAAAAGTCAACCAGAAGTATGAAGAAGATACATACGAAGATTTTATTCATAGTCTATCACATAAAATTATAAACTTCAACAAAATCGAAGAAGTAAATACAAATTACATAAGTCAATCAGGCAACCTTTTAATTCCTATATCAGAAGATTTTGAGTACCTAAATAAACCATTAACTGATTTAATTGCCAAATTCCCTAGCATAGATAATTTAAGGCAATCTCAAATGAAATTAGGCGACATTAAAGAATTCTTAGTAGACAATGTAAGAATTTTCGTTTTAATCCACAAAAGATATTATTGGGACAAATTAGAAGCCAAAGATTTATTTAATTGTTTAGTCAAAATTAGAAACATTTTATTGGAACAAAATATCAATGAAATTAATTTACCTAGACTCGGTATAGGTCATGACAATGTAAGTTGGAATAAGATAAGATCCATGATGCGTTATATTTTTCGGAAAACAAATGTACTGATTAGAGTTCATCACGACGTTCTTATTACACCTCAACCAGAAGAAATTAACAACATTATATCAGAAAATCATTCAAGCCTAACATCAGGTCATTCAGGTTTTCACCGAACATATAATCGTATTAAACAAGCTTATAAATGGGCAAAAATGAAATTTGACATAAAGGATTTCATAAGGAGTTGTGATAGTTGCCAACGCAATAAAACGAACCGTAAGAAGACAAAGAAGCCTATGGAAATTACAACTACATCCTGTAAACCATTTGAACGAATAGCTTTAGATATAGTAGGTCCCTTACCTCTTACAGAATGTGGCAACAAATATATATTAACACTCCAAGATGATCTTACGAAATTTATGCAAGCTTATGCAATTCCGAATCATGAATCTATAACTGTAGCTAAACAACTTGTGCATAAATTCATTTGTAACTATGGAATTCCTGAGACTATTTTGACTGATCAAGGTAAAGACTTCATGTCAAAATTATTTCAAGATGTATCAAAATTATTTAAAATCAAACGTGTTAATTGTTCAGCATATCATCCAGAATCAAACGGATCTCTGGAACGAACACACTCTACCTTATCAGACTATTTGAAGAATTTTATTAATAAGGATCAAACCGATTGGGACATCTGGCTTGATTTTGCTACTTTTTCTTATAATACAACCGTCCATACGTCAACGAAATTCACTCCATATGAATTAGTTTTTGGAAACAAACCGGCAGTTCCTACGAATCTAACTCAACCGCCGACGTTTAAATACACATATGAAACTTACGTAGATGAATTACGATTAAGAATGCAGAAATCCCAAGAAATCGCAAGGGAAAATCTAGTAAAATTAAAGCAAGGTAATAAAAGCAGGTACGATAGCAAGGTTCGAGATGTTACATTTAAATTAGGTGATAGAGTATATCTTACCAACGAAGCTTCGAAAGTAGGTACATCGAAGAAGTTAGCACCTACATATACAGGACCGTATAAAATAGTAAGGGTTAATTCACCTGTAAATTATACCATTGTTGTTAAAAATAAAAGAACAGTAGTTCATGCCAATAGGCTAAAACACGCTTTTATTTCAGGTGTGTAGTACTACCTGTGATTATGACTATCGTCAACGACCGTTTTCCAACGTCACCTGGTATCTATTACGAAAACTTAGGACAACTGCGATTTTACGAAACTTATTGGGACGTTGTGAGCTTTATTAATTTAAATGATTTCAATTCAAAATTACAATTAGCTGATTACAATCACATAAGGATCGCTGGGATATGCCAAAGGATTAAGAAATCTACAATTACAAAATTATGCAACACTTCACTAATAGTGTTAGATTCAATTATTCCCAAAATCAAATCAAAATATACATCCGTTTTAGACACGACTGTGGCATCGAGGAAGAAACGCGGTGTAATTAACGGAATAGGTTCAGCTTTTAAAACATTATTTGGCACGTTAGATAATGCTGATGCCGAACGATATGATAACGCTATAAATTCGGTAATGCACGAAGAACAAAATCTTGATCATGTATTGAAGGACCAAATACAAGTAGTAAAAACGACACTTGTTAATTTCAATAATACTATTACCAATGTTGAAAGAAACAACATGATATTTTCAGAAAATTTTAATCGTATTGAGAAAATTTGGAATAATTCAACAAAAACATTTAGTACTATGACACTAAAACAAAATTTGGATGAACAATTTAGCTTATTAATACTATTAGTTAATGAAATAGATATTGAATTGTCTTCGTTAATAGACGCAATACTATTTGCAAAATCGAATATTGTTCACCCTATTGTTATATCACCATATCAGTATATACAAGAGTTAATTCGAATAAATCCATATTTGCCACCTTTAACCTCTTTTGCAGTACCTCTTGATATTAATTATGTCTCACAATTACTATCCTTGGTAACCATAAAAGTATCTAAATCCAATGATAAATTAATCTTTGTTATAGGTAATCCCCTAGTTATACAAACCAATTTTTTACTATATAAACTTCTACCTCTTCCAACAAGAAATCGTGATAATCACTTCATTTTTGTACTACCTAAAACAGAATATTTAGCAATTTCTAGTACAAAAACATCTTACTCTATTTTAGAAGATCTCGAATCATGTAAAACCATATCAATCAATGATCATATTTGTTTAGGAACTTACCCAAAACACTCAACACTTTCTCAGCCAATCTGTGAAGTGCAATTGTTAGTAAATAAAAACAAGTTACCTGATAATTGTGATACTCGAATAATTCCTACCTTATCAGAAACATGGTATCCGTTAACCACTCCTAACACATGGTTATATGTCTTAAATAATCCTATTAGTATCACGGTAAATTGTCGCGATAAAGACCCTGTAGACTACAATCTATCCAAAATAGGAACACTTTTCATTAATTCAAGCTGTAAGGTTTACACTCCTACAACCGTTCTATCGACAATCTCTTTTAACGCAACCAATCGATATATTACTTACAAATCATATTTACCTGAGTTTAATATAAGTGACGACGAATGCTGTTACGCAATAAAAGAAAATTTAACACTGCTTCAATTACAACCCATCCATCCAATTGGTCTTGACAAAGAAAGCTTAAAAGTCGCAAGCTTTAAGCTTAATCAAATGGAAGAAACCTTAACCCAGATAGAAACAGAAAACAATTCTGCGATTCTATCCTTTTTTCAGGACCATGCTTTAGCTTATACACTTTTAACCATGTTAAAATTAATTCTATTGTATATCTTGTATAGATTATGTAAGAGATGTAAACGCAAAATTTGTGAAAACGAGCTAAGAAATAGTAATATAGTTAATTGTATTACATTTAATATGTGTAAGAAAAAGAAATCAGTACCTATAAACAATTCGATAGAAATAAATTGTCAAGAGTCTCAAGACGAAATCCAGATGGAGGAATGTCAACCACTTCGCAGAAGCGAACGGTTAGCCAAATTAAAAGAAAAATGAATTTTCTTTTCCTTAGGGGAAAGGTGTAATGTATTGTAATGTATTGTAATGTATTGTAATGTGTAATGTATCACAACGTACGTAATCAATCTATTGTATTTACCATCATCCATCGCCTGAGATTATATTAGTCATACCAAACATTGTCATTCATTCTTGTATCAAACATAATTAAGAATTGTTATTATCTACGTTAAATATTGTCCGAATTACTTATTTCCCAATTGTTCATTTTGATGAAGGAGTTATGTCAATATAAACTCGTATATCACAATATAAACAATTATGTTAATATAAACTCATATATCACAATATAAACTAGCGACGCACAGGGCGATTACATATAGACAAAACAAACAACCCTCTGCGTCACGCACTGCCATTATTATTGTAAATGTCATTTAGATATATCGTTCGTTTACTAATGATTAGGAATTATTATAAATATAAGAAGTAGAAATGTATAAGAGGGCATAGTATACCGAAGATCAGATCGCTTGTAACCAGTCTATCTTTAAGTATCGAGAAAGTTGTCTGTTGTATTCTATATTTTAATTAAACTAGTTAATTACAACTGAGGTGTTGTCTTCTTTCCGACGGTGCACACTACAACTTTTTAAGTCTTTTGCTAGCTAATAAGATTGCAAATTTTGGTTTAACCGGATCTAGTACTCGTACTATAGTATTCAAAATAGATTTTGTTACAATCTGTCGTCTTATCAAGACATAGCCACAGCTGTTTATCTTTTAATTCCGCTTTGATCCTATTTTCGATATCTTTACGTATACTTGGTAGCCCTTTCCGTAACGCTGTCCGTGATGGTAAGTTCCACTCGGGATCGTATGTACGCCAAAACTGACGAAACGGTTCTTTATCGAGTAAGCGAAGCGGTAGACCACGAACATCGAAAGTAAATCCTACTTAAATTGGGTTTGAGGTGGCACGCCCCTTTTCTCATTTTTTGTGCTGTACACTATTTATATGTCAATAATTTCATTCGCCGAGGTAACCCGTGCCGATTCATACATACGTCGCGTCGTGGGCACGGTAACCTCACTTTGAACCTAGCGCGAAGCTCTCTGTGCCCGGCCTATATAGTACTCCTCGAAAACATAACAAAAAAATGTGACTTAAAATTGACCGTTTTTGCCAGAAAAAGTAGCAAGGCAAGCTGTTCATCTTTACGTATATCTTAAAATATTTTTTTTTTAAATTGCGTAGGTGTTAAATTTTCCCATCGATTGTTTTGCGGAAAATACGTATTACGTTAAAAATGTCTTCATTAATCAAGGTCATATGTAATTGATAACTAGCAAATATGTCCTAGGAACCTATTCTCATAAAAAAAGGTTAAGTAGTTTTGAAAATTCTTGAATGGATGCACTAAGATTCAAATGTAATTCACGCGCACTCGTGACGAAAATTATAATACGGACTCTGAATGTGCTGTTATTCAACGCGTGATCTTTTTGTTTGCAGTGTGCTTTGACGGCATGCTTCAGGGTATACCGGCAACCGTTAACTTGTAATTGTTTAGTGTGCTCTTAGTGAAAGAAGAAAGGGACCGACTTTTACGTACCAGCAAAAGAAGTGTTTATTATTGTGCAAGATAATCATAACAATAGAACATTTCAAGTATAATAAATTGAAAAAAAAGAGTAAGTTAAAATTTAATTTGGCTGCTGCAGGTAGTGTGAAACTGGTATATACATTACCGTCCGTGAGTTCAATAGAGTAGTTCAAAAATATAAGCCGTAACATAAAACAAGTGGGTTATTAATACATATTTTATTTCCAGCGGGGTTAAGATAAAATTGTTTTACAATATTAAACCCAACAAAAGTCCTGAGCCACCAGAACCTATCCTTACACGTTGGGGAACATGGTTACAGGCCGCGTTTTATTATCATAAATATTTTAAGAATATTAAGAACGTGGTTTTACTGTTCGATCCAAAGGAAGCTGCGGCTATCAAGGAAAGCCAGTTGAAATTTCAAGATAGTCAGGTTAAAATGGATTTAAAAACTATTCAGAACAATTACTTCGGACTAGTGGAGGCAATAGAAAAATTACAAAATCCTTCGGTGTCGTTAGTGGAATCTCTGCAAATAGTGCAACATGTTCACGCACAGCTATGCGCGGTAGAAGACGCAAAAAATGTTTGTGTTCTAGAAAGGTTTGAAAGTGTTTTAGAGAAAGATTCTGATTTTGGCACATTAAGACAAATTTGTGAAGGTGCGTCAACAGAACCGTTACGTTGTTCCAAAGATTATTTTAATTACACAAATATAACGTCACTAGATGTAGAACGTTCGCTTTCTGCGTATAAACACACTTTTTCCTCACGCCGTACTCGGTTTGCCGAAACAACTGTGGAAACATATCTAATGTTGCAGATATTTAACAGACATCATTCACTTTGTGATTTCACGGAAGACTCTTAAGACGGTAAGTGTTTGAGCACGTATTATATTTTATTTCTGACCATTTATTTTGTGTAAACTTTTATGCGCCCGCCACTGGCTGTTGGCACAAATTGAGCAACTCTAGTTATCATCAATCACTACCAAAGCACTCACTAAGGCTCCCCAAAGTGCTACTTTGATGGTTGGAAAGGCTTTTTGTAATTTTCAGTCCAGGTATCAGTTGAAAAGGATTGCAATTTGGCCTCTGCGATGTCCACTCCACTAACTCGCCTGGACTGTACTCGCCTGAGAGAAAAAGTTTCTTAACTACTTTTACAGAGTGATTAGCATTTTTGTTCTGTTGAAACACGAACTTTATTACTTCGTGTCTTTTAGGTACACCATGTTTTTGCAAAATTTTCAAATAAACGTATTTTGTTTGTTGATTTTAAATAATCTTGGGATGACGACCGAAGTTTCGGAAAAATTGTAACTCTTAAATTTCGCCAATATTTCGCTTAATTTTTAAAAGAGTTACGTTTTTCTGAAACTTCGGTTTCATTTATTAGTTTTAAGACTAACTTATAAATTTAAAGTAAAATATCTATCGAGATGTTACTGTAAAATCAGAAGAAAATCAATAAGAAAACCAGAGAAGTGGATCCTCATTAAAAAAACGAACTTGTACACACTGTATGACATTTTTGAAAAGTTAGAATAAAATAAACTTACACATTATATCGTGCATGAAGGGTTTTTGCAATTGTGCTTTTTATTGGCGACTACTTTTAGAGTGATAATTGCGAAATAAGCTCGGCCAGCTTTGTGGATACTTTAACTACGCAGACTTATCGAACTTAAGTTATTGTAAAAATGTGATTTTAGCATTTATGTTCAACTTTTCGTTTTGAGTCATTTGTAAATACGTAAAAATAGCAAATTCAGATATCCTGCTCGAGTAACCAAAATTTCAGCATCTGGTTATGACCATTTATATAAATTGTTTTGAAATAGTGCCGTGAGTCAATCGAAAATATATTTATATTTGATCTAAATTTATTTAATAAGATTTCGACTGTATATTTAGAACTTCAGATACGGTTGATTTGCTAGACGTATTGCTGCCTTGAGAAGAGAAAATTCAATCTAGTAATAAGTTTAATCCGTTAACGATGGAACAATATCATTTTTAATGTAGTAATGAATAATGTAAATACGTATAACACATATGCAGCTACAAATATTTTAGTACGAAGTTCTTATTTGTACTTACTAAACTGTGACAGATTCACGGGGTGAAAATAATAAAATGTAAATGATTATTGGCTTATTAGCACCCTTAGATATTAATTTGTTAGATAAATAAATAGTAAATCAGAGAATTTTTGTTTTTTTTTTCCAAAGAAGAAAGTCTATATATCGAAAAAGAAATATGTATCCATATACAGTGTGTCCCAGGATTGATGTTACAAGAGGTGCGATGGACTAAAATTTTTTGAATGTTATTCTAAGATTGTGGGATTAAGTTCTGCTTGGTATGAATAGACTTTTAAGAATATTTTCAGTTTTTGCAAAACAAGTCGGCCGTGACAGTGAAGCGAAAACTATTTTCTTTTCAGGTAACATACCCTTTTTGTTCATAATACGTCAAAATGTTACTAAGAAAAGTTGCTTAATGAGAAATTATGGCTCTATACAAAATTTCAGGAAGATTTACCTAATTTTATTAAACCGTCATTTTTTTAGATTAAACAAAATAAATTGTATGTATTTACTCACAGATTACATCTACAAAACGTAATAATACCATTGATCTACAATAAATTTATTAAAAGTAACTGCCAGCGTTATCTGCGATGTCTGAATTCGCGTGAAATAAAGAAAACAATAGGAGGCCAGGAAAACAAAATCGTTGACTAAGTACTGTCAGATTACAATTTGTAGTATCCCTTAGTTCAAATTTCAATTAATGCTAGATTATGTTAACGTTACAGCAGAGAATTTACGTTGTTCAGTGTTATAGGCTCGGACAAATTGCACTAAGAGAAGTGGTGCAGCAGTTTAACGAGAGATTTCCCGACACCAACTTTACACGTATGACTGCCATCCGAATAGTTAAGAAATTTCTTGCAACTGGCAGCGTTGTTAACGTAAAGAAAGCAACGAAGAAACATGACGAAAACGATGCCGCAACTATTGTTGCTCTTGATTCGATGGAAGAACATCCTAGACTATCATTGAGGGAACGATCACGTAATGTTAATATTAGTAAATCGGAATTACAAAGAATTTATAAAGCAAACAAGGTAAAGCCATTCAAACCAAAATTTGTGCACACTATCGAAGAAGGTGATGAAGGCCGTAGATTATTATTTTGTCTTATCCTCGGGGGGAAATCTATTGAAGAATGAAATTTTCATAAAAACATTGTATTTTTAGACGAATTAACTTTTACTACAAATGGCGTTGTTTCCTTTCAAAATTGTCGGTATTGGTCTACAGAAAATCCAAACTTTCGAATCAATTATAGACGACAGTATTACCAAAAAGTGAATGTATGGTGTGCCATTTCATATCATTTTGGCATTATTGAACCTTTCTTCATAGAGGGGCGGTTAAATCAGAATGTTTATATACAGCCACTTGAAAGATTCAGGGAAGAGTACTTACATGACTTGCCGCTGACAGAAAGACAAGCAATGTATTTCCAACACGACGGATGACCTGCACATTCGACAGCACGCGTAGCTGAATGGATAAATTTGGTGTTTGGAGAAAAGTGGATAGGTAGAAATGGTCCGATTGCGCCTCCAAGATCGCCCGACCTCACACTATTAGATTTTTTTTTGTAGGGTCGCCTCAAACAACTGGTTTACTCTCAACCAATACCCAACTGTAGAGAAATACTAAAAGAAAGGATAAGAAACGGCGTACAGCAAATACACATCGAGGAAATTCGTAACAGTTTCAGAGAATTCAGACATCGCATAGAAAAGTGTGTACAAAATGGCGGCAGTTATTTAGAATAAATAATTTATTATTACATTATGTACAACAATGTTATTACGTTTTGTAAATTTAGTTTGTGAGTAAATACATACAATTTATTTTGTTTAATCTAAAAAAATGACGGTTTAATAAAAGTAAGTGAAATTTTGTATAGAGCCATAATTTCTCATTCTTTCAACTTTTCTTAGTAACATTTTGACGTATCATGAACAAAAAGGGTATGTTACCTGAAAAGAAAATAGTTTTCGCTTCACTGTCACGGCCGACTTGTCTTGCAAAAACTGAAAATATTCTTAAAAGTCTATTCATACCAAGCAGAACTTAATCTCACAATCTTAGAATAACATTCAAAAATTTTTAGTCCATCGCACCTCTTGTAACATCAATCCTGGGACACACTGTATATTGATTTGTTAGATAAATAAATAGTAAATCAGAGAATTTTTGTTTTTTTTCCAGAGAAGAAAATCTATATATCGAAGAAGAAATATGTATACATATATAATGTGACCCGTTTGAAATGGAAGCACCCCTGTAAAACCTATATCTTACACTAAAAAATAAACACACTTAAAGATAAACATATAAAAAGCATTTATTTATATAATGGGATATATGTTTATCGTTCAAGTAAGCATTGGGAATGATAAACATTAATGGTACTAAAATATTTTACCTACACAAAATATATTAGGTATACCCAAACACTTTTAAAATTCAATAAAATCAAGTACATAACTAGACTATTTCTTTACTTTTGAATTGTGCGCCCATGCTCTACCACTAATCGATAATGTAGTGGTGTTCGTAATAATAAAAACAATATGTAGTACCCAAGTGTGGTCCGAATACCGACGTCCGAGCGATCCTTGTTCTGATCCATTTTCAATTCTTCAGGCGCTTGTATAGTATCGGGTTCCCTTCTTCCTGTCCCTGGCGCTTTATTACTTAAACGATAACCCTGGGAGAACGGGGTAATATAACTCGTCTTCGCTTCATTTTATTTACGTCGTAATTGTTCGTATTTAATGTAAAATTTTCCTACAAACCTGTACAGAGTAAATCCCATTCTATCTTTGCAAATTAAATATTACTCGGTAAGAAGTCTTCAAGTCCGGTAGTAAATGTCTACAATCAAAGGTTGCCGATACTGGTTGATGTCATATCACAGTATAGGAAGAATACAGTAATGAGTGACTGACTCAAATGACACTCGGCGGTTTTCAGCCAATTTTTCAAAAATGAACGTGGTGGCAGAAGATGGTCCTCCATTGGTTTAGGATGAGCGAGGCGGTAACAACAGCGTTTCAAGGTCATCAAAATTGACTGACAGATTTCATTCATAAATAGACCAAGTCCCATTACTGTATTCTCCCTGTACTGTGGTTATATCGTTAGGCGATGGCACACTCCTATGATATATTACAGCTTGTAATATAGTATTTTTAAAGAATCACTGCGTTTATACAGGAAATAAGTATTACTGGTACTGGCAGACGCATGATAATCACACTGCCCTGACAGTATTTTTGCATTGTGTTTACAGCAACTGTTCAACTAAAGATTCTTAAAATAGCGTTAACTGGAAAATAAGTAAACATTTTGAATCAAATATTTATAAAGATTGTTTTTTATGTTCTAGAAACACTCACATTCTCGGTATTTTTTAATAACATCAACAAGATGTAATCCATGAAATTTGACATCGGCAATTTTTCTTTTGAAAACAAGCTCACTAGCTACCTTAGATGCTGTCATGAAAATTTTCGTGATAGCCGATGAGACAACCGTCACGCCAGCGATTGTTGAAGAACAATAGACCTTTACATAGCATGGTATCGTGCCTGCGCCAGTGTCAGTAATACTTTAATTTTAGCTGATTGAATTTTAATTGAAATAATATAAAATATTGTCTATTATGAAACGTGTAGGGTAGACTGGGGCAAATATGCAATTTGTGGCAAAGTAAATGACTGAGTTATCGACAAATGTTTACTAACCTACAAAATTGGTCATCATGCGAGCGTTTATAGTGGTGCAAATGTGACTGTTATTTCGTGAATTCTTGTCCCGGTGTCTTCAAAAGGTATGCAAATGTATGAATTTTGTAATATAATAAGTTTTTTGTGAAAAATCGACGACAACAAAAATTACAGGAAAATTTACAATTGCTCCAAAACAAACAATATGAGGGTAAGTGTGAAATACGTATCAATCGTACATTTGCCATTTGCGTTTGAGTATATACATAGTTCGGGTTTTACGGGATCCAGTAGAGTTGAGACGGGGTTTTTTGAATTTTTGCCTTATATTTGATGGTTATATTAATAATATAATTATAATATATACAGTGTGTCCCCGGATGGACTGAACAAGAGGGGAAAAATTTTTATTTGTAACTTAACGCAAAAATGCCATTCTTTATAAATTTTTTTGCTTGTCTCAAAACCACCAATTCTGGAACAAAAATCAAAATATTTTTTTTAGCAGTTGAGAAAATTACAAAAACACACTTGAGCTAAAGAAATACATTTTACTTTATTCAACGTGGTATCCTCCAACCGCTACACACTTTTCAGCTCTGCGTACAAATTCTTTATAAACATTGTGGATCATATCTTCAGTGACAGAATGTACCGCTTCCGTAATTTTTTGTTTTAAAATTTCGATATTGTTATCCAAATTAGTATTATAGACATGCTGCATATCCACATAAAAAGAAATCCAATGGGCTTAAATCAGGGGAACGAGCCGGTCAATTGATGGGTCCGTAACGATCTATCTATCTGTTTCCAAAATGTTCTTGCAGATAATTTCTTACCAACACTGTTGAGTGCGCAGGCCATCCATCTTGTTGAAAAAATACACTTTCAAAGTTAGGTTTATCTCTTACTGCAGGCAACAAAAAATTTTCAAGCAACTCCAAATACGTATGTTGATTCACATTTTCATTAAAAAAATACGCACCGATGATTTTTCCAAACGTAACACCACACCACACATTAACCTTTTTCTAATACTGACTTCTAGTTGCAATTTTGAAATTAGGATTTTCTCTCGACCAAAATCTACAGTTTTGCATTGCAACTTTCCCATTGGTTGTAAATGTCGATTCATCCGCAAAAATAATGTTTTTGCAGAAATTTCGATTTACAGACTGATTTTCTCCCACCCATAAGCAAAAGTCTTGTTATGGTGTTAATATTGAATGACAATCTAAACTACAGAATGTTGTTGAATAGTTGATATTCTCGCTATTAGTCCAATAGAGGTCGCTAGTTAAGTAAGAAGTAAGTTGACGGTTAGATATAAGTCGTTACAAAATGGTTGTCCCTTTTTGTTGTGAATATTGTAGTTTGCATCTATTATAATTAAAACGACTCCATAGAAGTGCTTCTTTTTATTTCAAAACTCTGCGACAAGTCTAAACGCAAAGCATCATCATTTCTTAATTCATGTACAAAAATCGGTTTATAAGGTTTAATTTTGTTTTCGTTAAAAATTCATTATAAATGTGATTTGCTAATTAACTGATTTAACTGTGCAGACCTTTTTCGTAAGGATAATTTTGGATTTGTTTCTACAGAATCTAGAGCCAGTATTGTAGCAGCATCTTCTTCATCGTGTATCCTTTTTCTTTTCTTGATGTCATGTACGCTACTTGTTCTTTCAAATTTTTCTACCAAATTTCGTAAAGCATTAACGCACAGGTGAACATTAGGAAACTTCTGTTGAAATTTTTGAATTGCAAAGTTATAAGAAGCCTCACCAGTTCCATAACATTGAACGAGGTAAACTCTTTGTTCTAAAGTTAGCATTACTATAAAGTAAGTCTCAGTAAAGATTCACAAATACATAATGACATTGACAAATAACACGTAACTTGATTTACTTATTAGGTTATCATGGAAGATAACAGAATAATCTGATTTAATCAAAAACATGAAACTTAGAAACTTTTTTGCTTAAATTTTTGTGTGTTTTTGTAATTTTCTCAGCTGCTAAAAAGAATATTCTAATTTTTGTTTCAGAATTGGTGATTTTGAGACAAGCAAAAAATTTTATAAAGAATGACATTTTTGCGTTAAATTACAAATAAAAATTGTTTCCCTCTTGTTCAGTCCATCCGGGGACACAATGTATAATTATATTTAGGATTTTCCTAATATTATATGTTCAAGTTATACAAAGTTTTTTAATGCCTACCAAAAAAATTCTATTGTCACTGAGTATCGCTTCTTTACAACATATTTTAAAAAGTTCATGACTTTTAAAGACATTCATTTCTTAAAAAAAATAACATATTTTGTTTTTGGAATGGCTACTTTACTCTTGCCTCATTCATATTTACTTCCGTTCATGTGAAACAGGAGAACTTAATTTTATATTTGCCACATTCAGTGGAGAAAGTGTAAAAAGAATTTTGTTTGCTGTAATTTTTGTTTATAACTCCAGTCAAACAACTTTAAACTCTTTTAGGTTTTAGATACTTTTTAGAGACATGGTATCCTAAACAAACGAGCGAAGGAATTCTATAAAAATCTTTCTTTAGCTTAGTTTTCTACCTTAAGTAGAAAGTCAATCCATCCAATTCTGATTATCCAAAAGTACCCGGGGTTTATTTCACATAACACGATACCAGAGAGCACAGGGTAAACGTCAAAGTAACATTTTGAGATTGAGTTATGTTTTATTATTTATACTTATTCTTACTTCTGTGGGTACAAATGTACTGTAAATTGTGATGCTATAGTAAATCCATGTCGTGTCCGAAACGAGATTCAAAAAATTATATTCATGGTTTTTAGCATCATTGTACCAGAGGTGTTGCTTAAAAATTCTATTCTCGTTTTCTTTGATTTTTTTCACTGTCCTGAATTCATTACATTGCTATATTTTGCGAAAAACATAAACTGTAGAATTGCTGTAGATACAATGGAGTGACCCACAACGCTTAAGCAATATTTACAAACAAAGTGCGTAAGCGTTTTCGCAACAAAACGATCGACAAATTGGAAATACGGTTGAAGCAGTGCAATTATATTCTTGGTCGTCGGAGAGTGTTGCATGCCAATCAGTTAAATACGCTAAGTTTGATTAGAAAATCACAGCTTGGTGCTCTTTCACAATTTTCTAGAGAATAAGTAAATTGGCGAGGTCACTAGATCATTCGTCCTGAATATATATCGGTATCAAGAGGCTCTCACGTCTTGCTTGTCGCATGTACGTAACATAAAGATACTGAATTTATTTAACAAGTTCCTTTATCTAGAAATAGACATTTAGTTAATTAAGTGTTATCGTATGGAAACTACGTGCTACTACGCCAGATAAGAATGAATATGTTGGAATATTTTTTCGTGTAACGTTAGACACCAGTTACTCTTTTCTTTTAATTTAGTTTCATGAAAGGATTCAATTTTTGTTATATAATTTAACTTATGATAAAGGTTCGACAAACGAGTGCAACGTCAGAGGCGTATCGCGCAAAAGTAGATACGCGAGATACAGTATTACTAAAAAATAATATATTCTTACCTTTTATTGACGTCTTGACGTCTTGGGGTAGTAGTATTTTGTCGCAGTGGACATCAAGACGTTAATAAAAGGTAAGAATATATTATTTTTTAATAATACTGTATCTCACATACCTACTTTTGCGCGACACGCCTCTGACGTTGCACTCGTTTGTCGAGATAAGTATATAGAATAGGTATCAATGCAAAATTTACAAATATTCACCACAGGACGCTATCTGCAGAACAGAGCACTCTATATACAGGATATGTCACGACGAACTTTGGTTAAAAGTATATGGGGAAGTGAGTAAAACATAAATTTGAAAATTCACAAAGACAAATTATCCTTAAAGCTAGTTTAGCCAAAATATTTTGAACTGTCGGCATCTCTCTACCGGAAGTTGCCATCAACTTCGCTATTTTAAATAGAACAGTACCATTTTTATGTCAGATTTGGTTTCTGTGTTAAATTTTAAAATTATTATTATACAATTCATTCTTAAAGAGATATTGCATCTTTTCGAAAAAGTTTGACTGATGTGATGCATTACAGATTTTCAAATAACTTACAATTGTAATACGCCAAAAAAGTTATTCTGCTTGCTGGTAATGTTAATGAAACGATGTTTCTATAGTAGCAGATAAATTTGCTAAATTATACAGGTTGTGCCGGTAGCGAGGGGACAATATCAGAGATATTTAAACTAAGAAATCTCGATCTTTTTAAATAGCAACTCCTAATTTTCTAAGCGACCAGACGAAGAAGCGGGGAATGCATGGTATCAAATGACACTACATAACACACGTGACGAATTGATTATTCTTACTAAAATGTTTGACAATGGATGGATCGTTAAAAACGGTCCTTTTAAGTACTTACCACAATCTCCGGATTTAACCCCACTAGATTTTTTCTTGTGGGGTTACATTAAAAATGTTGCATACAGAGATCCAGTTGGTACAAAAGAAGGCATGATTGACAGAGTAAGAAAAACCTTCAATGAACTAGCTGCTCTACTCAACGTGCTACTCAGGAATTAATACGGAGAGCAACAGCATGCATGCAACAAAGTGGTGGTGTTATTGAGCATTTACTATCATAATGAAATACGTATTTAATTTTATTTTGTTATTTATACATTTGTTTGTTTCATGCCTTTTCCTTTTTTAACAATGCGATATTTAAGATTAAGGCAGTTTTCACAAAATATTTCCTAAACTATTAACTTTAGCAATAGCACTTATAATACATTTTTGCTTTATTTTTTGATGCAGAATTTAATACCGCTTAGAAAATGGGAGTTGCTATTTAAAAGAATCGAGATTTCTTAGTTTAAATATCTCTGATATTGACCCCTTCGCGCCGGCACACCCAGTACAATTTAGCAAATTTTTCTGTTACTATGGAAACATTTCATTAACATTACCAGCAAGCAGAATAACTTTTTTGGCGTATTACAATTGTAAGTTATTTGAAAGTCTGTAATGCGTCACATCTGTCAAACTTTTTCGAAAAGATGCAATATCTCTTTGAGAGTGAATTCTAGGGATAGGATGCATAAAATAATTTTAAAATTTAACACAGAATCCAAATCTGTCATAAAAATGGTACTGTTATATTTAAAATAGAGAAGTTGATGGCTACTTCTGGTATAAGAGAGAGATACTGATAAATTAATGCTAATATAGCTCATTGTATTGGTGGAATCATTCCCGGCAAAAAAACAAAGCAAGGGAAAAAGACAGCGTAATCCCGCGAACATGTTTCTGTCTACCCGGCGTCATCAGCGCGGTTCCGTACGTGTCCTTCTCCTTCGCTATTGTTTTTCACCTCTCGAGTATATGTTGCCATTTTCCATGAACAGAATCACGATATATCTCCCCACGCCAACTAACGTCGAGAAACACAGTCATGCCGTCTAGAGAATAGCGACAACAACTCGCGATGCAGACTCCTACCACCTATCGAGCAGCTCCTGGGCTGCTTAACCCAAGATGGCATGGCGCCTAAGACGCCGCGTGTCCACACCTTGGCGTGGCATAGGGAGATATATCGTGATTCTGTTCGTGGAGAATGGCAACATAACTCGAGAGGTGAAAAACAATAGCGAGGGAGAAGGACAGGTACGGAACCGCGTTGATGACGCCGGGTAGGCAGAAACATGTTCGCGGGTTTACGCTGTCCCTTTCCCTCGCTTTATTTTTTGCCGGGAATGATTCCACCAATACCATGAGCTATATTAGCATTAATTTGTCGGTTATTGTTACTAGACAATCTTTTCATGTGTATTTTAAGATACCGAGAGTTGAACATATTTTGGCTGAACTAGCTTTAAAGAGCAATTTGTGTTTGTAAGTTTTTAAATTTCTGTTTTACTCACTTCCCCATATACTTTTAACCAACGCTCGTCGTGACATACCTTGTATATTGTGTAATGTTTCTATTCTTCACTATATTCTAAATAATTTTTATTCGAAATACATTCTACAGTAGATATTTGATATAAAGAAGATATTTGCAATAACAAAAAACTAATTACTGGATGTAATATAAGAAAGTTTGTTAGCACCTGCAAAACTATTAAACTGCTGCACAATGTAAGTGGTATATGTGGTTAGGCTTCTTATTTTTATTACATGCAGAATGTATAAAATGTATGACTGAATCGTATAATTATAACCCGTTTTCAACCGTAAATATGTATAGTCCCTATCTTAAAAATAGAATAGGCATTAGAAATACATTTGTTTTCATTTTTTTTATTACAAAATCGAAAATTGCAATCAATATTTGGATTATAAAAACATCATTTTGTTATTCCTGTAGCGGCGACCTAGATTCGTCGAAAAGTACAAAAGGAAATGATCTCTCTAACATCGTGTGCTTGAACTGCGATCTGACAGCCACAATTTATCGCTTTAGCCAATATATACGCCCAACCCAAAACCGATTGTTATTCGAAACGATTTGAAGTGCATTCTTCAAGTTGTTAGACCGATGTAAATACCGGAAGAACGTCCGAATTTACAGCTGTCGCCTGTCATTGTTGCGAATTTAGTGAAATAAAAGATGAAATACGAGCAGAGAACGATTTAGGTGCATAACAATCGATTATGTTTGACGTGTCGCAGTTGCACATCATACATTGATTTGATTTAATACAGCTTGCGATTCAATTAAAAGGCTAATTAAATGTGCTGGTATGCTTCCATTTATATTGAATTATTCAGTCTTAAGCGAACTATCTAGTTATAATACAATTAACTGGAAAAGTGATGTTATTCTTAAAGAATGTAAAACAATAATATACCTTCTAATATTATTAATAAAGGCAAGTCTAATTTAGGGCACTTAAATTATGTACTATACATATTAACTTAAAAATTACATTATATTCGTTTATTTTAAAAACTGCTTGCTTTTAGCAAAAAATATAAAAATTATTTTTAAATATAAACATTTTTATTGAAAGCCATATTACATTGATGTGGCATTATTATTATACTACAATAATTAGATACTGCACGACACTTGTCGATTTACGATTGACATTGACAGCCAATTTGACATTCAATTATTTAATTGTCGTGTTTTACAAGACATGTTTAAACTAGATAATGTCATGATTAAATATCGCTTGTCCCAGATTTTTATGAAAACGAAGAGAAAGAGAATTCGATTGAAATTTAATATAAAATGGTAATTCGAAAGGCATTCCTAATTGACCATGATCATCACGTGTTTGGCTAAGCGTCTTGTGAATTTAAGTTTCTAGTGCTTAAATTCAACGTTAGTTACAAAGAAATAATCAAGTTTTGACAATTTAAAAATACGCAGGATTTCTGAATACGCGTAACCTTCGAGTTTACATTGAAACGACACAATTTCAGGTTAGTTTTCTCTTTTCAAATTTAATTCTTGTAAAACGTAAATAATTTCCGGTGTTATTTTGTATTTAAACTGCCGAAAGAGTGTCTAAGGACACTCTCGGACCTACAGACAGTATAATTAATTTCGATAAATTGAATTTTTCCTTCGTTTATAACATTACAATACGTAACATAAATTGACAACTTACTTCCTTAAGTAACGTCATAAATAGCTGCGACAGATGAAAATGTTTTTTGACATAAGTATGTCGTTGTAGACTGCATCAATATTTTGATGGCCTTTCGTTTAGCACTGGGGATTCAGTTTTTATGGAAAATCAAAAATGACATCTTGATGGAGATGAATAAAATTTAGCTTTGTGATTCAAATAATAAGTCAACTAAATTTTCCCTTTCGTTCATCCTCAAATGGCTGTCTTCAATTTCCGTTAAAAATGGGTTTATTACCCAATTCTGGGATCCTCTTTCTTTGGATAATAACAAGCAAAAGATTCTGCGACCTACTTTAAGTCATCAAACAAGAGTTATTATCTGCTGATTTGGATAATTCTCTTTCGTATACCCATCAAGATTGGGGAACATTTGTAAATCTTCTTAAACTAATCTTGGTGCAATTCTGGAGAACCCACGATTTATTCCACGATCTATCAACTGTAACAAACCGATCCAGAACATTTTTTCGATCACTGTTAAACAATGTCAGGTTCATTTCTGAAGAGAAATGTGTTATCTATGCTAAACGTCTAAAGTAGTTAACCCACAATCTTGTTTAATCAAGACACGATCAATATTTTCATCAGTGCACACAGTTTGTCGTCGACCAGCACCTTTTGCACGTTCGCAAGTTATTCTACCACATCCCGAAACTCCTGAGACCAATTCTTCGCAACCTGATATGAAGGAGCATCATCCTCAAACACACTAACCATATTTTCATGAATTTGTTATGGCATTAAGCTTTTTTTCTGCAGATATTTAATAGCATGAACCTCGTTTTCCTCCATTTTTGAAAATTTTTGAGCAGCTTCTATTTTAACTTAACACAACTTGTTAACAAATACAACTACAAAATTTTTCGATCCGAATGGCGCGAGTTCATATCCCGGTCGAGACGGTTGTTTTTTAATTACGGATAAAAATCAAGGTATGCCTTCTTCTCGGATAAGGAAGTGAAACCGTAGGCCCCGTGTCAATAAGATGTTTGGCACATTAAAAATCCCTACAGAAGGTTGGAACACCTCTGGATTCGGCAAAATTCTAGTGGGGTTGGCGTATGGTGTGTCCAGTATGGCCACTCGTTAAATATGAACATCCGTCTAGCGGCTATTATTATTTTTTGGGTAGCCTCCACTCTTCTCCGGGCCTCCGATCTCTGGAGAGGGGGGTACTAGACAATAAATATAATAATATAACTTCAGCCAACGACGATTATGGTGAAACTGAGAAGAAACTCCTCTTCTGATTATTTTCTCCATTTCGTAAATCCTTGAAATGAATGAAAAATATTCTTACAACAAATAACAGCGTAAATTCGGAGGTATTTCTAGCATGATTTCGTAAATTAAATATCTTTCCTCAGGTAGTTACTGTTTACGTCAGTGAAATTTATTACTGGACAGTTGTCATTGAAGCTTTGTATCACAGAGTAGCATATTATCAAGTCACAGTCCGTCCATACATTCTCTCATGCTACTTCTAAAAATAGGTTTACTCATCAAAATTCATCGTTAAATTATATTTGGAAAGGAATTATCAAAATTTGCTGAGGACAAAACAATCGCCATCGCGATTGAAATAAAGCAGTAGAGGGACGCCAATTGATTTCTCACTTTGAGTCACATTTTCATCGAGGTAACTTGTATTTTGGCTGTGCTCCCAGTTTAAAGTGTTAATATTTCGAGTCGTAATATAAATTCAAGATAGAAGTGAAGGTTGGTGGTTAAGAACAGGCAGTTTTCCTGTAACTGTATTATAAACACATAGTTTATATTGACATCGTCATAAAATTGAGGTTAGTTCTCATTTTTCAGTTTTAAATTTCGTTAAAGTCTCATTAATTGATATTAAAATTCATCTAAATTGCCGAAAAAGTGTTTTAGAATGCTTCCAAACCCTCAGTTTACATAATTATTTAATAAATCTGCGAAAATTTAATTTTTTTCAACAATTTACCACTTAAAACATTTCACTACTTGTTAGTGTATTAAATATTGTAGGTAGTTGATCGTTGATACTATCTTGACAAATTAAAGAATCCGTGACACGCAATATATTAAGTGTCACTAATCATTTGTCATCCATAGGACCCTATTAATATTCTATTTCATTCTTTCTGAATCACAACGGTAATAAAACGCTTATAGAAATTGCTTTCATTGTGCAACAACATTAGCATAATTGGTTTGTTCTCTGGCGAGAAATTATTCCGTCACAGTCCTATATGTACGTAGTCTTCACATATCTTAGGTACGACTGACGTTTATTTTCTTCACTTAATTTCTCCCGTGTTTTAATTAAGTGAACATTTTTCCATCTGTTTCATTTCGCAATGCATGAAGTTTAAATTAGCGTTTGTTGAGTAGTAGGACCGCTGGGCCTTGTTGATCATCCCGTTAGATGTTTATCTAGTTTGTGCGATAATTAATAATTACCTCACGGAGCACATATTTTAAAAAAGATTATCTCCATTATACCATTATATTAGGTGGTATTGCAGTTTTAAAATAGTGTTTTATAAATTCTCAAATTCTGACGATGTGAAGAGCTCCAGTATAGGTTTTAAGAATTTAAAACTTCCCAATATTTATGTACTTATTCTTCCGCAAAAAGTATGAGGGCACATTATTTCTGTAGAATATACAATTGGAGCAGGTTTACCAAAAAGATTGTGCAAACATAAAAATAGTTTTAAATGTTACGTATGTTCGTTGTAGTAAATAATTTTAGCCGTTTCCTGTTTCTGTTGTTATTAGAAAATGAAAATGCCTACTTTTTATAAATATAGCTCGCTGTAATTAGTACTTTATTTGTTTTTCCACAATAAATTTTATTATGAAACACAAATACATGTCCTGTTTATCTGGCCGTTGAATGCTGATTGCAAAAAATACAATGTATTTCGGTTTTGTTTGTTATAAATGTACATGTTTACTTAGAAATTTAGTTAAAATACATAGCAGTGTAAATATAGCCTTTAATGAACTTTTGATATATATTTTATACATAAAAGTTAGCACACAGTTGATTCTAAAAAAAATGTAAAGAGGGAATGTTGTTTCCGGGCAAAGATTTGCGTAGATTTTGTAAGTAGGTATTGTACATAGTGTATATTTATCGCCTGATAGGGCAACGCAACTGCGCTGAAAGCCAGTGGCGGACGCATAAAAGTTTACACAAAATAAATTAAATGTGATATGTGCTCAAACACTTACCGTTTTAAGAATCCTCCGTGAAATCACAAAGTGGATAATGTCTATTTAATATTTGTAACATTAGATATGTTTCCAAAGTTGTTTCGGCAAAGTGAGTGCGGCGTGAAGAAAAAGTGTTTTTGTATGCCGAAAACGAACGTTCTACATCTAGTGACGTTATGTTTGCGTAAGTAAAATAATCTTTCAAATAACTTAACGGTTCTGTTGTCGCACCTTCACAAATTTGTCTTAATGTGCTAAAATCAGACTCTTTATCTAAAACATTTTCAAACTTTTCTAAAACACAAACATTTCTTGCGTCTTCTATCGCGCATAGCTGTGCGTGAGCATGTTGCACTATTTGCAAAGATTCCACTAACGACACCGAAGAATTTTGTAGTTTTTCTATCGCATCCGCTAGTCCCACGTAATTGTTCTGAATAATTTCCAAATCTGTTTTAACTTGACTATCCTGAAATTTCAAGCGGCTTACCTTGACAGCCGCAGCTTCCTTTGGGTCGAATTCTAAAATCACGTTCTTTATATTCTCAAAATATTTAAGATAATAAAATGCAGCCTCTAACCATGTTCCTCAACGAGTAAGAATAGGTTGTGGTGGTTCAGGAATACCGGGGCATAGTCTATGAAATTCTCGAATACGTTTTGGGGATTTTACAAACACAGCTTTTGTATGTGCTATTTGAGCGTCTACCTCGGGATAACATTTTCTGATACTATCTGCTACGAGACTGAGAGTATGAATTTTACATGTAATATGCAACAAGTTAGCACAATGTTTTTTAAAAGATTGACCTACAGCAAGCATGTTTGCGGCACCATCACTCATAAACATCAACAGTTTATTTGTTGAAAGTTCAAACTTTTCCAATGAATTTAACACCAACATTGAAATTACTTCGGCAGTGCATTGTTGTATTCGTCTGGAAGCTAGTAAAATTGAGGGTGACGGTCGATGTGGTTCCATTGTGCGTACCATTACATTAGCCACAGAATGTTTTTTACGATCTGTTATTTCGTCCACACATAACCACAGTTTTTTATCTTGCAACTCCGATTTCATTCTTTTCTCGACATGTTCACGAGCAGACGGCACAACTCTCTGTAATGTTCTCTCACTTGGTAACTTAAAGTCCAAATATTCATTCCAAAACGAGACGTATGCTTTCTTCCTTAGTAAATGAAATAGTAAATTACACGCAATAAACACATAAATTAAATTTAAATTTGTCATAATCTCGTGTGGATTTTTTTTTGAAATATGCCCTGCACTATTTACGTGCCATAGACAATCACTTTTCGACCAACACATTAAATCTATTTTACACACTACACATTGAATTTTAGCGCCATCACACTTTAAATCAGGCATTTCTGCAATAAATTCTCTTATTGTGTCCAACTTTGGTCGTTTTCGCGACGTGGGAAACATTTTCAAAACAAACGTAGAACTACGATATAGTATACGACAGCGTATAGATGCATACACAACAGATCGGCTTTCGAGTCGCAGTTATACTGACGCTTATATCGAATTGTCCCCGCCGTGTTTATTTTGTGTAAACTTTTATGCGTTAGCCACTGGCTTTCAGCGCAGTTTGCGTTGCTCTACTGATAGTATCCACTTGGATAGTATTTAATTTTCTACATTTGTATCTTTATCGCATCTTTCAATTTTATACACTATACTACAATATACAAGTAGAAGGCCTGTCAACGTAGATGTTCTAATAATAAGTTTCTTTTTCCCTCAATAATTTTCAATGTTATATACATTTAGAACAATTTTTTTCTGCTGAAAGGTCTAAATGTGTCTTACAACAACCTGATGATCTTTGATAGTAATATTGTCTCTTATAACCACAGCATCTACATTTTCTAACACTCAGAATATGCACTCACTTATAATTAGTGTTGGGCGATTATGAATGATATAATCGTGATATATCGATTATACCCGAATAATCGATCATTCGATTATGGTTCAGAAATCATTCATTATTCGTTTCGACTGCGCAGGAGCACACAAACGGATTACGAGTCGAGATCTGTATTCGAAACTTCGAGGTTTCGAGTTCCGAAATAATTCAGTCGTCACTCGGATTCTGTCAAATAATCGTGGAAAATAATCGAAATCGTTAGTAAATTTCGAATGATGATTTCGAATGATCATTCGATTATTTCAATTCATTCGATTATTGAAATATATCGATTATGCCCAACACTACTTATAATCGGTAGCTCGCAACTTTAGCAAAGTTACACCCTATTGACTAAACAGAGGATTAGCAATAGATTTTAAACTCAAATAAGAGAATCATCATAATCCTTGTTTTGCAGACATTAAATACGTACTAAGGGCAACATCAGAGGCGTATCGCACAAAAGTAGGTACGTGAGATACAGTATCATTAGAAAATAATATATTCTTACCTGTCAATAAAAGGTAAGAATATATTATTTTATTTATTGAACTGCCCCGGTAAGCCGCGTAAAACTGCAACATAAGCAACGCTTCCATTGTCGATTCACTTAGCCTTCGACGTTGGTCTGAAAACGTTTTCGTGTATTTCGAAAATGATCGTTCTACATCTAGCAAAGTAGGATTTGCGTAATTCTGATATTCCTTTATCTCTTCTGTGGGCTCTTTATTTTCAATAATAGACCGAACTTTTTGTAAATCGGGATTTTTATTTAAAACTGCACGAAATTTTTGAGCGACATCCAGTCTTATAGGATCCGTCAAGCCATCTAGAGCGACTTGTAAATTATCTAAGGTATTTAATGAGTCTCGTAAAGATAAGTGACTGTTTTGTAACAGCGATATAGCTTGTACAACGGAATAGTTTATGGAAATTTCATCTATTTGTAATTGAACGTCTGAATCAAATCGCTGCAGATACATTTGATTTAATTTTTAAAATCACATCCTTCACATTTGCGAAATATTTATGATAATAAAATACTGCCTGGAGCCATGTTCCCCATCGAGTTATTACAGGCTGAGGTGGTCCACCACGGACGCACAAAACTCCATTCTTGCAAAATTGTCCTCGTTTCACAGTACTTCTGCTAACACCGATTTCGTCTGCAATTTGCCGGCTAGAACAAGGTTCGCCTATTTCAGCCAACGAATAAACCCTCATTTCTCTCACCTCCCGCTCAGGAGGCATTAAAGAGATTTGAGGCTGTTCGTCTATTTGTTGGCATTTACGGCAATTCCCGACCACACAGCCAAATTTCCTAGACGCATTGACGATCTTTTCAATCGTCGAATGCGAAGGAATAGGACGATCCACGTACTCTACGGCATAGATCGACCGTGCTTTGGTAGGAATTTCCAGCAAGATACCATGTAATGATTTGTACCTTCTCTGCGGTTGTATAAACTAAGATAGTGTATCCGAAATCCACGATCACTTGTTAGAACCTTGCGAGCGCATAGATATTCAAAGAATGCTTCAGATATGCGTCTTAGAGCTACGGAGTTGCGCGCGACGAGGTTGGCTGGTGGGGATAAATGCAAGTATGCCAGATCACGCTACGTACAATATATCTCGCATCCCGGTGTGAGCTGAGCCTACGTGTGTAGGTATCTATAAAAGCAATGATTATACATATATACGTAATTATGTATTTATTTCGATGAAGATGACATAACTACATAATAATTTGTGTGTTGTGTGTACATATACACAAAGATTAAAGTGATACTTGTACTAGTTTTGTTTGCAAAAAATGTTACAAAACTTACTACCACGGTAATCTCGTAGGAACCCTGAGAATCGCGAACGAGCGACAGGGATAACTGTATGGTTAGGTGCTAAAAAGGTGGAGGTTAAACAGCAGATACCTCAACGGACTTATGCATGCAAGCATGTCTTATCACTTGCCTTTGCTAAAATACTAGTTATATCAAAAGAGGAGGAAATATACTAACAATTAGTTACAAAATATGAAAACGGAAAGATCAACGCATTGTTAAATGTGTGGTGAATTGAATCGCAATTTATTTAAACGTTGGCGTTACTGGCCTTGGCGAGATTTCTGTAATTTTCGCTGATTTCTAATACAAACAGGAATTCTGATATTCACCAATCTGTAGCAACTATTTTATTTTATTTGTATACAGAAATGTTAACGTTAGTTATCCAATGGTAAAAATATATAAATCCAGTATCCTACTTATCTATTATTTTCTTCATTTACATCTCACCGCTTACGAACCACCAGCTCACATATCCTAAACTAGGACTACGATTGTGATTGCCCTGAGTCCACGCAATGGAAATTGCCGATTCTAACATATACATATTTGTTTCTCTGAACAAAATTATGTCAAATGAAAACGTTTGTATATTCAAACAAATGCAATCTGTTGCTCTCAAAAAGTGTGCTTTCACTCAAATAAACCTTCGTTGAAGTGTAGTGGAAAATTAGTTTTATTGTTTATTGACAATTTTCGCAAGTTTGCATATACTGTAGCAAGTAGAATAAATTAAAATTGCCTATCCGGTAATCGCATTGTACAAATTATATACTACTTATACAGTTGCCGATTCAATTAATTGAAAATGACTAAGCCTACTGAAAGATGCTCACATTGTTCAGTGGCAACTACTACGGATGAAAGTAGCGGATGATGGGCAATTGACTTGTCTGCACGATAGGATACGGAGCCATCGATTACAATAATTAATTTCTGCCTCCATACATGCTACCGGTATATATGGTACATACACAGTACATACGCATAGGTATACATAACATGAAGCACATGTGTATGCATATATGTACATACATACGTACGAAAGATGTTTCATCCATTCAAATTACGAACCACGTGTTCCTGATTATTAAAATCATTAATCAAGCCGGGAACACTGCCGATAACAAACACCTCTTATGGTAGTATCCGCGCATGCAACGTAATTGTTTCTCTACATTTGTATCAATTGATTTATTTTCGAATATTGACGAAATAACGACTTCCATGAACTGCTTATGTTTGTGGTAAAGCTATAAAACGATGATCTGGTTTCTTGCTTAGATCATTAATAATGACACAAATATAGTGTAAACATATACAATTACTATTTGGATAATTCGGTTCATGTAAATCACTCATCAATTAGTAATACGAAGCAAAAATGGGTTGCACAATGGTTATTCTAAGAGTACACACATTGTAGTGGGACTAGTACGTGTAAATTTACTCTTAATTATGACGAAGCTCATTTTCTAAAAAGCAGTTAGTCGTTTCGCTGAAGAGATTATGAAAGAAGGAACGATAGAAAAGAAAATGTGTTTGGAACATTAAAATTTAAGTATACATTTGAGATTATATTCTTTTTCGAAATAAACACGGATCGGAGTTTTCTGTGGTTTGATTTCGTCATTTGTGCTTTACATAGACATTATCTAAAAGTTTACACAGCAAGTGCTTATAAGAAGTAACAATAAAGTTCTCGTTTTAAATTTGTTGCAACAGGTGTAACTTGTGTGCTTAATTAGAAATAGTAAGTAAATTAAAGTGTCTGAGGATTTATCTTTGCGTTAAATATTGTTTTTGCATTTTTCTAAAACCGAATAAAAAATTTGAATCACTGGACTTCGTATTTGATGGAAGTACGAGGTGTGGCAATTAAATAACGGGACTGGTGCTACAAAACATGTTATTGATCACCAATTACATTACAAAGTTTATCCCCTTCAATGTACTCTCCTTGCCGATCCCTACAACGCTCCATACGAATTTTCCACTGTCGAAAGCAGTGCTGGAAGTCCGTTTCTGGTAGCTTGTTGAGAACCCCCGTCGCTTTCGCTTTCACCGCTTCTGTAGTGTCAAATCTTGCCCCCTTAAGCTCCGATCACAGGGGGCCAGGTCGGGCGAGTACGGTGGGCGGTCCAACACGGTGATGCCGGATTTCGCAAAGAACGCCTTCACAGACAAGGCGAAATGGGCTGGTGCATTGTCTTGGTGGAGTATCCGGGATTTGCTCTTCCACAAATTGGGTCTTCGCCTTCTCACTCGTTCACGAAGGGTAGTTAGAACCTCGTGTTTCACAAGAAACTTGAGGTTAACTCGTTGCTCGATCTGAACACTCTGCATTTTTCCGACGCGACGCTAGCGTAAGGACTTGAACGGATGATTGCTACAGCGAGACTGAGCGACGTATAACCGTGCCCATCGAGCTAATGGTGGGGGAAGCATCTACAAGCACAGACATGTTAAACCTACCGTAGCGTCCTCGCTGTTTGCCGATAGTAGCACCATTCTGGTTATTTAATTGCCACACTTTGTATTACGAGGAAACAGTTTTATAATTCTATAAAGCGTGTTGAAAGTGTTACAATTCCTATGTCACCGGAGGTGACGTCAACTTTCTTATTTTAAACAGAACACCCTGTATATTTTTACGTTTTTGAAAAAGCAAATGAAATCCAAAGATACCATATAGGTACCATGAATTGTAAGTATAAAAATTTTTCTTTAAATCAATATGTTCATTTTATAACATCACAATAGGAGAAGACAATTTCACTTTTTAAAATGTAAAAAAAATATTTTTTTCTTTTATTATATTTTAGTTTACAATTGATTAGTTTTTTATAGTATACTACATAACGTATTTTAATTGGTTGACATATCACTATGGTGCAATTTTACAATTATCTTTACAATTTTCTGATCACTTATGTATATTTGCTTGTTTTCTTTCATGGTGGTCTCCGTAGCTGGCCTGATGACGTGTTTTTGAACACGAAACCGGTCGCCTGATAGTTAATAGAATTTGTGAGGAAATTGGACCTGCTTTTTATTTCCCTTCATTAACTAAATACTCACACTTGAGTCATGATGGAATATTTGATACCATATAGGTTACACTTTAGCTTAAAAATAGTACGATAAGCAGCAATAAACGTTTTGGTAATCTGTTTCTGTACAAACTTGACCAGGTTGATTCAAGGAGCTTGTTACTAGACAACGTAATCATAGCAATTGCCAAACTGTCAAATCTTAACCATACAAATCGTTAAATGCCATCGCATTCAATATAATTGTTCTAATGACTTACATACTTATTTCTGTCACGGCACACTGATAAAATGAATATTGACAGTAATCGCTATAACGAATAAATGGTTCATTTTAAACTAGTAATATGTTTTTTAACAAAAATATGTGATATTAACTTAAAGCAATATTACACGCATTACGTTAGCAATTCTGATCTACATAACGCGTGTATATTATATTCTTTTATGGGTAATTTGTTGTGTTTCTCTACCAATTTCTTAAATGCGTTATTCTTATGGAGTGTAAAATCATCTTTTGGGTAAAACGGAATACATGTTAATAAAAAAATAATTTAAAGTGATAAGGCACTCCTTTTCGTATTTTTTCTTGGTGGTTTTTTGTATGTGATGGAAATGTTAAAATGTCTAAAACACTATTTTCAAGTTTAAAACCATATTCCACACGGCTGCGCCTGTAGAAATTTTCAAAAGTTTACACGGCACTTAAATCTTTAGATCATTTTTTTAAATGCTTAATCTAGGTAACAAAAATCACATCTGTCTAATGCATGCTTCCGGAGGAATAACGATTTCCATAAATGTCGATTTTTCAAAAAAAAAAAACTAATAACTCTGATATCCTTAGCTTTAGTATAACAAAACCTTATTACATTTTGCCTCAGAATTTAACGAGGACTCCAAAAATTCAATAATATTATAGCATGTTTCTTTAAAAGAAAATACAGCTTTGAGTAGCTAGAAACTTATGAGACATCTTGTAGGTTTCAATATAATTTTAAAACATGCTCACAATCATACCTTATAACAAGAAAGAAACCTTTTCGGTAAATCTCAATTCATAAGGGCAATATCTTCCGAACCCACGGAGATGACTCACCCTGTATAAACGTTTCACGTTCTTAATAAGAGATTTTCTACTTAATTTCTATAATGTAAAGCGTGACATATATGTTAACAAAGCAATTACAGATCCAATATAATGAATAAACATTAAATTAATGCACAACAAATCCATCAGTTCCACGTTTTATTTGCTGCATGGGAAGTGTCACAACGATATTGACCCTTAACATTTGAGACTGCCGAAATATCACCGTAATAAATCAAAGGCACGATGACGTCATTGCGCTAGTACAGATATAACGCTTCGGAAGCTTATTGGTATAATAAATGTTGTATGTATCCATATATGAAAAGTCTATTACACATATGCGTACCTATACATACATACATATGACTACGCTTACATTGTTTAGCCATAATGAATCTAGTATTTTCTTCCGATTTATATTTTGGAAATTGTAATTATGTTAAGGAAATTAGGGAAAACTTATCTTATGCCTATCACTTTTGAAAAGGAAATAACTACGAGGGAAAGTTATTAAATAAGTCACAAACTGTTGTGGGAAAGCTGAATATAGCAGAGAGCTATTTTCCGTATCTGTCATTGGGGGGCAGCACTATTTAGCTTAATGATAATCAAGTGACAGTTGACGTGCACGTACGCAAGCAGTGTTAAAATGGCGACCGTACTCGAAGAGTGTACTGCGGAAGAACAGCGTGCTGTTGTGTGTTTTTTCTGGGCAAAAGGACTCCCTGCAAAAGATATCCATAAGGAAATGTCTCCTGTTTACGGTGAAAAGTGTTTGTCGCGTAAAGCCGTGTATAACTGGGTCGAGAAATTCTCACAAGGGCGCTCAAAAGTTGTTGACGGTCAGCGAAGTGGCCGCCCCGTTCAGATTGCAACAGATGCAATACTTCGAAGGGTGGAAGAGATGATTCGAACTGACAGGCGGATAACAATAGACAGCATAGCAACTGCAATAGGGTGTTCTCATGGTTTAGCCTACTAACTGATGCACGATCGTTTGAATTTCCGAAAAGTTTGCTCACGGTGGGTTCCTAGACAACTGACCGAGGAACACAGAAGGATTCGAATGGGCTTGTTCTTGCAACACCTCTCTAGGTACGCGGAGGAAGGGGAGGACATGCTTAACAGGATTGTTACTAGTGATGAATCATGGGTGCACCACTACTAACCCGAAACAAAGCATGCTTCAATGCAATGGAAATGTTCTTCTTCACCGTCAACAAAGAAATTCAAGGTTGTGCCCTCAGCTGGTAAGGTTATGCTTACCGTGTTCTGGGATTCTCAAGGAGTGCTCCTAGCCCATTTCCAGAATAGAAATGAGAACGTGATTGCTGAATCATACTGTAGAGTTTTGTTGTTGCTTCTGGATGCAATTCGACGAAAACGTCCAGGCCTACTGACGAGAGGAATATTGCTGCATCACGATAACGCCAGGCCGCATTCGGTCCAGTTGACCCAGGCGAGAATTGAAGAATTAGGGTGGGAACTTCTTCAACATCCGGCTTACAGTCCCGACCTAGCCCTAAACGACTATCATCTGTTTAGTCCACTAAAAAAGCATCTTGGCGGAACACATTTCGAGAGTGACAATGATGTTCAACAAGAGGTACGCACGTGGTTCAGACGGCAGCTCAAACACTTTTATGCAGCAGGCATTGGGGCATTAATAAAGCGATGGGATAAGTGTATAAATGTAGATGGAGACTATGTTGAAAAATAAACCTTGTTTTTGGCTAACTATTTCTCTTATTACTTTTATAATAGCTTTTTGTGACCTACTCACTGACTTTCCCTCGTACATAAAATGCGATATACTGCGAATTTTTGACGCCAAATGAAGCGACAATCACTACATGAATAGTAGTTGCAATTTCAAAATATCGACAATCTGTGGCAGCTAGTGGTGACATAAATGCGAGGTCAATTACAATCCTTTGATTTCCTCGTCTGTTTGCGTTGCATAGTACAATGTACATACATGATATGCAATGGAAATACACGAGGGAATGGAAGCATTGCAAATGCAAGCTCCGTAGCCACAGTATATCAGCCACCGCACAGTGCACCCAGAGAAACGTTTACTTGTCCGGCTCAATTCAAGACAATTACTGTTTCAATTATTCACAATACAATAACTGTTTTAGATCAAAAGAAATATTTTCTTATCATTTTTTTCTCCGGTTAAGAGAAGTATATACCCGTAATGATATAATTATGTTTCTTTATTTAAGACATTTGTTAACTTGATTCAAGAAAATATTGCAGAAAATTTGAAGAAAGCGATTCTGAGTATAAGTAAATAATAAATACAAAACAATATTTTCTTAAGGATAGTAAATAGTTTTTCTAATTCAAGAAAGCGTTTTGGTATTGTTCATAAATCAATAGTTTCATTTTCTTAAAATAAAGCATTTATTTACTTAGAATTCTTGAAATGCATACTATTTATATCCACATTATTGATTGCACTTACATTGTTTAAAACAGTACGACATATCTGTACATAATACAGTAAATTATTTTGTGTGGTGAGGAGTGTGCCGATACTCTGTGTTGTTTGCTTTTCTTGTTTATTTGTGTATTTCCCACATTTTCTGCGCAGGTTGTTGATGACGTAGATGCTTTTCTTAAAATAATTTCACTTTAACAATCTTTTTTGATAAACAAAACGTCTACCTGCACAGCTCACTGAGTCCCAGAAGACAATTGTATATAACACTCCACAAGAGAGAAATAAAACTGACACAAGGTATTGATGCCGACAGTGCAGCGCAAATTTCTCACACCATAATAAGCAGAGCATAGCTTTTTTTTAATTATTCAACAGTGTTGCTCAAATTTCAGCTGAGAGTCAACGCCTAAGCCTAAAAACCTAGCGCTCTTTTGCACAGGAATGGATTGACCGCGGTGTCTAACTTAGCAACTGCTTATCATGTTTGAATTTGTTCAAAAATGTATTAGGTTTTTTTACCGACATTAAGAATTAAGCCATTATTGTCGCACCCATTATCTTCCACCCACACACTAAGTGGACACGCTGTATTAATCGTTCGTTGGCCACCAAAGCTACAATATCTTAGGAACATAATTTGTTGTTCGAGTGCACTTCATTGTAGAACACCTGAATAAGTGAATCCTCCAAATGTCTTTTTCAGCTAGAATGTATGTGTTGTATGTAATAAAAATTTTATTTTAGATTTGTTATTGCTTTGAAAAACCATTCGGGAAATCCAGAGCAATCGAATTAGAAAATTTTATGATTTTGTTAAAATAAAAAATACCTCGATAATAATCGGATTAGAGAATATAATGTTTCGACGTTTAAGAGATAATAACATCGCCAGGTGTACCAATACATCAATCCACTTGCTACTTGCCTTCATGCTTTTATTAATTTATTATTTTTCCGTGAAGTTGTAACATTTAACGTCCAAACTAATGTTTAAAGTCTATTGGTTTAAAAAATCATTCGATTGTATTTTTTTCTTAAGCTGATTTGTTTAATTAAAATATAACATTACCGTACAATCTGTCCGCTTGTGCGTTCTCATTGTGAAACAGTTATCACTGTCCGTCATTTGACGGGATATAGGGCAAGAAAGAGTAAATAAACGAAATGTATTGAGGTCTTTCGGCGTGTGTGAAGATGTGCGGGTTTACAAGGTAATAATGTTTGAAATGTATATGATGGATTAGAAGAAACGATTGGTCCTGCAGATAAACGTTTGGCTGTCGGCTTATGGGCTTTTAAATCATTTTCGGAATTATTTTATTTAGCTTAAAATATTTAACTGAATTACATGTATAAGCTCTGCGGTGAAAGTGATGGATCCCATAATACCTATTACCTGGTACTTTCTACAAGGCGGGATTCGTGACATATATGTATATTCGTAATTTTTGTACTTTGTTATTGACGTAGTTACGTTATTTAAATCTTCCTTTCACAGTTAAAGATCATCGTTCGCAAATACATTCCCATTTTTTAAAGCTAATACAGACAACCTTTAATTCCTTACTCTAAACATTGCTAGTGTTTTAATAATACCAGTTTTCATCTTCATAATATTTTAATATAACTTTAATCTAAAGTTTATTTGGTTGGCTTTTCTAAAGCATAAAATATTAAGTGACAACAAGCTATTTGTTACACTATTTTCTTGGTCTGTGGACTGGAATGGCGTTGTTCTAGCTTCTATCGACGATCTCTTCAGAGTTCTTACTGTACACTGACTTGAGTAACACCTTTGAAGATGTCCCATAGAAGTGTGGACGAAACGTCGGTAGAAGCTACGACAACGAGGCTGTTCCAGCCCGGAAACCAACAAAATAGCGTAATAGACGACCGCGGAAGTCTATGTACCAGAAGCTAATCGTTATTCTATACGGGGTGGCGCACTACATTCGCGTCGGTTTATACATGAAAAACAGCAAAATATTTTTGTTAAGAGCTATGTAGGTTCATTGGGAGCAAGGGTTAAAATTGTTTTGGTATATATGTATAGGATGACCCAAAGAAAAGTTACGCACCAAAGTTGTGAAAATTTATATGGAATACCCTGTATATTATTGCATATTTTGATAGTGCAGGTTAAATAAATGCAAGTTACTGTTATGTTTCCCATATCTAACTCAAACCGTTTTTAAGACATTTCTAAGTAAATCTTAGGCAATATCCCAATAGATGGATAGGACACGAAGGTCCACAAAATTGGCCAGCAACATCCCCAGATCTAACGAGTCTGAATTTTTTCTTACGGGGATATATCAAAAGTATTGTTTATGATACACCGCCAACCACATCCGACAATATGAAAGACCGAATAAGAACAGCGTTTCGTTCTATAACGCGAGATAATTTGTTCAAAGTAAAACAGTCATTTTAAGAAAGTTAGCTTATGCATTGAAATTTTGAACACTTGATAAAACATTAGTTTTTTTACATTTAAGTTTGTTATTTATTTATATTTGAATAAAGTATGTATTTGCTATTTATAGTTATGTCTCTTTTTAATTAGTATAAAAGAAAAACCAGTTGAAGGGTTATACTGATAAATATCATATTATTTGTGAGCCTGTTACAATTTTTGACGCCTTAAAAAAAAAATAAAAGGAGGGAAAAAATATTCTGAACGTCTAATTCCTTACCACCTACCTTGTGAGATCTTTGTGGACGTCCCAGCATTCCAGCGGAGATTGGGGTGGGGAGAAGAGGGTGCTTGATCTCCAAAAATTTCTAGTACGTAATACTCAATAATAAAGGCAGGTGCCAGGTGGCGCCAGCAATCGAGGCGGTTAATTCGTTCACATTCGGCAAGTCCAAGTCGTTTCTTATTGCTTGTCGCCTTAGTTATCGTTCTAAGCAGTCTCGTTTGAATCTTTTCAAGGATTTTAAGGTTTATTGGCACTGCTGAGCACTAATCAATTGCATCGTAGGTCATCTTATGTCTTAAGTTGGAAAGAAAGATCCTCCTTTTCTGCTGCACGTCCATCTTGCTGTTACGATAGATCAGAGGATATGTCGTGCCGACCGCCCTGTAAATTTTCACCGTGACTTGTTGAATATGCTCGCGCCACAATAGCTTCTTGTCCAGTAGCAACCCCAAATATTGTGTCTGGTCCGGCGACTGAACCCGCTCACCGTCCAGAAACAGATCACCGACGGCCTGCGTGGATCTTTGTGGGATAGAGTGCGAGCTTTCATTTCGTGCACCACTTTTCGGACCACACTTCGGACATCCCGTCAGTCCCTTCTGTACGTACCTCTCATTCCACTGGGTGGCATACGTAACATCGTTCGCATAGGTCGCAATGTTGACTCCATAAGATGTTGGTATGTTTGCGATGAATATGTTACACAACGTAGAAGCCAACAACGACCACTATGTTTAATTTAATTGCTGAATTTAATTGCAAACTTTCTAATAATATTTTTGACGAACCTGCCGAAAAATCTGCTTCAAGAGTAACTTTAATTTTAATGAAGCAGTATAGTTTATATAGCTTTTCTCTAACGACTTCAAATAACAGTTGGTCAAGTGATGCATAACGCTGTTTAATTGACAGGAGCCTCTTTTTGTGCTTAGGTCAAATTATGCAGAATCCATCGGCAACAGATTTTTTTCATACCTGAATGTTCATGCAAAATCGAATGTAAAGCAGTCTTCGATGTGTCCAAGGATGCTTCTGTTTCACGATAAGTCACACGCCGATTCGTTTCAAACATATTGCGTATAACATTGATGTGTTTTGGAACAACAACCGATTTTGATCGACCTTCGCAAAATTCACCACTGACGGAACCACGACCACGACAAAGTTCTGCAAACCAGTTATAAACAGTCTTTTTTGATGACGCTTTAGAAAAGACTATTTAGTCTTTTCTGATAGTGCTTCATTGCTAAAAGTTGAACAAAGCGATTCCAGGCATTGTTGATGCCTTAGGCTTTTACTAAAATCGTAACAAATCATTCGATAAAAACTTTCACATGAAATTTCCATTTTTTTCTCAAAATTGCCTTTTTAAACGTTCACTGTAAACAAACTATTCGACCGATTTCAAATATGAAATTTTACGAAAATAGCAATGTCAAATCTTAATAGCTAATGGTCGTTTGCAAAAATTTACGACGTTACCCTCGTACGCCATTCCTGTGTGCCAAACTGAATCGAATATCCCAGGGACGTCAATAAACACCGCCAACGTGGTTTCGTGTCTCTGGACCCTCTCCAAAATATCGTTCTTCAACTGCAGAACTTGGAAGTCTGTAGATAACGCAGGCCTGAACACGAATTGGTTGTCTAGTATTACGTTTTACGTATTACGCTGCAAATTCAAGCCTTGCTAATATTACTAACTTGGCTATCTTTAATAACCACAACAAGAGATTATGGTTATGCGGCAAACCAATTTGCAATATTTCAGGTCGACCCAGCCCGAGCTCGCACACCTCTAGTATGTACTATTGCTATAGGTAATCCTTGTGCATAGGGCTTTCGTTTTACGCGCGCTTCACTTCACTTGTGACGTCAACCGAAATAACACAGAAATGCAACTGCAAGAGAAACACAACTAAACGAAAGCTACGTTTCACTTCAGAGCAATAACAGGTTGCCTAGGTAGCCGAAGTTCTGTCAATTTCTGTGTTCTGTATCTTTAGTTAAACAGCTGAGGTGCCGCATAGTCACAACCAAACGGCAAAAAATCGATTATTAAAAAGTGTGTCAAAATGTTTTATATACAAGAAGATTCGGTCGTACCTAGTTGTAGGAGTAACAACACAATTCAACTAAATGACCGCGAAGTAGAAGGAAATGTTGAACTTCAATCTCCCAAGGAAAAGGGAAATGAAGTTTTGCAGAAAATATGGTCAAAGATGCTGTTTTAGCAATGCTAACAAGTGTAGAAAGTAGATAAGGTAACGTGCACCACCTAACCAAACGGTTAAGTTAGGTAAAATTAATTTTGTTTAGCAGCGTATAGAATTTGATATTTACTTTTTATTTAGGACGTCATTTAATTTTGATAATTTTTTAAATGAAAATCCTAGTTTAGAAAGGTATATTGTAGTGTATATGTTTCAACGTGAACAGCGTATGTTAAGTTCATTATAATTAATATTATATCAAAATTCGCCCAGATTAGATTTTAATAGAGTTTAATGCGGAACTTGAATTATTTTCGATTAATATTCGAGTTCCGACATTATTGATTATTTAGATTATCACTTTTCTTAAAAAAAAAAAAAAATCAGCTTTTTTTAAGTTATTTATATATTAAAGACATTATTTGTAAAAATGACATTGTATTTGGAAATGACCGTTAGAATTCCTTACGTTATCTACGACACCGAGTTGGAAGTTCAAAACATCAAAATTTAAATATCATGTCATTAGATTGGCAATGTTAGGGACGACGAGACAAAACAGAAGTCAGCAACGAAAAACAATTCTGACAGACAACATCTTTCCGATTGACTTTTAGAAAATTGAGACAAAAAAGTAAAAACATCGTGAAAGTCACCAGTGCAAATATATAAAAAACATTTCAAGTGAACTATAAATGATATCCAATGATTGTTAACGATATTTAATCAGTTACAAAATTTTAAAAACCATTTGAAGAAAGTTAATTGAAGAAAACCATCAGAGGGCTTCCAAATAAGGGGACTTTACGAAGCAGAGGGAAGAAGGAATCAAAAATAAGAGGATTTCACGAAGAAGAGGGAAAAAGGAACCAGGAACCAGTAGGATTTTACACACACACACACACACATATTAAAAAAAACACGCCACAATATAACTGTAAGTAATTTTAATTAGATTAAATTCATTTTTTCCATTGTAAGTAAATACTTAAGATAAAAACAAAACAGATTATCTCCTCAATTCAAATCTTTTAATTAAATTTGTCACGCAACAATATGTTTAATTTATAAGAAAAAAATGGTTGCAATAGAAAATGTATTTATTATATTTATAATAAAATAAGGAAAGTCTATACAATGATATCTACAATTTCTTCTCTTTTATCCTCGAGAAACTCAAATTCTTCGTCGCAGTTAATCACTTCGTTTTTTTACCATATCGTTATCCACAATTTCAATTGTAAATCGTCACTGATGCAAATGTAACAACACAAAAAACGGGATACTATTTTACTAATTTACTTACTACAATAACATTCTCCATTATTGTGCCTCCACTCTAATCACTCGATTTTTTTCGTTTCCGCGTTTTATGTTTTTAGGTTATACAAAGTATGTCAATAAAAGTGAAGCACGTTATATTCACTTCAGATCTAGCTGAAGCGCATCATATAGTGCATTTCCACATCACATCACTTCTAAAACGAAGGGGATTTGCAACTGAAGTAATGTAAAACTTCGGAAGCGCATGTAAAACGAAAGCCCTAGCAATGTTTTCGTAAAGACTTTAAGTTTATCTTTGAATAAAATCCATCTATTACTTAATTCATTTCTATATCGGATAATTTGCAGAAATATGTATTTATGCAATGTACTAATTATTCCTTAACATAAATTTTAGAAATTATGTAAATGTATAAGTAATCCATGAGTGTTATTTTCTTAAATATACCAAAAACGAAGTAAATTTTCAAGGCTAAAGCGAAAATATATGACTATCTATGAGCTAGCTTGATTGCATCTTGTAAATCATATCATCTTTGCAAAATAAAACCATCACGGTACGTAAGTAGAAGTATTTTGATTCTTGTTATTTCTCAACTTTTTTTCCATTTTTGGCACATATAACTACACTATATTATTTTATATTCACATACTCATGCACTTCATTGTGCAATTAGAAAAATGAACAATCTCCAACTATAAATATGTATCTACACCAGACAGTGTGACAGCGCCTTAATTAGGTCTATACACAACACATAATTAAGTCCATTCATAAAAAAAAATAAAGAAAAGATGACTCTTTTATTTACAAAAGCAGATGATTAGGTCAGCGAACAGGATTAGCCGCATTTATCTAACGATGGAAGGATGTATTTTACATCAGCAAGTTTCTGTATGACCTGTGTATAAATAATAATAAAATTAATAAGCCGAATTATTAGAGTTTAATTATGAATCGGAGAATGTTCTTCGAGATATGTAATTTAATATTTACTTTCATTAAATAACGTTGCATTATAAACAATTTATAATGTAATACGATTAACAGTAATTAATAATTTGAACTCGTGGCAGTGGCAAGACAGATATCTATCCGTGTGCGTGGGTTTTCGGTAAACGGAATGTTCCAGTGCACCGTCAGGACGCTGGAGTACGAAAATATCTAGGAAGGCAACTGTCTGATTCAATTAGTGTGTACATTGGTACTGGCCACCAAATCAAATTTAACTCTACCCGTATCTTGTCTTGCAATCCTCACTGTTATAATAGAAAAATCCATGAATCAATGGATATCTTGAAACATCGCAACAATTTAAATTGCGAAGATGGCTACCCCTTACATCAAACGTAGATATCGCAACTGATTAAACCTCCTAGCAATGCTCCACGCTTCATTGATCCACAACCTTTCCACTCCATTGATCCGAAACAACCCCTACATAAGCCCCTTCGGAATGAATAGTCCTCAGTCAGTGTGCAGTAAGAGCCTTGGAGATGTCCCTTAAGAGTGTGAACGAAACGTCGGTAGAAGCTACGACAACGACGCGGTTCCAACCCGGAAACCAAGAGTATAGTGTTATTAACGAACGCGAAAGCCTGTTTCGTTGAAGGATCTCAATTATATACCCATGTTTCATCACTAGTGATAATTTCCGAGAAAAAATCGGTGTCTTGTTTTTAACGGATTCAAATTTTCCTGACAAATTTGTCACCTGATAAGCCCTTGTTCTAGGGCGAGAAACCTAGGAAACTATCTCGGTGAGACTCTGTTTATCGCTAAATTTTCAAAACTGTCTGAATTTCTCTTGCAATAGTCGAAGCTTTAATTCTTCGATTTGTCAACACCATACCTTTAATTGTTTCCGACGTCAAAGAAATTGTTTCGAACTTGATAATGTGACGAGCCTTGTTACAATATACAACAGTCATTCGTTCATGAATAATTTTTGGGTAATTTCCCCATAAAAATTTCCCTTTATACCATCTCTATTTAATGGTATTTTTTTTACTTGAATCCAGATAAGTGTTGTTTATGATTAATTGTTAATTTCTGCATTCTAGGTCATTCCACATTCCAGCTCTATTTGTCCTATGTTTATACTATGTTTCATTAGTATTCGCAAAAGTTACACATGCCAATAAAAGGAAGTGGAATAATAGTTAAATTCTATTCTTTTAGGAATTAAAAATTGAACTAAATTATTGTGGGATACTTTTCTGTTATTGGATTGGTTAAATATATACGATTGTGTATAACATTGGAGTGTGTTTCGTGAGACAATTGAATTTTTCTTGACTTCGTATTGAATAAAATATTGTGAAAGTTGTGTAGTATACGCATAAAACTGCAACCACAAAATGCACTCCTGTCGAAGTACATCATCTAATGGTAGACAGAAGGAATGTATCAAGTTACAAATATTCCACAAATGTTATCCTGCGTGTAAATGATATCTGGTAAAGGAATTCCATGGATTCATTAATTTATGTAATATAAACAAAACATCGAATATATAACTGACTATAAAGAATCTTTAGAGTCGCTCCGGACATTTATAATGTCTTCGAAATTTATTGTATAATTTGTAGACTAGATGCACCGTTTTTTTAAATAACGGTCTGCTGAGTAAGTACTTACAACCACGTCTATAACTTATAAGCACCCTTCCTTGCAGATAAATCTTAATCTTGTTTGAATAATAGATGACATATCAATTTTTATTACCTGACATACGTCGGAACAAGAACGGCGAGATACATACATATATAGAATGCCTCTGGCATAAACCGAGAAAACATAAATAACCTATGATTCGGTGGTCTGTCAAAATTTATTTAACTCTTGTTTGCTACTTTATATTGGTGAGCGTAAATTTTAACACTTTCTAATCCTATCTTGTAACAGCAGATGGACCCAAAAATATATGATTATTGGGTTCTTATCCAGGGTAATTTAAATATTTTATAATCTTTAATGCTGATACCTTTGCAGTAAGATGTTTCGGAGAATTTATGTTGTTCTATATAAAATATATACAGCAATATCTATCTGAGATGTCCGGACTCTCGCAAGCTTCTTACTCGCACGATACACAGTAAAAAACGTTAACACTATTCAACATTAAGATAACACTACGATTTGTCCAGGGGAGTCCACACAAGTAGTGTTAAAAATTGAACAGTATTTTAGTGAAAGTGTAATGGCTTGTGTAAAATTAACACTACTATAAGTAGAACCTCTACACTACATAGTGTTGCATTCTAGTGCATTTTGCAACATGAACCCAGTGTAAATTTATAACACTACCACCGTGTTGAAGGTACACTACTGCTTTGTAATTATGGTATATTTTAAGTTATTAAGAAGTAAGTCTGGAAAGGGTGCATAAAATAGAATAGAAAAATTCCATGTACTATTTGAGCAAGTTAACATTTTCATGATGTAAAACATGAATGTGGTACTTTAAAAAACAAAGGAAAGTCTAAGTTTAACCTAAAATTGTACAATCAATTGTCTACTCTATTTCCAGTATAGTGAAAAAAAACTGCTGAACTCTTTACTTCGAACAAAAAGCTTGTATAAAAAGTTTAATAAAAATATTGCACTAATGTAAGTTATATGATACATTACCATAAAAATATATACATAGAAATCAGCAACCATTGAATTTTATTACAGGTTTGAGGTTATATACACTCACAGTCAAAAATATTGCATATTTTATTTTCGGCCATTATTTTTCTCTTTAAAACTTTTGTGATTTTTGTTGCAAAATCTTGTACACTGGAGTGTTTTACGTTATTGATAATCAAATAAATTGCATATAGAGGATTTATAGCAAATTCGTGGAGGAATTATTAAAACAACTTGTTTTTGGCTAAAACGTTTAATTGAAAAAGGGAACATTAATTACCCAAAAACTTAATAACAACGCAACATAATAACACTTTAATACTTAGTACTTCCTCCTCTTGCTCTAACGATATCTTGCATTCTCCTAGGCATGCTGCGCAAAAGATGTTTGATAATTTCTTGCGGAATTTGATTCCATTCCTCCTGTGCAGCAATTCTTAATCCTGCAATTGAGTTAGGAGCTGGATTTCGTGCTCGTATATTTCTTTTTAGAATGTCCCATAGATGTTCTATGGGAGTTGCGTCAGGACTATTTGCTTGCCATTCAAACGCCGCACCCTCGACATCCTCAAGGTACTGGATCACTGTCCTTGCGGCATGGGCTCGGGCATTATCATGCATTAGCATATAATTATCGCAGCCAATAAAGCCGGCATAAGGTAAAATATGTTTTTCAAGGTTGTTGTGTATGTACCAGTCAACATTTATTCTTATATTTACCTTAATGAGTTCCGTGCGACTTTCCCAACTAATGCCGCCCCATAACATAATGGAACCGCCACCAAAGCTAAGATTTTATGCAAGATTACATTCTGCGAAACGTTCTCCTGACCTTTTGTATACACGACTACGTCCATCAGGCTTCCATAATTGTATTCTTGTTTTGTCTGTAAAAAAGAAATTTTCTCCATTCCAGTTAGCATGCGCTCTTGCAAATTCTAGACGTCGAATTTTGTGACGTGGGAGAAGCCGAGGAACTCTGGCAGGACGTTTTCGATTTAAGCCGACTTCCTTACGTCTCCTTATTACTGTTTTGACAGATACATTGACTTGTCTTGTATTCAATAATTCATTTCTAAGCTGCGGTGCTGTAAGTGCGCGATTTCGTAAAGATTGAAGTCTGAAATATTGGTCATTTCTTGGCGTTGTACATCTTTTACGACCTTGACCACGCCGCCTTTTGTATTCTCCAGTCTCACTGTGTTGTCTTACTATACAAGAGACAGTCAATTGACTGATATTTAATCTCCGTGCAATATCTCCTTGTCTGTACCCTTCATTGGCTAAACAAACAATTTTAACACAATTTATGACACTTAAATGAGGTATCCCGCTGACCGAAACTACACACTTATGCACTAAAGTTCTGGAAATGTCATTCTGACAACATCGACTGAAGATCAATCATTGTTTTGGACTCCAAGACACATTGCGCTAATTTATAACATTTTATCGTTATCTCTTATTCACTTATAAAAGGCTATATTAAAACATTCTTTTTTATGTAATAAATTGCAAAATACGTAGAACATTCCAGTGTAAAAGATTTAGCAATAGAAATCACAAAAGTTTTAAAGAAAAAAATAGTAAAGACTGTCTGTGAGTGTATATAAGAACAAGTAAATTATCTTAGATTTAATGTAAGTCGAACGACACTACATATAGTAATAGTAGCAACTTTATCGTGTTCGACTATTGTATTCTGGGGCATTATGTTACACTACAAAGTGTACTTTACTTACACTAAAAATGTACTTGAATTTACTTCCATCTAATATATCGCTTAGAATTATATTTAACACTAAGAAGTGCATTTGATTTTGCACTATTCTACACTAAATATTTTATCCATACACTGCATAAAAGTTACGAGATTTTTTACTGTGAACAAATGTAATTATGTGAGGTATGAGTCAGAGGTCCGCCAGACTCCTGACATCTGAGATGGATATTGCTGTACCTTGCATACGTAATTTATCAACTTCCTTTTTCTAGTGATCCTTGTTTACATGGTTTCGTGGCTCTTTATCGCCTTATTCATATATCATACCTCTAAAGTAAAGTAGTTCCGCATACAACAACACACAGGTGGTATTTTGTTTGTTCAAGATATTCTCTTACTGAGCAAACGGAAATATGATACAGACAACGTTACCGTATCCGTATAAATAGTTACGCATATTAAAAGCATTTTAAATATTGATATAAACCCGACTTCGTTAGCAAAAATTGCAATTTTTTTTCCTTTGATTGTTTTAACATTTCAATATTTATAAGTGTAATACAAAATACAGGCTAAATGCACTCTCGGTTAAGAAATGAGGTTTGGGTGAGCAATTTTGGAAATGTTGCAGTGCATATTACAGCATTAATACAACAAAACTTCTCAAAAAACAACATACTTTTTGAAATTTGGATGTGTTGAGAAGAAATTATGTATGACCACAAGTTAGAGGCTTTTAATGAACTTCAATACCAATCTAGAATGTTCTTCCTTCAATTCAGTAGGTGTTAAGAAAGACTTGCTGAAATGTTGATTTCTTTTGTGAAAGATAGTAACACATTTGCATTGTTCTGCCGCCTCCAGATCTTCCTGGCTTATGCGACAGAATTTATCTACACCTTTTCCTAGTTTGTATAAGTGACACCTTAGGGCTACGTGATCTGTCAGTAAACCTGCCAGTATTATGAGATTTTGCTGAAAGATGCCATTGTATTTCTTATATTTGGCTAGATTCATATGCGTGCTTCGTCTGATTTTGTCCCGGTATGTTTTGCCAGTAGGCATTTTGACTTTTCTCCCATTTTCTAATTTCCTGGTTTAGGTGGTTCTTATGTTATCCACAACAAAGGTTTGGATCACTGAAATGTGTATTCGCTTTTTTATTTTCCTCGATCCCTTAATGGCTGGGGACCCATCATAATGTGATATGGTTTTTTCACCCCAAGCCTTTGCTGCTGCTAGATTTTCTGTGAAAATGCGGCTGGCTGCATCTCGTATTCCTTTCTTGAAGTTCTCTCTGGCGCACAAGTTTAAAGCGAATATCTCTGCTTGGGATATGTTAGTTTGGAGTCTCATATTTGAAAGTGGTGACAGTTGGGACCACTAATACCTATCCCAGTTCCGACATTTTCTATTCTCAGATCGTCGGTGTACCATGCCAAAGTTCCTCATTTGAGTGGTGCTCTGCCAGCTGTCCGTTCAGAACGGTTTTCAATAACTATCTTATAAGCTAGAGTGTACTACATCATGATCGTGTCCTGTGCAATATGCATCAGGTGGTTTATGATGGAATATTCAAGGATTTTGGGATGTTCTTTGAGATCCCCTGGCTTTAGTCCATCTGTTTTGTCAAAAGCGAGGGCACTTGTTATAGCCTGCTTCTGTAGAGAGATGTGCAGTAGTGTTATTCCCAGCAAAGTCCAAGCCTGCTGTAGGAGAGGTATACATCGCACCTGTGATGTTGCGGCATGCAAACCTCCGGATTTGTTGAAGCTGTTGTTGCACAGACTCCTGAGTTGCTTTTAGCTAGTATACCAATGAGGAATCGGTGACCATGGGTCTAATTATTGCTGTATATGTTCAAAGGATCATTTAGTCCATAATTAAATCTTTCTAATTTACCTGTATAAAACATGACCATTACAGATTCCTTGGTTGTTTTTATTTCTATGTAGTTCTTTTGTATTTTCATACTTTATTAAATTTTCTCTGTGGCATACTCCTATTATATTGTCAATTTAAAGAATCAGCGACATACACATACAATAGATTTATTAGAAAATCTTATATTAATAGGAACTGACTATACCTACTTTGCCCATTATTATAACTTGTTAAATATTGGAGACTAAACCAGAAGATAGGTCATAATTCCACCTGTACAGTTTTATATGGGAACAGTAGTGTATTTATATATACCTGTACATGCTCATATTATAGTCTTTCAATATCTTATGTGGAAGCGCCAACAGAATAGTCAGCGTTTTAAATTGAAAATATTGTATGCATATATATAATTTAGGGTCTTTACTGTGGACGTCTCATTGGCCGTCATACTATTTACATCATATTTTTAATATGTGCCGTTCATATTTACGGTTCTCGACAGGATGTTTTGTATTTTCATCTGAATACAAAATACCTATATTTCAATCGATGCCTTACATCTTCAAAGCGTAGGATAGGTGCACGTGTGTATTTTTTTTATTATACCTTCTTTACAGTTTAGTGCCTCGCTGTAGTGGTAGATATAATCTTGATATTTCGCCTATAAGTTTAATATGCACGATCTCATACGATAATAGGTGAAAAATAAGATATCTGTAAGAAATTACTTGTTTGTCATATGGTAACAAATTTTTCCAACATGTTAATTTAATTTTATTATAGAATAATAACAATAATAAACGAATTTATTGGCCTTTATAGTTATTGTTATTACATAAAGTATAGCGCAAAATGTAACACAATTGTATGCCAACAAGACTACATGGCCGCTGCAAATTCACAAGAATATGCAGGGGGCGTTCTACCTGTAGCCTAATAATAATAATTATTATTATTATTATTGGCATCGACTGGAAATCATTAGCCACATACATAATTTCCTAGCCACCCGAACGGACACCAGGACAAACAGAACACTCACTTCACACCTGGGGCCGATCAGGTGACTAACATGTCAAACACAAAGACAGGTAGGCCACGGAACAAGGGAAAACCCACACAGGAAAGACACAAAGGATCAATCTCTAAAACGTAATATTGGTGTCGAGCATATATTTATAAATTCTATAATATACATCGATATTTTCCTGGGCAATTAGGTAATTAACATTCAGTGGAAGTTGCATGTTCAATTTTACTAGATTATCTATTAGTTTATTAATTTCATTTATCTGCACTTCGCATTCTAGAAAGAGATGGTTGATGTTTCCACACTCCTTCCGACAAAACCTACAAGTGTCGTTCTCAGACAAATTAATTCTGTGCAGATGGGCCGGAAACCTCTCATGATTAAATGCAATCCTTAGAATTTGAGCAATCATTCTCTTTCTGACATGGATTTTTTATACCACCGCTGTCCACCGATTTTAGGAAAGAGCAGATGATAATTTGTAGCTTTGTTTATATAGCCTAATAATTAGAGCAACGCAAACTGCGCTGAAAGCCAGTGGCTGACGCATAAAAGTTTACACTAAATAAACACGGCCGGGACAATTCGGTATAAGCGTCAGTATAACTGCGACTCGAAAGCCGATCTGTTGTGTATGAATCTACGCTGTCGTATACTATATCGTAGTTCTACGTTTGTTTTGAAAATGTTTCCTACGTCGCGAAAACGACCAAAGTTGGACACAATAAGAGAATTTATTGCAGAAATGCTTGATTTAAAGTGTGATGGCGCTAAAATTCAATGTGTAGTATGTAAAATAGATTTAATGTGTTGGTCGAAAAGTGATTGTCTACGGCACGTAAATAGTGCAGGGCATGTTTCAAAAAAAAAATTCCACACGAGATTATGACAAATTTAAATTTAATTTATGTGTTACCTTTATTGCATGTAATTTACCATTTCAATTACTAAGGAAGAAAGCATATGTCTCGTTTTGGAATGAATATTCGGACTTTAAGTTACCAAGTGAGAGAACATTACAGAGAGTTGTGCCCTCTGTTCGTGAGCATGTCGAGAAAAGTATTAAATCGGAGTTGCAAGATAAAAAACTGTGGTTATGTGTGGACGAAACAACAGATCGTAAAAAACATTCTGTGGTTAATGTAATGGTACGCACAATGGAACCACATCGACCGTCACCCTCAATTTTACTAGCTTCCAGACGAATACAACAATGCACTGCCGAAGTAATTTCAATGTTCGTGTTAAATACATTGGAAAAGTTTGAACTTTCAACAAATCAACTATTGACGTTTATGAATGATGGTGCCGCAAAGATGCTTGCTGTAGGTCGATCTCATAAAAAACATTGTGCTAACTTGTTGCATATTACATGTAAAATTCATACTCTCGGTCTCGTAGCAGATAGTATCAGAAAATGTTATCCCGAGGTAGACGCTCTAATAGCACATACAAAAGCTGTGTTTGTAAAATCCCCAAAACATATTCGGGAATTTCATAGAGTATGCCCCGGTATTCCTGAACCACCACAACCTATTCTTACTCGTTGAGGAACATGGTTAGAGACTGCATTTTTTTATCTTAAATATTTTGAGAATATAAAGAACGTGATTTTAGAATTCGACCCAAAGGAAGCTGCGGCTGTCAAGGTAAGCCGTTTGAAATTTCAGGATAGTCAAGTTAAAACAGATTTGGAAATTATTCAGAACAATTACGTGGGCCTAGCGGATGCGATAGAAAAACTACAAAATTCTTCGGTGTCGTTAGTGGAATCTTTGCAAATAATGCAACATGTTCACGCACAACTATGCGCGTTGGAAGACGCAAGAAATGTTTGTGTTTTAGAATGGTTTGAAAGTGTTTTACATAAAGACTCTGATTTTGGCACATTAAGACAAATTTGTGAAGGTGCGTCAACAGAACCGTTAAGTTATTTGAAAGATTATTTTACTTACGCAAATATAACGTCACTAGATGTAGAACGTTCATTTTCGGCATACAAAAACACTTTTTCTTCACGCCGCACTCACTTTGCCGAAACAACTTTGGAAACATATCTAATGTTACAAATATTAAATAGACATTATCCACTTTGTGATTTCACGGAGGACTCTTAAAACGGTAAGTGTTTGAGCACGTATCACATTTAATTTATTTTGTGTAAACTTTTATGCGTCCGCCACTGGCTTTCAGCGCAGTTGCGTTGCTCTACTAATAATATAGAACTGACTTACAAAAGAAGAATAATAAAATAAAAATGGGAAAAAAATAAAAGAATAGAAAGCAATGTTTAAAAAAATATTAAAAAAGTAATAAGCAGTTACAATGTCTTGTAGTATTATAAATTAAGCGGAATAACAAGTGCATGGACGCGATTATTTAAATGTTGCGCATAGATTACGTTTTGTATCCTTATTAGGAAAATTAGGCCAAGTTCGAATTTAGACGTTATTGGGCTTCCAACTATGTAGTCTTAGAGCGTATTTATGTAAGGTTTTTTAAGAAAAGTGTTGTTAGAGAGGTTACTAACTCTGCAAGCCGAACTTGTAACGCGTACTATTTCTTTTATCTAATGTAATATTATTTCCAGGAATGTTTATCGTAAAACTTGAAATGCTTGGCTTGAATCATATATCACTTTAGTAACCGAAAACAATCTTCAATGCACCCGCAAAGGCGGCAAACGAAACAAATAACAATTGTTAATTTATGGAATTACATAGTGTTATTTCAAGGCTGCCCATATTTTAAGGCAATACCATTTTAAAAGTTCTTGAGCTGAAACAGTTAATTCAAAACTGTCTAGATGCATAGTTCGAATAGCAACTATTGCACGCCTGCCTACTAAATATGGAAATAGTAGTAGTAGAGTGAACAAACCTTTTACTTGCTCCTTATTATTATCCTAGATTATTAAAAATGTAAGACATTTTGATTGAGAACGTACATATTTCTTAAAGGTTCTTAGCTCTTAGTGGGAAAAAAAGTCATGTAAGCTTATATCAAAGCCTCTAAGCAGACAGAATAATTGGATAAATTAACTTGAAACTTATTATTTAAATATACTATGTTCAGAATTGACGCACCACGCAATGTTTCTGGTGTATTTTCTATAATTTTTGTATTTTCTCAAAATTTTTGGTTTAACAGAACATAATCTAATGTTTTATGTCACTGGAAAGTTATTTTAACCTTTCTGGTGAGAATGGCCGCATCTAATGTCAAATTCATACCTATTTTTTCTAAAAACGCTAGCTTCTGTCGTTCAAATGTTAGCATGGAGGGGAGGGGGATTTTAGGACCGCACTCTATATCAAATTATACATGGTTGCAAACCCACTTTAGGGACAAATGTCAAATTTCACTTAACACAAGTTGCCCAGGTAAAAATAATGTATGTATTTATTTGATTTGTTCATTGTATTTTTAGATAATAAACAAGATCATAACCTTGAAAATGTTAGAATAAGTTTGTTCAGAACAAACAAAGCAAAAGTAAGAAAATATAAATCATAAGTAGCTTAGAGACGTCAATGTATCGGAATATGAAAATAGCAAAAAATTACAATTATGTCAGCTTCTTAGTCTCTTTTCTGTTTTGCTAACTTCACATAAAACATAAATGGTGTTATCGCATTGGAGAAAGAGGTATTTTTGTTCAAAATAAATAGAATAATTTATTAAATTCTGAAGAAAAATAAAAAACGAGGACTGAATTCTCACAATCTCTGGACGTTAACGTAAATAAATGAATATCTTAAATTACACGAATATACGAACACAATATTCAGAACTAATCTGAATTTATATTAAAAAAACTATATAATTTTAGCAGGTATATATGGTATGTATGTTTCTGACGGATACGTCCGAAATCAGAATACGCGACGTTTAAAAATAGAATTGTTTAATTGTAACGTGTTTATTTAAATTTCGTCTCTCTCATTTACATTAACGTCGCGTAAATAAAAAAAAAGTAGCGATGAGCACTTAAATTTCATTCCATTTCACTCGTGGTCTATATTTAATTGATCACGTTGCGCAACAGTTTCCATAAAGAAGTTTTATGGAAAGTATTAAATATGATTTATGTGTATCGCGTTTGCGGCCGCGTACACGCCGCTTAACTTTAAATTAGCCGAGCGATTTAACGAACTTTGTGTAATCTGCATTATTAAACGAGTCGGCCTCATTTCATTGCATAATTCGTATCGCACACATACTTCCACATACGTACATATATATAATACATAAATACATGTATGCCATTGCCAATAGAGATTTTAATTGGCCTTATTGGACCCAAGAATTCCAACATTCGTGCTTTATTGTTTTGTGACCTTGCTCTTCTATTTAGCCTAATGTAATTTTATATGCATACTTTTCGTTAACAATTCCTTCGGGTAATGTAATTCGAAATCAATGAAAGCGATGTTGGACTATGTAGAGAGATCATTGGTGTATATTAGAGGATACATATTGTGTAGACCTACGTATTTACATACGTATTGTCAATGGAATTGATTTCTTATTAAAAATCATGATGAAATTTTATAAAGATGTCACATTGTTAACCTTTGCTTTTGTAATGAATGGGGAGACCCAATTTACTTTTAGTCTATTAATAAATAACCTCTAATATTATCTGTGTAGCCTATGTATTAATATGTTAATAAAAATACAGCACCGGAGGTAGAGGTTATTAGCGCCATGTGGAGTGTCGTTCACCCAGATTTCGCTCGACGAACATTTGGCAGGGCAAAGCCGTGATTTCTCTTTCGGTTTTTTCAGTGGTTTAACGGGTACCCCTCTCCCTATCCCTGGCATTCTACTACAATAAATCTATCTTCCTCTAACGATAATTCCGGGAAAATGGCTAAATAACTTGTCTTCCTTCCATTTAATTCAGATCTTAAATGTTCGCATTTTTCTTTCTACAAACACGAAGAAAATAAATTCTTTTGTGTCTTTACAATCATTTCGAAAATCAAATACACACAGCGGCAAATTTAAAGGAACAGATTGTAAATTTAGTTTATTTCTTAATTTTATCATTTTATAGCCTATGTATCTAAATAGTTTTGATGCTCCACTGAGCTAAATTGAAGTTATTAATGTCAAAACTTCAAACGTGTGTGTTCTGTCTTACGTTTGAAACACGCATTATCTATAGATAACAAGTAAGTTGTTAATTAATCAGTTTAATTTGTTCGGTTTTATTTTTCTTTTGATTTTTTTTTTGTGGTCAGTGTCTTTGTATTGTAAAAATCAGTTAATAATGGGTGACTTAGTACCGACTGATATTGCTAGAGTCGTAGCAGTAATCGAACATGGTCGGATACACAGTGACGTTGCCTGAACGTTTGGTAAATCAAAATCAGCCATCCATCGTAGTCGTTTGACGCAAACCGGTGAGTATGTGAGAAGAAGAGGGCAAGGCAGAAAACCCTCAACCACGGCTACGAATGTTCGTTTTATAACGTTGCAAACATTGCGAAACAGGCGTCAAACCGCAGTTCAAACAAGAAACCAACTGCAAGATGTTCATGGAATCACCATAAGTGAGCGCACAGCAAGAAGACCTAAAGAAGTTAGTCTCAAGTCATATGTGCCAATAAAAGCCCCAAGACTCCAGAACCGTCATCGTGTAGCACGACTAAAATTTGGTCAAGAACATCAAAATTGAAACGAAGACCAGTGGGGTCAAATTTTGTTCAGGGATGAGAGCCGTTTCTGTATAAATTCAATTGATGGCAGGGAAAGATTGTATCAGAGATATTTTTCAAGACCATGTGATACTTTTTGCCCCATATATTGGAGAAAATTTTACCTTAATGCAGAATAATGCGCGCCCACACGTCGCTCATTGACAAGCGTGTTCCTCTGACATAAACCCGATTGAACATGTGTGGGAGATGCTAGGCAGAAGGCTTAGGTCAAGAGTTCCTGCTGATCAAAGCAGAGAAAAAGTAAGAATTGCATTGATTGAGGAATGGGACAGATTGCCTCAAGAACTAATTAATGGCCTCATCAGAAGCATGGGTAGACGAATGGCGTGGGTTCGTGTGGGGGAAACACACGCAATTGAAGCAAAAGTAAAAACGCAATTAATGATTAACCAAGTTCAAAATGTACAATAAAGCTATTCTGTTTATAACCAGTATTTCATTCGAGTCTGACATCTTCGAATTATTTTCTTCTTTAACAGGTTTCACATGGCAAAATAAATTCCAATTACTCCACCTAATTTAGTATTAAGAGATTACCTAAGAAATATTAACAATATGTATACTATAGAGGAAATAATTAGATTTTATATCTGTTCCTTTAAGTTAGACGCTAAATCGCGAACTTGTGTGGCATATTACAAGCTGTAATATGGTATTTTAAAGAAAACCAATTTTAGCTGATAGAATATTGAAATTCTAACTGTGCTGGGATCGAAGAGACACCACGAAGTTCCGTTCCCTTAGTTCGAGTTGCCTTTGAATGAAGACGTATTTGGCTAAGTGTTTATTTTTAATAACAATTTCAAGTGCAAGATGAATTCAAATTTGATCATTCCAAAAAACGCGGGGTTTTTCTACGTCAAATTTTAAGGTTAGCTTTGATTCTATCAATTAAACTTTTGTAAAACATTATCTGCAATACGATATGAAAATTATCTTTCGATTTTGAAATAATAATTTCTCATATTTATAACATTACAGTACATAAATTGTAACGTCTTCTCCCTTTAACTCCTTTTATTTCATAACCCACTCTCATTCTGACATCGTTTTCTCTGATTTTGATTGGTCCTAAGATAGCTTTTAAGTATTATTTCTTTCACGCTTAATCTTTGTCGTTAGCGACATTGTTTCCGCAACATATGTAAGTTATCATGGACCTTATTTTTTATGGATTTTATGTCCAACTATTTTTGAGTTATTATTAGGTCAATGCGAAGCCAGTGGAGAGTTTAGTGATTCGATACGTGTGGAAGTGAACGATCGTTCGATAATTATCGGTTTATCGGTATACGTCTTTTAAAACATGGATCATCGTAAGAGAGGTTTACCTTTAGCTTCGCATGTAAATAAATATATTAGCCGTTCCCTTGGGTTGAAATATACATGTGCTATCATTCAGTGCAAAATTTGCAATATACGGTTGATAGGCCGCGATACATTTCACTGTAGAAAACATATTAAAAGTAAACGTCATATACTGAATTTAAGCAACAATATGCCGTACTGGGAATTTCTGTATGATTTTATTTTTATGCTAAGCGTGTGCAACATTCCACAACACCTAGCAGACAATGAACACTTTCGTCTTTTTTGGAATAAACATGTTCCCTTGTGGAAACTACCAACCAATAGACAATTGCGATACAATTTACCACATTTGCAGGGTACAGTAGAAAACTGTATAGTAGACGAGTTGAAAAATAAGAAAATTTACGTAAGTGTGGATGAAAGTGATTAAATCGTAATGATCCACCCGCTTCCTTGGATTGAAAAAAGTGGTGCTGAAACCGTTCTGAAGATAATACAAGATTCGTTAAGAGAATTTTGTATCACAGGAGCCCAAGACACAATGTTAGTTACTGATGGAGCTGCAACAACGCTGAAAATTGATAGGATGTTGAAAATATGCTTTCCGACTCTTCTTCACGTAACATGTCTCATACACGCGTATCATCTCGTTGCAGAAACCATTCGAAAGAAGCATCTGTTGGTGAATAATTTAATAGCATCTACCAAAAAAGTGTTTGTGAAATCTCCCAAACATATCCGCGTTTTCAAACAATTGTGTCCAAAACTTCCACTACCACCTCAGCCTGTAATAACTCGATGGGGAACATGGCTCCAGGAAGTATTTTATTATCATAAATATTTCGCAAATGTGAAGGATGTGATTTTAAAATTTAAATTAAATGAATCTGCAGCAATTCGAGAAAGTCAGCAACTTTTTTCCAATTCGGACGTTCAATTACAATTAAATATTCGGACTGCAAATTACCAAGTCGGGCATCGTTACAAAGAATCGTGCTCGTGAACGTGTTGAAACAAGAATTAAATCGGAGTTGAAATATAAAAAACTGTGGTTATGTGTGGTCGAAACAAGAGATAGTAAAAAACATTCTGTGGTTAATGTAATCGTACGTCCAATGGAACCACATCAATCGTCATCTTCAATTCTATTAGCTTCCAGACGAGTACAACAATGTACTGCTAAAGTAATTTCAAAGTTAGTGTTAAATACATTGGAAAAGTTTGAATTTTCAACAAACCAACTGTTGATGGAGCCGCAAACATGCTTTCTGTAGGCCGGTCTCTTAAAAAACATTGTGCTAACTTGTTACATATTACGTGTAAAATTCATGCTTTCAGTCATGTGGCAGATAGTATTAGAAAATGTTATCCTGAGGTAGACGCTTTAATAGCGCATGCAAAAGCAGTGTTTGTCAAATCCCCAAAACGTATTCGCAAATTTCACAAACTGTGCCCCCGTATGCCTGAGCCACCAGAACCTATTCTTACACGTTGGGGAACATGGTTACAGGCTGCGTTTTATTATCATAAATGTTTTGAGAATATTAAGAACGTGGTTTTACAATTCGATCCAAAGGAAGCTGCGGCTATCAAGGAAAGCCAGTCGAAGTTTCAAGATAGGTTAAAACGAATTTAAAAACTATTCAGAACAATTACTTCGGACTAGTGGAGGCAATAGAAAAACTACAAAATTCTTCGGTGTCGTTAGTGGAATCTTTGCAAATAGTGCAACATGTTCACGTACAGCTATGCGCGATAGAAGACGCAAGAAATGTTTGTGTTCTAGAAAGGTTTGAAAGTGTTTCAGAAAAAGATTCTGATTTTGGCACATTAGAGAACAGATCCGTTAAGTTGTTCCAAAAATTATTTTAATTACGCAAATATAACGTCACTAGATGTAGAACGTTCGTTTTCGGCATATAAACACACTTTTTCCTCACGCTGCACTCGGTTTGCCGAAACAACTGTGGAAACATATCCAATGTTGCAGATATTTAACAGACATTATTCACTTTGTGATTTCACGGAAGACTCTTAAGACGGTAAGTGTTTGAGCACGTATTATATTTTATTTCTGACCATTTATTTTGTGTAAACTTTTATGCGCCCGTCACTGGCTGTTGGCGCAAATTGAGCAATTCTAATTATTACTTACGAAAATATTATTATTATTAATTAAAACTTGGTTATGCGTTGAATGAACTTTAATATAACTTTTAATATACGAACTTAAAGTATTTAACATCACTGACAGATTTGCTACACTATTTTACATTTCATTAGGAACGAATAGCATCTTTTTGGAGGTAATGTTGTAATCGTTAAATTGCTGTGAACTAATCTATAATTCTAACGAAATTGAATTAAGTACGTGTCTTCGAGAACATAGAGAACGTAGCCCAACCCAGTAGAATTCTCTGCTAATTGGGAATTGTATCCGAAGCTCTCCTCAGTTAATAATGCAATCGAAGCTAGTAATTTAAGGTTTATAACTGTAAACTTGCGTTTCTAGGTAAGGAGCATACACATTTAGGTACAACATACAATCTATTTAGACCGCGTTGTTGCTTCCGCAGATTAGTAGAATTAAAATTATTTTGTAATGAACAACAGAGTTAATATACATACAAACATATTGTTGAAGTTCATTAAAACATTATCAAGAATATCAAGTAATAAAAGTATAATGAATCGCAGAAAAAAAATTGTATTTAAATACATAACATCATGAAAATATCTAGTAGTGATAATAACGTCGCTGTCAGTACCATGGAAGTGTATAATTGGAAACATATGTAGTATTTCGTATTATTTTCATATGCACAAGTTTAGATTTTATGATTTCCTGGGTACAAGTTTAACTAACGATATCATAGTTCTTATTTGTAATAAAATATCACTCTTTGAGTTAACTCGAAAACTGGACCTAATTATACAGGATTAAGAAACTAACCACACGTAAAATGAAGGTGTCTAATTCAAAATTTACATTATAAGTTATAAGTAATATGCCTTTTATTTTGTTTCGTTTACTGCTACCTTCATATAGAGGAATAAAGAGCCGAAATATAATCTCAGTAGATATAGACAGCATTAAACAAGAATATTCACTTTCAATGTGAATTGATTATGTACACATAATAAGTTCTTGCTAACGAAGGTTGATAAATTATGTCAGAATGTGAAGTCAATTAGTATACATAGTACGTGATGGATTATAACTGTTTTAATTAATTGATATTAAGCTGAGTATATTCTGTAAAAATGTTATGATGATAATATACGTATGTATGTATTAATTAGATATACCGTGCATTTTTTTTATCACTGAACATACACATTTACCTTCCATGCGTTGACGCGTATTTTTTATAATTGAACATAGGGGCGCTTAGCGTGGCGAGTAGCTACTGGGATTATTACAGAAAATAAAACACAAATACGTCAAGTTTGACATTTAATTTTTACCCTTCAGGAATTTCACAATTGGCTTGCAAACTGTATGGATTGTGAAGGTAGGCACTTCGAACGCTTGTTGAGACATTAAACTCTACTTATTTTGTTTTGTACTTCCATCACGACTCCCTCTGCAGTATTTTCTTCGTTAATACACAACCAATCACTGCCTTATTAGCTGCTTTCCATTTGCTTTATTAACGTATCGTTCCTCAGAGTACTGTACTGAACGGTACTTACAGTGAGCTAAATGGAACATGCATTTTTTGCACTGGACAGAAATATAATCATTCTAACCTAACTTTCTATATTAATAAATGTAAACAAAAAGAAATTCGCCGAAATAAGGCCAGTATGTAATGTAAATCAAATTTCGAATTATGAACACAGGTGTAAGCCTAAACCTAACCTCGGTGAGTGTAATAATGTGGAGAATATCAATAAACCTATGTCTTGCGCATGCGTCAACACTTACATATGTATGTATTAGTAAGAGTCAGTCGGTAAGGTAGGAAGCATAAAAAGTAGTTAACAAGACTTACTGATAATGGATAACTATCAATAGTGCTCTGTGAACAACTTGTGTATAAAGATAAGTGTACAGTAATCAATAAAGCCTTTTTAGTGAATAATAGTAGACCAGTTTATTTACGCTACAAGAATCGAGATATTACAAACAGAACAATACGGAACGTACCAAATATTCGGTATTGAATGGCTTCTTGTGAAAGAAATAGGTGCTGACAATATTTTACCATAGGTTGAGTTACCTGAACCTGCAAAAAATATATTGTTGATAATCCCATTACATATGTTATCGATCAAATGGTATTAGACAGTGGTCGTACAATTTTAAGATTGCCTCCATATCACTGCAACCTAAACCCCATTGAGCTTATATGGGCACAAGTGAAACATCATGTCGCTGCCAATAATAAAACTTTTAAATTATCCGAGGTCAAAACGTTGCTAATTGAGGGGCTAAACATTGTGGGTAGTGACGCATGGAGAAATTGTATCAAACATGTTATCGAAGAAGAGAATAAGATGTATCAACTGGATAATATCATTGAAGATATGATTGAAGAATTTATCATAGCAGCAAATACATCATCATCATCATCGTCAGACCTGTCATCTGAATCTGAATAATCATCCGTATGTGTATTAAGTTAATCACATTTGCATAATAAATTGAAATTATCTGTTCTTGTTCATACTATCACATTTATATATTTATTTTATGTATACATTAGTTATTCTATAAATAAAATGCTGAAACTAAACAAATCTTTTTTTTGTTAATGTTAATTCAAATATTAAGGGGAGAAACTATAAATTTATAATACGTGCAAAAGTTTATTCAATCAACGCCAAATGTAATCCCATTTATTTACTAATACAATTAAACAACCACCAATTACTCCAACAAATCAAACAACCAAAAGATATATCTATATTGAAATTGATTTCAGAGATGAATTCACTTGTTTTATTTTATCACGTCATAATATAACCATAACATAAATTGAAGTGGTTTATAGTTACAGTTATCAGTGGGACCTCTTACATATGCACATGTGCATCAAAAATATTTAGGGACTGTATAATATATTAAGAACATTTTAGTTTATACCCAAAACAATTTTTGAGTTTTCGCGGCATGAACGCCAGCGTCGCCAACCGACACCTCTAGGCGACTACTAGCTAGAATAAGGACAACTTGAAGTGAGTCATGTGGTGTCAAGAACGGGGAATGTTTGTATTATTCGATATTTTAGTAGTGAAAGTTTAATGTTATTTATTTATGTACTTATTTAACATTCAGTAACAATAGATAAGTGTTATAATTTTTTTCAAAGTCAATATGAGATATAAAATAATACTTCACAGACCATTTGATGTCATCCATCATCGACAGTGGTATATCAAGAAGTTACCCATTTTAAGTATTAATCTAATCTACACTGCACATTAGCGATAAAAATCATGGAAACAAATACAGTGGTAATGGTAATGTCAAACATTCATTCATCATTGATAAAACTATAAACTTTAGCAGTCAAATGTTAGTTATAAATTGAGTAAATTATTAATGTACCCATTTATTCATTATGTTGAATGTTTATTTTTATGCGCTTCTTGAATAATTGCAAATTTCTTGGAATTATTATTATATAGGCTCAGAATATCCAATAATAATGTGATTAATATTTAGACGGGCGCTTGTTGACATTAGGAAATGTAAAATTCACTTACTTTCTTGTATCGGCAATACCTGCATATCCATTCATCACAATTTGACGTAATCTATTCATTATGCGGATAAATTTACTTTGACTTTCATTTTGATGACATTACCAAATGGTGGGCAAATGCTTAAAATATGTTAGGATAAATATGGAATATATTCTTCCCTATAATACAAAGCCTTATACAATCCTTTTTGGATAAATTATTGAAACCTTAAACAAATTGTTTTAAAATAGGGAACAACATTCAGGCATCCTTCATTGATGGATTCTATAATTGTATTAGTGTATTTGCAGTATTTGTGTAACACATGTGACTGGATATATAAAACGACATACTAAAATTAAAGGTTATAATAGTATACAGGATGTCCGGTATAAACTTTGAACGTAGGTGGAAATTGACGCAATCGTAGTAAACGTAAAATTTAGAATGCGCAAGAGGATCCACCGAGACGGGTATTATATCACTTTTAGACGTCGCATAGCCCACGTACAGTTCTAAACTCTAAACAGGTATAGATTTATATCTGCACGCTTAGGATATAGGAAAAATATGCACAAAGCTAGGTAATACTACACGATTCTTTTGTAGTAACTTTATTATTGATAAAACAAAGAAAGTTCTTTACAATTTGAATTTGTTTTAGAACTCAGTGTGTCCACAGATGGACCTAACTATTGGTACTTATTTTTAACCTTTTTGTTACTAATTTTTTTCAGAAAATACTATTCATTATAAAAAGTTTTATTTATTTGAAAAAGTCTTTTATGATCTGAATGCTGATTAAATCTACCGGATTATTAAAAAATGTACTTATGCTATTTTTAAGTTAGGCTTTGATATTAGTTCAAAAGGACTTCATAAGTCATCAAAAAAATTAGACGCGATAGAAAATATACCCGTACCGCAAAATGTTAATCAATTAAGATCATTCTTGGGTGCAATAAATTATAATCGGTTTATTCCAAATGTTCCAACAATTTTACATCCGCTATATAATTTAATTAAAAAGGGAGTTCGTTGGGTATGGAATACTGAATGTGATCAGGCATTCAGAGATGTCAAGAGTATTTTGCAATCAAATAATTTCTTAGTTCATTTCAATCCGCAGTTGCCAATTAATTTAACCGTAGATGCCTCAGAATATGGCGTAGGCGCGGTTTTATCTCATGTATTTGAAAATGGTACAGAAAAACCAATATCCTTTTCATCTTGTACTTTAAACGATCAGCAAAGGAAATGGAGTCAAAGCGATAGAGAAGCATATAGTATTATATTCGGTATTAAACGGTATTTAACACTAGCAACATGCATTTGTTCATCTCATTCTCTGCACTTTCGTTCATTTTGTAGTTTTGTTATTACTATTGTTTCTTTTCATTGCTTATGACATTTTTATAAATTTTCGTCTGTGTTATTCGTATTAACGTTCCTTTAATATAATACTTAAACGGATCGAAAACGTTACTTGTTCGCGTTCAAAGTTAATGTCTTGCCTACGGTAATTATCCTCAACCGATGTCTGCTGGTAACTGGATAGAATTCTCGCGCTGACCGGTGAAGTACAACAGTCAATTGCCAACTTCTGTTCAGAGCAGGCTGTACGCGTTGCTCGTTTCTACACCGTTACGACGTTATCGAATGCTTATATGCAATATACAATAAAATAGGATGGAAATTATATAAAATTGAAAAATGACATCACAGCAGTATAGAAAAGCAATATTTAATTTTTCACATTTGCCTTTGACAAACTAATTTATAGAGTTCGCGGTATGTACTTGTATTTGTAGATAATTCAGAACCGTTTGTCTTCAGGGCCTTGGTGTAAATTTCGTATTTCTCACCGTCTTTACACAAATTTAACTTATGTACTCACATTTATCCATGAGTTGCATATACACTCTTTTTATTCTCGTTTTCCTAGTTGGTTTCTGATGGTTGATTGCCTAATAGTAATAATAAGTAAACTGCAAATATAATCCTAAGCTGTTTACACAAAATTGCCATCCAAGTATGCATATGCTAATGTATAGCACATAAAATTAAAGAGAGAACCTTACACTTCGGCAAACATATATTTGAAAAGCGTAAATACAGCATGTTGTAGTTATGTGTTTACTTACCGTACGGGCTAGTTCCCAAAGATCAACAGATGCTTTAATACGCGTACTAATATGGCAAAGCATATGGATTTATGTTTCGTGTTAGTTTAAATCGTGTACATTCTTCACGACTTTTGTTTCTTCTTTTAACCGAATACTCGTTTTCGCGTTGACTGTGTTTGTGGTAGTTTATTAAAGAAAGTGCATATATGTACAGATATTTTCTTTGGGGGCTTTTTATATAGTAGGCTTATTAAGTAAATTCAATTGGTTATGGGAGAAAAACCTAGACTGTTTATTTAAGATTTCGCTCTTGAAATTTTAGGAAGTAAACGTTCTCTATCTATTTTTAAAGCTGTTGATTAAATAAATTAACAGATAAGTCTTTTCAAATTTTAATTTCTAATATATTGTAATGGGGTGAAGTTCGTGCTATTTTACATAATTACAATTTAAATGAATAAATTTGTATAATATTTCGACATTATACTCACAGAATTTACCGAATTTTATAGCTACCTACCGAACTACCGAAATGCTCCTTGGATCTACCGATTAAAAAAAATACAAATATGTTTGTAGTTTCGAACGGAAAATAAATTTGATAACACAATTTTATCTTTTATTTGCGTTACCATCAAAAAAGTATTTAAAGAATATTTTGAATAAGTTTGATACACCGACTGAGAAATTTAGACCTGCCATCTATTGACCTATTACTACAATCAGATATTTACTAACGTCTGAAAGATCTGTAACACTACATTTTTTTAAAATTACTTTTGAGTAGATAGGAGAAGAAGACATCATTCTGTTGTAACATTGTTAAAAAACGATATTCCAGATTTATTTATCATGAAATGTATATGCCATTCATTCCATTTGTGCGCTTCGTACGCCTGTCAAAAACTTCCTAAACATGTAGAAAAGACATTTTCAATTATTTTAGTTCAAGTCCAAAATGAATTGCCGAATTCAAAGAATATGAATTGTTTTGCAATATTAAAATTCACAAAATTCTCCACCCTTCACAAACAAGATGGTTGTCAGTACATCAGGTTGTACACCGAATATTGGAACAATTTGGTGCTCTGGAATTGTATTTTACAACTGCTGTGGCCGAAGAAGATGTCTCGGCTGCAGACAACGTCTTCCAAAATTTTAATAATCCACTAAATAAATTTTTTTTCTTTTTGTTATTTCTTGATCATGTTTTACAATTTTTTAATAACTTGAATCGCGAAATACAATCCGAAGCTCCAAAATTACATGTCTTGTATACTACTGTCTGTAATATTTTACGTATATTTCGTGATTGTTTCTTAAAACGAGAATACATAGCCGCAACACCCCGGAAGATATTGATTTTAAAAATCCAAGACATTTTTTACAGTTGGAGGATTTTTTACTAGTTGGGAACAAGCGTTGCGGTGTATTTGCAAGAAACGGCGTAAGTAGTTCGCTGCTTAGATTTTTATAACGAAAGTTGCGTACAAATAATTTCACGATTTCCATTAAAAAATAATCCAACCCAAAAATTTAATTTTATCGATCCTGCAGTGGTTAAAAATGGATCTATAAGTTCTATTTCAAGCATAGGTCCATTTTTCCCAAATATAGTATCTCGTCAAAACCTGCAAAATTTAGATTCAAAATGGAAGTTACTTCGTAATAATGAGTAATGTCAGACATTTAGTGACGATGTTTAATAATTTTGGACATAAGTGAAGCAAATTAGCCGAAGTGATGGTACATATGTATTTCCCATTTTGAGTAAATTTGTGGAAAATATGTTATGTCTTCCACTTTCTTCTGCCAATGTGGAAAGAATTTTTTCTGCAATTAACTCAGTGAAGACAAAACAAAGGAATCGGCTAAGCACAGAATCAATTACTGGTCTTTTACATACAAAAAATTATATCAACCGAGAAAATTGCTTTAATTTTCCAGTTGAACAAAAATTAATATAGAATATGAACGACAAAACTTTAAAAAATCTTCCTGAAGATGAATAAAAAACAATAAAAATCTGTTTTTGAATTTTTTTTACAAATTTGTTTTAATTATACATTTCGTTATTATATTACAGGTATTTTTGGGTTTTGTTAATAGTTTGTTATTTTTTTATTATTTTAATTGTTGAATTTATAGCTCAATAAACTTATTGTTCAAAAAATTGTTGACTTTGAATTTCGAATGTAAAAGTGTACATATAATCTACCGAATTTTGCCGAAGGTATCTCCCGATTACGGAAAAGCACCAACGTGTACAATCATCCGAAGCCTACAAATTTAAATATAAGTCCTTGGATTGGTGTTCCTGTGAAGATGAATAAATAAACAGAAAATAGTGTTTTGACAGAAAGATACGTTGTCCGAGAAAGAATTTAGAAATTAACTTTAAAGAAACACAAAATTGAACCAAAGGACATGCAAAGAGGAACCAAGGAGAATTTCATTATACGAGGTAGGCGCCATAAATTCTCGGCTTGATATAGAAAAAATAAAATTGGTAAAATATAACAATTTTTATTTGTCAATATAATCTCCACTAACTTTAAAACATTTATTGCAACGATCAATTAATAATTCTATACCCTTCTAAAGTTTTTCCCTCAAAATGTTGTATTATAGCTGCTTCAAATCACTATCGTCCTTAAAACGGTTCTTTTTTTGGATAGAGGATCATAATACAGAACCGTTGTTTCATTTCCTGTGGCAATAGATTCCAAAATCTGTTTCGGGTCGTCTCCACATACGTTCAAAAACGAACGCGCACATTCGACGTACACGTTGGAGAGCAGAAAGAAGATGCGGTACCCATCTTGCACTAATCTTATTCATAGACATAAGAAGAAAAACATATTTTTTCTTACTAAACGCAAAGAAAATAGTTAACAGGTATAATTATAAAAAATGTATACCTAAAATCGACATTATTAATACGTGCATAACTTTTTAAGGAATAAAATTAGAAAATAATTGTATTTAGAAAAAAATCTTCAAATTAAAAGATCTTTTCAGCGGCGTAATAAAAACGGTATGTTGCCCGAAAAAATAATTTCGTGATGACGCGACGGCGGCGCCCAGCATCGTGCTGTTTTTTTTCGTGTTTCCATCCTCATCTTGAGTGCTAATCAAGACAAATATAATATTTTTAACAGAATTTAATTTCCTTCGGCATTTTACCAGATAAACATAGTTCTCATGATAAATAGATCACTCTGTACATGATTGTTGGCTTTTGATATTTTGTGAAGTAATACTAATGTGATCTAAATTCTCACGAGATATTTATTACTGTAAATATTTTTGAACTTTAAACGATTAAAACCAGCATATATGTAAATATTTTATTAGTACGAGGGGCGCTCTTTTATCAGAAGGGACTGAAACATGTGAAAAACATTATTTCATAAACGTTTTTGTCTTAAAGTGGTCAACTTTGACATTAAATGATACATTGGTTATCTTTTTTACTTCATACCAGCGGCATAGAGCAAAATATTCAAAGCAATAGATATAAATTACATTCCAGATGTTTTGTGCGTATATGTAAGCACGCATAAGAATCTTGTAATATTACCAGCATTATTTATACGTTGAACATCGTAACTTTAAAGGATAATTTACCACGTATTAAATTAGATTTCATGTATATTAATGTATGTAATTTAGTCACTGAACTACCACATTTATGCATCAATTTATGATTATTTCTATTATATGTGCTTCCTATAAAAGTACTTTATCGCCTACGATTCCCTTTAAAAGCCGTAGTTTGGTTTCCTGAACTACCTGAATTTAAGCATGTATGAATACACACGCTGTGTGGGCTCCTAATACTAGAATTCTCTAGCCTTATTAGGGTTAAAATGATATAATCAACGTCTTTTGTCCACATATTTCTTCGATAAATTCAGTTAAAGATTTTATCACATATAAGTTTTAATTAACTTATTAAACTGCGATTTTCGATTGGTGCGTGTTTTGTCTGACTTTTTCACTTTCATCTTGAGGTGTACTTTAAAGTGTTCTACCCGATAAGAATCTAGGCTGGTTATGTAGGATCCACGTTTTAATTTCGAAGCGCGGTCTTTGGCGGAATAAATCTGTTTTCATATTTTATTGCTCGACGGGGCGCGGTGGTTGTTTAACGGTTCGATAGGAGCAAGAAATCGGGTCTGACATTTGGAGTTCATTGTCTCCAGAGAATGTTAGGCGCCAGCATAACAGATCTCACAATAAAGTGTAATATATTTCTGTTTTGTAAGTAATAAAAAATATTCTTTGATGTTGAAATGCTTGGTTGTATTTTTACAGTTGTTATTTCAATTATATGCGATCCAAATTATAATGTTTTCATAGGTTTTTATTTTTTTTACTTGTTCTACGAACGAGTTCAAGAATGCGTAATAATTTCTTAAATATCATGTAAACCAAACTTTTTGTTACATGCCAACGATACATATAAGATCAATAAAATCAAATAATCTGGAGCCATTTGATATGTTTTCGGTTTCCTCGTTCATTTTGCAGAAGGTTTGGTATTAAATTTTATGCGAACAAATAAAAAGTATTATTATCATTATTGTAAGCAAATACTACCTACTTCTTTTACAAATACATTTTGCCAGTTTTACTTTCTTCGCGGTGTGCATATTCACATCAGCAAATCTGAAATTACACACAGAATTTTTTATTTACAGCCTTGCTCATATGCATTTGACACCCCTGGAAAACCCAATATTTACCCTAAAATCGAACATCAAAGAAAATAAGTGGATAGTATATTTAGGTTTCGGTAATTAAGTGCGATTTTATTACATACACATAATAAAACTATATTTGTAAACTGAGGGTAATAAAGGATTACTTCAGAGTTTTCGCATATCAGTCTCTTTCGATCGCTCTGCGATGAAAGTGTTATTGTGAATTTCTTGAAATAAATGTTTATGGACGGTATCTTTTATGTTTTGCGGATGTTTGATCCCATATACGAAGATGGTAGGATAAATACCTGTGTTAAAGAAAACAACGCAATAGTTTTTCATTTAGTAAATTCATTTCACAAAGTAATCCTTGTAGCTCTATCTTTTTGAGCCATCCAAGTAATAGCAATTGTCGAACTGTAAAATAAGCTTCTGTTTCGGCAATGATCTCTTCATTTGACATGAAACGCTTTCCGCCAAGCCATTTTTGAAGTTTGGAGAAAGAAAGAAGTCACGGGGGCCCAAATTTGGCGAATATGGTGGATGGGGCACCAGTTCGTATCGTAACTGGACTAGTTTTTCTATCGCAATTGCCGATGAATAAACCGGGGCGTTATCATGATGGTAGAGAATTTTTTTCTTCGCTAGGTGGGACCGTTTTCTCTTTAGTTCAGAGTCGAATCGGTTAAATAAATTAGCATAGTACTGTCCCGTGATTGTCCTTTCCTTCTGTAAATAATCAATAGAGCAACGCAACTGCGCTGAAAGCCAGTGGCGGACGCATAAAAGTTTACACAAAATAAATTAAATGTGATACGTGCTCAAACACTTACCGTTTTAAGAGTCCTCCGTGAAATCACAAAGTGGATAATGTCTATTTAATATTTGTAACATTAGATATGTTTCTAAAGTTGTTTCGGCAAAGTGAGTGCGGCGTGAAGAAAAAGTGCTTTTGTATGCCGAAGACGAACGTTCTACATCTAGTGACGTTATATTTGCGTAAGTAAAATAATCTTTCAAATAACTTAACGGTTCTGTTGACGCACCTTCACAAATTTGTCTTAATGTGCCAAAATCAGACTCTTTATCTAAAACATTTTCAAACCTTTCCAAAAAAAAAACATTTCTTGCGTCTTCTATTGCGCATAGCTGTGCGTGAACATGTTGCGCTATTTACAAAGATTCCACTAACGACACCGAAGAATTTTGTAGTTTTTCTATCGCATTCGCTAGTCCCACGTAATTGTTCTGAATAATTTCCAAATCTGTTTTAACTTGACTATCCTGAAATTTCAAGCGGCTTACCTTGACAGCCGCAGCTTCCTTTGGGTCGAATTCTAAAATCACGTTCTTTATATTCTCAAAATATTTAAGATAATAAAATGCAGCCTCTAACCATGTTCCCCAACGAGTAAGAATAGGTTGCGGTGGTTCAGGAATACCGGGGTATAGTCTATAAAATTCCCGAATACGTTTTGGGGATTTTACAAACACAGCTTTTGTATGTGCTATTAGAGCGTCTACCTCGGGATAACATTTTTTGATACTATCTGCTACGAGACTGAGAGTATGAATTTTACATGTAATATGCAACAAGTTAGCACAATGTTTTTTAAGAGATCGACCTACAGCAAGCATGTTTGCGGCACCATCACTCATAAACATCAACAGTTGATTTGTTGAAAGTTCAAACTTTTCCAATGTATTTAACACCAACATTGAAATGACTTTGGCAGTGCATTATTGTATTCGTCTGGAAGCTAGTAAAATTGAGGGTGACGGTCGATGTGGTTCCATTGTGCGTACCATTACATTAATCGCAGAATGTTTTTTTACGATCTGTTGTTTCGTCCACACATAACCACAGTTTTTTATCTTACAACTCCGATGTAATTCTTTTCCCGACATGCTCACGAGCAGACGGCACAACTCTCTGTAATGTTCTCTCACTTGGTAACTTAAAGTCCGAATATTCATTCCAAAAGGAGGCGTATGCTTTCTTCCTTAGTAAATGAAATGGTAAATTACATGCAATAAACACATAAATTAAATTTAAATTTGTCATAATCTCATGTGGAATTTTTTTTTGAAACATGACCTACACTATTTACGTGCCGTAGACAATCACTTTTCGACCAGCACATTAAATCTATTTTACACACTACACATTGAATGTTAGCGCCATCACACTTTAAATCAGGCATTTCTGCAATAAATTCTTTTATTGTGTCCAACTTTGGTCGTTTTCGCGACGTAGGAAATATTTTCAAAACAAACGTAGAACTACGATATAGTATACGACAGCGTAGATGCATACACAACAGATCGGCTTTCGAGTCGCAGTTATACTGACGCTTATACCGAATTGTGCCGGCCGTGTTTATTTTGTGTAAGCTTTTATGCGTCAACCACTGGCTTTCAGCGCAGTTTGCGTTGCTCTAATAATCAATTAAGATACATACATCTATGTCTCATCTATAGTCACATAACACCGTAGAAACTCACTCGTATTGCGCTTAAATATGTCCAAACATTGCTTTGAAGATATCACGCGATTCCGTTTTTGATCAATCGTCAGCAGACGCAGCACCTATCTCGCCGATAGCTTTCTCATACTCAGTTTTTCGTGAAGAATGTTTTGCACACGTTCAATTGAGATTTTCACCATATTAGGAATTTCTCTAGTCTTCACCCGGTGGTCTGCTAATACGATATCATGAACTTTATTGATCATATCGTTCGTAGTCACCTCATTGGGCCAACCTGGCCGCTCCTCATCAAAGACGGATGTCCGGCCACGCATAAATTCATCAAACCAGTAATCTGGTGGTAGTCATCGAAAGTGCATGGTCCTTGTAAACTGCATTCAACTTATCTTTGATTTCTGCAAATGTTTTCCCATCCAAAAAAAGAAATTGAGTCACTGACCGGTATTGTTCTTTTTCTATGATTCCACAAATACATAAACTTGTTCACTTTCAACAGCAGATTTTGACACAAAGTGCCGGGCTGTTTGCAAACACGGGTAGTTCTCATACCATCCTCGTAATACTGACTAAAACTCGCCAATTAACGTGCACAAATTGTTGCATTCGCAAAAGTTATCATTAACTGTAATAGCAAGGAAAATGAAGTGTTCGGGGTATGCACCGAGAAAAAGGAATTGGTTCGTCCAATAAACCACGAAGTGTTGCACATTTATGTGTTCATTCAACTAAAAATATGTTCATTCAACACTTTAGCGAATCTATCCAACTCACCTTGCAACTTGACAGAACATATTAACTTTGGTTCAATTATTTTTGTTAAATCATTATTTGTGTTAGTGTGCTCCAAAACATATTACTTTTAGATCAACCACGAAATTCATTTCACACGACAGATGCAAATAGAATTCCGTAAAGACATCCTCTATTTAATACAACACACATTCAGATTTGCACAATCAGTGCTTTATTAGAGGACTGGGGACTGCATAGCTTGATACTATAATTTTTTTGGTATTTACCAACATTCTAGTGTAGGTTGGTTGAACATTCATTTCAAAGTTGATCTAATTCAAAAGGTTCAACCAATTGCATGCTGTTGTTGTAAACCATATGGAGTGTTGAGTACATTTAACAAAGTTGGTTGGGACAACCAATTTTTGGTTGGCTCAATCAATTTTTTCTCTCAGTGTGCAGTTCGCACTACTATTAAACGATGCCAAGAAATTAAATCGTTTGCTAATTGAGCAAAACGTTGTCGCAAACACATTATAATAGAGAGGGAAGATCGACTTTTATAGCGCACTTCTCTACGCGACAGAAGAAAATCTTGTAAATAATTTCGAGCTTCTACAGCAGCATCGAATTGCCATTTCTGCACAAACAGTTAGAAAATGCCTTGTAAATATCGGTTTACGTGAACGTAAAGCGCGACACAAGCTTTATTTGACAGAGGAGTTCAAAAAGGAACGCCTTTTATGGGCCAAAATATTCAAAAATTGGACTGCCGATGGTAGGATTAATGTTATGTGGTCAGACGAATCCAGCACTGAGGTATGTACAATTACTCTTATGAATGTAAACAATTCAATCTGCACATAGGATTTTTGAAAAAATAAAAATGGGATTATCGATTATTTTCTTTTTTAACGTTACACCTTTTTGGACACTCTGATGCTCAATATGTTCGAAGAAGGCAGGGAGAGGCATATAACCTAGAATGTGTTATACCAACAGTGAGGTTTGATAGAGGCAGCATCGTGGTCTGGGACCAGTAGCGGCTGGTGGTGACAAAATGAAATTTGAATATCGTGTAGTATGCTTTGCAACTTAACCCCCATTTACGCCACCACCATTTTTTAACTAATATTTATAAATAAAGTTCCTTTAAAAACATTCACATCGATGTATGAAAGCAAGGTGAAAAGTTCTCGGCTCGGTGGTGAAAGATTGTGAGTTTTAGTTCAAAAATGTATTTGTTTTTTAAGTAGTCTCCTTTTAGTTCAATGCCCTTTGCCCAACGTTTTTCAAGTAAATGGATTCTATCCTGAGGTGTGATTCTGGAAGGTCTGCAAATCATCCATTCACCGCTGCTATCACCTCCTCATTTGACCCAAATGTTTTCCAGCCACAAATTTCTTTAGATTAATGTCAGGTGGAGCCAAATCTGGCGAATAAGGTGGATGTTCTAACAGTTCTTACTTCAAATCCCTTAATTTCCCCATTGCCAAAGTACCTTTGTGGACTGATGAAAGATGGTAATTTTTGCAATTGAGGCCTGGTCTCTGAATCTTTTTATCTAGTTATCTAATTATCTAGTTATCAATCAATTAAAAGGATCCCTTTAGCATCCCAGAAAACATTATCCATAGCCTTTCTAGTAGATGCAATTGACTTCGCTTTCTTTGGTACAGAGCCACCGGATTCCACTTACTGCTTTGATTTCCGTTTTGTTTCAGGCGTGAAGTGGTGTAAAATCGGACGGATTTTTTTTAAATGGTCTAAACATGCCGAGAAAATTGTTTTCTCGTTTGTTTTTGGTCAGCATTTAACAAATATAGCACCCGCCTTGCGCAAAACTTTTTCATACTTAATTCTTCATGTAAAATGTACCGTACCTTTTCTTCTGAGGTACCTACAACCTTAGCTATCTCATACACCTTTAAGCGTCGATTGTCCAGCACCATATTGTGTACCTCCTCGATATTTTCATCGGTGGTTGCAGTATTTGGTCGTCTTTCAAGAGATCTGCGATCACGTTTGAACTCAGCCATACATTTCTTCACATTTGAAAACGAATGAAGAGACTCCTTATAAACCTCTACCAACTTTGAATGAATTTCTGTTGGCAATAAACCGTTCAAAACAAAGAATTTTATGACGGCACGGCATTCCACTTTAACAATTTTAATGAAACACGTCTACTTTAAACAGCCGTATAAAGAAAATTATTTATCCGATCAAGGTGAAACTTAACATTTGTTTTTGCGGCATGTACATCAATATAGAATAAAGATTTTATTGCTAACAACGCCATCTCTGTGTTAGGTCGAGAATTTTTCAACTTGCTCTCGTATATTTATTGTATGCTTCATATTATGCCTGAAAGTGACATGTGTGGGTATCTAATACATATGAGCAAGGCTGTATATAATACAGAAGTGAAAAAGATAGCAGATATATTTTTTGTATTGAGCATTTTGGGAGTTCCCAAATAAGGCCACCTTTTAAATAGCAGACATGCTTACGTTTATAAATGAATCAGCTGTTCGTTTGTTACAAGTTGTCATCTACCTAAAGTGGATATTATATTCGCAGCTATTGAGGATGGGTAGATGTAGGCGTAAAATTGGATGTTTTAATAGGAGGTCAAATTTAATAGTCAGCACTATAATTTTCTACAATTACCTTTATAATGGAGGATGTATGTAAATTGTTCCTTAGCAACTACCCCTATTTAATTTTCTAAAAAAGGCCCAACTTCGTGCCTGGTAGTTCCAATTTCATGGCATTTTAGAATCGGTTGTATGTATTTATATAGTAAGGTCTTAAAGTATCCCTCCTCCATATTAACTTTTGATCTACAGTAGCTAGGCGTTTTTAGAAAAAATAGGTTGATCTCTCTAACTTTTGACGTTATCACCAGATCAATTGAATTTTCGGTGTCACCGGAAGTGACATCAACTTATTTTAAATAGAACACGCTCTATATCTTTACGTTTTTAGGTAGACAATAGAAAGGCAAATTCAATGTTATTACTATGTTGTACATAAGCTTAAGAAATATTACGATATTCAGTAGTAAAGGTTTTGGTAATCTATTTTTGTTCTTACGCAAAGTTAGCTAGGAAAAAGCGCCAAATTGCACACGTTTTCCCATCCAAAATTAACAGTTCTCAAAACAACACTACTCAATGAATCTCTACGAAATTTGATTGACGTCTAGTAAAGCATAGTACTCACAGTCGGTAATGCAGATTTTGACATTGTTACCTTTTCCTGTCGTCTTGATGTCCACTGTGGCAATTGGCAACTGCCTGGTAAGCTGCGCAGAATTGCAACATCACCAACGCTTCCATTGTTGATTCATTCAGCCGTCGACGGTGTTGTGAATACGCTGTCGTATACTTCGAAAATGATCGTTCGACATCTAGTGAAGTAAGATTTGCAAATGTCAGATATTCCTTTTCCTCATATGGGCACTCTTGATTTTCAGTTATAGACCGAACCTTTTGTAAATCGGGATTTTTCGTTAAAATTACATCAAATTTTTGAGCAACATCGACTCCTATAGTGTTCGTCAAGTTTTCTAGAGCGGCTTGTAAATTGTTTATGCAATAAGTGACTGTTCAACTTCAGAATAGTTCACGGAAATTTCATCTATTTGTTGTTGAACGCCCGAATTGGAAAAAAGTTGCTGACTATTTCGAACTGCTGCAGAATCATTTGAATCAAGTTTGAAGATGACATTTTTCACTTGTGAAAAATATTTCTGATAATAAGATACTGCCTGGAGCCATGTTCGCCTCATCGCGTTATTACAGGCTGAGGTGGTGGTGGTAATTTCGGACACAATTGTTTGAATACACGGTTGTGTTTTGGAGATTTGATGAACACTTTTTTGGTAGATGCTATTAACTTATCCACCATCGGATACTTCTTTCGAATGGTTTCTGCTACGAGGTGACATGCGTGTATGAGGCATGTTATTTGAAGAAGAGTCGGAAAGCATATTTTCAACATCCTACCAACTCTCAGCATTGTTGCGGCTCCGTCAGTAACGAACATTGTGACTCGGGTTCCTGTGATACAAAATTCTCTCAACGAATCTTTTATTATCTTGACAATGGTTTCTGCATTAGTTTTCTGAATCGTTTTACTGGATAACAACAATGACGCTGGTGGACCATCACGTTTTAAAGGACGCGCTACAACATGAATGACACTGTGTTTCTGAGCATCAGTTGTTTCATTCACACATAGGCAGATTTTCTTATTTCTTAACTCGTCTTTTATACATTCCTTTACTGTACTTTGCACACGTGGCAAATTGTATCGTAATTGCATAGATGTTGGCAGTTTCCATGAGGGAACGTACTTAGCCCACAAAGACGAAAGTGTTCATTAGATACTAGATGTTGTGGGATGTTGCACACACTTAACATAAAAATAAAATCATATAAAAATTGCCAGTATGGAATACTGTTTCTTAAATTCAATACATGACGTTTACTTTTACAATGTTTTCTACATTTAAACCTATCTCGACTTAGCAATCCGCTATTGCATATTGTGCAATAAATATGCGGACTTCTATATTCTAATCTAGGGAAATGCCTGAGATATTTATTCACATTCGAAGGGAACGTTACACCCTTTGGGCGTCCCATCTCCGCGTACGTATTTGGCGTGCAGCGTGCAATGTACTGTCGCTTTGAACTCTCTCGCGGTACTGTCGAGATCGACTACGAATTGAAAATTACCCCTACCCACGCCGCTACCGCTACGCGACTGCCATCCGGTACCACCTTTTTAACAAACTCTAATCATTATACATACTATCTCATGTTAAAATTGAAGAGACATTGAAGACAATAAAAGTATCTATAATAAAAAAAAAGCAGGTGACGGTGTTTAAGCAAAATTTATTTCCTATACTATTGCAGTTATCGTCATGTAACCTTCTTATCAGTTATTTTTCATTGTCCTTGTATATATATTTAATTATTCAATAATATTTTTGAGGCAGACGACATTAAAATAACTTCATACTGTTTACAGTAGACTAACATATTCAAATTTGTTTTCTTGTAAGTTTAACCAATATTATGACCATTCTAATATGGTTAATTTTTACGTATCGATAAAAGCTAATGCGTTTTGTATCTTTGTGGATTCGTTTCCGACATGAGTTCTTTACAATTTACGATCCCCGATTATTGCACTTGAGTAATGTTAAATTGCGTTTAATAGTGTTTTTGATAAATTTTATCGTTTCGAAGCAAATATGGTGCTCAATTAGGTTTGTCGACGGTACTTTCGTTAATATAAATGTAAACAAGGCCTAAATTACTTACACGGAGCCGCTTATTTGTTAATCTACGTAAAGAATTTTAAAATGTTGGTGATGCCATACAAATTAGTATCTCTATGATGCTTCACATCAGAATCCAGAAACATTAGTTTTTTCTGAACTAACAGCATTCTGGCTTTTTTGTGATACGTACTACTGATATTTACTTATTGCATGTTTTATAGTCAAAGATTGTTTAAAATTGCTTTTAGCCTTTACATATAGTGTCACACATAAAGTCTGCATCACATGGGAATTTTTTTATTAATCAATATGGATAAATTTTGAGTTCGGCATTCATTTGTGCTTAAAAAATCCAAGTTTAAAATGTTTGCAATGCAATCTCCAATACAAAAAACCGTTTTTTTCGATGAAAAAGCTCTAACGGATTCCATATAACAGCACAGTGAATATACATTGGAGGTTAATTTTTGTTTTTTCACTTAAATTTTTGTAAAACGTTAATATTTGTTATTTATAATCGCTTCAAAATGCCGAAAGCGTGTCTAGGTGACATTCATAAACCTGCCGACCGTGAAAATTAATGTTGTTTATTAGGAAACAAATTTCTGATATTCATATTACAGTACATACTTACCCCTTTTTTATTTCCGTGCAGCATTGAATTCTATTAATTTTATATTCTTCTGACAGCATTTACATATACACAAAAGTGATCGCCCTAACTGTTTCCGTGAAAGTAATGATTGGCTTCGTTGTTAGATGGGAAGTAATTTCTACCGGAAATGAATTGGCCACCCTTTCAACACTATACACTCTGTCAAATTTAAATTAATCATAGAGAACGAAAATTAGTAGGGCGTGAAAACGGGTGAATGAAAAGGTCCGTTTGATCGATTAGTCGGCCAGTACTTGAGACATGACGCCGATATTAAAGATGTTTGCAGAGTTTTTGCTATGGATGGTTGAGATCGAAATGATATCAAACAATACACTTTACAATATCGCTATAATTATTTTACGACGTATTATACAACTTATTTTGTTTGATAGTTTGATTTTGATATTAAAGAGAAAATTACCTTTAATATGGGCACTTCCCCAATTTTAAGGGTTCCATCTAGTACATCTTTTCCTTTTGCGACTCATCAATTAACATTTCTTAATGTTTATGTTTCTGTAATCAGCATATTGCTATTTTTACAATTCGTGTATATGTACACCTACACGTAGCGTGTTAAGTTTTTACAAACGACCACTGGATGGCGCTATCGAGATTTGACATTACTATTTTCGTAAAATTTTACATTTTTTATTGTTGAAGCAGTAACAACACATAAATCGGCCGAATAGTTTGTTTAGAGTTAGCGTTTAAAAAAAGCAATTTTGTGAAAAAATAGAAATTTCATGTGAAGGTTTTCCTTGGATGATTTCTTACGATTTTAAACACAAAAGAAAAGAGTGGTTGGGGTGCGTGCGGTCGCAAACAGTATATGTACTTCAACCAGTTAAGATTTCCGGAAATTTTGTGCAAAAGCACGACGTCTAGTTTCGATAACGCAGATGAAAACGATTCTAGTGCAGCAGAAGGAAGTACAGATCGAGACACTCAGGAAGAAATACCACAGCAGTCGCGGAAATGTTATCAAGGAAAGAAAGCTCTTCAAAAGGAAGAAGATGCGTTATATAACGTATTGAAAGAGAAAATCATGAATAAAGGAAACAATAATCTAGAGGATAAAGACGAGGATAGATTGTTTATGCTATCGTTAGTGTCTGAATTGAAAAAAATTCTAGAACATGCAAAGCTTAGAGTCAAGTCTGAGTTAATAAACGTTTTGTTGAACGCCCAACAATATTATATCCCTTCTGCTTCCATAACCTCGTCTCAAATAGGATATAGTCGAAATTACGCTTCTCGAGACTAGTTTCATGACCTATCAAATCGTTCATTGGCAAACTACGGTAATGCGAGGGCGAATGTGGCAGGAGGACCGCACACAACCTCCGAGTTAAGTGATGAATCCTTTGCATGTTTTGGAAGAAGAGACAACGGACTGATATAAATATTGAAATAATATAAATTGCATTATAATCTAGGCAACATTTTATTAAAATAGCATTACCTTAATGCAAGAGCGAGTTTTTCATCCGCCGAAACGGCCTTCCTTAATATTGTGTCCTTTCCTGTAATTTCATCTTTCACATTTTCAAGTAATTCGTTGAATGATGCTTTTGACATTCGGAAATATTGAAAAAAATATTATCTAGCCTCAACTCATCAAACGGTATGAAACAACCCCTTTTCAACTCGACCACGTAATAAGGCGTGTACCTGCAGAGAACGTCTTCGTTTTATTCTTTGTTTTCGTCTGCCTAGAAGGAGCAGTTGCAGCAGTTCAACATCTGAATCCATTTTTAATACTGTCTAGAAATGTCTCTAATACCAATAAGTTGGTAATGTAATAACAGTTATGACCTAAGTGCGTGGCCGTCACCGGTGACCCAACGTGAAAAAGCCCTTAGATGTGAAAATGATTTTGCATAATTTGACCCAAGCACAAAAAAGGCTCGTGGTCTAAGGAAATGCTCAAAAAATTTGACAGAGGAACTTGAAAATCCCTATACAATATCGTAACTTCGATATTCGATGACGAAACTTGGATATATTGGTACGAACTGGAAGCTAACTGTTTAGCCTTTAGGTGTTCCAAGATGAGCTGAATCCAACAAAAGTTGTTCGTTCATGAAGTACTTCCAAGAAAATGATTGCTTGTTTCTTTCGTTGTACTGGACATGTCGCAAGCATTGCTTTGGAGGATCGAAGAACAGTTAATGCTGAATGGTATACAACAATTTGTTTGCCAGAAGTTGTCGATGGAATCAAGAAAAGCAAGCGACAACCTCGCATCATGACAATGCCAGCTCTCACACAGCACCTCAAATAATTGATTATTTGAAGAAGAAAAACATCGAATTAATGTCTGTATTCACCTGATTTATCGCATAAAGCCTTCTTTTTGTTCCCGAACGTCAAACAAAAAATGCGTGGATAGCGATTTTTATCACCTCAAGAAGCTATTGAAGCCTTCAAAAACCGTGTTTTGGATATACCACCTTCAGACTGAAAAACCACCTTCAGATAGAAAAATGTTTTGAGAATTGGTTTGAACGTATACAAACGTGTATAAATTTGAATGGCAAATATTTTGAAATACAATAACACGATTTAAATAAAAAAAATTGTTTTCTTTCGTTGTTTTTGTAAAAACTTAAAAGCTGTTTGGTCAATTATAAACAAAAACGGATTGAATTACACGGTAAATCACAAATTACCTGACAATGTATCTGATAGTTATGATTTATGTAATTCATTTAATAATTGTTTTTCAAACTTTACACGAGAGCTTGTTGATATAGTGTAGATTAGTTCCTTTATGGATGATTATGATCAAATTAATACATCTGTTCCTCGTATTGCGCATTCCTTTTATATGGTTCCAACTGTTGAAAGTGATATAGTTGAAGTTATTGCAAAGTTACATTCTACAGGTGATGATTGTGTTTCCTCATTTATCCTTAAGAAATGTTCTTCAAATATACTAACTATACTTTCATACTTAATTAATTTTTCCATTAATAAAGGTGTCTTTCCGTCAAGTTTAAAAATTGCTTGTGTTAAACCATTATTTAAGAAAGGTGATTATAATAATCTAGAGAATTATCGACCAATAAGTTTACTATCAACTTTTCCCAACATTTTTGAGATGATTATCAATAAGAATATCATCAGTTATTTTGGAGAATTCAATCTATTCAGTGACTGTCTACATGGTTTCCTCCCAAAACAATCAACCAATACTGCGCTGTTCACTTTCATTAGTGAGGTATATAAAAACACTGACAAGTGTAACCCTTGTATGGCAATGTTAATTGATTTATCGAAAGCATTCGATATCGCTAACCACTCAATTTTGCTTCACAAATTGGAGAGGTATGGCATTAATGGAGTTGCTTTGAAGTTATTTCAATCGTATTTAAGTAATCAGCATCAGAAAATCCTGCGTGCAGGTAAAAAATCTGTTCTGTTGAGAATTAACATTGGTGTACCTCAAGGCTCTGTTTTGGGACCGACCTTGTTTTTAATTTACTCAAATGATTTTTCTAAATCTTTAAACATACCTGAGACACTATCTATGTATGCAGATGATATTAACATTATTGTTAGATGTTCTAGTTTAAATGATCTTATTTTGAGGATAAATGAAATTTATAATAAAATTAAAACTTGGATGCATGTCAACAGATTAATACTGATTCCGTAAATAATACTGTAATAATGCCGATGAGATTTTAAAGGTGGTGTTGAACTCATTGAACAAATTTGAAGTTTCGTCTAAGCAACTTTTAATGTTTATGAGTGATGGTGCCGCAAACATGTGTTCTTTGGGCCGATCTCTTAAAGAACACAGTGGTAACTTCTTACATGTGTTAAATCTAAACATGTTGTAAAATCCATACTCTAAATATTGCGGCACAAACGATTCCTACATGTTTTCCACTAGTAAATGCATTGATTGCTAGTACAGAGGCAGTGTTTCTAAAGTCCCCGAAATGTACCCGACTATTTCCTGATTTACCTGAACCACCACAGCCAATTCTTACACGTTGGGGACATGGTTGAAGGCTGCGTTTTACTACAACAAATATTTTGATCAAGTAAAGAAGGTAGCTTTAAAATTCAATCCGACAGAAACTGTAGCAATCAAGAAAAGCCAGGAAATATTTCAAGATAGTCAGGTTAAAAGAGATTTACAAACTATTCACAACAATTACTCCGGACTAGCGGAGGGAATAGAAAAATTACAAAATGTTTCGATGTCGCTAGTGGATTTTGTTCAAATTGTGAATGATGTTCACGCACAGTTATGCGCTGTAGAAGGCGAAACAAATTGGTGTGTAATACGAAAATTTGAAAGTGTTTTAGAGAAAGACTCCGACAGAAGCTGCAGCAATCAAGAAAAGCCAGGAAATATTTCAAGATAGTCAGGTTAAAAGAGATTTACAAACTATTCACAACAATTACTTCGGACTAATGGAGGGAATAGAAAAATTACAAAATGTTTCGATGTCGCAGTTAAAAATCAATCCTGTTTCAGAACAGTATTAAGTTTAATGTTAACAACTTTTCTTTGGATTTCAACCTTATATCATTAACTTGGTCCGCTAAAGTTCGTGAAGTTGACGTTGATGAGAACTTAAAATGGGCACATCATGTGGATGCACTGTGCATTGAACTCTCTCGTATTTTCTATGTTTTACATAACCTTAAAAGATCTTGTTCACTTTATGTATTAAAAAGTTATTCTCATTTTCATTCCAGAATGATCTATGGGATTATACACTGGGGTTTCAACTCTAGCCCTGATCGTGTCTTTGTTTTACAAAGGCATGCCATAAGAATAATAAGAGAACTCCGTTGGCAAAAGTACCTTCAGATCTTTGGGTATTATGGCTTTCCATGATGCATATATCTTTGAAGTAATTTGCTTTGTTTTTAAATATCGCGATCAATTAGTTACGAATGCTTCCTCCTTATCACAGAGCCGATGATTTTCAAAAATATTAACTTTTCATGGGGTGTAAACTATTTAATATGCTACCCAACAATTTAAAACATGTCAACAATTTTAGTATTTTTCAAGCGCTATTTGTTAAGCATAAATTACTATTGTATAAATGATTACTTTGATAATTCTTAATTTTCACATGTTTAATTTTAGTTCTATGTGTTAGTAACTTGTTTCTCCCATGTTTCTTTATTTTGACATGTTTTGAAATAAATGTTATTATTATTACCCCTGTATCCAAGGAAAAATCATCGAATTTGTAGTCCTATTTTTTAACCAGTTTTATTCTCGCATTAGGTATTGAGATTGTGAGTAAAATGAAAAGAATGTCATGGAACACTATCGTTTTCATTTATAGCATATCTTAAGATGCAAGAGAAAGTAAGAGTTGGTAATTTCGTAAAGTTGTATAACGCGGACTAAAGTCGATAACGTTATCTTTGTGAATTAGAGTGATGTTTTCGGATTTACCTTCACTATTCTCTAAAATTCTCGAATAACCCTAACCTCCAAATGTCTTAAATACAATAAAACAATAAAATAGTACAATTGCAATGCAAGTGAACTTGAAAGTCCAAGGTCGTGGTCTGTGCATTTCCACTACTAACCAGCATAGTCACCACTACCGGATAGTCGACATTCTGCAAGCAATCTTAGTTATCGAATGAATATATGAGAGCATGTTCAAGTATACATATTACATACGCATTATACATATGTATCTATATTCCCCATGGAAGTATGCTCAAATCTCGGCGCAAGTGAAATCAATCTAAAATCATCCGCAAATAACCATATGCTTTCATCAGGAATTAATTCAATATCGTCATGTCAATGACTCTTTCATATTGTAATGTACTAGGCAGTAGTACTTTATAGGTTATGGATGTGAAAATATGTCTTTAACGATAAATATGCATTTGGATTTTTGTGATTTATCTATCTATGATCATTGCAGCTAAATACTTTTTCTTTGTTTTAACGACTTTTTATCAATTCTTAAGACTAATATCCTTCTTTATGAAGATTTTAAAGAACTTAGTCTAGTACAGCAAAGCTTTTGTATGTAGTGCCAGATATGTAAAAAGGTCTTAATGAAGGACGGTTTCAGAGATTTGGCGTTTACAAAATTTTTTTATTGTGTACAAATAAATAAACAATGTAATATATGAACAAACAATACGAGGTGTGGCAATTAAATAACCGGACTGGTGCTACGAAACATTTTATTGATCACCAATTACATTGCAAAGTTTATCCCCTTCAATGTACTCTCCTTGCTGATCCCTACAACTGGTCACAAACACTCCATATGAATTTTCCACTGTCAAAAGCAGTGCTAGAAGTCCGTTTCTGTCAGCTTGTTGAGAACCTCTGTCGCTTTCGCTTTCACCGCTTCCACACTGTCAAATTTTGTCCCCTTAAGCTCCGATTTTACCTTAGGAAATAAAAAAAAGTCACAGGGGGCCAGGTCGGGCGAGTACGGTGGGTGGTCCAACACGGTGATGCCGGATTTCGCAAAAAACGACTTCACAGACAAGACGGAATGGGCTGGCGCATTGTCTTGGTGGAGCATCCAGGATTTGCTCTTCTACAAATCGGGTCTTCGTCTTCTCACTCGTTCACGAAGGGTAGTTAGAACCTCGTGTTTCACAAGAAACTTGAGGTTAACTCGTTGCTCGATCTGAACACTCTGCATTTTTCCGACGCGACGCTAGCGTAAGGACTTGAATGGACGATTGCTACAGCGAGATTGAGCGACGTACAACCGTGCCCGTCGAGTTCAGGGTAGGGAAAGCATCTACAAGCACCGATATGTTCAAACCTGCCGTGGCGTGCCCGCTGTTTGCCGATAGTAGCACCAGTCTGGTTATTTAATTGCCACACCTCGTAAAGGCAAAAACGCAAATGAGATGTACAAAGTTCCCTCCTTTCATTTCACAGCAATATTTCTGTCGCAAGGACCTTCGAACTCTTTCGTAAAACCCTGCGTTGGCTAAGTTTCGGTGACATTATTGATCTCTTCTTTGTTGTAGTTTCTCGTGGGCATTTACAGGCGTAGCATACACTAATGTTTTTCAATACACTCAAAGAAAAAAATCAAAGGGGTTTAAGTTATGGCGATCTTAAATACAAAACCGAAGGTGGTCTACTCAATCGACCTCTAGCCGGGCAAAGTCAATGACAATGGTGAAGTAGATCAGGACCATTGAATAAGTCTTCGCAGACTCGCAGCAGTAGCAGAACAGTCAAAGTCATCCACACATACCACGCTACAGGCAAATGGCTTGTACCATCTTCAATTAGCCCAGAATTTGCATTTAGGAAAATTTTTTGATTCTGACTACACTTTTCTGTGACGAAGCGACTTTCACCAGAGTGGAAATCACTAATTTTCACAACGAACATGTATGGGATACTGAAAACCCACATGTAATTTCGGAGAATCATTCTCAGCACCGTTTTTCTGTGAAACGTTCTGCTGGCGCCGAATATCTTTATGTAAAATCTTAACAGCGCAATGTATAGAGATTACCTGCGAATCTAGCTTCCGTTACTGCTTGAAGACGTCCTTCTGAATGTACGCCAGCAAATGTGGTAGCAACACGATGGAGCCACCGTACATCATGGACGAGTTGTCACAGATTTTTTGAATGCAACGTTTCTAAATCGATGGTCCCGTGCACTGGCTGGCTCGTTCGCCCGATTTTAACCCTATGAATTTTTATTTATAGGGCCACGTAAAGACCATTGTGTACGGACGACGAAAACCCGATACCAAAGAAGAACTACTGGTTAGAATCGAGCAAGCCTTTCATGACGTACGAGGAAGGATTGGCAAATTTGATTGGCAGGGAAAGCTAAGAAGAAGGGTTGACCTATGGTGGACATGTCGAGCAGTTGTGAAACTTCTATTTTAAGAGTCGATAACGTTCGTATTGTAGTTTAGTTACTAGGATTAAGTTATTACAATTTAAAGTTGACAAATTTTTGAAAATGCATTTTAAGTGTAAATTACTTCAGAAGCTAAGAATTTCACAGATTTTTAGTAATTAAACTGTGAAAATGGTTAAGAATTGAACCCATGTTTATTGGAAGTTTTTTTCTTATTTTTGACCAACGAATCACCGTATAAAGTTCTCAAACTTCCTCGTTGGAGATCCTGTATATAAGTAATAAAATGCCAGGAACAGGGAGAGGGCAACCCGGGGTTATACAGAGTGACATACGGGAGACGGACGTTCTGAACTGCGCAGTACTGAGAGCGCGGTGGTGGTGGAAGGTCGTATGGCACAGGCAGTTCTTCGCCACATAAGACGCCATTTTAGTAACAATGAAGTAGTTTTGGCGATGTTCCTTGCCAGATCCCCCGACTTATCAGTGTGTGATTTTTTTTTTGTGGGGCTACCTCAAGTGCCGTGTCTATGTCCACAAACCGCGAAATTTGGACCAATTGAAGAATGCAATCACTGAAGAAATTGCTGCCATCCCCCCAGAGATGTTGAACCATGTGATGCAGGATTTTGAGAAGAGAATTGAGACGTGCCTTCGAAATGATGGACATCACCTTCACGACATTATTTTTCACACACAATCTGTCCTACATAAAAATGATAACTAGTGAGCTTTAATTACATGTCAATAAACATACATTAATTTGTGAATTTTCTGAGTATTCTTTTATTAAAAAACGTCCTTCTCCCGTGTGTCACCATGTATAAGCGATTGGAAACCGAAGTACTTCATGTTCGCTGTTTGGTCTGGGGAAAGATCCTCTTTTTCTAAGCGTGTGGAAATAGTCCTGGATAGTTTTGTCACATGGAGCTCTTCGATTCAGATAACTCTCTGCATAGACTCTGGCAACTCCAGCAGCGCTACCTTCGCAGTAACCGTACCGAAAGATCATATCAGCACACCCTTGATTTGTAAATTGAAATGGCATTTTTAGAAATGTCAAGACTGGGACAAATTTCGATAATCATGACAATCTGTGTTTCGTCACAGAGAGGCTCTTCGATTCTGATAACGGATAACATATTTCACCGAAACGGAAACGAACTTTTTTTCTTATTTTTGTCCAAGTTATACGAAGTTCTCGTCGGACAGCCTGAATAACCCAGTTAACGATGATCTCGGTAAAACAGCTAAATAACTCGTCTTCGCTCCATTTTCTTCACGTTATAAATGTTCGTTGTAATGTAACATTTCCCTACAAAAATATAAAGAATAAATTTAATCGTGACCCCAGAATAATATCGCAAATTAAATACCATTCCGTAAGAAGTTATCAAGTTTGTTAGTAGAAATCCACATTCAATGATTGCCAGTAATGTCAATGGTTATAGAGTTAGTCTTTAGATTGCGAACTCGCATGGCAGATTATCCACTGCAGTAGATTTTTAGATCAATTTCTCCGATTGTAAAACTAGTTACCCTATATAGAACTGTATGGTCCTTTATATGGAGAAACCTATTGATCAATAAAATCTATTTTTATTATAACTAGGTATTATTATTAAGTCAATAGTGTTTCATACAATACTAACAAACTTGGTATAAAAGTGTAGGAACACTGCTGTTTCTGCTTTTGCTTACAATTAGAATTCTTTAAAGTGTTAAAGTGGCTTGTTACTTAAAGGTCTTTAAATAACAACGCCTGTGGTCTGCAACTGTAATTAGACCGAATATAAACGTCGTACTTTATCATACAATTACAGTTAAGACTATTCTTGCACATATAAACGTAGAATTCGTGCACTAGCAGAACAATACGTAAGCAATAGATGCTTTCTACAACCATAACTTTTTTAATTACCTCCCATTCTGCGTGTATAGCGAAGAAAGCTTCGAAAATGTTTATGTGTAGCTTTAATTATCATTTATCAAAAATTCACCATAAATTCCTCTATTATGTCTCCTGGAGTTATATCTTAATTAATGTTATCGCACAGTAATTGAAATGGCTTCAGTTAATTAAATTGAATGAAGGTAATTTATTTCTACTTTCGATTGGTTCATACAGGAATACATATAAGGAATTCAACGTGGATATTTGTATTCTTGAGAAGTTTCTAGTAAGTAACAAATTATGCCCTGGAATTTGTTTTACTGCTGGTGTTATCTTAATAGAATTTTAGAGTCGCGTTTATATTAAACGCAGACGTACTTCTCTCATATATCTACAAATAAATTTTAACTGCCGTCTGAAATACAAAGATCGCTACAATAAAATGCCAGTTTTTAAGAGGGAATAAAGTGTAAATGAGTTAACTCACGGGAAAATTAATATTGTAAGCAACCTTAACACTTCATTTTATTAATATATAAGCTGTATTATACAATAAGGCCCTAAAATATTCCCTTCGCCACATACTAACTTTTGAATAACGGGACAAACCGTTTTTTGGAAGAAACTGGTCGATATTTTTTTATGCTGCTTTAACTTTTGGTGTTATCGGTAGTGCAATTGAACTGCGAACTTTTTATCTTAAATAAACCACATACAATACACTTAAAAACTGCCACGATATGAAGTAATGGTTTTGATAATCTGGTCTTGTAATGTAATCACAATAATTACCAATCTGTCAAATAGAAACTCTAAAAGGGAAAATTGTTCTTGTTATTGTTTTCTACTTTCGTTTTATATTCTTGATATTATTTTCCCTTACTTTTGTTAATTGTCAACGTTTCTTTACTTCATTGAACTTTACTACCATTATGATAGATTTGTTTTACATGTATGGATTAATTAATTAAAGATCAATCACTGAAAATGTCGAAATTAATTGCAATGCCCCAGGTTCTGCGAGGGTAGCAGGGATCGACTACTGACTATTACACCAAGGGAAATAAATAATGATACGTGGGTAAGTCAAATATTATCTACACTTTCGCCATAACAAGCTTTGAAGGTTATCGTAGCGGCGGCCGCTTGCGCATGCGTTGAGTTGACGCCTCTGTGGTCATGTGTATGGAATTTAATCACGATCGCGTCATTTGTCTGCTAGCTACAACAGCATAAGTATGTTAGCTCCGCTATTAGTTTGCACCAAAGAGGAACAACGAGCAGTGATCCGATTTTTGTGGTCGGAGGGTGTGAAAGGTGCTGAAATTCACCGGAGACTTTTGTCACAATACGGGGACAGTGCTTTATCTCGTAAAAGCGTTTTTTTGTGGATCGAAATGTTTCAAAGTGGCCGCACGAGCGTAACACAAAAAGAGGGAGCTGGACCACCGACAACATTCAGCAAGCTCGAGAGATGATTCTTGTAGGTTCGGGGGTATCCCTGGATACCCTTTCGGCAATTTTAGAACGAATTTCCAACTCAGTAAAATGAAATTAACGAATTTTAAGATCTTAAAAGTAACTAACCTTGAACTTTTGAACGATGCCAATGTATATAAACTCTCTGTTTATATAACCACCACAGGAAACTGCCTGTTCTGGAAATTTAACCCTTTTCTCTTCAATAAAGACTTCACAATCGTGCACTTTATATGGGGATTGGAGTTAAGACACACTTTGATTCAACCAAGGCTGAATAAAGATTGATGAAAAATTTATGGCGTCGTTCATCTTTCTTTTATTTTAAATCGCGAAAGACCGGCGATTGTTTTATTTTACAGCCAATTTTGATAATTTAACCCAAATAGAAACTTTTACGATGACTTTCGATCAAATGATATTATTTCTGCAAACAACATACGAGAACGAAAGCAGTGACTTAACTCGGAAGTCAGATCTCGAAGATTCTGTGATCCAAAATGTCACCAACAAGCTTTAAACGTGAAAATCTACTACTAATTTACAGACACCTTTCAGATAAAGATTTAATTGATGAAATATTGTTTGTTGTACTTTTCAGTTTACGCTGTTGCTTATTCCAGACGATTTCTACATTAATTTGGGCGAAATAAGTGAATAGAAAAATTAACAAACGAGTAGATTTGTCCATGCTACCCCACACTCGTCGTTATCTGGACTTATATTTTAAATATAATGTCCTCGCTCCAAGGCCAGTTGGCTGAGGAGAGATGGTAACGAAGAAATTTCCAATTTTCCTCGCAAGAGGGATATTTAGTTACCAACGAGTGGCCAGCCTGACATCTAGTCGTTCCGAGGTGACAATTGAGAGAAGTTATTGTCGTAGATACAACGTTGAATATAACACTAGATATCTCGGAAAAACTTTTGTTATTTCGTTCAGTACCTATAAGCTCCGTTATAATTGACGTTAGAAAAAATTCGTTTTTTAATGGAAATCATAGTCAGCCGTGACTCCATAAAAAAGACATTTTCTCAACGTTTCCAACGAGATTAGTGGTCTAAAAATCAACAATTTTCTGTGGGGTATTCATTTTAATACTACGTACAAAATATATATTGTTTGAAATTGCAAGAACTAATTATACTGAAATAATTTAGATTTTAAAACAAATATTTACGCCTTTTATACCGTTATGAAGATGTATTATTGTATTCAAAAAATCGATTTGATAATCAGAAATGTTTAGAGGCAATGTTACAATAATGTGTGCTAATATTCGTAATATTTTAACGTAATATGTAATTGAATTGTTTTATTTCCTTCTAAAAGATATATTAGAAAGTAGTCGCGCTTACTGTTTCCTAAACATAAGCTTAAATAGGTGAAATTGAGTTATTAATCAATAATTTAAACCTATTGTGACAGTTATTACCGACATAAAACGGAATGCTCTAATAACTGTCTGATAAAACGTTACATATTCCATTTTGAATCAACTATTAATATTACTTATGAAGCATACGTTTAACATATAGAAAGTAACATTTCATCGGAAATATGTAACGTGCCTTTAAACATTATTACGTAGCGTACTGGCATCCAAGATTGATCGGAATCATATCATAAGTCACTTTTTTCGATACGGAATTGTAAGGATTTCTCTCCGTCGATGGATCAATAACCGCATTTGTTGTCTAACATGTTCTTGCATTCGTCAAATATCTATGTAGGTATAAATGTTTATATATACATATACACTTGCGTTAAATTGACCCATTTTGCCGGTCCGTACGTAAGAGAGGAATGAAAATTTCCTGCTACGCCGGAATGACATAGCTGGGTGCGTTTGCAAGTAGGTGGACCAGTTTGTTTATTGAAACGACCGGAAAGCAGGTAGAATCACAATTAAATTTTGGTTAATTGCCTCGATCTCTCATTAATCTTCGTAAACGCCATACGGCGCTGATGAAATTCCTCACTATACAAAGGTCGTGTGGGAGCTGTTGATAGGTTCAAATATACGCATTTATAAACAAGCAAATAAATTAATAAATACCTTCTAGCGTGATATAACCTTACAACGTGTTGCTGTTGAAGTTAATATTCATCAGTTCAAGTTAATATAAATTTTTGGGTGACTAACCTATGTTTTTAATAGGTTCTCTTTTTTAATTGATACTACAGCAATTTTGGCAGCAATTAACCATTTTGTCTTATTGAAACAGCGTAGGTTGCCCAACAACACCTCGCATCATCGAGGAACAGTTATAGCTATAGTAATAAGTAAATTATTGAAATTATACGGAATCCAAAGGTGTTTTAAAACCAATAGTGTCAGGTTGGTTTGAAAAGTCCGTGCAAAAATGAAAAGTACTTAATCTTTAGGAATAAACCATTTTTATTTTTCAAGATAGTCTCTTCTTAGGCTTATACACTTCGCCCAATACTGCTCCAGTTTGTTGATTCCTTCCGAATAATGGAATTGGTCCAATTGCGGAAAATAGGCATTCGTTTCCGCAATTATGTCCTCATTTGAATAAAATCTCTTTCTCGTTAGTCAATTTTTCATATTGGGGAACAGGTAGTAATCCGAGGGAGCCAAATCTAGAGAGTAGGGGAGATGTGGAACTCCATCAATTTTGCCACCACAACTTCAGAGGAAGGAGCTGATGTATTGCCGTGATGAAAAACATCTTTGTGGGCTAATCAGGGACGATTGCATAATATGCATCTATAATACTTTGTCCCTTTTCGAAATAGTTGACGAAGATTGTTCCTTGACAGTCACAAACGACAGTCATCTAAACTTCCAGGCTGAAGGAACGATCTTCGCCTTTTTTGTTTGAACTGTTCTCTGGTCTCAGGCGTGTCGTGATGTATCCATGTTTCGTCCACGGAGATACAAGGACACTTAAAGTCCTGTGGATTCCCCTGAAATAGCTATAAACCGTCCTTGAAACATGTCACATGATTTCGTTTTCGCGGAATCCATTTTACGGATAGCTTTCTCATGTTCAAATGTTAGTGCAAAATACTATGTTCTAGATCACTCGAAATTCGCACAACAATTCCTCGCATCTACACTCTTCACCCATCACCAGATCTTGGATTTTATCAATGATTTCTGGAGTATATTTTGGCTTCCATCGGTGAATTATGAAATCTATAATTTTCCTTAAAATTTCCAACGTAATTAATTAATGAAATTAAAATTATGTCTACGGCGAGGAATCGAACCTCATATCTACCGGTTGTTGGGTAGGCGTGTTAACCATTATGCCACGAGGACTATGCAAGGATGTTATTAATAATAACAACTAGATATTAAAGAGTGAACGATCCTTGCATAGTCCTTGTAGTATATTTCATTACTTACGTCGGAAATTCCAAGGAAAATTATAGACTTCTAGAGTATTTTGCCTCAATAGAGCGTCCAGACCATTCAGCGTCAGTTCTGCTCGTATAGCCATTCCGAAAATTTTAAAAATATTCGTAAACTGTTCTAATTGAAGGTGTAGATTCACCATAATGGTTATCAAGCTTCACTTTAGTCTCCTAAGGCGATTTGCCTTTCATGCCGTAATGTTTTATCAACACAGGAAATTCTCTTTCATCCAATTTTTGGAAATCACTCGACTTGCGCAATTTAAACGAACGCTAAACACAGAGTAATAAACCAACATGGTGAAAATTTGGTGTGAGTCCCTCCAAGAGATGCTACTAACTGACAATAACCTCGATACGCCCAGTGGCGTCATTCCTCTGACTTCGTACGGACATTTCAACCACTGTCATATATTCTATTGACACTCGCAAAGAAAGGGAAGGTGTTCTTTAATTTTTATCGACAATTAAAAGTCAACCAATACGTTTATTCAACATTTTATGTATCCAGGACATTACATATTGTGTTCTTTAAATTTGTTTTTCGCACTTATCGATATATCGGGTGATTCAGGGTACCTGTTCCAGTGTAATATCTTTCTTGTTAAAAAAGCTATTGATTTTTTTTCGCATATTATGAAGTGAAAATTTTTTTTGATATTACCGAGGAGGTATCATTTCTGGTTTAACCGGAAGTCGCATCAACTTTCGTATTGTAAATAGAACGCCATACTTTTTTATTGCCTATCCGATAGAGAATTTTTTTCTCTTTTTAACGATATCATACATGTATATATTCCTTTCGATAGTATCTTCAAAATGAATTCAAAAGTTTAAGAGGTTTTAAAAAAATTTGTATCTTAGTAGAGTTTGGTTTTTATGTAGCAATCGCTGTATATATCGAAGAAAACTTACTTCTTATACAGTAGGCTATGGAAAACAAATTTCTTTTTTACAGAGAGAAATATAATATGCTTTTAAGAGCATCGTTATAATCGCCGGGCTGCCCGTACATCATATTAAGAACGTTTTCCCGAAAGACGCGTACCCAGCGAAATACATTTTACTAGGCTGCTAGCCAGGAATTTAAGAGAGCAAGGTTCATTTAGAAGAAAAATGCCTTCGCGCAAAAAACAGCTAAAGATGACAATAATCCAGTGGTTGTTTTAGCTCGTTTTAATATCCGCATATCTCCATCAGACAGGTAGCTAGTGAATGTAATATTTCATATTCTTCAATCCAAAGAGTATTAAAAAAAATGAATATAATGCTCACAAACTACAGGGTGAGGCAGGGAAGTATCCCTAACTTTGAAGGTAAATAAATAAATAATAAAAAAAAGATGTTAGAACAAAACTCTATTGTGGCATCAGAAGGGTACAACTGGAAGTTAATTTTACTTAGTTTTAAACAACATATCATTCAAGTGATGTCCCTAACTATCAATGCACTGATGTAGCCGGTTTCTGAAGTTCTCCACAACTCTGCGAAGCATCTGTTGCGGAATGCGGCCAACTTCAAGGCGTATTGCATTCTTCAAGGCTTCGAGGGTCCTGGGTCGATGTTTAAACACCTCACTCTTGAATTAGCTGTGACAGTTGTTGCGCAATGACCATCTTGTACGGATGGAAGTGGAGGTCTTGGTGGAGAATTCGACGCACAGTACGGTTAGAAAGCCCTAGGGCGGATGCATGCTTGCGAGCAGAACGCTTAGGGGACTGCAAAATCGATCTTCTTACACGGACAATGTTTTCTGGAGTTCGGATGATCCTCTGAGCCCCAAATCTGTTTTGCAAAACACTACCCCATGCACGGAAGTTCTCCACCCATAACAAAATGGATTTTCGGTCTGGAACAGCATTACGAGGGGGAATTCGATAACGAGTACGCAGCGCACGCTGCACTTCAACGATAGACTTGTTTTGGGAAAAATACGTCTCGACGGCGAACGCGCGTTGCTCTTTCAACCAACCCATGTCTACAACTAATGGCCGCACTAAGAGAAACTTCCAAGGCTGCAGCGTCATTAGAGTCTACCCTCACCCTTCCAACACGTCCCTTCCGTTCACAACGCCATCTCGAAAGTAGGGATACTTCCCTGCCCCACCCTGTACAACTACACCAAGCATTGGAGCCTGGCGATTGCAATCGCAATATTACAAGATAACATTTTACAAAAAGTAATCGAAAAAAACGATTTTAAATTCCTTAAAATAAAGTTTTCTTTTAATAAAATTTGTATGGTAGTATGTTATTTTATCGATATTAAAACGAGCTAAAACAACCACTGCATTATTATCATCTGTAGTTGTTGTTTGTGCGAAGATAGTTTTTCTTCTAAATGAACCTTGCTCTCTTAAATTTCTCGCCAGCCTAGTGAAACACATTTGGCTGGGTGTGCGTCTTTCGGGAAAACGTTCTTGACATAATCGACGGGCAGCACGGCAATTACGACGACACTCAAATATTGAAAAGCATCATATTTCTCTCTATTAGTAAAATCCATGTAATAAGAAATAAAAATAATTATAACTGAAACTGTCAAAAATGAATTTGTTTTCCATAGCCTACTGTGTAAGAAATCGGTTTTCTTTGATACCTACATGAAAACCAAAGTCTACTAAGATAAAAATTTTTAAAAACCTTTTAAGCTTTTGAATTAATTTTGGGAATAGTATCGAAAGTAATGTGCACATGTATGATATGTTTAAAAACAGAAAAAAATTCTCTTGTGGCGTAAACTTCTACCAAAATTTATACACGATTTAGAAGAATTAGAGCATGTGGGGAATGTTGTTGAAGACGTTAGCAGTCTTGTGCGAGAGGTAGGATTAGACAATCTGACAGCTGAAGATATATGATCAGCCGCTCTCCAACGAAGAATTAGAAGAATTAGCTAACGAATTAAGTCGTCAACATTTAGAGGAAGAGAAAGGAAACGAGGAACCTCTAAGAGAGAAACGGTCGATCTAGAGCGTATTCTTTCAACCATAGAAACCGTGACTGATGAAACTGTGAGATTGGGAAGATTGGGAACGAAGTTCAAATGTAAAAAGGAGTGTTATCGCATCAATTTGGCCATATTCTAAACTTTTTAAAGAAAGAAAAAGAAAATCTAAACAGTTAACACTCGATAATTTTTTCGAAAAGGTATGAGATCCGAAACCGGGAACTTCAACATAGAAATAGTGACACCTCATTACATTACATTTATTAGTTTAATTATACATATTATATTATTTCATAAACTTTTAATATAACAACGTTACACATATTTTTTGACGAGGTGGAACCTAGCTCCATACCTCCCATTATAATTGGGCTCAATTTACATCTATTCGAAGTGAACATCATTTTGCTTCATACAAACTGTAATGCGATTCCTTGTATCTTATTGAACATTTACTAACATCTCGAGTGTATTATCTTGTATAATGTCCACGTTATGCATTACCTTAAGAAGTTCATTCAGGAAGTTTTTTACAAACATTTCTATTTAGTTAAATAGCGAATTTTTTTTAACAACTTTCAGAATGTTCTTATTATATTTTTTACCGCTGAAAAAACTTTGTGTGCCATGCTTTAAATAAATCTGTTTCTTTTATGTTGAACTTTAATCGACATTTGTGTACTTATTTTCACTACTATTTATTTATTTATACGTGCACCAAAAAAGATAACGTTTACATATTTACTTTAAGGAATATCTTGAGCGAAACAAAAGTATTTTGTTACAGCACTGTGTTTTTAGACGAAAAACTTATCGGCACAGTTTCATATTTAATTTACTAAAGAAGGACTCATTTTAGGTAGAGGGAAATGTTTAGGAAAAGGATTCTAGAAAAGCTTAGTTAGTCCCTGGGAAATATGAAAATGCTTTATATGATTAAGACAATTGTTAATCGTAAACAATAACAAGTGCCAAATTCACATATCATAAAAGAATCGTTAAAATTTGATTATTGATTAATTAATTAAACTGAAGTGAATGGTTGGTTAATTGATAGAATAGGAATAGCTTACTAACTAATGTTTAATACTTCTTTTATCGCTTTATCTGGTTGGTTGTATTATGTATTTCTTTTTGATAGACATTAGTGTTATATTGTCTTATTTTGAGTCTTTATTATGATTGCAATAAAAAATCAATTGAATCAATGGAAATGAATTCTAAATTATACTTGCTGAGAACGACGTGAATGTGATCCTTATGAACTTTAATTGATTATTCTAAATACTTTTGATGTCATTCATATTTTGTTTTTGATATATTATAATTTTACGATAAAATTGTACATAATTCCATCATATCAGAAGCCTTAGGGATAATATTATACATCCATGTGCACATTTTCATAAGCAAATGATAGTAACATGTTCAAGTTTAAATGGGTGCACCATACAAATTTCATACTCTAAATATTTGGCTACATTTAAGTCGTAAAAAGCGGCATTAACCTTTGCTGGTTCCTTCCTGCAATTAAATAAAATAAGCGTTACACTGTAGGATATGGTATGTTGAAGTGCTAGTTTGGAATAGTTTAAAGGATCTTTCATCACTTGCTAAATGTAGACGAAGTTGTGTTGTTGAATGGATGTAATGAAAGTTGAATCCGAAGCAATAGAACAGCAATAGCAGTAGAATGTTGATGTACTCTATTTTTGAGTATTATTACTTTAATAAAAACAGGATGTACAATTAGAGATTTTGTACGGGTGTATCAGTAAACATTATACTATAATAGTATGCGATTGATAACCAAAACACGTTTCAATTTACACAATTTAGTGTACACAATAATTTAGTAGCAAGCATGCTTCTAAGTAATATAGAAAAAACGTATGTTTAAAGATGTTTAAGATACGTACTTTTTTTATAAAAGGTGCTTACGTTAGTTAATATTGATTCTATGCTACCAGTAAGCTTTTTGAGATTATATTTTACTCTTTAGGAAACGCGTATCAAATATTTTAGAAATAATTGCATGTGCACTGGAAAAACAACAGAAAAAGATAATAGCAGCGGCGAGCGCTCATAAGTATTTAGACAGAGTATTAGTTCATAACAGAATGTGCGGTAAATCTCCTACACTCGCATTAGGTGGGTGTTCCCACGTTTACTGTAAATATCTCTACTCATATCAGTACTTCTGTAGTCTCTGGAACAACAACAGTGTTTCAAAATGAAAGGTAAAGAAACTACTGTTTCAGAGCGCGAAATAATAATAAACCTGCACAGGGAGGGGAAAACCTGCCGCGAAATAGCCGAATTAGTGAACAGGAGCCATTCAACTGTGGGTTATGTAATAAAAAAGTTCAAAACCGAGAATATAATTGAAGTAAGCTTCGCGAAAGGGACGAAGCGCAAATTGTGCAGATAACAAAGAAAGATCCGTTTATGAGTGTTCCTAAAATAGTGGTAGACATAAAAGAAACACTTAACAAATCTGTAGGTTGTGAAACGGTACGAAGGGTCTTAAAAATAATTTCCATGGACGAGTTGCTAGGAAGAAACCCTATGTCAGTAAGGTAAATCGTCAAAAGCGTTTAAAGTTCGCAGAGGAATATGTAAAATACCCTCTTCACTTCTGGAACTGTATCATTTTCTCGGACGAAACAAAAATAAACCTTTTTGGGAGCAATGGTTAAGTAAAAGTGTGGCGACAACCGTGTACAGCGCTAAACAAAGAAAATCTTCATGCCACAGTGAAACATGGGGGTGGTTCGGTGATGGTTTGGGGGTGTATAGCGGCGAATGGTGTAGGTTCGTTACATGTAATAGATGATATTATAAACAAATTCACATATTTAAAAATTCTACAACAAAATATGCATCAAAATGCTGAAAAATTGGGTATAAGAGACAATTACATCTTTCAGTATGACAACGACCCCAAACACACGGCGTTCGTTGTTCGACAATGGTTGTTGTTCAATACCCGTAAACGTTTAAATACACCCCCACAATCACCGGACCTCAATCCCATTGAGCATTTGTGGGGTGAATTAAAATCTAGAATACGTAAACATACGATTTCAAAAGGGACAAGACTTAGTAGACGCTTTAAACCAAGAATGGAACCAAATTAGTCCTGAATTTACAAGTAAATTAGTGGAGTCAATGCCAAATAGACTAAAATGTGTTATACAATCTAAGGGGTACCCAACTAAATACTAAATTAAAGAAATCCTTCTTACTCTTTATGTCCCTGTATTTTGTCCAAATACTTTTGAGTATATGAATATATGCAATTTGTGTTTTGATTTTTTTTATGTATGTAGTTTACAAGAATTTCAGCATTTAATTTATATTTTCTGAAGATTAATCTAATAGTATATCATATCTACATTATTTGAGCAAAAAATATCGAAATACACTTAAATAAAATAATACCAATGTTTTTTTTACCCTGTCCAAATACTTATGGGAGTAACTGTAGTTTGTAGAATTATTTTCTTTTTTTTCCAAACGTATTTGGTTATCTGATATAAAATAATTTCAAGCATATTCGTACATAATAACAGCCTTAGTATGTAGGTTGTATTATGCATTTCACTAAGGAACTATCAAAGTATACGGGGATGTAAGGGTAAGAATTAAATTTATAAGGAACATTGTAGGGGTGAGTCTATAGAAACATTTGCTAACAATATCATTTAAGAAAGAATAAAATGTTACAATTCTTTGATATCTCCTCGAGTTGACTTTCTAATTACGCACATGGTGTTATTCTTTTTCAATAAACATTAGTCGTTTCTATTGCAACTTCCATTTATCCTTCTACGATGAATAAAATAAAATTTAAATAAACTGTATTGCATTTATTTCATTTCTATTCCTTTCTGTGATAATTTGCTACAAAACAAAAATCATATTTAAAATGCTTTCTTTATATCGTTATCATTCATGTAGCTTGGTTTAATTTTCTTTGATTTTTTTTATTATTCATTCGTCCATCACTTGAAGATTCATAGGCAGCTGTATCCACACACACAGATTTATAATTTGCATCGCATACAACAAATAAAACATTAAAAGTTTTCTTATAGTTGTAATATAAAGTCAGAGTTGTTAGGTCGTTTTATATGAAAGTGCATGCCTTCCATTGCATCTAGACTGCCTCATGTAACTCATGTTTTCGAGTAGACAGGATGTAGTACAATCCACAGCGCTGTAAATGTTTCTCGAAATATTTGACAAACCATTGATTTGCTTCTACCATTTTTAACAAATTTTTAAATAAATCAACATTCATTCCCGCATATAAGAATCAGGATCATGAATATCATGATTTAAGATTTCCTGAATCAAATTTAAATAGTCGCTTTGTTTCTTTTGAGTAAGTATTGATGGAACGTACCCGCCAACGTTTTTTCTCTTTTTACATTTATTTTTATATTTGTTTGTCGCAGAAACTGTTAATAAACATAGTATATATCGTTCCATCCGTTGCAAAAGAACTCATTAACAGATAAATTAAGGTTATGATACGACAAAGTCAACCGAGATGTCGGTTATCGTTATGTCACGAAATTATTTCAAAAATTACGGCAGAATATTGTAAATAATTTCGCGCTCATACTACCGATAATTTCACGCTACCCTATGTGAACGCACCTTAACACTAAAGCTATTGGAGAAGTACTGGGCGTTTTAGAAATTAGTGTTACGCTCGGTTTACAGAGCACTTTTTAATTTTGAATTAAGTTAATCCCCAATTAAAATTTAATTCCGGATTTAATTAATTGCATAAACATATATTTTTGACTATTTAATTAGAATTAAAATGACATTTGAGGTAATTGGCAGCACAAGAATATGTTTGCGTGTGTTAACAACTATATTTTATGATCATCTGTTCTATTTTAAAGAAATTCTTGTTAGATTTCCTCAAATAACAGCTCTTTCCTTGGTATTTTACATTTTTTCACGTTAATACTGACAGATGTCAAAGCGACATAGGTTTTAATCACGAATTGATTTAATTGAAGACTAATGTGTTTAATCGTGATTAGTGACGTCACAAAATTAATTTAATTAGAGAACATGTTAATCTGTCATTAAATATTTAATCTACTTTCTGTAAACCGTGGATAAGTGATTTTTTTATTGAAACACTAATTCTCTATAAAATTATATTTCGATGCCAAACACTTCAATGACTTGTGATGGTTCAATGGAGAGAGTCCTTGCTCCTCATAATGGCGCGTTGGTAGTTGTGAGTTCAAGACCGTCTAGGGACAATGATAGCTTTTCTGGTCACCCTTCGCACATATTAATAAATAATAACTAAAAATACAGAGGTAGTTCCTTACTGCAAGTTAAATAGTACAGCGATGGAAAGAAAATATCTGAAATGGGGCTTTTAGTGGTATTTTAATATACAGGGTGACCCAGTAACATTTTCAAATAAAGTAATAGACACCATAAGGGATCTTTCAAAAATATTTCTGTATATACAGGCTGACGGATAGGTAGCGTACCAGGCACTTACTTTCTTATTTTAAATGGAACGCCAACCACATAAATTTAGATACGCCTATTTTCTTCTAAAAATCTGAAATGCGAACATATTTTAACGTAAATTTTTACAAGATTAAATTGCTTACTTGGCTCTATTTAAACAATGTGTTAGAATACCTTCGAAATATATAGGGTGTTCAGAATTGAACACCAAACAAACTCAGCAGAATATTTTTAACATCTACTGATTGCGAGTCAAAAGACGAGTATTGTACACTAGTTTTAAGCACCATTAAATGCCTGCGTCTACTTTAATACGTATATTAAGGGCACTGTTATAATAGGCCAAGTCATGACTAGCATAACTTAACACAGGATAACTTACTGGGGCTATGCATAACACCAACAACCCATGCATTACAGCCCCTGGCTATCGAATTAGGACCACTTACAAATATTATGATTTTGGGGTAAAATTTAAAAAAACAGTTGGTAATGTTGGCAATATTATTATTTCATTACATATAACATGCAAATAAGTGTAATTTGAACATATATTTACTAATATTAGCTTATTCCTCCTCTTTGTTTTATTATTTCCGCAATCCTCTTTGGCATACTGCCAATGCAGCCTTTTATTGTTTTTTAAAATTTCGTCGCTATTATGCCATACATCTTCAATATGTTGTTGTAATTCTTCTTTTGTAGTTGAGTTTCGTGTACTTACGATGTTTTTCATCGCAGACATTCCACACATTTCCAATTGGATTTATGTCCGGTGAATTGCCTGGCTAAGGTAGTATATGCAGATTTTTAGATTCAAGGTATCGCATTACACTTTTTGCCTTATGACACGGTGCATTGTCTTGCATGAAAGTATATGGTCCTTGAGTTGGATCCAGTGAACCGATATAAGGCATTAAATAGTTTTGTAAAACTTTTTATATTGTTTTCGTTCCATTGTTCCGTTAACGAAATATAGTGGTCACTGTCCTTCTGTCGTAATACATGACCAAACCATTAGAGATGGAGGGTGTTTAATAGATTTGGTCGTGCATGCTTCTTTATGACGCTCTGAAGGACCTCGACGAACAAATTGGCTTCTCTCCGTTAGCAGTTCTAGCCGTGACTCGTCGCTATAAATAACCTAGGAAGTAGTCAAAAATGTAGAAAACCATTAAGCGAACTATGAGGATAAATTTGACCAAAAATACAGATGATAAATGAAACTTACCTTTCCCCAACCTTCAACTGTATATTTTTTATATTCTTTAGCCCATTCAAATCGAGCCACTTTCATTGTAGATGTTAGTCATGGCTACTTTGCCGGACATCTGCATTTCAAGCCTACTTCATGAAGACGTCTACGGACTGTTCGGGCTGATATTTGTATACCTTCTCCGCTAAGAATTTTATGAACACCTTTAGTGGATAAAGAACGATGTTCTATATCCACTTTTACTGAACGACGATCATCTCTTACAGTTGTTTTGCGTTTGCCGGCACAGTATGTTCTGCCACTACTTGTACTAGGAATATTCTCCTTAATTAATTTCTCGATTTTCAGAACTGTTTGATGTGATACACCCTCTTTTTGTGCAACTTCGCGTTAAGAGAATTCTCCCGTCTCTAGAAGAGCAGAAATTCGTGCTCTTTTCTCTGTGGTTATATCCTTCTTTCCCATTATGGTAATAATTGACCGCGATAATAGACACACACAAATAAAATAAAAATTCTTTGAAATACAAGTTCTTTGGAAAATCGGTAAAAATACTGTTTTTATTTATATTTGCAATGATACTAACGAACTAATGAACGACACAATTCAAATTAAACATAATTGCTGTAGGTACGAATGGTAAGAGGCATGATTTATAGCAGGATAATCGGTTTATTGCACCCCTAAGCATTATTTTTATAACCTGCAATTATCTGTGGCCATAATGTATTAGGGTGTTATTCGAACAACAATTATCCTTTTATAGATTTTTTTTATATTTAATAAATATTATAAATTTAACATTTCTCAAGTGGTCCTATTTCCATGGCCAAAGACTTGTACTTCTTGATACCTCATTTCCTATTGACAAAAATCTTATTGACCAGCAATATTGTACATAACACATATTTTTATTACTTACATTTTTCAGGAAATTCAAATGTCAATAGACTTAATTATCTTTTTGTAGGACTAATCATAATTAATGAAGATGAGCTATTCGCTGAAATAATATCCATAAAGTTCGCCGGTAATTTCTATACATGTCTTATATAAAGGTATTGTTACATGCTTATTCCTTATAGAAAAAAAAATAAAATAGTAACGCTCCTTTAGTACTTTTTACTTTAGCCGTCTCAAATGTTTCACTGTGAGTGTGAGTATACAAAACAAAGCTTATTTGTTGTCATTTGAGCCAATCGAAAACATTTCGGTGTAACAGACAAAATAAAAAAAATTAAGCGGTGTTTTCTTTAAAATAAATAGTATCTGCTTACCTCTGTGGCGTAGGGGTTTTGCTTCATCGTTTCAATGTTATCAAATGATTAATAATGGATAATGTATAAGAAGGCTTGTAAATTCACATAACATGCGGATAAGAAAAAATAATATCCAACACTTAAACCAACATATGGTTGTGTCTCATGTGTCAGATTAGAGTAATGAATACTCATCGTGCATATAAGCTGGAAGGTCTTACAAATTATTTTAACCTTTACCCGTTAAGTTCAAAATTAATTTATCTATATTAAAATATACATGTTATTCATAATCATAATTTATATGTACTTTAGATGTAAATTTTATATGTAGACTAAGGTGTTTGATATTTCGATCGAAATCGCAAAATATGTAGAGAAAAAGGTTCCTGAATCTAACATGAAATTATTTATTTAATTCAACAAAGGTTTGTTTGAGTGAAAACACATTTTTTTAGAACAAATTGAATTTGTTTGGATCTACAAACGTTTCTATTTGATATAATTTTGCTGAGTCAAACAAATAGATGATAGAATCGTACGCTTCGCCCGTCGTCGGCATTTTCCGTTGCGTGAACGCAAAACGTGAAATCGTAACGTAGTCCTAATTTAGGTTATGTGTGATGGTGGTCCGTAAGCGGTGAGATGTAAATGAAGGAAATAATAGGTAACTAAGATAATAGATTTAATAACGTTTACAAGTTCATATTAGAAATAAGAATTTGATTAGTCATTAACAGTCTACTAAACAGTTTTAATCAAATCGATTAAACGAATTCGTAGGTATCTGTGAGTTGGTGTTTAAAGCGTTGTAACTGCGTGTTAATTGATGTTGTCGCGTTTGTACCTGTGCTTACTTATCACATATTTGTGGTTGTAAATGAAACTCAAGAATAATATATTTTTACCATTGGATAACTAGTGCTAAAATTCTTGTACAAAAAAATAATAAAGTAGTTGCCACAGATTGATGTATATCAGAATTCCTGTTTGATTAGGGATTAACGAAAATTGCAAAAATCTTGTTTTCAAGGCCAGTAACGCCAACGTTAGCAGTTTAAATAAATTGCGAATCAATTCACCATACATTTAACAATGCTTTGATCTTTTCGTTTTCGTATTTTGTAACTAATTGTTAGTATACTTCCTTCTTTTTTGATATAACAAGTATTTCACCAAAGGCAAGTGATAAGACACCCTTGCGTATAAGTCCGTTGATGTATCTGCTGTTCTATCTCCAATCCTTTTAATTATAATACCTAGCACCCTTCTAGCAGCTAACCACACGGTTATCCCTGTCATTCGTTCGCAATTCGGAAGATTACTACAAGATTACCGAGGTAGTAAGTTTTTGTAATATACTTTGCAAACAAAAGTAGTACAAGTATCACTTTAATCTCTATGTATCTGTACACACAATACACAAGTTATTTTGTGGTTAAGTCATCTTCATTGAAATTATTTTGTACGTATACAATTACAAAATTACGTATACATGGATAATGATTGTTTTTATAGATTCCTATATGAAAGTAATTAACAATTTTTTTGTCGACGTATTTTTGTAGCTATATATTATAACAATTTTGACATACTACAGTCTGTTTAAAGTTATCGGCGCACTGTACCTAACTTTGATGTTATTAATATTGTTAAAATCAGGTTACACCTTCCACATCGAGATCTAACCTAACCTAACCAGAATCACTTTACAGGTTCCTGGGAAATGTGAGTAATCTGGAAGAAACTTGTAAGATCTAAGGTTCTTAGCATCTATCGTACTAACTATTTCAGTAGAGTAATAATACTAACAGAATAATATATTTGTTAAACTAACAGCATACTTTAAACCACAGAAATATTTTGTTAAGCAAACATGTATTTATTTAACCTTTTAATGGCAAACATTCCGAAAATGGGAACATACTAAAAAATCTAATTTTTATTGAATTAATCATATTATGTATTTGCATAAAATTTTTTTAATTAACAAACAGAAAAATTTACATTTATGGATATTTGAAAACAATAATTTTATGCAAATAATATGATTAATTCGATAAAAATTAAACTTTTTAGTATGTTCCCATTTTCGAAACGTTCGCCATTAAAAGGTGAAGTCAAATAAATGGTAAAGAAAAATATATTTGTTTCAAATTGACGAAGTTCTTTAAAAGGAAGGACCGTGTTGTTGAATCAAACATATTACGTATATTAAAATCAATCAGATATATTTTCAAATCAAACTTGAGGTTATTTGTTTCAAGAGATCATACGTTTGAATCAAATAACGATGTAAAAAAAATATTTCTTAAAATTAAAAAAAATACATCTTTGCCGCCATTTAAAATTACGATTCCGTTGACTGTATGCATATTTGTTTGAGTCAAGAACTATTTCTTCTCCGTGTAGCATTTAATTTTGATATCTTTAAGAAGCATCTTTTTTCATTAGGAGAACGGTTGTAGAACCAGAATCCATCATTGAATATATGTAGTAAATTGTAGTGCATAATAAAATACAAGTTTTTTTAATTTTTATCAGTAAAATATTTATTTGGAGTGGAAGGATAAACTTCCCAAGTAACAGTTAACAGAAAAGGTTCTTATACACAATACCCTAGAAAACCTAACAATAAATATTACTTTAATAGGTACGTATATCGCTCGTCGTGTAACAGCGATGCTTCAAAAGCAAATACACATTGATATTTTCCAAAATGATTACAACACGACCGTACAAAGAATACTTAAATACACATACATACATATTTTTCAATATGTCAATCACGTCGACATACACACAAATATTTAAGATGGAATTCTTCTTGTCACAGATACAATATTGATCCGGTATCAAAATAAGTGCAGTCCACTTGATATGACAAGTGGAACAAACGTCTGCACACAAATATACTGTTTGCTTTCTTCTCTGTCATTTCTCCGACATTCTCTTTAACGGCTGCCTAAAAGTAGTATTACGAGATGGAGTTGTTCTAATGTAAACGCGTTTGGTCTAAATTTACTAACAGTACGCGCGAGACACCATTATGTAACAAAAGCGATAACGGCTTCCTTCAATAGGGACGTTTTTTGTGCTGCAGACTTGTTGCCTGTAGTGTAGAAGTAATTGTCTCCTTTTAGAATTCAAGTCTACAGTGAGGGAAAGAAATGTGTTAAAATAACAAAATTGATTTTGTTAGCTGGAGAAGTGTTAGTCCAACAAATTTTATGATTAAATTACCTACCACCTTGCGTTGATTTAACAATTACATTTGTGTCAAAAAATTCTGTTCGTGAAACACATTTATTTGGTTGGGAACTATGTTTAAAAAAAATGTCGTTTCAGCAGAGCACAATAGTGATGTCAATTTAACAAAATCGTAAAGGTTGAACAAAAATAATAAAAGAATAGCATTAAAGCTAAAAACGGTTTGATTTAACCAAAAAGTTGAATTAAGTTAATCAAACATGATTGTTGATACATAGGGATCAAATGTGCGTCTGAAATTAATATGGTGTGTTAATTGCCAGAATACGTTTTCGGGGAAACCGCTGTATAGAAATATTGATTAAAATGAAATATTTGTTTTAGGATACTTAGACATTAGCAGTTTTTCATGAATAAACCCTTCAGTATTGTATGCAGGTGTTCAATTGATCAGTTTTTATTGGTTATAGTGGGGAGGCATCGTGTCTTGTCTTGTATTGCATCATCATTCTATCTTTTATTTGGTACAAGTAGCAGTGTGCAGAAATTTTTCTTTAGTTTTTATATTTGTTTTATAAAAAAATGGGGGATGATCATGTGAAAATATTATTAGTGGAATTGGAGTTTGACTGGTTAATACCGACTTTCGCAGGTAAGTAGCTAGTATCTTTTATGAGTAGATACAAAAGTTAGTGAGGAAAATGGAGCCATATTGTTAAATTAACTGTCTTTGAGTCCCAATAAGTTCTAATAGAAATTACGAAACAATACAAATAATGTATATATTGAACATCTCCGATGTCGTAATACAATGGCTTCAGCTCTGAGTTTTACAAAATGGTAGGAATTTCTTTTGTAAATATCGTTTTATTTATTTTGTTTCTTAGGGTAACTAGTTGATAAATGACACGTTACAAAGAATACTAAATAGAATATTGTTTTTATTTGAAATTCGAAAAGTACCAGAAAATGCTTATGAAAACATTTTATTGAAAGTTGTGCTGATAATGCATGTTTAACGAATTGAGTCAGGAACCATTTGTGCTGTTTCGTAAGTGAAAAGTAGAACTACCGAAAATGTATAAGCCCTGGTTTCGATAATTGTTCTTGTTGATGTTTATATATTTACATATAGATACATACACGCGTTGTTTCTAATTTTGAATTTATTATGCTATAGTTTATGTAGAAAATTGCTTAGTTGCCAGAAAATATTTTTAAGAAGTTGAGGTAATAAATTTAACAGCTGATAATTTATAAAAAATAATAATTAAAGAGAATATGCATATGTAAAAATTGTACAATTATAGAAAAAATAATACACTTCTACCTATTCAATTTGGCCCTATAGTCGACGAAATCACGTACACCTTACAATTCACCCTTATTAGCGGAAGAAATCAAGTTGCATATTCAATTATTAGCAATAAGCGGTATTTTAATAATTTCCTTATATACCTTCTGTCCGTGCATAGGTAAATACTCCAGTGACCATCAACAAGTAAGTTTCAATTATTAACGATACAGTATCTAACGTTTGTTTTTTCTTCAAGAAATAGTTAATACTATTCAAAACCGACGTTCATCTGTTAAAATTAATACCTTAAATAAAATAAGACCCTTACAATGAAATCTTGAAATATGGAAACAGTAAGAAATTTGAATAAGAATTTTAACTTAAAAATATATTCGTTATTTAACTCAATATTAATGTAACTAGTACGATAATTTCTACAATATTCGATGTTTACAAACATCTTGTAATATACGCATTACAAATTCAATTACCCCCAATTACCTTGTAATCATTAATCATACCTGTTTATTAGAACACGAAATTGACGAAGAAGCCCTACTACAACTTGATGAAAATATGATAAAGGAAATTATTCCGGTCATAGGAAAGAGAGTGAAATTTTTAGCAAAATTGCGACACTATCAAAATATAAGTGGCGCAGGTTTACTCCTCGCAGATAATATGTCTACTGACACACTTATTTTAAGTCCAGTCACAGAAGCTTCAGCAAGTTCCAGTAGTAGCACCAATTTGGAACAACGTCAGCACACCCTCCACGAGGAATACAACAAATCAAAGCGCTCATACCCATTCTAGGGAGAAGAAAACATAAAACGGGCATTTAGGCAGTCTTATCAAATTGATTTACAACATTTAATGTACATGTAATTAGGAAGTACTTATTCGTATATATGTGTTTATTATATAACTTTGTAGTTTCAGATTAATATTGTCCTTGTGTTACTATTACATATCTGATGTATTGTCTTTTGTATATCAGTGCTGAATATATTAGTTAGGATGGAATATTGCCTTTTATTTCTTTCTTCCACACTTAAATTTGTGTTTTTAAGTAAAAATATTTCAGGAGTAAATTCTACATGTCAACGTGAAATACTAAATATTTTGTTGCAAAGTTTGAATTTATAAATACTATTTTATTACAAACTTGAATTCTTTTGAACTTGAATTTGTTCAAAAGAATTCAATTTTGTAACAAAGTAGTACTTACATTCATATTCATTAAGATTTTTTAACAAATGAAGGTACTCAAAACAACAAAGAGATTTGTTAAAGTGAATAAGAAAATTGGTTGAGCTAACACTTTTATATTCTACACGCAACAAGTTTTTGTGTTGACGCAACACGATAATTTTGTTGACCTGACGAAATTACGGGAACAGAATGAACAAGGGATAAGTTTAATTCAATCAAATGAATATGTTACACTAACCACTAGAATTGCTTAAACTGAGATTAAGCGCACTGTTGGATTAACGCCTCTGTTACGTTTGATTTAACAAATATATTTTGAAGCAACGTTAAATGTTGATTGAACCAAAAATATCGGTCGACTGTATTTAACCTAAATTTTTTGGTTGGTTGTCCATATTTTTGTTGGATCAATGCATTTTTTTTCTCTCAGTGTATCTGATACTTTGTATAAAAATATAATAATTTATAGTCTTCATAAAGAGAATATTATTTGGTTCTTGTTGTACTATACGAGTTATTTAAGCTAATTTAAAAAATAGGTTTAGGTCCGTTTGTAACAATGCAAGAATTTTCACATTATTTTGTAGAATATTTCAAGGACAGAAAATTACAGCATTGCAAGTATATAAGTGGGGTGTAATTTCTTGTACAATAATTAATACAAAATAATTTAGAACCTCTTCTATTTTTCTTGCACATTCTACGCATGAACCGGCGCGAAAAACGTTTCACATTTGTTGACAGGTTTCGATTGTTATGTTAGGTAAAGCGTTCATTACAACGTTTCAAATCATTTATTTGTGCTTTTATGTATTTTAATAGAACAACAGAGAAATTATCGAGCGATGATATGATTTCAGTTTAAATTCGGTTTACCAGCTAATAACTGTGGCGGCTGGAGGTGACGTTAATGGGAGATTTTTTCCTTTTGTACTTTTGTGTATACTTCCTCGTGTGATTTCCTCGTGTACTTCCGTTGCAGTGCAATGTACACGACATGTAACGGAAATACACGAGGAAATCGAAGCGTTGCACCACAGCTCCGCAGCTACAGAACACCAGCAGCTGTTAGCTAGTAGTTACAATAACAGTAGACAAATTTTCATCAATTTGAAGTTTTAACAGGTGATACTAGCATATTTTACCTGAATCAAACTTAATAATACCAATATTACTTACAATGGTCGTTGTGCGTGTACCCCGAAGCAATATTTTGTGTATTTTTTATAGTAAAATCTTGCTGCGTTGCAAGTTTAATGGATTAGAGCCAAATAAAAATTGTGCATTTTTTTGTGTAAAATTCTTTGCAGGAAATTGCAGATTATTGCGTAAAAAAACTGACGCATATCTGTCTACTGAACCAAAAAAAACAAAAGAACTTACTATAATTAACTAATTGCAAAAAAGTAAACAAACAACAACAAACAAAACAGGAAAAAATTAGGAGATTACAATTACAATGGTAGAGCCTGCTACGTAATTTGTCCACCCATCTACATCGACCAACAAGGTCTATTGTAGATCGGCAGTGTAATTTTAAAGTTCGCCGAGTAGACCTACCCTTATGGGAAATTCCTCAAACTCTCAGGCGTTACAAAAACTCCATCAAACAGAGAATGTCTGATTCTACAGATAGTAGAACAGTGACAAAAGAGACACATCTACCTATTGACTATACGTCCTAAGACGCTGTACGGTACGGTGGTCTGGTGCGCAACGGCGTCTACAAATATCAATATTTTGAAAAAAGTCGAAACAATAAGAACAGATCTAGATCTACCGAGTGTGAATGACTTAATCATTTCGACTGTCAAGGCTACTTGGTAGAGGGCAGCTGCGTCGGGTAACACCACATGGGATTTACACAAGACCAGACGACGGGGGTTAAGATCAGGGGACCCAAGGATGTCATTGGGGGGGGGGGGGGGATTAAGCCGCCCGCGTTTTGTCCAGCTCTATGAAGTCTACCAAAGAATCTCACGGGGACGCTAATGCCGCTGTATCGTTTTTTTTTTTACAAAAGAAGTTACAGGGACAAATAAAAGTTCGACATTAGAAAGCATTGGATCTTAGAACAGAACAGTGGCAAAACATGTACACAACTGTTTCTTCCTTTTCCAGGCGCAGACGGCACTCCTCCAATTGAGGGAGCTCTATTCTGTGTAATGGAGCGTCATCGGTAAGGATTGCGGTTAGAGCGGTGTCAGATTTCCTATCAAGTTTTATAAGTTTCCTGGTTCTGTCTCGGCAGGGCAACATAAATGCCCTCATGTGAGATAGACGTGTGGAATCATCCCAGGTTTGAAAAACTTCTTGTTCTGTTCAATGGTTAACATGCGTTTTGGCAATATTAAATGATATGGCAACTAAAGGTTCCTGACCTGGCGGAGTGCGTTCAGCAGCGTTGCCATCAATGTGACATGGTGTTTAGGGAAAATAATAACGAGAACGAATAACGGAAATATCAAACACTCATCAGAATTTAATAATAAGAATAATTTAGTCTTCAAGAATTGAGATTTGAATGCTTTTGGCAGATTCACAACGGTTGTGATTATGTTGCTTAGCAACGAGTTCTTTGGATAACCCTGACGACACACACACTGCATATCGTGATAATTTCAAATATCAAGAACAACATATGTGGTATCGTTGAATTCGTTGCCACCGCCCTTCCATAGAAACGGGAAAATACACAGGCTGGTCCATTTAAGATAAGAAAGTTGACATAACTTCCGGTGACATCGGATATGGAGTTGGACTGTAGACAACATCAAAAAGTAAACATTGACTGCTTTATATCGATGGTTATGTATATATATACATTAATATAGTAATAATGTAGAAAAAGCACACGATTGAAAGTAGAATGAAGAATCCTAGAATTTGACGTATCAGAAGTGCGGTGCTGCCACTTAAGTATTCAAAGTCGAAGGCTAAGGGGTTTGAGGAGAGACACGTATTAATGTCATTCATATGTTAAAGAGATTCCCCGTCCAGATAAATATCGACGTGTCACAGCGAATTTCGATTTTTATTTTATTTATCGAAATACCGAAGGTAGATCGTTTTAAAATGAATAAAAGCATATTCAAGTTCAATGGCAAACCGGCAGTCGAGTTATAGTCAGTGTAATGAATGAAAGCTGTATCCGGCGCTTCTAATAAATTTCCTTGTGGTTAGCGTGAACATTATGAACGATCGTGACAAACTGCCATAAGGAGAAAACATTATGCACAGCTTATTATCTTTTTGTTATATCGCGATCGTTTTATAACCAGAATTTTAGCGCATAACTATTTGCGTAATGTCTAAAGAATGTGATTTATGTCTTTCGCCACTCTCAGCAACGGACAATAAAATTTATATTACAATACGATTATGCGGTGTTTATATTGCTGCTTTTGCAGCAGCGTGTCCTATAAATAATTTTAGTGCTGCTAGAATTACCCCAGACGTGCATATGATAAAAGAATCCTGTTATTGTTGATTAATTGTTATTGCATCGATATATAAATCATATTTCATTGGAATGTGATATGCTAGGGACAATTATTATTGTACGAGAACTTTTAGAATCGTTGACCTGGTTGTACAAATACGAGGTTTATTCCAAAAGCGAATATATTGATGTTTTTTTTAAGTTTTTTAAGTCATAAATTCAGCGGCGTATTCAACTTAGGAAAGAGCTAGAACTTTCACGGACTCGTAAATAAAAATGTTCTATAAATAAGTAGAATTGTGGGAATGTTTTTTGCTGTAAAAAATTCTCGATTAACCGTTTTGTGTATATTAAACCTGTCAAAACATCGTCTTCATCCTAGATGTGGTTTGCCCTCACGATTGTATTGAAACTTTGTGCGAAACATACGACTGAATTTTAAATCATTCCAACAAATCCTGGTCTGATCCTGTTTGTCCTCCACGGATACATCTTTGGACATTAAGCTTGGCACAAGTTATTCATATATAAACAATTCTCTAAAATTCAGCCTTCCAGAAAGAGATTTATTTCTAATAGGTTTTAGGCCCACTTTAGAAACCTTATGTTATGTATTTAAAAAACGATGGCTTTCAACAGAGTGACATCTCCCACAAGCTTGAATTAAAGAAACAAATATCTTTAAAATAAATTTCTCTAGTTACACATAACATTCGATATATTCTTGTCTAATCAGGCTATAACGGGCGGTCATATATAAGGGGTCTGGTATCAAAACAACCAACATCAATTCCTGTAATTTTTAAGGAAGATCAAAAAACGATTACTTGATTTCATGAATAGATACCCAATTGAACTATGCAAAATGTTCCAAAATATCTGCTGTCAATTGTAATGAGAAATCATCAACTTCCCTTAAAATTCCTAATTAAATTTGGATGTTGCCGTAATTGATCCTATACGAAGGATGTTGACGTTTTCGATACTAAAATATAAAAGCCTATAATAAGAAGAAAATGATTTTAAAAACAACATAAAATAACTTTATTTCCTTGTATTCACATAAACGCAAACTTAAAGATAGATAATAAAGAGTAAGTTAATAGTATTTAACATGTGGATGACTCAATATATATATATATATATATATATATATATATATATATACCATGACACCAGGCTATTCTTCCGCATATTCGCACGTGGCAGTTTGGTCGTCAACATCTTCAATAGCTTCTGCATTGTGCCTTCTTCAGAAAGTAGTATTCAATAGTACTTGAGGCTTTCTATGGATCTCCAATCTTTTCCATAGTGCTACCTAAGCAATGTATCTACATCTCTTAATTATAACGGATTCAGTGCAATTTGGTTCTTTTCTGTTGGTTTGAGCTTTAGATATCTACTTGTATAGCTTCGCTTGGTAGCCAATTTAAAGGCATCAAGTCTGTGTTTATAGTACACTTCTCCCTTGACGAGAATGTTTCCACTGCTACTACGTTTCAGATAAAACCTTTTGCACTGCTTGAATGGGAAGTGTAAAGACCCTGGAGCCTTTAACATCTCTTTAACTTCCGTTAGCCAGTCGAAAATGTTACAGTTCTTCCCCAGATGGATAACACTAGCGAACCTGGATATTATGTCATTATACGCTTATACGTCAATAACTTCAAGCTGTTTAATTTTCTTTTCAATATTGCCAAACACTCTGTCGGACGGTAGGAATGAGTGTCCAGTTACTGGAAACACTAATTCCAAAATTTCTAAATATTTTGGTGCTTCTTCACACAACCACTTCAGGCATATTCCTAGCATGCTTGTATTTTTGTTTTTGCCACTACAGCCATCGGCAATGAGCCTTACAGTAACAACGTCTAGGTGATTTTCAAAATCAAATGGTCAAATCTAATTTCATTTGATTCCTTTACATACTCATCTTCTGTCCTGCAACCTGCAAATACATTGTCTGTTGTTAATTTGCATTTTGAATCGTCTTGCACCACAATACAGTTGCGAAAATATAGTTGACGGGAGTAGTATGCGGATTGATCGGGTATTCTTAGCAAAACTAAATTTTGTTGGCAGTCAAACAAAAGTATCAGCAAATCATTTCTTTTTTCTTGAAGCAATTGAAGAAAGGCAGATGCTCTTGTTTTTTGGACTTTATATTCAGTATAAAGTTGCTTTTTTTTCTTCATCTTTACTACGTTTAATTTTTCCTGAGAATTCCAAACATGTAGAATAAACGTCAGTACGGGGCGAATTGAAGCTCAAATTATACTTTGTATTAAAAATAAAACGAAAATAAGATTCTTTAATATAAACCACGGGGACTCCGCGATATTTGTTGACAGTCACATAAGTTCTGACTCCATTAATTTTGTAAATGACTTGGCTGTGAATTTTCACTTCGAATGTGCGTGCATCAAAATTTTAGATACTAACTTGTTGTATTTGTGATATATAGAGCACCTACGGGAAATTTTAAAATATTTTTGTACAATTTAGATGTTGCATTGTCGCACTTGAGTAGGTATAAGAATGTCATTGTCTGTGGCGATGTAAATGTGGATTTTCTTCGGTGTTCTCGCAATAGGTTTAATCTTTGTTGTTTACTCAAATCGTTTGATTTGCGGGCTGTGATTGATGTTCCTATCAGGATATCTCCGGGATCTCGCTCCTGTTTAGATAACATATTTACGAATTTAAAAATACTGGCATCTTTCAATGTAAATATTGATAATTCCCGTCTGCCTTACTTATCCATGCGTTAATCCAGGGACACACTGTATGCAAAAAAGATTAGAAAGAATTTATGAGTAAGTTTGGGTCCGTCAAGTTCCACCCCGCACTTTCGATTTTCTAAAATTTGAAAATGTCGTTTTGTGCTGACTTGTGCCGTAAACATTTAGTTTGTGCTCATTCCATTTTCAAGATATTCGAGAAAATTGGGGGTAACTTGACACTGCGCCGCACTTTGTTTTCTTTTTTTTAATTCATTCACACTATTGTTTTGTGCTAATTTGTGCCGTAAAAGTTTCATTTTGTGCTCGAACCGTTTTCGAGATATTTGAAAATGCGGGTTGGTGCGGAGCCTTGTTCTTCGGTTTTAGAAAATTTGGTAATGGTAACGTTTTGTACTTATTTTTGTTGTAGAAATTCTATTTTATGCTCATTCTGTTTTCGAGATATTCCAGATTGGATAGCGGAGGTCAACTTGACGTTGCCCCTGCATTTTCAGCTCTTTTTAACTTGACCATGCTGTCGTTTTTTAATTTGACCACGCTGTCATTTTGTGCTGACTCATCCCGTAAAGATTTTATTTTGTGCTCATTCCGTTCTCGAGATAATCGAGAAACAAGATATACGGGAATGAGAGTTGCTGCAGACCCTCATTTAGCAGCCACCGCGCTCATTTTTCGGTTACTGAAAATTTGATAATGGCAACGTTTTGTGCTCATCTTGTGCTGATTTGTGCCGTCTTTTGCTCGAATCATTTTCAAGATATTTGAGATTGAAAGTTGGAACGAACCCTTGTTCCTATAGCCCTCCCACCAATTTTTCGGTTTTTGAAAATTTGATAATGGCATCGTTTTGTGTTCGTTTTGCGCTGATTTTGTGCCGTGAAAGTTTCATTTTGTGCTGAAACCATTTTGGAGATATTTGAGAATGAACGTTGATGCGGACCCTTGTTCCTATAGTCCCCACACCAATTTTTCGGTTTTTCAAAATTTGATAAGGGCAAAGTTTTGTGCTCGTTTTGTATTGATTTGTACCGTTTTGTGCTCGAACCGTTTTTGAGATATATGAGACCGAGGGTTGGTGCGGATCCTTGTTCCGTCGGTGAAATATGAAGCACCAATCTCTCAATTTCGGTTCGAGCACAAAACGAATTTTTTACGGTACAAATCAGCACAAAGCGTTGCCATTATCAAACATTCAAAAATCAAAGAATTGATGCAGTGGCTGCTAAATGAGGGTCTGCAGCAGCCCTCATTCCCGTATATCCTCTTTCTCAATTATCTCTAAAAGGAGATGAGCACAAAATAAAATGTTTGTGGCGAAAATCAACACAAAACGGACACAAAATGGTAGCGTAAAGTGCGGGTGCAGCGACAAGTTGATTGAAAAGTGGAGGCACTTTTCAAACTCGTGTATCGCGAAAATAGAATGAGCTCAAAATAAAATTTTACGGTACAAATCAGCATAAAGCGGGCACAGAACGATAACGGTGTCAAATTTAAAAAAACTGAAAGTGCGGGTGCAGCAACAAGTTGGCCCGTACTTTTCAATTTGGAATATTGCGAAAATGTTGACATTTTCAAATTTTAGAAAATCGAAAGTGCGGGCGCTAACTTGACGCACCCAGTAAGTTTGACGTATTATACACACGTCAAACTTACTGTGTGTTTGAATTTGCATTGAACTACAGCTTAATTCTTGGGCTAATTTCGCATTACACGTTAATTCTTAGACTAAATTCGCACTATCCAATCTGAACGCCACTAAATACCAAAATAAATACCAAAGTAGAATATGTAATTTTATGGACTCACAAAAATTGATAATTCGTTAGCCAGTGTTATTATTTTAACTCTGTCTAACGAAGCTTTGATAATGACTTCTACCTATGATTATAACGAAGAAATACCAAATTCTATCATTACGCGAATTTTTTATTTTAAATGAAAAAAATATATTTAAATGTACCAAGGGATTCAGAATACGGAAAAAGTATTGAAAAAAATCCAAATTTAGAAAAATGTATTTATTTTTAGATTTTTATAAATGTTGCAGATGTGATATATAGTGCTTCCAACTATTACTTTTAGATGCATATCTAAGAATTATGAAATTGTAAAAAAAACAGTTATTACTTTTATTCAAACAAAGATTCAGTCCACATTTTTGGCATTTTACGAATGAAAATGACTTGCGCCCAGGTGATTTGCATCGCTGATGGGTATGTTCATATAGAGGCCAATGGGATGAACCATCTAACCGCACATCCTTTGGTGGGATATAGGAAGCTGTTCCGGAACGCTGTTTTTTTAGTTGCATCTTTTTCTCAGTGTCAGAAGGCCTACCTCGCTTGACGTAGTTTTCAATACCAATCTTGCATAAACAGTAGGCTATATCTGCTCTAAAGTCGGCAAGCTTCATATAGTTGCTTTCGCCTTTTTGTTCTGTTACTCGTCTGTAGAGTAACCAGGCACTAACTAACATCTGATCAAGAAGATGGTAAAATAATCGCACATACCATTTCCTTGATCGTATTTTTATGTTGTATGTGCCAATAAGGCTGTCCATCAGATCTACGCCCCCCATATGTCTATTATATTCAGTAATTATATTTGGACATTCTATGTCAGCATGTTTCTTATTTTTTCTATCAAACCTTTTCAGAGTTGTCCTGGGAAGTTCTCCTGTGTAAGTCGAAAGAAGGCAAACTGTTTTATTATCCTTCCGTCCAACACAAGAAACATCTACACCATCATAATTACAAACATATTCGCACGAAGAACCTCTTGGCATTTTATTGAATTCCTTTTTACTTGGAAGTTTACAGTTGTATATTCTAGGCCTTCTAATTGTGCCCAATGAAAATATACTATTTCTTGCAAGATTTGTTATTAATGGGAGACTAGTATGGTAATTATCAAAAGAGAACATAATTTTTATTCTTAGGAACAATTCTACATAACCTTTATACCAAATTTCCAGTAGCACCTAGATCCTCTTCAGAGTTACTTATAAGTTCATGTTTACCTCTTCCAGTATAAACTTCTACGTTATGCGCAAATCCTGATACCCTTGCTAAAATGAATAATTTGATGCCCCATTTATGGGGTTTGGCAGGCATATATTGCTTCAAACTATGCCTGCCTTTACTAACGCACATTGATTGGTACTTCGATAAAAGACTTTCTATTACTGGTTTAATTTTGAACAACTTGTCGCGGCTTGGATCTTCTTTGGATAGCATTTTGCTGTTGTCATTGAAATGCAAAAACTGACGAATTTTATCGAATTTCTTTTCGCTCATTGCGTCCCTTATATGTGAAAATCCTAAATTTGTGGTCCAATAGGACCTGATTTTAGGTATACGTACAATGGACATGTAAATACATATACCTAAATATTTACGAATGTCTTCTTTTGTAATATTTGCAGGCTTATTTGGGTCTAGTTGAAGTGCATACAAATTTGATTCGTCTACTATTTTTTGCACAAGTTCATCAGAAAAAAAATATTTAAAAAATGAATAGGGAGTGCAAAGGTTCATAATTTCTGGACATAACTGTTCGTCGCCTTTGAAAGATTTTGCGTCGTGGTCTAATACTAAATTCTTTTTCTCCCAAGTTAATAAGCTTCTATTGCTCCTCTTCTTAATTATAGCCTGATTATCTGGCATTTCTTGAACAACCTCAGTTTCTGTTTCACTGATAGCATCTTGATCTTTATCATTACCCTGTACTTGCTCACCTAGTAAAATGCCATCTTCAAAATCTATTACGGCATTCTCAACATCAACACTAGCTAAGCTTTCTTCTTCCTTATTATCTAAATCTGATCTATCGTCATCTAAACCATCTATGCTATGCAAATCCAAGTCTTCATCCCAAAAGTTTTCAGCATACCATTCTAATTCATTTGGCCCAAGTGGACGTTTTTTACTATCCATGGCTGAAGCAAAACTGCTATGTATCTAATTTGATACAACCGAATCACATCCAAATAATCGCTAGAAAAAATCATGTAATAGCAAGTCAATATGTTCAGTGCAACAAAATAATTATACGAGGAATGATCGTAAAATAAGGTTCCTATATTTTTTTAAAATAGACAGCAATCTTTATTTCCTTAACATTACACATCGTTTTAAAGGTAAAAACTTAAGCTATTTTTCGTCATATTCGCCATTTCTATCCAAGCATTTTTGCAGACGGTGCTCCAACTTCGGTATCCCCATGTCGTAAAATTCTGCCGCCAGTCCTTTCAAGAGTGTTTTCAATTGTGGTGTTGGAAATCTCAGGAATCCGAAGAGCGAGTTGACGAATGACGACCCTCCCATCTTCAAGCAGTACGCTCTCGACCTTTTCAACGATTTCCTCTGAAACTGATGGTCTTTCGCTCCGCTCTTCATCGTGAATTTCCGTCCGACCTCCAGTGAATTCCCTACACCATTTGCGGACGTGTTGAACAGCTATACACTTTTCTCCATAAACTTCGGTTAATTGTCGATGAATGTCTTTAGGCGAAACTCCTTTCGCGTTTAAAAAATGTATCACAGCGCGAATTTCGCACTTGGCGGTAGCGGCGATTGGGAGTTCCATCTCGGACGGCTACTTAGCCAACACTGAGCGGCGTAGCGAGACGGGAGTATGTAGAGCGAGAGAGCTGCTGCACACGCCAATGTTGTCGGATTTCGCCTAACACGTTTTATTGCTGCTGTAGGGCTTTGGGAACCTTATTTTACGATCATCCCTCGTATATACTTACAATTATTGCACTATTACACTTAAAAATGACGACAAACTTTGAAAAATTTGAATAAGTCCAAGCACTGTATAACAATTAGTAAGAAGATCATAACCTCAACGTGTAAAAAGTAATAATTTACGTTTATATGCTGCTTTGCAATTTTTGACCGTATGGTACTAGTTAATATAAGGTTAGCAGATATGATACAACTCGTTTCTATGACAAAGTACTTGACATATAGCCAAATATAGGTGATTTAAATGAGTTGTAACAGAGATGATACGATACGTAATGTAGGGTTAACAAGTTGTATATGATTTCTAAGACATGCACATATCGAAGAAACAAAGTAATACTCGATTTCCTCAATTTATTTTTATATATCATCTCAACTCATCACAACCACAACCATCCTAGATTCTTCCATTAATCTGTCATGTTTGCCCGGGTTGTTTATTAATAACACCCTATCATTCACTATCAGTGAACCGTGTAATCAAAGATGACTATTTACTACAAAAGAATAGAAAACACGTATACGATAAAGGCTTGTATTTTTTTTTATTCGTCATTCTAAAAGACATTGTGTATCCGAGTAATTGTTGTTAATCACTAGTCATATACATGCGTATATGGGTTATCTGTTTAATTTACATGATTTATTGGGCTCCTTCATACTACTATTATGACAATATATATTCATAAGCGCAGCGTGCATGAGCATCGTCGGATAACAAGATCTTATCGTTTGTAATGTGTTTCCGTTGATCGCTAATTACCTTTTATCTTGTTTAATTACGTGTAGATTTGTAAGCGAGCAGTATGCTTAACAACGCACTTGCATTAATAGCTATGACTGTTTATGGATCACTGTTGGGCGAATTGCTGAGATGATTGTTGCATTCTGGTGGAGTTTTTGTTTCCGGTTAAGGAGCATGTTTCACGGAATGTATTTGTGGATTTCGGATACCTTAAAGTTGGGTTACTTTGTCCGATTTTGAACTTTACAGTGTAACAACTTTTAAAGCAATAGTTATTAACTTTTGTTTTTGATCGCATTTTATAGGTCTATATTAGTACTTTCAACTTTGAAATTGACAAGAAGCTAAAGGCTTTCTAAATACATGTTTAAAAAAAAATAAGGGTGGCCAAAGTCAGCCGACCAAGTTGGGTTACTTTGTCACACATTGTTTTATTTAGTAAACGCAAAGATACGCAAGAACATAGGTAAGTTTGGCCATAGGTATGATTAAAGTTTGTAGTCGTTTTTGAGGCTTTTGGACATAGAAATAAGTTTTATTGTCTAGTTCATTATAAATGAAGTAACGAAATAATAAACTGTTTTAATTGCAAAGTAAAAAACACATTCTTTGTTAAAAAAAAAACACATTGGAAAATGTAGTTTAGAATAATTTAAGAGTAATTTTCCATTTTCGGTATCTTGAAGAAACCTCTGTCGGATGGGATAGGTGTCTTTATGATCAAATCAGTACCAAACCTGTTAGATTTTGAAGCTTCTGAGAATAAACAAATACACACTCAATTACCAAGTAGCAAACAGGGTAACCATGTGGTGGCCAAATTCAGACCTAAATTAATAGTTTTGCTGTGGGTGATTTTGGCCACCCTTTGGCGGCAAAACTTATAAGTTTAAGTTTGCGGCGACCACTCATAAAGTTTCCTAAAGGTTTTATGATTTCGTATTTTCACATGAAAATCATAGATGCAGCCTTTTCATTCACTTACGAATAAAGTTTTTGAAGGTAAAAAATGCTCGTTTTTCATAAATTTCTTTACTTAATTTTTTCAGGAACTAAAAAACAAATTGTGTGGTGTCAATAATTTTATTTTAGTCCAATAATCTATAGAAACATTAAAAAATCACATTTGGCCAATAACTATTATTATAACGTAATTGTGCAAAAATAAAGCAAATATTGAAAAATGGCCAAAGTCAACCCTGGTGGCTAAAGCCACTCAACTTTCCGGTATTGTAAGTATGTGGATAATTGTTCTTATTTATGAAAATATTTTTGTGTTTATGAATATAGAAACTGGAATACAGCACATAGAATCGAAGTAATTTCTACATGAAGTAAGTTGGTTAATTCCTGCGATACATCGGATTACTACTTTTTGTTTCAGAAATACCTCAGTTGCATAGAGAAAGGACCCCTTAGATTCCATTCATTAAATGAGATTGAAAGTCTGCGTAATATACTGTTCTTAGAGTGTAAGACTCAACCATATTTTTCAACAATCTGAGTTTAAAAATTGACCAAAAGGTTTTCACCCGTCGTCTACAAAATGGTTTAAAGCCATGCTCCAAAGTCAACGAATAAGCGCTACGCTGGGATCTGAAACGACAACAATTAGAGCCAACAGAGGCTGCTCCCAAGGAGGAGTCCTGTCACCTCTATTCTGGTGTTTTGTTGTAAATGATCTACTACAGAACTTAACTTCCAACGGATATGAGGTGCAAGGGTACGCTAACAAGCTGGTAATTACGACCCGTGGAAAATATGAGAATATCATACCGCAAGTTTTGCAAAGAGCTTTCAATGATACCTATAAATGGTGTTAAAATCGTAGCCTGCGCATAAACCTGCAAAAAATTACAATCGTTCCTTTTACAAGGAGAAGAAAACTCTTAAATTATCCTCTATCGAAGGGAAAACTATTAGCTTCAACGGTGAAGTTAAATACTTGGGAGTTACGTTTGACAAAGAACTAACATGGAACTCCCACATCTCCAACTTACGAAAAAAGCCATTACGGATCACTTGTATGCCGAAGGTGCTTGCTAAGAAACTGGGGTCTTAAACCTCAAGTGACCTTCTGGTCATATACAGCAATAATCAGACTCATGATCACCTACGCCTTTGGTTTGGTAGCCAAAAACAACTCAGAAGTCTGGCAACAGCAGCTTCAGATATCAGAGACTACATGTCTCAACATCACAGGTGTGATGCGTATCTGTCCCACTGGAGGTACTGCGAGGAATAACACCGCTTCACATCACATTCAGAAACAGGCTATATTGAGTGCCCTCACTCTAGTAGAACGAAGGGATTACAGCCTGGTGATCTTAGAAGCATCTCAGAATCCTTCAAGATTTCAGCATAATGCATTTGCATATTGCAAAGGACACGATCCCTATGGAATACAACTTTGATCAGCCTTATAAGGTGGTCATTGAAAGCCGTACTGAGTGGCCATCCGGTGGGCCTCAATGCAAGAGAGGTACCCTGGAATGTACACGGACAGCTCGAGAATAGAAGGTGTTGGAACAGGTATAGTGGTCCTACTATAACTACCACCTGAAAATGCCTACAGGACCCCACACCAACATATTTCAAGCAGATATCTGCTTAAACCTGTGCGCCATAAGGAACTTCGAGAAAGGATACGAGGCGCAACTATAGATATATTCAGCGACAGTGAGGCAGTTCTAAGCGCTAATAAGGTCTACACATATGAATCTGCTCTGATACACGAACGTGTACACAATTTAAGGCAATTGGGACGCAATAACCACGTTACTGTGCGGTGGGTCCAAGCCACCAAAGGATCGAAGGAAATGAAAAGGCAGACAAGCTGGCCAAAGAAGCAGCGAACATGCTTTTCGTTGATCCTAACCCCTTCTGTGGTTCCAAAAAGAGCCACGTAAAACAAGCAATTAAGACATGGAAAGACAATCAAAAGGTCTCGTACTGGGAGAATGTTCCAGCGCAAAACAAGTGAAAGCACTCATGTCAGGCTCGCCAAAAACAGCAAAAATAGCGCTATTGTTCAGCAAAGAGGATATTAGACTACTGGCAGGATTTCTGACAGGTCATGTAACCCTAAAATATCACTATTTAAACTAGGTAAAGCTGAAGATCAAAATCTGTGGTCTATGCCAAGAAGATTTGAGACAGCAGAACACATCCTATCTAAATCTGTCGCACATGACACCAACATTTCAGTAGGCCATTTCTTGCACTTACTGAACTGAAGAAGCAGATCCTAGAGCAGTACGAAGGTTTATAAAAGCCTCCACAAGACCGAATTTGCAGCGCTCTCGATACCAACTTTTCCGAAATTAAAAACAAAGCCTTAAATAGATCCGAAAAATATCCTGTTCAAAGGAGCAGTTAACCAAATGAGTTCAGCAATTTCCGTTTGTGGGACATCAAAATAAATAATTCAATAAGTATAACCACGCTTTTTAATTAGTAATTGGAGATTAAAAATCATCCTTTTTATTCCATATTTTAAAAATCGGTTAGTGTTTTTTGTTTAGTTGCTTACGATGGTATGACTAATTGCTTGTAATATATTTGATTTTCTGATGAAGCTACTTTTTCTTTAAATGGTGAGGTCAATAGACAAAACTGCAGTTACTGGGCGAAGGAAAATCCTCACTGGCTGGAAGAAAATCACACCAGTATAATGAAAAGGTTAACGTTTGGGCGGGCATTGTTGAAATAGGGTAATCGAAGCATTTTTCTTTGATGATAGTTTTTCCTGGAGAATGATCTAGTTCCAGCTTTAGTCACTCTCTTTCTAGACGATAACGATCCTAATTTACCAAGTTGAACTTTATGGTTTCAAACAGGATGGTGTTCCTCCGCATTATGCAGCTCATGTAAGGGAGTACTTAAGTACAATTCTTTCGCGGTGTTGTATACTTAGACGAGTGGCCACCCAGATCGCCCGATCTCAATTCTCTAGACTTTTCTTTTGTGGGGGCCACGTTCAAAATGTAGTTTATAAATCTAAACCCAACTCGGTAGGTACGGTCAAATGGTCAATACGAGAAATTTCTCCACAAGTAGTACAAAAAGGAAACAGGATTTTTTAAGCCGATTGATCTACTGCAGGACTGTTGGCGGAGTATATCTTCAATATCTTATAAATTAGTTTTTATCATTACTTTCTTGTTTGCCAATTTGTATTCAAAAATTTAGATGTGTTAATATTTCGCAAAACCGTTAAAGATATAGGGTGTCTTTGAAAATATTTAGAATTAATTGTAGAATCTAAAAATGTAAAAATATACAAAGTGTTTTATTTGAAAATTGAAGTTACCACTTTTCTGATCAATCCCGTATAATATTTTTTTCTCAAAAAATGCATTGCAAGAAAATAAAATTTACGGGTCCAGCGACCCTTGATCAAATAGACGGTATTCCGTACAAAAGGCTTAATCACAGCCCTATATATATCAAAAAAGAACTATCTACAATCATTGTGCGATCTGCATTATATTAGCAAATGCAACAATAATATTTAGAAGTAGCTGTTGGTCTATACTTAGAGAAAACTCGTTTTCTAACGTTTGGTACATCAAACATGTTGAGTTTAACATTAATTTTCTCTAGTATTAATTTATTATAAGGCAAATAATTACCTAATCTTAACATTTACATGAAACATGTATTTATGTGATCTTATTTTAGGTGAATGACTTTTCCTAAACTATAAATACAGGTTTAATGTGATGCATATCAAATCGGTTAACGAATGTACACACTGCGTGTGATAAACTACTACGCCTTTTGTTCATTTCAAAACATGCTACATTAAAATATCACGACCGCTGCATATCCTGAAAAATGTGTATATCCATACAAAAGATATACGCAAGTAGTACGCACCTAATTTTATACAGTATCTAAAAATATCTAATTATTAAAAAAATAACACGGAAGTGGGTTTTGGTTGTACTTTAGGAAATGGCGAATTTCGTACGATAAACCGCAGATATTTGTGAATTAGCCTAATTAACGATTATGTAATGTAGGAAGTGGTTTTTCATTCATTGTAAATATTTTGCTAGAGTTATTAATAAAATTGGCAACGAGAAGACCGTTCATACTGATGGAATTTTATTTAAAAATACACGCGGTATTTATAAAGTAAACTTACAAAGTTAGAATCTTGGAATGTATTTATAATGTTTCTTTTATTTTCGACAATTTTTACATACACGGATATAAAAGGTATTTTAAGTATCTCCAAGGTTTTATTTATGTTTTATAATTGGTAGATTTTAATTGATACTTTTTTAGTAAAATAAAAAAACGAAATATATTTCAAACACACTAGATTGATTCTAAAATATTGGACGTACAATGTAAAGACTTTCTTTCTTTCTTTTCTGTAGAGTAAATACAAATAATTGAAGGCCAATCAGCACCATAGAAGTACTTTACCGTGCAAGTACCGTACAAGTTTTCTTTAACTTAATATTGCAATGATCATATTGTCAATGTTCTAGAAGCTTCTCCAACTTCGGCAAACTTCCGAAAAGGACGAAGTATCGGGTGTCTTTTCTTGTCAACAGATAACTGCGATGTACTGCGTTTTGCTCTCTATGACATCAGAGTTGCATCGAATGCATACTGAGTTACATACAAATTTTGTCGGAAAATTCAACTTCTCAGGGAAAAATTGAAATTTTAAAAAGCGTGGGATCTAACGTCCTTTTGTTATTTTCCCAAAAAAGTGAAATGAAAATTAAATATTTTAAGGCCAAAAGAAGTTTTACAGTTTTATTAAATCTAGAAATTATATTCTTTTTATAAAATTTTGAAGTTTTACAGTTTCCTAAATCAATCCCTAAACCGACAGCTGTTTTTATAAATTTATTTGATTAATTGTTTTTAAATTTTTGTGTTTATTTGGCCAAATTAATTAATTTTGAACTACTCACTATAGTTCTTCAAGTGACAATGATGCAGTTCGACGTCCTTTGCGAAATTCCTGCCTCGTCGCAGCACCCAACCTAAGTCCAAATCAAATTTCCTTTATAATTTCATAATTTAAAATGAAATTATCCAAATCGATTCAATATGCGATATTATATTTTAATGGTCGATATAGTTTCATGTTTATGTTTTAATTTCCAAATTAGCCGAAGAATTTTCAAAGATTGTCGTTTAGTTCAAACTTGTCCCTTCTCTTGTTTTTCAAATAATACAACCAAAGCTTACTTTATGAATAAAATTAAGCAACAACCTTTCTCATTCCAATATCCACCAAATGTTTTTCGCTTCCATGGAAACGCTGCATGTCGAAATTTTGAAACATAAGACAATGATATACAACGCATTTATTTTGAATTTAAGAAATATAATAAATTTGATTGGTGAATTAGTTTTGCGCATTAATTGTTGTTTACTGGACTCTTCTTTTTTTAATAAAAAGGGTTTTACCCTCACGTCAAGACAGAGACAAAATATGAATCTGGGGGAAAATCGAGGGAAGAAGCCGCCAGCATTACTTCACCTCACAAACTTGCAACCATATACAACTAAAAATGTAAACAACTTAACTTTCAAATGTAAATAAATAATAATAAATAAACTTTTTAATAATTAATATTACATTGCAATTTCAATCTTAGTTAAGCATATTTTTGCGACCCTTTTTAAAGGGATTAGAGGTTACCCTGAAATTTCCAATGTTAACAATTTAAGTTTTATTTCAAATCTGTTGTATTAATAACTTTGTTTAAGTGTATTTGTTAATACTATACGGTAGATGTTGCTAATGAAAAGCTTCAGAATCATCTTTTTATTTTAGCTTCTCCAACAATTTTTGTTGTAGCTTATAAATAGAGACGGGATTTTAGGACGTAAAAAACAGCTAAAAAGGCCCTTTTTTAGGCCTTAAAAACTATGTATTTAGGACGAAAAACTGTGATTTAGGCATGTTAGGCAAATACTTAAAAAAAACGGTAAACACAAAAATCATTTTATTTTAAAAAAACATGAATAAGAAGACGATATTTAATGTAATATTTGGGTATTTCAGCCAAAAAAAGAAATAAAACATACAAATTTTAACTAGTAACTAAAATATGTAGATTCATTTGGTTTAAAATAATAAATAAATTAATTAATCGTCGTGTAACATGTCCTCAAATTTCGCGTTTTCGTAGCACACAAGATGTTTTCCAAGTTGTTAGTAAAATTTGTTCTTCGGTCGGAAAACAGCAGTTTGTACTAAGAAAATGAACGTTCTACTACGTCACACGAGGTTGTAGGACAAAACTTAAATATGGACCAGTCAGCTGTGGTATGAGCGGTAGCTTCAACTGCTTCGCCACTGAGCAGCTCAGCAAACTCTTTAACCGTTTTGAAACCTGGATTTTTCGAAATCATTTGGTTAAACTTTGACAAATTATTTTGCCAACTTTTCCGGGGGCATCCTTGAGAGCTGCTTCGGCATTATTAATTACTGCAACAGAATCTGTAAGAGGAAGGCCGAATGTTTCTAATCTTTTGATGTTATCAATGAGAAATTTATAATGCGACTTGATGTATAAAAGATCGTTTTTGACATTTTGATTAGAAAAGTATTCTTGCGCTTGCTCAATACAGTTAGCTGAATCTTGTCAAACGATATTACAACCTAAAACATAAAGCGTTAAATAAAAAAATCTTTTTTAAAAAATTTTTTGCTAAAAAAGTACTTACTGTTTTTATTGCTTCGAAATTATTAGCATAAAAAACTACCGCCTCTAACCAAGTTCCCCAACGTGTTAAGACAGGTTGGGAGGCAAAGGGAGATCTGGCAGATTTTTTTTATACACTGCCACACGCAGTGGAGCTTTTAAAAAAGACTCTCTTGGTATTTGAAATTAAACCATTAACATTAGTATATTGATTTCTTAGACATTCACACACCAATTGAGTCCATGTGCAAAACATGTTAAATGATTAAGATTTTATATAAAAATCTTCAATTTGTACCACATTTGAGCATATAAGAAGCACCATCCGTGACTAAAAAGCTTGACTTTTTCGTACTTAATTCCATCTGTTGGCCACAAAATACCGAAAATACGAGAGTTGCCTTTAACTTAAATATCTAGCATTAAATTTACAATATTATTAAAGTAAGTTTTTTGCCATTGTATTTCAATTTGTTCTTTCAAGTTGCTTTGTAGCCAGTAAATACGGTTTTCCTGGTGTTTTAGAACAAAGCTTACCCACAATCATATTTGCCATAATACGACCTTTAGAGTCAGTCGTCTCATCTATAGATATCCAAATATCGTTGTTACTAACTTTTTCGCGAATAGTATTAATAGTCTTAAAAAATTAATAAAAATATTATAGATGTAAACAAAATCTTAATGACACTCAAGTATGAAAATACATTTTTAAATTATTATTTATTATATTAATTACCTCATTGTAACATTTTGTTACATATGTTGTTCTTAAGGTTTTCACACTTGCCACATCTTGTTGCAGTATTTAGTGAGAAAATTTCGCAGTTTGAATAGTTTAATCTGTCCAGAGGAATATTTGCAGACATAAAAGCGTCGCATAAATCTCGATTAAAAACGTCGATTTCTCTTGAATTTTTGGAGTCTATTAACATTTGGTTCCTCAACGGTTTCCTAAGATTTGCCTGGTGTCCAGGAGCAGTAGCTAAATGATTTTTCTTTTTGCAAGTTAACTACAATAATATTTTTGAAGCAAGTTAGGAAAGAAAAACAAAAACGTCCTTTACCATTTTTCCGCACGCTTTACAAAACAACCCTTCACTGTTGCTTGGATTCAGCTGAAAGACAGTAGTGCCTCCAATTGCCTTCAGCCATTTTTGAAACCTTATCGCTATGTGATTCCTTGGATTTTTGGCATTGTTGTAGATGGAAATACACAATACACTGAGTAGATAAACAAGCACAAACCGACAGAAAACTACCGAAAAAATATTCGTTGCAACGATATAAATGAAAATTCAAAGTACGTCTTTTACTATATCTGATTCGTCAATAGTCCACCTCGCTATAGGAACACACACATATACGCTCCAGAGAAACTTTTAACCCTGCTGCACTGTTCGGGTCTATTTGACCCGAACAGAATTTGTTTCGCTGTAATATGAATATTTATTAAAAAGTTCCTGGCGTTCACTGACTTTATTTGTTACTTTGTTAACGTTAATATTCCATAAACATTTCTTTTTTTTATTTTGTTTTAAATATTTATTTCCATGTCTTACATTTATTACGTTCGGGTCAATAGGGACCCGACAGTCATTAACCTTATATACATATATCTAGGATATGTTTTTCGCATTTGTATTATTATTATTATATATAACACAATTGTGCATATAATAACGGTCCATCTCTGCGCGTAATATGATAGAAACTAATAAAAATGATTTATTTGTTTTATCTTTTTGTTTCTTGACTGTCACATATTACTTTCTTACATGTTCTTGTTTACGTATATTCAAGCTCAAACGTGTTACAACAGGCAAAAACTTGTTATACTCGTTTATATCATTCTGTATAAATGTAGTATGACAACTTTTGCATACTTTTGCGCGGTACGTCTCGGACGTTGCACGCATGCGTCATAATCTTAGTTATAAAACGTTGCACTGAATTTGCTTGTTAGTTTTACTCTCGATTTCAACATGGCAAGTCGAAGACCACTGAGTGATGCAGAACTGCTAGCTCTTGCACAATCTTCTGATAGTGGTGAATCTGTTTCTGAATTGAAGATCATATAAGTGATGTGTCGGAAAGTGATAGTTCAGATAGTGAAACAAAACCAAGAAAATCGTCAAATGCCTCAGAATGTTCAGACAGTTTTTTCTAAAGATCGTAAAATTGATGGAATTTACTTCCACCTCAGCAACGTGGCCGTTTTTGTGCGCCAATGTGATTCGCACTCCTGCAGGAATTACAAAATATGCATGCGCGAGAATTACAGACATAAAAAGTGCATTTGAAATTGTATTTTTACCTGCGATCGAAAAGGAAGTGATAAAGATGACAAATATTGAAGGATTACGAGTTAACGATACAAAGTGGAAAGTTTGGATAGTACCACTTTTCAAGCTTACATTGGTCTTTTGTTACTTGCCGGCGTCTACCGATCGCACGGAGAAGCTACAAAAAAGTTTGTGAGACAATGATACTGGTCGAAGTATTTTTCGAGCAACCATGTCTCTTGAACAATTCAGCATGATATCCCGTGTGATTCGCTTTGATGACAAGACTACACCCAGGAAAGAAGACGTACTGATAAATTAGCGGCCATAAGAGACATTGGGGAAATGTGGGTAGAAAATCTTCCCAAGTTATATAATCTGGAGAAATGTAACGGTGGATGAACAGTTAGTTGCATTTAGAGGTCGCTGCCCTTTCAAGCAATATATACCTACTAAACCAGCGAAGTATGGTATCAAGATTTGGACTCTCTGTGACAGTGAAACATCTTATGCATTGAAAGTACAAGTTTACACAGGAAAGGAAGAAGGTGCTCCACCAGAAAAAAATCAGGGCATGCGGGTGGTTTGCGATCTCACCAGCGAACTAAGAGGACGTAATGTGACGTGTGACAATTTTTTCACATCATACAACCTAGGACAGTTACTGCTGAAAAGAAAAATTACGATGGTAGGAACTGTTAGAAAAAATAAGCCGGAACTTCCTCAGCCAATAGCTAACAAAGACGTACATAGCAGTTCTTTCTTTTTCAAAATGATACAACTGTCGTAAATTATGTACCAAAAAGGGTAAGACCGTGATCCTTATGAGCACATTGCATCACGACAACAAAGTTAGTGAAAGAACTGATCGGAAACCTCATATAATACTAGACTACAATGCAACTAAAGGGGCCGTTGACACTCTCGATCAATTAGTGGACACATATACTTGTAAAAGAAAATCCAATCGCTGGCCTATGATAATTTTTTATAAATGCTAGACATTTCGGCTTACAATGCGTATGTATTGTGGACTGCTGCGAATCCAAATTGGAACAACAATAAAACTAACAAAAAGAAGACTATTTCTAGAAGAATTAGGAAAATCGCTCATAAAAATTACATATGGAGTCAAGAGCGTACCTACCCAGGGGAGAAGAAGCTCGCAACATAGTGGTAAAAGCTCAAAAAGCGAAAAATCAAAATATAGCCACAACATCAAATGAAAACCCTCAACAGCAGCGAACATTAATGTAAAACGTGCACGATGCAAATTTTGTCCGTCAACTAATGACAACAAAACAAATATTTCAGTGTAACATGCAATAAACATCTCTGTAAGAAGCATGTACAATTCTTTTGCCCAAATTGTGCTCCATAATCTTTTATAAAATAAGTACTTTTTATATTTAAGTGTAAGTATTTCTTATTAGAACATGTAGATTTCTATTTTTTATAAATAAAATATTTCTTTTAAAACAGTACACTTATTTTTTATTGCAAATAAGGGTTCGGGTCATATTGACCCGAACGATACACGTGTAGAGTAAATTTAAACAGTACAGCAGGGTTAAGAGAGTAAATATAAAATCTAAACTGCAATATCAAGATGTCCATTGTATAAACTATGAATGGGCATCGTGTATTCATTAATCACGTTAACAGGGAGAAGAAATTTGCTTATATGGTTTAAATTACAGGGCGTAAACAAGCCGATAGGGATTCCCGTAAAACAAAAACGTGGGTGCAGGTAAATGAACCCGAGAGCGATAAGCCGATAATTTAGGATATATCTTCAATAGGGTAGTAATATAAATTTTACGGCAGGCAAATCCAAACTTTGCCCCTCACACAATAGACGGGAAAAACCCCTCGTTGATTAGTTATAGCATTTTAGCTGTAAAACTAAAATTTACATTTAAGAAAGATGCAGCTGTGTAAAAACCATATTATTTAAAATTAAAAAAAAAAAAACGTTTAGACCAAATAAATATGATTTTTGGACAAAATAGGCGAAAAAACCACGATTTAGGCTGTTAAAGTCCAAATAGGCAATAGGCAAAAAAAAACATAGCTAGATCGCTTTGATTGTCGAGAAACATATAGATTTGTATTATTTTTTAATTGCCTTGAATCTAACAAAGAGGCATTTTGCCTAAAATCCCGTCTCTACTTATAAATTAATTCATAAACTTCTATTAATTGTAATAATCATTTATATTAATAAAAAATTAAATGTAATATTCGCCGATTACAACAAAATATTTTAATGATATTTATAATTAAATTTAACTTTTATCATTTGCTTCACTTTCAAAATACTACATTTCAAAAATAATTAGTGCGTCATATTATTAGAGAAGAGTCGCCTAATATAGGTAAATTTTCTATTGTCACTAAAAATACAATAAAACAATAATCGTAGAAAAGAAAGAATTTACAAATATATTCGATCTAAATTGTGCAAAATTGATCGTTAAAATATAAACGTTCCTCATGCGGGGATCACCAAGTTAGAAAAAACTGCCGGATTCCCATTATAGGATCTCCTCATTGCGCATTGGTTTAGCTAAAAAAAAGTAATTAAATTTCACATAGACTCATTCTCATAACTAAAGTTACTCACCTGCGCCAACGGGCAGTGGCGGAGGTTCAATACAACCCTCAGTATAACTCCGAATCTCAACAGATCTGTTGTGTATACATGTACGCTGCCGTAAATACTATTTCGTAGTTCTACGTTTGGTTTAAAAATGTTGCCTACGTCGCGAAAACGACCAATGTTGGACAAAGTCACAGAATTTATAGCAGAAATGCCTGACTTAAATTATGATGGCGTTAAAATTCAATGTGTAGTTTGTAATATCCCTTAATGTGTTAGCTCAAAAGGATTGTCTACGTCACGTAAAAAGTAAACAACATTCTTCAAAAAAAAATTTCACACGACACTGACAAATTTAAACTTAATTTATGTGTTACTTTATTGCATGTAATCTACCATTTAATTTACTAGACAAGGAAGCATATGTCTTCTTTTGGAATAAATATTCGGACTGCAAATTACCAAGTCGGGCAAAAGTTACAAAGAATTGTGCCATCTGCTCGTGAACATGTTGAAAAAAGGATAAATCGAAGTCGAAAGATAAAAAAATGTGGTTATGTGTGGACGAAACAACAGATCGTAAAAAACATTCTGTGGTTAATGTAATGGTACGTACAATGGAACCACATCAATCGTCACCTTGAATTCTATTAGCTTCCAGACGAGTACTACAATGTTCTGCCCAAGTAATTCAAGTTTCTGTCGGTATTACGTGTAAAATTCATGCTTTCAGTCATGTGGCAGATAGTATTAGAAAATGTTATCCTGAGGTAGACGTTTTAATAGCGCATACAAAGCAGTGTTTGTCAAATCCTCAAAACGTATTCGCAAATTTCACAGACTGTGCCCCCGTATGCCTGAGCCACCAGAAACCTATTTTACACGTTGGGGAACATGGTTACAGGCCGCGTTTTATTATCATAAATATTTTGAGATATTAAGAACGTGGTTTTACAATTCGATCCAAAGGAAGCAGCGGCTATCAAGGAAAGCCAGTCGAAATTTCAAGATAGTCAGGTTAAAACGGATTTAAAAACTATTCAGAACGATTACTTCGGACTAGTGGAGGCAAAAGAAAAATTACAAAATCCTTTAGTGTCGTTAGTGGAATCTCTGCAGATAGTGCAACATGTTCACGCACAGCTATGCGCGATAGAAGACGCAAAAAATGTTTGTGTTATAGAAAGTTGTGAAAGTGAAAGAGAAAAATTCTGATTTGGCACATTAAGACAAAAATTTTTGAAGGTGCGTCAACAGAATCGTTAAGTTGTTCCAAGATTATTTTAAATTTCGCAAATTAACGTCACTAGATGTAGAACGTTCGTTTTCTGCATATAAACACACTTTTCCTCACGCCGCACTCGGTTTTCTGAAACAACTGTGGAAACATATCTAATGTTGCAGATATTTAACAGACATTATTCACTTTGTGATTCACGGTAGACTCTTAAGACGGTAAATGTTTGAGCACGTATTATATTTTATTTCTGACCATTTATTTTGTGTAAACTTTTATGCGCCCGCCACTGGCTGTTGGCGCAATTGAAACAACTCTACTGATAACTACGGCTCGCGACGTTTTAGGGAAACAGTCTTCGGGGTATACAGGCGGTTTCTTAAGAACTGCATTGATCGATATATGAAAGAGTTTATATTGGAAAATTCTGAAAATTTGGCAATGTACTAAAGCCTAAAGTATTAGAAACACATCAAAAGTGTCTGGAAACAATAACCAAAATAATGCGGAAAAGTTCAACAATTTTTTTTTAAAACAATACCTAATTTCCCTTACCAAAGTTGTTTACAAAAAAAAACAAAAGAAATGTCCTATTCATTACGCATCTACAATGGATACTTTTCAAGATATTTAGGAAAACATTCGTAGCACAATTTCATTATAAAAAAAATACCCACCAATAAAAATGTAGCTTATATGGTTTTGTAAGATGTCAACTTTGATATATCTAAACATACAATCTCAGCTAGTTTATAGCAGTTCGTGGCAGCACTCTCTGTATTTAAACCAAAAAGTACAATATAGTAGTATGCATAGTTTCATATTACTTTACTAGAGGTACATAAGGAATTGTTTATAAAAACACTTTCTAGAAGCACTTCTCTATCACATTCCAAAAAATATGCAAGCTGTTCAAAAAAATAGAAATAACATGAATCAAACTTGCTGACGATTTAGATGGCCTACTGCTGAAAATTCCAATAAATACTTTCTCGAATAAAGTTTAAAAAACTAAGCGAGGTTGGTATAGGAAACGTTGAAGAAAGTTGACATGAGTTGGAGAGAAGCATTCTGAAACTCAGTAACATGAATGGTGTTCAATTTAGAAAACAAAACTTACATACTATACATCGTGTGCAGCGGAAAGTGAACAGCCTGTATGGTTGCATATAGTTTTGTGTTGTGCAGAATTTGTCTTCAAATATTTTTTGTTAGAAAATTTTTTCTCTAAATTGCTCAGAAAAGGAATTATCTTCATTAATATTTATTACATTTCCAACAACCTATCTTTACTTCTATCCCTCGAATCTAGTTATAATAAATAATATATTCTGTAAAGGTATGTATAGATATTACTCCCTTCTATTATCATTTACCTTCTTCATAACTAAACATTATTGGCCTACTCCGACGTTCGATAAGTTACCACTAAGAAAATAAAGAAAGAATCGTTGATAATTGGTTACATACATACTTTCCACATTGGAAATGCGGCGATATCGAAGCATTATTAATCAAAGTTAAGCTAAAACACAAATGATCACGGTACAGTGGGTGTATAAATCATTCCTGCGAGGACTCTCACCTCAAAACCGTAAGACAATAGCCCGGTGCCGCGCCGCATCGGAGTCATAATATTCAAAGACTGATTGAATTTCATGCTTACGGTGCATCAGCATATCAGTTATGCAGGCGCAGCCATTGATCCGTCCGTTCGTTTTGAAGTTATCGACTGACAATGTGTTTCACTTCTGAACTACGATTCTGATTATTATTGAAATTCTACGTTCCATTCTAGGCGATAACAAAGAGCATCCTTCGTTTAGAAACTATCTGTATCCCGACGCAGCGCGGTTGATACGTTTCGTGAATGGAGGACAATTGAAGAAATGATAGTAATTTGTGATTAATGTAATTTATTGATTTGTGTGGGTGTTGTGCACTCGCTTGCATTCCATATAATCTTTGTAACTTGACAATATTTAAATTAGGAAGAAGGGTTGATAAAAAGGTCTTTTTACTCGCAAAATTCTTTTTTAATATAACTAAATAACGACCGGTTTCGGGTCAAAGTCCATCCTCAGGTTAAGCTAGAAGGATATCATATAGCTGTATTACATTGTTTGTAAATGGAATAGTAAAAATACATAAGAAATTGTTAGACTTAAACAAATTATAATTTAGAATTATATGGTAATTTGTAAAAATTACGCTCAAGTTATAACAAAGCTGTTATATTAGTGATCAATTTCAATTTTTAGAGTAACTTTTATTAGTTTATTTTATTATTTTAAATTAATGGTTTATTTTTGGTAATTCTGAGTGTGGAAATCTTTTGCATTTTTTTGTGTAGGTTATTACTTTAATATAGAATCATTTAATTGAATGTATTGTTCCATTAGTCAAATATATAAATCTGTGGGATTTGTTGCATCTTTTTATAGAGACAAGGGGATTCTAATAATAAAGGACTTTACTGAAAGAAACCATTAGTTTATCAGTCAGCGATCACAAAGATTAAATACTGCTCTAGCGATTAATGATCCACATCGTTAGGTATTTTAACGTGGTTTTCCATTGGAGACAAGAAGAGATTTCTCCTGGAAATATATAACGCATCGACTGGCCAAAATAGAAACTGAAGGTAAATTAAATTAAGAGGAGAGCAATTTATCAACCGGAGATTGAAAGGTTTTACTTAGGCTGTCGACACGATTTGTCGAAATTAAATTTATCTCTTCGGGAACTAATGATTATTTGACCAGCTTCACCTTGGCGTGTAGGGATAGTTAACACTATACCTATGCGCGATAATAACTGATTGCCTTTAGTACACAAAAGGACTAAAACATAAGAAGAAGCAACGTTACCTAGAGAATAGTTGTTTTATTTTACTTAAGGTATAAATTAGTTTTCGAGAAGCTTTCTTCCTCGTATTGGAACGTCCTGCTGTTCATGGTGTTAATAATTAATCATACTCTTTCTGTAAAGTATACTTGCGGCATTCATCTTCGTGAAAATTAGTACATAGCTCAATGTTGGTATACCACAAATAACGTTTTCTTTTTTACTCCCAAACATTAACAACGACCTGAAAATTCAAATTAATTTTGTTATCGTTAAATTATTAGCGCTAACGTATACTTACTGAATTAATCAATACAGAGTGTCCTTTTAGGATCTGCAATTATTGATATCTGAAAAAATTATGAATTGGGAAGATCTGAAAATTTCACAGATTCATGTTATATTACAGATCGAGTACGTGTTTGTGGTCTCTGACGAATTTACTGTTTCTGCCCTCTTTATCAAACTCAAGATAAGTGACATTTATATGTGTTTAATCTATGTTTTTCTGATAAATTTTACAATTATTATTTCTTAACTCATTTTTCATTTATCCGTTTGTTTGATCTAAGTGAATCTCAATACTTCAACAATTGTATTTGCTGTTTTAATTAATTTGGATTCTTTCCGTGGGCTTTTTTGTTTGTGATTTGTTAGTCAGTACGACCGGCCCCATGATGTGCATACAGTGCGGGCCTAAAGTATCCCCCCCCATGCTAACTTTTGGACGACAGAAGCTAGCGTTTTTAGAAAAAATAGGTCGATTTCTATGTTTTGTAAACCAACTTTTGCTGTTATCAGTATTTCAATTGTATTTCCGGTTTCACCGGAAGTGACGTCAACTTTCTTTTTTTAAATGGAACATCCTATATATTTTTTCGGTTTTAGAAAGTAATTTAAGTTTGGCAATTGTTATGATTACTTTTCTTAACAACGAGCTCTTTAGATCAGTCTGATGTCACAAGAAACGATTTGGCGCTCTTTTCTAGCCAACTTTGCGTAACAACGAAAACAGATTACCAAAACCTTTATTGCTGCATATCGTCATAGTTCTTAAGTTAAAGTATAAAATGTGTGGTATCGTTGGATTCGCCTTCGGATTACTTTTCCAAAAACGTAAAAATATATAGGGTGTTCTATTTAAAAAAAGAAAGTTGACGTCACTTCCGGTGAAGTCGGAAATACAATTGAAATGCTGATAACGGAAGAAGTTAGTTTATGAAAAATAGAAATCGACCTATTTTTTCTAAAAACGCTAGCTTCTGTAGTTCCAAAGTTAGCATGAGGGAGGGGACACTTTAGGTCCGCACTGTATACACTTATCAACATGGCTCCGCTTTCGCGGGTTTCTCATTGTTGCAATATATCTTATGAGGAACACAAAAGCACTAAGCTGCTATATATGCAAAAACGATTACTATCATGGCAGCGTGGATATTACTGCATCTGAAGTGCGAACCATTCAATCCAAGCGAGGACTCAAATGGTTTTGCGTTGGCTGTAGAGGTTTTGGTGATGATATTACTGAGCTAAAGGCTGTCTCTAAGAAATGAAATTTTGGATTTGAAATCTAAAGCCGTTTTCGCTGCTCCTAGATACCTTCGAAGACTTAGTTCAGGAGGTGCGTGAACACGAGAAGAGGAAGTGTAATCTTATTCTTTACGGTGTTTGGGAGGACGACTCTGGGTCCGGCGTGAATACCAATGATCATGGTACTGTTGCAACCACATTGGGAATACTATCTTATAGCAACAATTTATATTTTTCTCAGTTGAGTAGAATTAACCCAACGCGTCCCAAAACAAGACCTATTAGGGTTGTACCTGACACCCATGAATCTATTCGTACGGCGTTTAGAAATTTAAATAAACCTCGAGGATCTGTTGGTTTTGGAAATGTGAGAGTTTCCAGTGATCAAACACCAGGTCAAGTCCGGCACTATAAAACGTTACGGTTTGAGGTGTACCCAAGCTTTTACCGTTAAACTAAGTATTGCTACTACTTGCAAAGCGATCTTATAAATATCTCTCTATGGTGTACATCAAGTAATCTACCTCGGAATATCAGCAAATGTATTTCATTCATATCGAAAAAGGAAAAGGAAATGGTCCAATACTCACAAAATTCTTTAATAAAATGTAATTATAATGCGACCGGTTTCGGGCAGACGCCCATCTTCAGGTCAGTTAGAAAAGACACCATAGGAAGCGTTACATTGAAGATTACTAAATCTATTAAAATATTAAATAAAACCTGACTAATAGATTCTAAGGGTCACATTACTGTTTAAGTTTATTGATGTACATTATAATTGTTAAAAGACATTTTTGTTTAAAAATGTAAGTTCATGTAAAAAAATTTTTTGTTGTTTATTATATTTCAATATAAAAAGTAGTTTTAGGGGTAAATAAATGTATTCAAATTTGAGATGATGATACTTTCTACATTGAAATATAATAAACAACAAGAAAATTTTTCACATGAACTTATATTTTTAAACCAAAAATTTCTTTTAACAATTATGATGAACGTTTATAAACTTAATTAATTAACATAATTAATGTGACCCTTAGAATCTATTACTCAGGTTTTATTTAATATTTTAATAGACTTAGTAATCTTCAATGTAACGCTTCCTATGGTGTCTTTGCTAGCTGGCCTGAAGATGGCCGTCTGTCCGAAACCGGTCGCATTATAATTATATTAATTACATTTTATTAAAGAATTTTGTGAGTATTGGACCATTTCCCTTTCCTTTTTAGATATGAATACCTCACAACGAGTCACCATCCAACATTTATTTCACTCACACGTGCATCTACGCCCATTACATTCAACTACAAGCTTAATCAAGTTAACATTGAACATGTCGAATTAATTAAGGATCTAGGGATTTTGTTTGATAGCAAACTCACTTTTGCGCAACACATTATCAGCATCTCCCACGCGGCTAGAAGATCTCTTGGTTTTATAGTGCGAAATAGCAGGCGGTTTACCAATGAGGTAGCATTAAAATCTTTATACTACGTTCTTGTTGGATGCCGTCTGGAATACGCGTAAATCATATGCACCATCATATAGTGCCCTTACTATATAACGTATAAGCACTAATTGGAATTGGTCCAACACAGATTTGCTAAACTCCTCTAGTTCCGGCAAGACGGAATGTACCCACCGAGAGGCGTTGATCATATGTTACTCTTGTCCTACCTTCTCTTAACTTTCGGCACATATCCTCCGGTTTAGTGTTTCTTTGGAAGTTGTGTAATGGCCGCATTGATTGCTCGGTACTACTTCAAAAATTACAATTTATAATCCCGCGCTCTGGTGTCCGTAATTCGAATACGTTTTATTTACCTTTCTCTCGAACCAATGCACTTCTAAAATCACCTATTTATATGATTTGTACAAACTTTAATCTTATTTCTTCACAATGTGATATTTTTTAGGATACTTTGCACACAATAAAGTTAGTCACTGCTCTTTGCTTTAATAATTATTTGTAATTTGTTTAATTAACTACTTGTTCTGTAATTGGAAATTTCTCTTGGGCAATAAAGCTTATTATTATTATAGATTAGCAACACCTGCAGTGGGAACCAACTCACCTAAAATGTTTTGACACGCCTGTTGCTTCCGGTTTTCATAAAAATATTGTGTTCATGGCATATCCTGAATCCTCAATTACAAAGGAATTGGTTGGGAATTACGTCTAGAGAAGTTATTAATACGCTAGTATAGTGTTTGAACTATCGTTACGGGACATGGCTATAAAAGCCGCTTCAGAATTGAAAACGGCTATGTCTGGGTGGCGAAGAAAGTGGAAGCTGACTCTCAACTCGTCAAAGACCTACGCCATCCGTTTCTTCAACCGGAGCGACCTGTACATGGACAACTAATGGTTAGAGTGGTCGGAACAAATCAAATATTTGGGCTTGACCCTTAACACACGGCTCCTGTGGCGCGAGCATATTCTCCAGGTGAAGGTCAAGATCTGTAAAGCAATTGACATGCTTTACCCGTGAAATAGCAATCTCCACGTCCGGCGAAAGAAACGTATATATCTTTCCGTCCTTCAGCCTAAGATGTTATACGGAGTGACGAGCGCACAGGCCCCAAGTGTATGTTAATACAACTCTGTAGTCTACCGAGTTAAGTGTTATTTGGGCGTAGTTTCTGAAAAGATAACAATAGGTATTACTGTTGTGTATAGTTAAATATCTACTTCGAGGTAAGTAGAAGTTTTATACGCATGTATATATTTTCCAAACTACCAATGCACTAACTACAAACTAGCTCATAAAAAATCAATTATTTCAACAATTTCTTTTAACTTTTATACACATTAGGCTGCATAAAGTTTTATTGATGCGTATTGATCTCATAATTCTTCTGAAGTGTTAATACAGAGTAGTTTTGTTTAATTGAAAGTAATTCCATTGCACTAAACTTACCTCTATGTACAAAATTATATTTTCTTTCCAGACATGTCTGGATTTCCGCCAGTATGATACGTTTCCACGAACTATTTGAAGTCGGGTGTAATGAATGAAGAATGTGATAAAAGAACTAGCATTGTTTACACTTATATCAAACAGAAATATATTGTAGATGATTCTATAAGTGATCTGACAGTCATTGAAAGATACTGATAGTGATTAAATATAAGATTTATGTTTGTATGTTTAATAGACTTCTTTTTTCGAGATAAAATAAAGAAACGACCTTAATAACAACAAAACTTGTACTTTATTTTTTTCCTTATTTTTCCCATAACGTTTACACTATTTTGAGTTGATTTTGCAAAAAAATAATTTTGTCCACCTAGAATTGATTTTGGGACCTGTGGGCAACGCCAGGAAACATCAAGTTGCTAGAATCCATTCAAACTAGGATCATCAAGATGATAACAAGGATACAGGCATCGGAGCACAGCCAGTATGACAGGATCTTGACCTCCCGAGTGTGGTGGATCAGATCACTTCGATTGCCTGCGCCACATAGCAAAGGGCCGAGAAACCCGTTGATGGAATTTACCTACGATTCATCTATCGAACAGCCCAGGAAAGTCTGGGTAAGACGATCTAAGGACGTATGCGAAGCCATTTAGGTTGAGGTCACACATTCGACCGAAAAGTAATAATAATAATTTATTAACACCATAAGGCATAAATATACAGTAGGTCTCGTCATACGCAATATACAAAATAAGAAACAAGAGTAAATATAATAATAATAATAATAATAATAATAATCTTTATTTCATAAAGAGATGCAATATACAATTGGTATCGCAAAACTCTAAAAGAAGTAGCGTCAAAGTACAACAAAATAATCCTATTGTCTAGTTAGGTATTCGCTCAAGTTATACGGCTCTAATTGCAAAAAGAACGCTTTCAGTTCTGTTTTGAATGTTTTTGAATTATGCTTATTAATAAGAGATCTCGGTAGATTGTTAAAAAATTTAATACCAGTATAAGCTGGGTGTTTTTCACTTAATGTTAGTCTATGTACAGGATAACTATAGTTTAAAGTTCTTACGGTATACTTGCTTTCCTCTTTTAACTGAAAAGTATCTTCACTGTTCACGAAAAACATTATGCATTCATATATATATAAAGCGTAAACAGTCAATACACCTTCCGATTTAAAGGAACTGCGACAGGTCTGACGATAACCGATATTCAAAATTGTTCGTACGACTCTTTTCTGAGTCACAAAAATTTTTTGCACAAGGCTATTGCAGCCCCAAAACACTATTCCGTATCGCAATAAAGATTCAAAGTTAGCATAATAAACGCTTTTCACACTTTCTTTTTTCATGTATCTGTTCAATATTCTTATACCATAGCAAACGGAATTAAGCTTTTTTAATAATTCCTTTACATGGTATGACCAGTCAAGGTGTTCATCTATTTGGATTCCAAGTAACTTTACATGTTCCTGAAGCTCTACTGTTTGGCTGTCTAGTTGGATATTAGTAGGTTTCTCGATGCTACGTTGTTTTGTAGTAAACAATATGCAATTTGTTTTATCGTTGTTTATTAGAAGTTTGTTTCGTTTAAATATATCTACATATATTCATGCAGTGTATAAAATAATCCTTGACACAAATATTTTGCGAAATAGGTTTTTAATTTTCTGAAATTTTCGCATTCTTTAATGGAAACAGGCAGAGCATTAGATAATATCAAACCTATACACTTAGGAGACTTTTTGGACACATCTAGCAAAAGGAAGCGAAAATCCCCATTCAATCTTGTATAATAATGATGAACGGCACCGTTCCTAACAAATCTGTCTTTATTTTTAAAAACATAAATACATATTTCGGAAACATACAAACTCGTAAGTGTTAATACTTTATACTCTTTATATATATTCTTAGGCGAATGCGTTGTACTCACTCCAGCCATTATTCTCAAAATGCGATTCTGCCCAACAAAAACATTTCACATTACAGGAAAGGTATGCCAGTGAATTCAATTTCGCAATAAGCTGTTCACAATGACCTTCCCAATTTAAATTCCGATCCAATAGCAAACCCAGGAATTTACTCTCGTACCTGTGCGATTTCAACATTATCCACCCAAAGATCCGACGACGGAGCAACCCTTGATAATTATGAAAAATCACAAATTCCGTTTTATCGTTATTGAATTATGATTGCACAACCACATTTCTAATTGGTACAACAGATTATTACATTTGCGTTCCAGCACATTTCTATCTTTATCAGACAAAATGAAGTGTCATCTGCGTAAAAACTGAAATTGGCGCTCACATCCACAACAATATTCTCCACATCATTTACATTAGCAGAAAGAGAATCGGCCCAAGTACCGACCCCTGTGGGACACCTAATCCATTTTCCAAACGTATTGAGTCAATTATTCCATTACAGCGTCTTCGTTTAAAATTTAAGGGTACATATTGTTCTCTATCACTAACAAAGAGGATACCCATTAACAAGCCGGTCCCCTAACACCAAATTCATTCAATTTACTCAGTAAAACACCGTGATTGACACAGTCGATGCCTTGCCGAGATTACAAAAGATCGCCACAGGACACTCGCCTTCATCCGCGAACTCTAGAATTCTACTATAAAATGAACCTACAGCAGTAAGAGTTGGTCTATTTTGTACAAAACCATGTTGGCCTTTAGTAATGACTTCAAAACTATTCAAAAATCCAGACAATCGCGTCAGAAAAGCGTATTCAAACATTTCTGAAAAAACTGAAGTAAGAGCAACTGGTCTATAGTTTTTTACATTTTGTGGACTACCTTTCTTAAGCACTGGAATCACTTTACTGACCTTTAACACCTTAGGGAAAACATCATTCAAAAACGATGAATTGATTAAATATTGTAGTGGATTAGTAATAGCGTTTACAACTTTTTTAACTATAACTGCTGGTACTTCATCAGCACCAGAAGACCATTTGCATTTAATTCTTAAACAAAATTGAAGTTACTTCATCTACTGTCAAAGGAGACAAAAGTCTTGGAAGACCTGGCATTTTCGTCGCCAGGACAAAAATACCGTGATTTTTGAAGATCAGATAAGGAGGGGCTTAAGGACTTAAGTAAAGCTTAACCTTGTGACGGTGATATTAAAGGTTGTATCTTTAATACTGCAATATATATAAAAACCTGTGCCCTCCGTAAAGCAATACATACCCTTTTTCAACGTATACAGGGTGCTAAACTCCCGCTGCAATTTGCGATACAAATTTGTTTTTTTTTAATCGGGCAGCTCGTATATCACTACGTTTTAGATACCTATGTGAATTCATGTCAACTATCTTCAACATTCCCTGTATCAATCCAACTTACTCTTTCAGATAATTTGAGACTTTGCGAAATATCGTTGTTTCTTCAACGACCGGTATCTTATAGCGGTGGTTCAGATCTTATGCTATTGAGTATTTCTTGGAGCTTTTGATGGTACTAGATTCTGCAAAATATCTACAGAAATCGTTACCAAGTTTGGTTTATATTACGTTTTTAATGGAACATCCTGTATATTTTTCTAGAGCTTTGTAGAGAAGTTTCTTTTGTAAACATTTCTTTACATCTAAAATGCCTCCTTCTTTAGTAAATTAGATATCAAATCGTGTAGATAAGTTTCTTTGCTAAAGTGCAGTCTGAGACTATAAATATTTGTTTCTCCACCCACGCATAAGGTGAATAGGCTATATGCACTGAAATGTTTTATCTCAGGGATTTTGTTAAAAAAAAATGGAATTTTGTAACTTGATTAAATTTTGTGGGATTCGGGATTATTCTTTGATACTCTTTCGGCAATGAATTTTGAGATCAATAAATGGAAATTAACGAATGTTAAAATTGACAATGCAAGCTAACCTTAATTTATACGAAGATGTCATATAAACTCTATGTTCCTTATGACATTCACAGAAAATCTGCCTGTTCTCACCTCCAACCTTTTCTTCTATCTTGAATTTATTCTCTAATTTCTATATGGGACATTTTAAATTGGGATCGCAGCCACAATACTAATTAACTCGAAGAAAGTTTAACCAGAATAGATGAATTTATTGGCGTCCCTTGTCTCCCTTATTTTAATCGCGATTGTTTCTTTCCACAGCAGATTTTGACGACATCTACCCAAATATAATCTAACGAGGAATTTTTGATAAATAAGTTATTTTTAGAAATAACATGAGAAAACGAAAGTAGTGACGCTACTAGATGATTCAAACTAGACGAATCTATGCTCTAAAATACTGACAACGTAATTATGACAAAATTCACTGACATTCTACCTAATAACTTACGATAGACATTTAATTTACGAAACCCTACTAGAAATACCTCCGAATTTACCGTTATTTGTTCTAGGAGAATTTTACATTAATTTTGAAGATTTACGAAATGAGGAGAATGAAAAGAGGAGGTGTTAATTCATCATTACCCTCCGTTTGTCGTTGGCTGGACTTAAATTAAGTTTATAGTACCCCCACTCCAAGGCCAGTCGGCCTAAGGGGAAATTGTGGCTTCCGAAAAATAGCTTTTATCCACCAGAAAGAATTTCATATCTATCGGGTGGCTGTACTGAATACCCTACATGTTTTAGATTGACAGCTGATATTTCTGACGCAAATATTTAACATAACAGCACATATGAATTAATATTTACGCAGATTTATAAAAATGTTAGCAACCATAAACTAGATATAGACATTACCATTTTTTTACTCCAATATTACGTCACTATATTCCATTATTTGAAAGCCCTTTAATAAAAGGCGGCTTTCGAACCTGTAAGTTACCACTCATTCTAATTAAAGAGATACTGTTGAATGAGTTACAATGTACAAAAATTTGTCTCTCATTAATATATTTTGGCTTCCGTCGGTGAATTCTGAAAATCTTCCTTGGAATTTCCAACGTAATTAAATACTTGAAAAAATCTCATCCCAGTAACAGATTTTTATAATTCACCGATGGAAACCAAAATATATTAATTAATTAGTGTACTTGGCATGTAAGAATTAAAAATTGTCCGTGGATGTCCTTCCTGGCATCAAGGTCCCCGTGGTGTAGTGGTTAGCACGCCTGACCGGTAAGCGGGAGATGTCGAATGCGATTCCTTATCGGGACCAAATATTTAACTACGTTGGAAATTCCAAGGAAATTACAGATTTGTATCTCATCTTCTTATGTATGCTTTCTAATTAATACAGTATTGAAATTAACTGTCGAACTATTATATCATTCCGTATATGCTTTCGATATTGTTTTATAAATCTAAAATGTGTAGTTAATTATGGCTTCTACCAACTAATGGTCCAAACCGAACCAAAAGAACTATTTATCTGCTACAATATGTTTGTTTCGTTAGATTGTTAAAATATCACTTGGTGCGTCATTTGGAATATGACAGGCAGTCATAGCAATCATATTTAAATTTCATGTTTTTTATTAATAATACAAAAAATACTATATTGACCCTCCCTAGCGGAAATTTAACAAATACTGCTTTACAAATAAAATTAAGTTGAAACGTGTCAAAGATCAGAAGCATAAATTAATTTACAAGATGTAAATCATAATGGTGTTGTCATTCTTTTTATAAGTTTATTGCTTTTGTCGGATAAATGGAGATATCCTCTACCATTAGGATGCGGCCGATAAGATAAAAGCTTTAATGGGGCACACTTTTTTGGAATTTATTACGGTGGCCACCATTAACGGTTTACTGAGATAACTTAGAGTTAATTTATTAGCTTTTATGTTCAACAAATCGCGTTGCATAAGCCGAAATGTGTTCATATCGATTAATATGGTCTCCTATAAGCTAGACGATGTTGGGCAGTTTGTTTCATATGTATTATTTCGTATTTTTCAACTGCCAAACTGCTAAAAATATAATATGCTAAATTAGTGTTCTTATTTATTTATTTTTATAAATAGAACTACTTTTATTAGGACGTGGGAATATTTTACCAACAGAACATATCTTCTTATCTCTATTTTTAAAATTTGTCGATGTGATCTGGTAATTGTAAACGTATTCACATAAATTTTGTTCGTTGTATGTTTAATACAAATGCTAACTGTACTTTCTTTTCGGCCATGTATTTTTTTTATTCTGGTCATAACGTAACCATGTAACGTGTGTTACACCCATGCATATATGTAACTTGGAATGGATACACCACCAGAAAGTTATGATCACGTATATATTCTTGGCATGAGTAGAATATAGACTGATGCGGTGACACGTATGGCATGAAATATAATATAAATACTATATAAATCTCAACTGTACGTACATATATACTTACGTATGTTGTACATACGTATGTCTATCAAGAGAAATTGATAAATGTTACTGAAAAGCAATTTTAACAGATGCTTATAATAAATATTAATATGCCGTCAACTAGGAATAAATTTGAAAATAATATTGATTGATGCTTGAGAAAGCATACATGATTAACAGATTATGGAGATATTTTAAGATGTACCGAATTTATTTGTCATAGCTCAATGATCTTTGCTAAAACATTTATATGTAGGACATGTATATAGGTACACACTAGAAATAGGAGGCAAATTTGTTAGCTCCCATGTTTGGTATAAATTTATGCAAAAGGAAAATTTTAAAGTGTAAAAAAGTGAAAATTACCACACATCACTTTAAAATTACACACTACTTCTAACATTTTTACTTTCTCTTTGTATTTAAAATTGTAGTTTTCACACTTCATAGGAATTTCAACAGTGATGTTTCTTTTCTAATTGGATATTACCGAAGTAGTGTTCAATATTACATTCTAATAGAAATTTTTCCTGTAAATTTTACACTGCAAGGTAATCCTTCACAGGATTTATAGCCTTCAATGTATTTTGATAAGGAATTTTTACAAATTGGTACAAATGGTGTTATATTGTAGGGTAATTTTACCGAGCATTTATAATCTAACATGTATTTTTGTACGAGAGTTTTACACATTAGGATAATTTTAACGAGAACTTATACCTTGGCCGTTTTTGGATGCCTTTGAGTACCGATCTAGTGTTCTTAACGGGACTAGTGTGTACTAGTGATGTCATAAACATCTGCATCTGCATCAGCAGTCGCGGAGCATCCGCAACATTTTGGACATCTGTACCTGTATCTGGATCAGCATTAATCGTTGCGGATCTAAAGCGGATATTTTTGCAGGTTGTTACGGGTTGCGAAGCTATAGGGGAAGGCCTAGTTTTCGTCACGCTTAAGTTATTCGCGCTTAATGAGCCGATAGTGATAGTCGATCGGTCAACTTACAGAATCTGTTTTGATATTAGTATACGAGCTAGGTGCCATAAATTCTAGGCCTGACAGGCTTATATAGGCTCGAGCATATTTAAACTCCGTTGCGTCATAATTGCACGTATGCGAGGCCTACACTATATATACTAGGGTACATAAGGATTCATTTATAGTCGCGAGTAGAGCAACGCAAACTGCGCTGAAAGCCAGTGGCTGACGCATAAAAGTTTACACAAAATAAACACGGCCGGGACAATTCGGTATAAGCGTCAGTATAACTGCGACTCGAAAGCCGATCTGTTGTGTATGCATCTACGCTGTCGTATACTATACCGTAGTTCTACGTTTATTTTGAAAATGTTTCCTACGTCGCGAAAACGACCAAAGTTGGACACAATAACAGAATTTATTGCAGAAATGCCTGATTTAAAGTGTGATGGTGCTAAAATTCAATGTGTAGTGTGTAAAATAGATTTAATGTGTTGGTCGAAAAGTGATCGTCTACGGCACGTAAATAGTGCAGGGCATGTTACAAAAAAAAATTCCACACGAGACTATGACACATTTAAGTTTAATTTATGTGTTTATTGCATGTAATTTACCATTTCATTTACTAAAGAAGAAAGCATACGTCTCGTTTTGGAATGAATATTCGGACTTTAAGTTACCAAGTGAGAGAACATATGTTACAAATATTAAATAGACATTATCCACTTTGTGATTTCACGCAGGACTCTTAAAACGGTAAGTGTTTGAGCACGTATCACATTTAATTTATTTTATGTAAACTTTTATGCGTCCGCAACTGGCTTCCAGCGCAGTTGCGTTGCTCTAGTCGCGAGTCCCATACATATATCGAATAATGTTGTCGCTTGTGCTACCAACGTCCTTGATTCGCTTCGCACGCTCCCCACCCTTATACTTTCATAGCAGGCAAACGTTGTAACACTATCCATATATTTTAGCGGTTCACTTTACTAGGGAACTTACGAACGCGGTATATTACGGTACGAAGAGTAGTAGTTTTTAGTAGTCAGTCAGACAACGTGACTAGTGCATGAAAATGTTTCAGGTAACGAAAATTGTGTACTGCGCGGTCATCAAATTTTGGAGTCCATTGTCACATGAGATGAAACAATGGTTCTGTATTATGAGCCTCTATCCAAAATGGAATCGATGGAATGGCGGCGACCCTCGTTCCAGAAAGGTGAAAGTAGTTCAATCACCGAGAAAGGTGATGGCCACAATATTCTGAGATTGTGAGGGTATTTTATTCATTGACTTTAAAGAGCGCAATACAACTGTCAACAGCACATATTATGCATATTTGCTGCATAGATTGAGGGACAATATTCGTGTAAAACGTCGAAGAAAATTGACAAAAGGTGTTCGATTGTTGCATGACAATGCACCCGTCCGTATTGCCGCCATTTCACAAGTTGCCATTCAGGAATTGAATTGGAACATCCACCGTATAGTCCGAACATGGCTCCAATGATTATTATTTATTTTCTCATTTAAAGAAAGACCTTAGGGGACGTCATTTTAAGGAAGATAGTGAGTTGCAAGCCGCTGTAATACAACATTTTGAGGTATTATTTTTACAAGAATTATTTATAGAATTATTAATTGATAGTTGTAATAAATGTATTGAAGTTAGGGGAGATTATATTGAAAAATAAAAATTGTTATATTTTACCAAGTTTATTTTTTCTATATCAGGCCGAGGATTTATAGCGCTTACCTTGCATATAGTTTATAATAGTATATACGCAAATTAAGTGTGCAGAGTGGTTAATAATTATTTACGATGCCTCCACCTACTCAAAGTATAGTATGGTGCCATTTCATGCACCCAGGTAGCTATTCCTTATTCTTAAGTGCTGAAAATGAGCAAAAGCTTACAAAAAAGTCCGAAGAAAGAAATAAGCATCAAGTCGTTTATTTATAAAGCAACAGACCATTTTTTATGTACAAATAATCCATCGCTAACACTTGTTTTGAATAGTAAATAAATACACATATGTATGGAACTAAATTATAATCTGTTAAATTTAAAATCTACTCATTTAGATTTATATACTAGTGCTACCTTTAATTTTCTTAAGGTAAAAGCTACACTCTGCCTCCGCGAGCAAAAAAATAACTTGCATTAGAAGAAACCATTCAAAAGGAGAATCGATGGGATAAAAATAACCCAAAGTCTAAAAATATTAACAAAGTAATTGGTGAGATAATTGCGATCCAAGATTTACCTTTAAATTTCGTAGAAGGTCTTGGTTTTCGAAGATTAATCCGAATATTAGCGCCAAAATATCATCTCAAAGGGCGTAACTTTTTCACTGACTATGTATGCCATGATTTATACAATAAAGTAACTGTTAAAGTGAAACAATTAATAAACCAGGAACGTTGCCGTTGTGTAAAAAACCTATTTGCACTGCTATAGTAAATCGAGTACTTGTATTGTGTCACTAACTGGCAAAACAATTATATTAACCCGATGTAAACACATCGGGGAAAATACCTTTACAGCCATGCTATTTACTTACCTGCTATCCTTTCTCTTCCACTGTCATTTTTCCTGTCCAAATGACAAGTTCATCAGATAATCCAATGCTTATAGTTTAAGAGAGGGCAGTACTCAAGAAGCGATAGTGAATCTTCTGTCGATTTACAAACTAAGTACCTCTGCTAATCATTGGTGCCAATGTAAGCAAGTCTGAAGGATTTGGCCACTAAAAGATTTGTCTTCAGATTGTTTATTTACAAAACTTTTCTCAGACAAAACATTCAGTTCATCAATTGCAAGAAATGGGGACGTATACTTCTTGTGGAAGACATGATACCTGCACCTGCACGTATTATCAAATCAATTAATAAAACTTTAACAACTGTTTCTTGTAGTACAAACACCACTTCTCATATTTTTGCAGCCAATAACAATTTGCTTCACAATGCGCAATAAACCGTTTGTAGACAAGTTGTTACCTTTTACCATATATAATAATATGCTATAAAAGGTGCATGTAAAAATCGTAAGAACTTGCCCCACTCGTCATCTACTGTTTTATTAAATTATGTAATTTTGATAACAATTTTCAAATGTTAAACCAGATTACATTGGAAGAGAAGTGCACTTATACGTATAGTATTATTTAGCTGGTAATCTGGTAATGAGCATATTTTCCAAGTGTCTACCTTACAATTAGTCATCTTTGTACTTCTGGTAATTTCTACTGCGACTGGCAATTAGTTATCGATAGTCTGGGCAAACAGCGGTAACAGTCAGTGTAGTAGATATGTGGTGCGGAGTCGGCGATTATTTATTTCACGGGTTCACAGCGTCAGTACTAAATCGATGCTGTATGCGAGTAGTTCTGTGTATATGTAGGCTTATTTCGTAATTGTACGCTTATGTTTGCTTTAAAAATGTCGCAGTTAGGTACGTTGCGAAAACGACCAATGACAGACACAGTTAAAAACTTTATAGTGGACATGCCGGACTTAATTTTTGATGGCTCTAAAACTCAATGTCTAGTTTGTAAAATCCATTTAATGTGTTGGTCCAGAAGCCATTGTCAACGTCACATCGAAAGCAAACAGCATTCTTCTGCAAAAGGTGACATATGAGACCAAGAAAAATTTACATTTGATTTATGTGTTACTCTTATTTTATGTAATCTATCGTTTCGTTTACTAGACAAAGAAGCATTTGTCTCCTTCTGGAATAAATATGCGGACTGTAAATTACCTAGTCGGACATCGATACCAAATGTAGCACAATGATTTCTACATGTTTTCCACTAGTAAATGCATTGATTGCTAGTACAAAGGCAGTGTTTCTAAAGTCCCCGAAATGTACCCGGCTATTTCACAAACTTTGTCCTGATTTACCTGAACCACCACAGCCGATTGTTACACGTTGGGGAACATGGTTGCAGGCTGCGTTTTACTACAACAAATATTTTGACCAAGAAAAGAAGGTAGATTTAAAATTCAATCCGACAGAAGCTGCAGCAATCAGGAAAAGCCAGGAAATATTTCAAGATAATCAGGTTAAAAGAGATTTACAAACTATTCACAACAATTACTTCGGACTAGCGGAGGAAATAGAAAAATTACAAAATGTTTCTATGTCGCCAGTGGATTCTGTTCAAATTGTGAATGATGTTCACGCACAGTTATGCGCTGTAGAAGGCGAAACAAATTGGTGTGTAATACGAAAATTTTAAAGTGTTTTAGAGAAAGACTCCGATTTGCGTGTGAAGATGCATTAAGTTGTTTCAAAGATTATTTTAAATATGCAAATATAACATCGCTAGATGTCGAACGGTCGTTTTCGGCATTAAAAAACATTTATTCCGCACGTCGTACTCACTTGACCGAAACAGCTGTGGAAACATCTAATGATTCAAATATTTAACAGATGTTACTCAGTTTGTGATTTCACGGAAGACTTTTAAAACGGTAAGTGTTTCAGCACGTTTTACAATTTATTTCTTACCTTCTATTTTATGTGTAAACTTTTATGCGTTCGCCACGCCTCTGGCAGTTACCGCATATTTGCCCAGGTTAGTTATCGATATCAAGTCAGTATAAAGCCAACATACACAAATAACATAACAGTAGCTATGGCTAAGGCAATATTACTCCTAGCACATATAAACAACTTAAACTGTATAGATAATTCAGTACAAAATGGTAGATATTGTAGATGAATAATGTATAAGTCAAGCAAGATTTCGTAAAATATTGGAAAGTATAAGATCATGTTCGGGATTAAATTCATAGTACTTTTATTTTCAGTTTTTATGTGTTAGCAAGATCTTATGAGGAAATGTCGGTAGAAACAGAACTGCGGTTAAGTGAATTTTTTCAACCCAGATATCAATTTTACAATCATTAACAATATCTCAAACGTTTTGTTAAGACTTATTGAATTGTAAATCGTGAGTTAAGTTGAATGACAATCACGAACGGACGGACAATCGGTAAGGAAGAAGCTAAGCTATCAGCTGAATGTAGGTAAGCGATCTCCTTGTATCTTCTGACTTGTGAATTGATGTTCGTCCGGAGTAAGGATCGTCTAGTCGAGTCGTCTCGGCGTATTTTCCATTCAATCAATGGCATAATGAACGGCGAAGTTGCCAATCACGTACCCCGACCAGAAGGCAATCTACCACAACAATTGTTGCTGTGATTGGCTGTATGCGGTCCCGATCACCGGACATCTAATATTGAACGACATGAAAAGGGTTAAAAGTGGACACGTGATCGAAATGACGAAGAGTGTGTAGCGGCTGTCCGTTCCGTGGCAGCTACTACAATTGGCACGTGCTCTCGCATATGTGGTCCAATATTAACATGTCCTGTGATGCGTGTAGAGGCCGCGAGCTAATTGCTCGAATATAAATTGTGGAGCTTTTGAATTTTAATGTAATAAATCATAATGAGTAATGATCACTGAATTGTGTTTACAAGTTAGTTTTCGGGAACAATTACAGATTACACGTAGCAGCTGCATTGCCCGCTTAGACATTAGATTTATACGGACCTTAATGTGCTATAATTTAATCGAAACTTTCTCTTTATACAGAGAGATCTTTTCAAGCAGATAATGGTAGACGCAGTTATTTAAATTAAACTTTGTAAAACGGATAATAAATATAAGTTGTAGTATGTACTTCAACATTCAGAAATTAAGAATATTGAAAGGATCAGTTGTGGACATCATATTTGGTTCTTTGATCTTGGCAGTCACGTGACCAATTTTCATGCATACCAATCAAATCGGTAATTCATAGTTAATTGAGCTGCTACAAAGTAGTGCTTCAAAATGTAAAAATTTCACCAATTGCATTACCGGCCATAATTATTTCCCCACCTACATTTTTGTTTGGATTTTAGAAAATTATTTATTTATTGTTATTTAGGGGATATAATTATTTACCTGCAAGTAAAAGAAAGATATCACATTAAATAATTTCGCAAAAGATTCCTCTGATACTCAGTTATTGATTGAATCTCCTTAACCCGATAATTAGGCGTCCAGGTAGGGCCATACAAAGATTCGAAATGTAATACAATTATCCTTTACTAATAAATAACGCTGGCCACGAGCGGTACCGCGCATCGGCGTAGAATCAGTTCGGACCGAGAGGAACGGTAGTATTACTTCGTCTGCGGAGCAGTACGGACATTTTCGCTGCCGGTCATTTGCGCAATTGTTTATCTGTCCTAGAAAAATTATGATTTCGTCAGCAAAACGACCGCGGTCGGACAAACTTCGAAAATTTATTGCAGAAATTCCAGACTTAATATATGAAGTTGCTAAAATTAAATGTGTAATCTGTAAAAACCCGTTAATGTGTTGGTCCAGACATTGTCTACGACACGTAAATAGTGAAAAGCATGTCTCAAAAAGAAATTGCCCACGAGACAATGAAAAATTTATATTTAATTTATGCGTTACGCTTATCGCATGTAATATACCGTTTAATTTACTAGACAAGGAACCATTTATCTGCTTTTGGAATAACTATTCGGAGTGCAAATTACCAAGTCGAACATCGTTACGAAGAATTGTGCCATCTGCGCGCGAACATATTGAACAAAAATAAAATCGGAGTTGAAAGATCAAAAATTGTGGTTATGTGTCGACGAAACAACAGATCGGAAGAAACATTCTGTTCTTAATGTAATGGCACGCAAATTGGAACCTCATCAGTCGGCACCTTCAATTCTATTAGTCTCCAAACGAATACAACAGTGTACTGCCGAAGTAATTTCAAAGTTAGTGTTAAATACATTGGACAAGTTTGAACTTACAACAAACCAACTCTTGATGTTAGTGAGTGATGGTGCTGCAAACATGCTTTCTGTAGGCCGGTCTCTTAAAAAGCATTCTGCTAATTTGTTACACATTACGTGTAAAATTCATGCTCTTAATCTTGTGGCGGATAGTATCAGAAAATGTTATCCTGAGGTAGACGCTTTAATAGCGCATACCAAAGCAGTATTTGTCAAATCACCGAAACGTATTCGCGAATTTCACAGACTGTGCCCCCGTATACCAGAGCCACCAGAACCTATTCTAACTCGTTGGGGAACATGGTTGCAGGCCGCGTTTTATTATCATAAATATTTTGGCAATATTAAGAACGTGGTTTTACAATTCGATACAAAGGAAGCTGCCGCTATCCAGAAAAGCCAGTCGAAATTTCAAGATAGTCAGGTTAAAATGGATTTAAAAATCATTCACGACAATTACTTCGGGCTAGCAGATGCAATAGAAAAATTACAAAATCCTGCGGTGCCGTTAGAAGAATCTCTACAAATAGTGCAACATGTTCACGCACAGCTATGCGCGATTTAAGACGCAAAAAGTGTTTCTGTTCTAGAAAAATTTGAAAATGTTTTTGAGAAAAATTCTGATTTTGGCACATTAAGACACATTTGTGAAGGTGCGTCAACAGAATCGTTAAGTTATTTGAAAGATTATTTTACTTACGCAAATATTACGTCACTAGATGTAGAACGTTCGTTCTCTGCATATAAACGCATTTTTTCCTCATGCCGTACTAGTTTTGCCGAAACAACAGTTGAAACATATCTAATGTTGCAGATATTTAACAGACATTATTCACTTTGTGATTTCACGGAGGACTCTTAAAATGGTAAGTGTTTGAGCACGTGTTATTTAATTTTTATTTAAAAGATGAGCGAAATTATTTGCGCCAGCAAGCATCTCTATTAGCAGAATAACTCTAGTGGAACGCGAGGCCTGGTCGACTCTACGCTACTGCGCGGTACCGCTCGTGGCCAGCTTTACTAATAAATAGTTAATTTAGTGCAGGTAAAGATGAAAATTCCCTATTTACCCGAAATAGAATTATGAATTTAGATTTTGTGGTTATTGTTCTTTTACACAGAGAATATTCTTTATAAAATTATCTAAGATAATAATATTAAAATGCCGAAAGCAAGAAAGTTGCCTTTAGAAATCCGCACAATGATTGTTGCTTTACATATTCTTGGCCGAAGTAACATTGATACCCCAAGAAAATTGAAATTAAGTCGCCGAACTCTTGACTATAACATTAAAAAATATCAAGAGGCAACACTAGAGGAAGATCGTCGAATAATTATGACGAGTAAATGGAATAGATGAAAAACTGTACCTGAAATAATGGCTGAAATAAGTATTGAGCGTGAAAAACGAATTAATTTAAAGGAATGAAAAGGAGGTTAAGAGAGGGTGGTTTATTTGGCCGACAGCGTGACTCGCAGCCAACAGAAGTGATATTTTGAAATCAATTCCGTATCTTGAAAAATAAAAACTAACGCAATAAAAATGTTTGGTAAATAAAGCGAATATATGCATACGTTGGAGTGTTTTTATTCCCATTATTAATTTTTTTTTTGTTTGAAAACGGCATTTGTTGTATACGTAATGTAGTAACCTAAAAAGTAAACAAAGTAGTTTCTTAAAAAATCTGTTGCACTTATATAATACCGTAACAATAAATAATAATATAATATATAAACGTGACTTGTTAACAGTGTGGATAGGATTGTTGAAAAACTTGCACCATCAGGTAAGCCTCCACATTTGTCTTGGTGAAGGTTGTTTGCTGTGATGAAAAAATATATTTCGAGAAAGACCGTTCAAGACCTACGGAAATAACGCAGGCATAATAAAAATAATCCTTAGAGTTAGTTAATGAACCTGCAGATGCACCACCACACATTTGTCTTAATCTCGTATAATCGGATTTTTTTTTAAACACTGTCGAACTTTGCTATCCGTATTTTGCGTCGTTTATACCGTGTAGCAATGTATTAACTTCGTCTACGATTTGCACTGATTCTACTAACGACAACCTAGTATTTTGCAATTTTTCTATTGCAATAACACTGGGGAACAATTTGTAACACAATTTCTCTTGAGTTTGGTTTTTGAGCTGTTTTATAGTTAATTAGACATGCTGGTTTCAAAACTGTAGTTAGTTTTCTTCTACCACGTCAAGTTTTATCTCTACACCTTATGAGAATGTGACCATTCTCCACGAAATCGAGCATGTAAAGAATGCTTGGTTAGCATTCAAAAACATTGTTAAAGACTATCTTGGAAACACACGAGCACAGAATTACGCCAAAATTGTCCAGTAACTCTTGAAGAGCTTCAAACTGCTAGGTTGCAACATGAGCACCAAATCGCATTTTTTACATAGCCATCTTGCTAACTTCCCGGAAAATCTTGGTGCAGTCAGTGATGAGCAGGGTGAGCGATTTCACCAGGATTTGAAGATCATGGAGGCACGGTATCAAGGTACATGGGATGTACATATAATGGCTGACTATTGTTGGAGCATCAAGCGAGAATGTCCACAGATTAAACATTTCAAAAAAAGCTATAAGCGAAAATTTTTGCCTTAATATGTAATTACCGTTCGATAAAAAAACAACTATTTGTATGAGCACAATTTAACTTGCAGTAACTATTAGAGCCTTTGTATGAATAAAATTATTCTTTATAAACAGTATATTTGGTAAGTTTTTACTTTATTTTCTTTTATATGCACAATTTGTATGACTTTTGAGGGTATCCTGTACCTTAAAAAGTTGACGTGATTGACAAAAACTGCGGTTATCTTTGGATCCAGAGGCCAAAAGTTAGTTGAAAACAAGTCACAGATCTAAGACAACGAAATTGCTGTTCCCCAGTGTAATCGTTTATAATTGTTGCTAATACTTTTTAAATCTGTTTCAACACAAGTATTTAGAAATCCTTTTTGGCTCTTCTTAATAGCTGTAGCTTCGCATCACAGATTTTACTCCTTCGAAATGTTCAGAATAATAAAAATCCGCTTGCAACCATGTTCCTCAACGCGTAAGAATCGGCTGTGGTGGTTCGCGAATACCGGGACAGAGCCTGTGGAATGTTCGAATTCGTTTGGGAGATATGAGAAACACTTTTTTTGTATTTGCATCCATCTCCGAAAACATTCTGGAATAGTTTGTGCCACAAGATTTTAAGCATGAACTTTACACGTTATATGTAAAAATCCCCCACATTTTTCTTTAAGAGAACGGCCTACACTACACATTGTCGGTGCTCCATCGCTCATAAACATCAACAGTTGACTAGTTGATACTTGAAATTAAACTTCGCCAATACACTTTTTTAGTTTTTTGCTAACTAATAAGATTGAAAATTTCGGTTTAACTGGATCTAGTACTCCTACTATACTTGGTAGCTCTTTCCGTAATGCTGTCGGTGATGGTAACTGTCGAAACGGTTCTTTATTGAGTAAGCGAAGCGATAGACCACAAACAATAAACATCAAAAGTAAATCCAACTTAAATTGGGTTTGAGGTGACACGCCATTTTTCTCATTTTTATGCTGTACACTATTTGTAGGTCTTTTACAGTCGCCTTTGTTCCAGCACATTAAAGGTATTTTGAACTGTTTCAGTATTTTGGAAACACTACATAATACTTTAGATTTTAGATCCATTACAGTTCAAATGCGGAAATTCACCGATAAATTTAGTGACTTTATTAGCCAATGGTCGTTTATTTTCCTTGCGAACGTTATTTATACTTACATACATATATTTATCTCTATAATTACGACTAACGCTGCGAAGGGTTGATGAGAAACTGTTGCAATAAATCAATAATTTCATTCACTGAGGTAACCCGCGCCGATTCATCTGCATACATACGTCGCGTCGTGGGCGCGGCAACCTCACTTCTAACCTGGCACGAAGCTCTGTGTGCCCGGCCTAATAATATGTATGCAACTTAACAAAAATTCATGCTAACCCCGGCGGCCGACTCAACGTTGACATTTTTACGTTTAATCGGTGAAAGAATCTGCGCGCCGTGTCAGCTGTTGTTATTACAAACAGCGCAACCATCTGGAGAAGAACATATTAAAACGAGATCAGACGCTGGAATATTACTCAACTTAATGCAATCTTTTTTTTTTCTGTGCTAAGTCAATTTTTGGGAGTCCTTTCTTTTGGAAATTAATGACGCGCAACAGTTCCTGCAAACAAAGGGGTTGAATATCTATCAAAGTAATTTAAAACTGAATTCTTTACAAATGTATTTCATTGGAAAAAGGAACACGCTAGTGCAAAATGCGCATTTACAATACCTAAGAATATTTGTTGAGGATATTTATTGAGCGTCGGGTTAGAAGGAAAAGAATTATGAATGGTGAAACTTCGCGAGACATGGGGCTATCATTAGAAGAAGAAATACAGAAAGACATGTTTTTGTCATTGGATAGAGTTATCCAAGAAATAAAACTACGTTTTGAGCAACTACATGTTCTTGCAGTGAAGTATTCGTGCCTAATAACATCTAATTTATTAAACGAAGATTTTGAATGTCAAGTGAATAATTTTGTTGACATTGAAGAACAATTCTATATTGAATGGAAAAGAATTCAGAATGTTGCTCTATAAGAGCAAATAAAACGTTGGAAAAACGGACAAAGGCCTCTTGAACTTCTAATATTTATTCAAAAATATAGCTTGAAAAACTCTGTTCCCAACATAGTACTATTGTTAACGATTTTTTTGACAATAGCTATCAGTGTCGCTAGTTATAAACGGAGCGTTTCCAAATTAAAGCTAATTAATAATCATCTTCATTCCAGAATGAGAGATTTAAAATTGCGAAATCTAGTGATACTTTCCATAGAATAACAACTAACAGATGATAAATTTTGACAATGTCATTGAAGACTTTTCTAACAAAAAAGCAAGAAAAGTAAATCTACAAAGACACTATATTTTATCATTATGTATACAATCTGTTTAAACAAGAGAAATAACGTCTATTTATTTATTTATGTTCACTAATTCTTAATAACCATTTCATTTTGATTGCCTTAGAAAGAGGGGCAAATGGGGGACCGCCCCATGTGGCAAAAGCTCTAGGTACGCCACTGGCCACGGTCACATATTCTGTTTTAAAAGCACAGACATATATTCCAAACTTAAGAATTTTCGTTTTCGTGGTGGCGATATTTGATTTCCACTTGTACTAGGTAGTGGTGACACAACCATGAGGACGTGTACAAAATAAAAAAAAGCAGATGCAACACTAATAATAAATAAATAAAACTTAGAAATAGTGTTTTACAACGTTTATAGTGTCACGAAAAGTCAACACGCTAAACACTAAACGCAAATATGTCAATCAGCTGATAAAAATATGACTGTTCATGACAATTTCACCAATCCTTATTTAGATAAACCTCAGATATTTTTAGAACCAACATTGCTCACTTTGTCAGAAGTTACCTACCTATTAATAAAAATATTTCATTTAACAATTCGTCAAGGTTTTTTCAAGTAGTAAGGGTAAATTATTTCTGGAATGTTATGATCATACGGATCGTTGTATCATTAACCTACCTATTTGTAAAACCTACATGTAATCCACTCAGCGTTTACATACCGATATGCTAGTAATAAAAAGAATTATAACCAAATACCGATTAAATTCAATAGAATTGTAACTATACATGTGTTTTCGTTTAAGCTACAATTAGTCATTAAATCCAAACGGCGTTTTTATGTTAATGAATCGGTAGGAAAATAGGAATTGCTTCTGGCGGTGTGTATTAATATCTATATAAGATCAAACAGGAAATTTGTATGTAATAATAATTAAGAACGACATTAGTGATTGCGGCAGATACTGTACGTAATTTCCTCGATACTGAAAAGTCATTAACATAAAACGTGTGGATTAAGAATTTAATTTATGTTCACGTGTAAGAGGACATACTTGTCGATAACAGGCTTGTTTTCGTAGTATTTTCTCTCGTATTTTAATAGTGTAATCAGATGTTAAACAATTAACTATGATGGTGTGCATAATAAGATCAATTAATTACATATTTTAAGCATTAATTTCAATTGCAGCTTGTAAAAATATCAAACATTCAACTTAGATCTTATGTATGAATTTTTAGTGATGAATTCTTTCCACGTGCAATGCTACAAATATGCAGTAACATCGGCAAGCAGTTGATCTCAGATACATATGTGTATTTTCTAAAAGCCTTTTATGGAAAGGGTATTATTGTAAGACTTATTATTGTTAGGTGAACTAAAGAGGAGTGGAGATTCTATTTGTTAAAGGAAAGAAGTCCCTCAGAGTATGGTTCGATCAAGAACTCTCACATCAATGCAACCATCAGCAAATCTACTATTACTCTGGGTAGATGTAGAAGGTTGTGTAGAAAAACGTGTGGCTTAAGCCCAAAAATGATGTTATGGTTATACATGAGAGTCATCAGACTAATGATAACATATGGTTCGGTGGTATAAAGGACGAAAACATTGCAGGTGAAGGCAATAAGGCGGCTGAGTTGTGTACAAAGACTAACATACTTGTGTGCCACGGGGCCATGAGGACGACGCCGATAGCTGCTCTGGAAGTCATCCTTGACCTAGGACAACTACACATCCATATTCAAGGCTAGGGGGCAAGGGGAGGCTAGGCTAGCAAGCTATAGCTAATGGAAATACCTTACATGCGCGTGGGAACATAACCCTGAAAATTTATATTCTTCTTGCTTAAAACACCTCATTCGATCAGGTAGAATGTTGCAAATGCAGTTTATGATATTTTTAAATATTTTTGCTAATTAATTTGTGTCTTTTAGGGTTCCTCTGTTTTATGTTATAATCTCGATTATCCCTCTCTATGCTTCTGTTGGTTAACTACTAGTTGACGATTTGCTGGTTATTAGTGTAGCCTACGTTTTGATTTCGAACATTGATGTATTCGAAGCATCTACTCGATACGTCTTTGTGTGTGGAATTAGCAGTTTATGCTGTTGCCTAGATGCACTTCGTTTATCTACCTTGAAAGTATATTGGTTATCGCAGAAGCTTGAAGCAGAATTGCACCTGTTACCGAAGCAATATACAAGAAACACCCCGTCTATTGGAATATTACGGTCAGATTTTTGATGAACGAATGAGTTTTTTTCGTCTTTTTTTTGTGAGGGTCGAAAATTAATCAGCCTTTTAAATAGCATTTAAAAGAATTCAAAATGGCAGTCATACGTAAAGGATAGTTTCTAGAACAAATGATCATTTATATATAAAAAAAGTATTCTACTACACAATAATACAATAATAATACAAATAATGCAATAATAGTGACTTACGGAGAGAATGAAGACGCAAAAGTAGTGGACAAAGACAGGTATTACAACAGTTTACAAGCAGAGATAGATGATGCACATAACTTTCTCCTTATCATGGCTAGTGGGCAAGGGGAGGCTAAGCTAACAAGCTATAGACTAATGAATAGTCAGCCCCCATAATCAGATCCCTGGTGCAGATAGTGCACATCTTGTGCTGTATAACATACACAATATGGCATTTGAATAGGTTCATTTGGTCCAACCGTTATCGAATTATTTTCAAAAAACTGAAAATCAAGTAAAATTTCAGGGGTGGTTTCACCCTTTTAAAACGAAATTGGGCCGATAAGGAAAATGGCTTCGAACATCTTGGGGTGAGGACTACTTGTCCACAAAGTTTCAATTTTTTTGGAATTTACGAGTTCGGGATGTTCCCTTGTAAGTAAAATGCTAGAATGAACGCGGTTGTTTTTGGCAGTAACTTTTGAATTGTTCTTTTAATTTGAAAAGATTTTATATGAAACACGGAAAGAAACACTATAGTGGAAATACATTATACATGATTAACTTGATCTGTTTAGGTGTTCTAGTTTTGATTAAATTTATTTGTTAATTCGCTAGTAAATTAAATTAAATCTTTAATTTACGTATACACATTTATTATTTTCAATTTTTATTATTACATACATAGATATACAGCAATGCAAAATTACTAATAAGAAAAGTCCTGTTATCTTCAATATGTGTATAGTTTTCAAAGCGAATGTCTAAAATCCATAAGTTATTGTAAACATTCACGTTTATTGAAACACATTAGCATAAAACGTAAAGCTAGTTTTTTATCAATATTACAATATATATATATATGTATACCTCATTGTCTTTAACATATTTTATCGAGATAAATTCGTGGATGGAATGGAAAATGAGGAAACAAATATACGTACGTTTCTAGTAACGATTTATTAACAATTTGCAAAGGTAAACGCGTCGTCATAGTCTACTACTACTACGGTAGTCATCCTGTCTATTCTACTTCGAATAATAATAACATCAATAATGTGGTAATGACACCGCAATGGAGCGTTGTTCATGTGGCGGCGTTCGCAACTGTTCGATTTAAGTTCATTGCACTTCTTCTAGCTGCCATTGATGCGTTTCTCATGAGAGTGGACCGAAATTGCATCAACATTACCAAATATGTGGCCATCGAAGTTAGGGTCTGCAAGAGAGTAAATTAAATGAAAGTGTGCATGCCTCAGGAAGTAGATTGGTTGTAACGGCGAACGATTTTTTCGCTCTATTACCATTATTTAGAACATTCTTATGAACAAATTAATCTGTTTTTGTCGAGTGTATATAATAGAGTATTTTAGTAGTAGCAGTAGTTTCTTTAAAAAAATAGCTATGAAAATTACGAAGGCGGAGAAGTGCTTTTAAAGACTTTAAAAGAAACTATGTACAGAGTGTTCTAAGAAAAATCATATTCCATGTAAAGCAGTTTAAATTTAGTGAAAATTTTCCAAAGGATAATAGAATAATAAAGTGTACGTCGAGTAATCATCAATTAGAGAAAGAAAAATAGGGCAAGCGAGAAAGCGCCAACTAATAATAATAATAATAATAATTTTCTTGTTTTTTACTTGATTCCCGGGTTAATTCCCGTTTTCTTAATAATAATAATAATAATAATAATCGTAATAATAACAATAATTATGATAATAATAATTTTTTTTCTTCCACCCCGTCACCTGACCCAAGGATGGAGTACAAAAAGAAAATCCTTCGCACTCCATCCCTGGAATCCTCACGCGGGAACTACAACCGTCCACGCCAACAGAACCTGTTCCATCAGCGCCGCCCCCACAGTTCTCCGATTATTAATTCTCTAATAATAATAATATTTTTTTAATGGGACGTACTGGCGCCAAATAGCTGACCGGAGCAAGCGTAATCCTGTAAGACAAGGTTTAGATATAAAGTTTTTCAGATAAAATAAACAAGATATTTTAATACACATGAAAAGATTGCCTAGTACTAATATAGCTCATGGTATTGGTGGAATAATTCCCGGCAAAAAACAAAGCGAGGGGAAGGGACAGCGTAAACCCGCGAACATGTTTCTGCCTACCCGGCGTCATCAGCGCGGTTCCGTACGTGTTCTTCTCTCTCGCTATTGTTTTTCACCTCTCGAGTATATGTTGCCATTCTCCACGAACAGAATTGCGATATATCTCCCCACGCCACCTAGCGTTGAAAAACATAGTCATGCCGTCTAGAGAATAGCGACAACAACTCGGGATGCAGACTCCTACCACCTATCTAGGCAATCTTTTCATGTGTATTTTAATACATCTTGGTAAGCCTGTAGGAATCGTTTAAAGGTGTGGACACGCGGCGTCTTAGGCGCCATGCCATCTTCCGTTAAGCAGCCCAGGAGCTGCTCGATAGGTGGTAGGAGTCTGCATCCCGAGTTGTTGTCGTTATTCTCCAGACGGCATGACTATGTTTCTCAACGCTAGGTGGCGTAGGGAGATATATCGCGATTTTGTTCGTGGAGAATGGCAACATATACTCGAGAGGTGGAAAAACAATAGCGAGGGAGAAGAACACGTACGAAACCGCGCTGATGACGCCGGGTGGGCAGAAACATGTTCGCGGGTTTACGCTGTCCCTTTCCCTCGCTTTGTTTTTTGCCGGGAATGATTCCACCAATACCAATTTGCTATATTAGCATTAATTTTTTGGTTAAGATATTTTAATATTTTAAAATCCCAAATTAAGGGAAAATGAAAATGTTTGTAGCAGTGTGTAGTTAAATTTTAGTTCTCATTTCTCGTTTAATAAAAATAAAGTGAGTACATATTCTACAACCTAGTAAATAATAAAGAAAATCTTCAAAATCCTAAAAATGTGTTTGAAATGATACTGAAATTGTACATTAAATTTCTATCCTTAAATTTCTTGCAATATTTGCAATATAATTAGGCGATATAACCCTGTAAGATAATTATTCATAAAAGGAAAACAAAAAAATAAGTAAATCAGGATAATTAAAACACAATAAATTAAGTTTGGAATCGCATTGAGTTATGCAATTAAATCAAATTTGTATGTATTATAATTTAGAGTTGTAAGTTTGTAGGGGAGGGGAGTACTCGATCGGACGACATTGAGAAGTAAAATAAGCAAAATGAAAAATTCGGATATGTGGTCTGTCTCTGAATGGATAACTAAAACTCTGTTCTTTCAATACCCAATATTTTGTTCTTTATTCAACTGTTTTAAGTTATCGATAATAAATTTATGATGCTTCATAAGGCAGTGTTTTTACTACAACATTTGAAAACATTACAATATTATTCCGTGGACGTTTACGACTGGTATCAATGCTAATCTTCTGTAGCACCTAATATTAGCGAACATGTTGACTTAATAATAAAAAAAGATAATACATCAGAGGTGCTGGTAAATGTGCTGCTGTCTTAATCGTCCTTCTAAGTGAGCATATGAATTGTATTTTCTTCTTTTTACATTTTTTAGTATCAAATTATGAATGTACTTACACATTATTAAATTTCAAATTGTGTAAATACCACCGTCTTCCCGGCCCATTCGCACCTCTAGTCAAATAGGATAGTGCGAAATTAGTGTATGAATTTGACAACTGGCACCAATGATTTGCTTTGTCATAATCTAACCTAAATGTATCTGTTGATATTAACAATTTCTTTTGCAATCCACGAAATCACACAGAAACGTTATATGATAAGTTTATTAGCAGTTTCTGCAGTAATGATGACACAGAATTTCAAAAATAAACATAGAAAGTATTGATGCAGCATTGTTGTTAAGGCTTCTTGACATTTTATTGTTATTTTTTATGCTAACAAATTCATTACTTCATTTATTGTATTTTGTTAATCGATCGTTCTATTGTTTTACTTTGTAAATTTAATATTTCATTCGTTTTACATGTAAATTCATAATTCTATTTGTTTTAGTTCTCATAAACTTATATATATATTGCATTTATATTCATTTAAATTATTGTATGTGTATGTATTTATCACAAAACATATTTAAAATCATATAATATACACAAATCTAACAGAACCATTTACATACAAAGTAAAAATTGACGTAAAATGCTATTAATTCAAATAATCGTAACTTCGGCACGCTATTATAATGCAAACCTTGAGATAAGATGCACGTTAAACAGGGAACCACTGCGGTCAAGCAAACATAACGCTCGTATACGTACATGTCTTTATCAGAGCACGATGTTTGGTTTTTAATGAGAGATATCGTAGCAAATACACTAAAGAGCGAGAACGTCTAGGTAGCGGTCTTCGACTATATTCTGCTACTGCCTCCATGACCAGACGTTCAGGCTCCTATAGGGTTTGATGGTGGCCCTAATAATGCATATAAACGTTGCAAAATGCCTCGCACTCGTATTAGGTTCGTTTACAATTACACATACATGTTAGCTTTCATATCTTTTCATGTAATCCACCTGATTAATATTTTAAATTATAGTTTTGGTAGTTCCGATATATAAAATATCCCTAGTAGTGAGAGGTTGGTTAGCAACGCTGAGTGATGTTGACAGATACTGTTTTTACTTCTTGTTAAGAGTAGACTAGTAAAGATAAGTGTTCCCTTTTTTTTTGTAAGATTGCAATAGACAGCTATAGCAATACGATAGCTGTTTTATTAAAATAATTAAAACAAATAAGTGACACGTGCAAAGTAATTACAACAATACAGATATACGTTGCGAATTTAAGAAACACATACAAACATTGCGATTTATATATACTGAAGACACGTTTACGCAAATGTACATAGAAATACGTACACAAAATATGTACAGAAGTAAGTAAGGAGACCGCATTATGAAATATGTTCACTACTAATTATATTGTATCTGCACGTCTGCCGTACGTAATGCCGTTAAATCATCAAATTTACTAATGTATCTATTATTCTTTTAAGCCGGCAGATTGGCAACAAGCTGGCTCCAGTATAAGTGCATTCTCAAAAATTCTGTAATATGAGTGTCTTATTATAATTTTACTGCAGCCCATAAATCAAAGGCCGTGAGAGCTATCGCTTTCCTTGTCTATACTGATTCCTCTCCTACACGCGCGTAAGTATGTATGCTGTCACTTGCTCGCTCTGACACCCACATTTTTCGCTGTACGCATTCCTTTTAGGGGCTATTGCCGGTAGCCTCCCTACAGGGTACAACCTCGGCAATCTTCGGGAGATCTCCTTTTAGCGAGGCTACGTCATTTCTTTTTGGGCTGATTTTACATATATGCATATTTTGATAGAGGGAAACCTCACATTTTTTGATATATTTTTTTTGTAATCAAGGGGGGGCACTGTTTTAACATGTGCGTACGTACTGTGTTTAATTACGAGAGGTACTAAGCTATCAAACAAATAAGCAAGTATCTTATACATCAAAGCACAAGCAATTGGTTCTCCCTCTTCGCAAGAAAGATACGCCGAAGCAGACGACCAGCGGCATTCTTGAATAAAATGTGATGAAAATGGGATAAAATTAAGAAAAGAACATATTTTGATCAGAATACAAAACATGATGTTTTGTATTTTGATGATAATTCCATTTAAAATCTTAATATACACCAAAAATATTCAGGAAATTGTCAAGGAATCTCCGGCTGGTGCGACACGAAATGTTCTACTTATCTGAGGCAACTGATTGTAAATTGACAACTTAGCAGCATTACATCATTAAGTGATCATATGAAATTGTTTTTCAGTGCATTTCTTACGAAACTTATAAGTTATAAGTTGTGCCGCATCGTGCATATATGCCAGGCATGCAAATTGACCTACATCAGCGCTGCGGTAAAATTGACAAATTGACAGTTAATATGTATATATTTCCTTATTTGCAAAGCTATAAAACGCATATCTTAAGTACCTCCTTGATAATCGCAAGAACTTTGCCGACATCATTCTGCGCGTACTCGTTATAATACTTGTCATTCCGAACGGGTATGACATTACAAACAGATATGCATCATCTTTAATGCAAATGTGCGGCTCATTTTAAATTATGCGATAAGCGATCGCATATACTTTAGGTGTATTTTTAGAGGTGACAAAGGCAGCGGCATTATCAAGTGCATATTATATGCATTCCGTGTGGTTGCATGTATGAATTTCGATATTAACTATTGCCGTTTCAATCTGGTATATTTGCATGTTGCTTATAATCGGTTAAAAATTTCACATAAGTTGTTCCTAGCCTTTAATGATTTAATTTTATTACATACATACACTACCGGCCATATAAGTTAGGACAACTAGTGAATTATTGCAAACGTGAATAAAAACAGTATTAATGTAAAAGTGAATAAAAATTTATTGCTAGAAATAAGAAGAAGAAACAACAAAAAATTAAACAAAACATTCTCATTAAAATATTAGGCTATATCTTTTGCTCATCGAAATAGCCTCCTTTGGCTTGTAATACTCCCCAAACCACTCGTGACATTCGTTCTGTTAATTTGGTTAGAGTTTTACCGGAAATGTTGTTCCATTCAGTTTGGAGAAGTCGCCGCAAGTGCTTTTTCGAAGTTGGACAGACTTTTACTATCTGTCTGTCGAGCTCATCCCATATCAATTTGATGGGGTTAAATTCCGGACCCTGCGGGAGCCAGGGCATGATTTGCAAAACGTTCTCTTCTGCTTGACACGCTAGAAAATCTTACAGATTCGTGCTGTATATTTGGGGTAGTTATCAGGTGCAAATACGAAATTCTCTCCAATTAACTGCAATCCGGATGTCACAACGTTTTATTCTAGTATTCGTCTATAAAGTTCTTTGCGCACAATACCGTCGATTTTCACTAGATTTCTGGTCACCGCACTGCTAAAACAACCCGAAACCATCACTGAACCACCACCGTGTTTTACTGTGGAAACGATGCAATCGCGCAACATCTCGAAAACTCTGCGCTTCTGACCAAACACTTCCAATTTGGATTCATCAGTCCAAAGAACATGTCTCCAATTTTCTTCCGTAGAATTCCTATAATTTTCGGCCCATTGTAGTCGTTTTTGGCGGTTTCCACGACGCAGCAACGGTTTTCTTACCATTTCTTACGGTTTCGTTTGCTTAGCACTGTAAGGCACATGTCATCTGTCACGGGTCCATTTTCTCTTCGGGTTTATAACAAACACGAAATTCAACAACTTTGACAAATTTAAATCTACCCTCTGTCTCCGATAATAAGTGAGATTCTCATGGTGAGGATCGAAAATGAATCAGCCTCTATAGTATTCACATATTTCTAAATTGAAAAGAAAATATCATCATCTAAAGATTTATTAAAAACAAGGGCAATTGGTACATCAGACGAATCACATAGTCTGTTTTTAATTATACAAGCATTAAGCAAAAAAGGACAAAGGACATGGTAATGGGTGGCACTCAGCAGGAGGAAGAAGCATATTTAAAGGTAAAAGCTCAGGGAAATGAGTATAAATTTAAAAGGGTTTTTATGTATCTTGGAGTGAGGATAGAAGAAGGAGGACATGGGGAACAAGAAATAAAGGCAAGAATCGCGATGGGGAATCGGAAAAGCGGAGTACTACGGGCATTCTTAAGATCCAAATTCGTGTCTCAAAAGACAATAATACGAATGTATACAACGGTCATTAGACCCACAGTTACTTACGCACGGGAGACGTGGGTGTTGAATAGACTGGAAATTGAGCGCCTGGAACGCTGGCAGAGGAAGACATTGAGAATAATATATGGAGGAAAAAAACGGAAGATTGATGGCGAAGGCGTACAAACAAGGAAATAGAAAGTTTATATAGGGAAAATTACGGCATTTATCAAGGCCTAAAGGATAAGGTGGCCGGGACACGTTGAAAGGATGGAGAATGAAAGAATGGTAAAGATGATCTTATATAGAAAACCAATAAATAAAAGAAGAAAGGGAAGACCGAGAAGAAGTTAGATGGACAGCGTGCAAGAGGACCTACGGAGGATGAATATTGAAGACTGGAGGAGCAGAGCAAAGGATAAAAGGGAATGGAGAGAAGTAGTAAAAAAGTCGTAAAAGTAGCGAACGAATTTCAATTAGCAAATTATGCCATAGAGGGTCCGCCGCCAAGCGACGTACAGAAATTGGATCGCGATCACCCACAAAACAAAACGTCCCTAATTGTAAATATCAAACCGTTCTTATACCGCACAGCAACAACCGCACAATCAATCAACTCGTACTACGATGATGAATTACCCCGCAAAATCGGGAAATTCGAAGTGATTAATTACCGTATGTTATACGTGTAGTGGCAAGACGACAACGGAACAATGCGATTTAGTTCCGGGAATTATTACCAGAAACCGCCATCTATGGGAAACTATTGAAGTTCCATTTATTGGCGCATAATGCAGCACAATTTCAATCATGAAAGTGACGAAAACAAGGGGAAGATTGCGATATCAAATCATCATTAAGTTTAAGATGAATTGCTTTTTCTTTACGCTTCGAAGAAGCTGGATATTAAAAGTGGCGAAGTTGTTAAACTTGTTTAGATGAAGGAGATGAATTCAGAAATTTTTATTGTTCTAACATAGATTACTTTTAGATTACAAAAGTAATTCAATAAAAATAATACGAATTCACTTATTGATAAGTGTACATGAATTAGTAACGCTGCGATTTGTAAAATCTAAGCAAGAATAATTTATTCTGCATTCACTCAGCATGGTCCTTCTAATTGACGCCAGCGTAGGATACTTGTAGAGGAAGTGTTCTACTGTTTCGTCTTCAGCTTAGCATGTGAATATTCTAAATGCTTTTGCATGGTTCCAGAGCGAAGAAATGGTTTCCGAGCAGCGACACGATCTACCTGTTTTATAAGACATCTTCTTACGCACGAAAAAGACATTATTGCACTAGTCACGCGTTTGGCAGCCCAGGAGCTGCCCGATAGGTGGTGGACATCTACACTCCGGTTTGTCTTGCTACCCTCTGGGACGGCGTCACTGTGTCTCTTAGCGATAGGTGTCGTCGGAAGACATATTCAGTGCTGTTTTGGAGATTAGCAGCATAAACCGAGAGGCAAACGCAATTGTAACAGCAAAAAATTGTGCTCGAAACCACTCTGATGACGCCAGGTAGGCAGAAGCATGTTCGTGTGTTAGCGCTATTTTCTCTGCTACATTGTTTTTGCCGGGAATGATTCCACCAATACTATGAGCTATATTAGCATTAATTTTTGGTTATCACAAACATGATACAAATTTCGAACCCCTAATTAAAAGCCAATTATGAAAGAGATATATGTAAGTTAATTACGGTATGTCTACGAGAGGGCCAAAAATAGTTTTCTCGATAGATTCCAAGAGTCCCTACCCTCTGGATATGATACTGCAAAATGTGGAAACTGAAGACGAAATTCATCCATGCATAGCTACATGGAATAAGACCATTCCCCACTCTGTTGTGTTTGTCTATTACGAAAATAGCTTTCAATGATAAATGTTTAGTGACCTGTAGTAAATTTTAAACATGCTTTAAAATTTATAAGATACGTCAATAAACATCAAATGTTATTTCAATTGTAAAACCAACATGAAAAGTAATTAAAAAAAACATGGCCCCCTTGACTACGTTTTTTATGATCACATTGTTTCATCATGTTTTTGTTCAGTTTCGGTTTCTTTTGAATATTTACAATCTTATAATATGTCGCGTATTATACGTGATAATGATAACAAACGCTGGCCACGAGCGGTACCGCGCATCGGCGTAAAATCAGTTCGGACCGAGAGGAACGGTAATATTACTTCGTCTGCGGAGCAGTACGGACATTTTCGCTGCCGGTCATTTGCGCAATTGTTTATCTGTCCTAGAAAAATTATGATTTCGTCAGCAAAACGACCGCGGTCGGACAAATTTCGAAAATTTATTGCAGAAATTCAAGACTTAATATATGAGGGTGCTAAAATTAAATGTGTAATCTGTAAAATCGCGTTAATGTGTTGGTCCAGACAACATTGTCTACGACACGTAAATAGTGAAAAGCATGTCTCAAAAAGGAATTGCGCACGAGACGATGAAAAATTTATATTTAATTTATGCGTTACGTTTATCGCATGTAATATACCGTTTAATTTACTAGACAAGGAACCATTTATCTGCTTTTGGAATAACTATTCGGAGTGCAAATTACCAAGTCGAACATCGTTACGAAGAATTGTGCCATCTGCGCGCGAACATATTGAACAAAAAATAAAATTGCAGTTGAAGATCAAAAATTGTGGTTAGTGTCGACGAAACAACAGATCGGAAGAAACATTCTGTTCTTAATGTAATGGCACGCAAATTGGAACCTCATCAATCGGCATCTTCAACTCTATTAGTCTCCAAACGAATACAACACTGTACTGCCGAAGTAATTTCAAAGTTAGTGTTAAATACATTCGACATGTTTGAACTTTCAACAAACCAACTCTTGATGTTAGTGAGTGATGGTGCTGCAAGCATGCTTTCTGTAGGCTTAAAAAGCATTCTGCTAATTTGTTACACATTACGTGTAAAATTCATGCTCTCAATCTTGTGGCGGATAGTATCAGAAAATGTTATCCTGAGGTAGACGCTTTAATAGTGCATACCAAACCAGTATTTGTCAAGTCACCGAAACGTATTCGCGAACTTCACAGACTGTGCCCCCGTATACCAGAGCCACCAGAACCTATTCTAACTCGTTGGGAAACATGGTTGCAGGCCGCGTTTTATTATCATAAATATTACTGACAATATTAAGAACGTGGTTTTACAATTCGATACAAAGGAAGCTGCCGCTATCCAGAAAAGCCAGTCGAAATTTCAAGATAGTCAGGTTAAAATGGATTTAAAAATCATTCACGACAATTACTTCGGGCTAGCAGATGCAATAGAAAAATTACAAAATCCTGCGGTGCCGTTAGAAGAATCTCTACAAATAGTGCAACATGTTCACGCACAGCTATGCGTGATTGAAGACGCAAAAAGTGTTTTTGTTCTAGAAAAATTTGAAAGTGTTTTTGAGAAAAATTCTGATTTTGGCATATTAAGACACATTTGTGAAGGTGATGAGCGAAATTATTTGCGGCAGCAAACATCTCTATTAGCAGAATAACTAAGCAGTGGAACGCGAGGCCTGGTCGAGTCTACGCTACTGCGTGGTGCCGCTCGTGGCCAGCTTTAATGAAAACAATAAGTAACATGTACATTAGTATTTTGTTTTATTCTCACTTACTGTGAATGTTACATTAAAAAATTAAATGATATTTACACATAACCCACATACCAAAATGCAATCACTTCAAACTAAAATAAGGAGAAATAATTTGTTTTATATGGAAAAGATTTTAACAAAATAACAATAAAGAAAATAAACAACGACGATTTTTAGAAAAAGTTTATGTTGAATTATTTATTGTAAGTTACAAAAAAATGAACTTATATGGTATGTGCGATATAAGCTATCGTACTTAACCTTTCTAAACAAAAACAGTGTTAAAACACTTATTCTATTTACATATGCAAGCGGTATCGCAAGCATGCACTTGCATTTTGCAACATGTATGTCATCAAAGTAAATAATCTATAACGCTACATGGACGGATAGCGCTATTTGCACTTTTGCAATTTTAATTTATGCATATTTTACATGTCTATGTGCACTCGACTGTTTAACAGGCTGTTGTTTATACGCACAAGTACTGCATGATTATTGCTACTTGATTATTTAACAATGTCTTACCATAAATTTTAAATCGTTCAAGTGTAATTTTCTTTCGTATTGGAGTCCCGTTAACAACATTTTGAATAACTATAAGATTTAAATAACTCGAAAATTTGATGTTCGAAGGTAATTTTTAATCCTACACTTAATTTCACTAACATTAAATACAATATTATGAAGTCACGGCAAATAAATATGCTAGAATTAACATTTTTGGTTATTGTCACCAAGAAACAATTTTTTGTTTCAATATAATCTCAAATGTAACGTATAAAGTTTATATTTCTTGTTGTTTGTCTTTCAGGCAAATGCAAAAATACCTCAGTTACTAATTTTGAACTCAAATTTTAGTGACATTTCCGTTATTTTTTGTCATAGTTAACAAAACTATAAAGTCATCGATTTCTTAATAAGAGTCCATATATTTTATCAAATAAAACGTTAGTCCCTTGAAAGAAAGTAAATATAATAGAAAATACTAAGTATAGCCAAATATTTTTGATTATATTTTGTTTTGAGTAACTTGCTGTTACAGTTTTTACGTATTTTATTTATCTCCGCCTATCATTATAATTAAATTTTCAATTGTTTCTTTTTAATTGAAATGAAATACTGCATACGGTAATTACTTCACTTACTTAAATAAATACAAGCTGCATAACATAAACATAATAGTATTCTGCTCCAACTCAATGCTTTTAATCTTAAGAATCCCCTTAATTTTTGCGAAATATAATAGAAGAAAGTGAGTATAAATTGAAATATCTTTCTCAGGGGTTTTACTCTAAATTTTGTTAAATTTTCAAATTTAACTCTATTAAATGATTTTTGTAGGTTCGGGAATGAATGAATTTGCAACTTAGTGAAATCAAATTAACGAATTTTAAGATTTTAAAAGTTAACTAACCTTTAAACTTTCGAACGACGCCAATGTATATAAACACTCTGTTTAAATACACACCACAGGAACTGCCTGTTCTGGATATTTAACCCTATTTACTTCTCTGATATGACTTTGAATACACAACGAACACTTATCTTTGGATTGGATTCACGACAAACTTTGATTCAACCAAGGCTGAATAAAGATTGATGAAAATTTGGGGCGTCGTTCCTCTTTCATTTATTTTAAATCGCGAAAGACCGGCGATTGTTTTCTTTCACAGCCAATTTTGATAATTTGCCCAAACAGAAACTAACTTTTCGATGACTTTCTATCAAATGATATTAGCATACGAGAACGAATGCAGTGACTTAACCAGGAGGTTGTTTGTTGATGATTCTGTGGTACGAATTGTCACCAACAAGCTTTAAAATAGAAAATCTACTGCTAATTTATAGAAACCTTTCAGATAAAGATTTAATTGATGAAATATTATCTGTTGTGCTTTGCAATTTACGTTGTTGCTTATTCCAGATGATTTTTACATTAATTTGGAAGAAATAATTGAATAGAAAACATAATAAACGAGCAGATTTGTCCATGATACTCCACACTCGTAATTATCTGGACTTATAATTAAATTCTACCGTCCTCGCCTCAAGGACGGTTGGCTGAGGGGGGATGGTACCGAAGAAATTTCCCATTATCCCCGCAAGAGGGATATTTGGTTGCTAACGAGTGGCCATACTGACATTTGGTCAGTACCGATGTGACAACCGAGAGAAGTTGTTGTCGTCGTAAATACAACGTTGAACGTAACATAACAAAATATATAATATACTAGCGTAGGTAAGGATTCATTTATAGGGTAGGTAAGGATTCATATATAGCGAATAATGTTGTCGCTTGTGCTAGGAACCTGTCCCCTCCGCTCCTCAGTGCCCCTAGACAAGCGCACACACTTGCAACTCAGTCGCCTAGCATACGTAGTCGAGGTAACAGCTCGGCACAGATTTTAGGAAATACGTAATACATCTTATATGATTTTTGTCCTATTGATGGACTTTAATCGTTGATCATTTCAAACTAAATACTATTGTCGTGTATCAAGCACAGAAAACGACCGTAATTTAAAAGGAAAATGACGAATTCTAAAACTAACTAGAACCTCTCATTATAAACTAACTAGACTACATCTGTTCATTTTCAAATATCCAATATATTAAATGTTCAAATGATAATAAGCGCATAACAAATACTTACATGTTTTCTAAATCCAATTAATGGAAGTTTATGGTAAAATGAATCGTATTTGTATTTGTAAAAATTCAGTTGAATATATTATTATAATAAATGTTCAAATAAGTAGCCATTTGCAGTACTGCCTCTACCGTAGTATCATTTAACTTCTTAGTTTATAAGAACATAATTAAAAAGAAAGCTATTCTACAGTATAATTTCGAGACAAACAAAGCAAATCAAAAATAACCAAGGAGAAAAGATCTGAGGCAAGGATGTCAATTAAAGAAATAAACTACGGGTATAATGTGTGGCTAGAGTCCAGCGCGTCATAACGGGCTAACGGTGCAGCACTATACACGTTGCGACACTGAGCGGCTGTACATACGGACTTTTAATTGTAACAGTGGAATATGTACGTATGTGCATCCTGGCGATTGTGACTCAGCGCCCGCATCCCCCTACTACGGTTACACTCGTCTCACCCAGCAGCGTATGCCTTCGGTGCGTTAACAGAGGCAGTAGGCATAACTTCGTTGGGACAGAGAACGATTACGAAACTTACGTATTATGTATTCGAAAATTATGTTGAAAATGAGTTCTCATATTTATGTTGTTGTTGCTAGGAGGCATATACGAAACCAAAAAGTAATTCTAAACAAGAAATTAAAAGTATTCCGATGAAATAAAAGAAAAGAAAAATAAATACTCTACATAACTATGTACAAAATAAATCAAAATTCTAAACCGCTCTACGGCAACGTTACTAGCTGTATCTCCTCTCGCATCCGCCCAGACTCTGTCGCACGAACTCGTGCTGGCGAATATAATCGATATATGCGCTGTTGTCGAACTGTGTTGTTTTTCTTTCCTTTTAGTTTCGTATATTTCGCATGTTTTTGGGTATATACATAGGTGATGAAAGTAGGTACTTGTAAATATCTTTTAGAGTAGGGATAGAACAAGGCATCATCATCATTATCACTAGGCCATTAAATCCATTGGATTATGGCTAACGCTTATGCGTTTAACATCATTGGGGTGGATTACTCCCCTTGTTCTTGTTTAATTCGCTTATAGTTTCTCCTCGAAGTTCTTCTTCTATTTCTTTATTTTTTATCGCTCTTCTTTCTTCTTCTCCTTGTAATATTCTTATTCTCTCTCTATCTTGTATATTTTTTTTTTGTCCTATTATTACCCTCAAGTAGCTAAATGAGAAGACCGCTTCAAATGTATATCTCTATGTTTTTAAATAGTTTGTTGTTTCGTTTTCATATATTTTGTTTTGCCTTCATTAATTTCTAATCCAAATTCTTTTGCGGTGATTTCCAGTCAATTGGTTGCTTTTATTAAGCAGTCTTTATTATTTGCTATTATCATTACGACGTCTGCATAAGCTATCGCCTGCATCTAGGCAAGAACAAGGTATATTAGGATTTTGACTAGAAGCCTATAATAATTCTTTGTTCATTCTGTAGAATGTATAGATTTTTTCATCACTTTCCACTAGTTCTCTTGCTGTTACGAACATTATGGAGTTAATATTTCTTTCTATATACGGGTAACCCACAATCTCCTCCTCTTTCTGGCCCAATATCTCCGATTTTAATAAAAAATAATTGCTTCGTCCTCATCAATTTTGCATTATACTGAATAATCGCGTTTATTTTCGGTCGTTTTATCGTCTCCTCATATGCGAGAACGCAGTATCCAACCAATTTGCAACAACGTCATCGAACAGTTTCGTCTTCAATCGGTAGCTTCGTGTGCCACGGGCCTAAATTGCAATAATCTCCGTATGAATTCGATATTCGTGTTTCGACTTACTATGTTTAGCTTACGTCCGTTTACGAATCTGTCTAAAATAGTATAAAGCAAGGTTTTATGTCCAGATAGAATGTTAAAAAATACGCGTGCTACCGTACCCATATATCACAATAATTATTACTGCATAGTTAATAGACACGCACGGATATTTGAAAAGGTAATTCGCACACAGGTATGTATCTATGTTAGATATTCATTCGAAAATAGCACCGTAAATATTTACATTGTAGTCGCGTAATACGTATAGCGTATAAATATTTAAAATTAACATAAACAAGTTTATTATTCCAATTTAAGAACATATATTTATTTATTATTTAACGTAATTTAAGAGTTTCCTTATTGTGTTGGTGGTCTATTCTTCGACGGTAATAACCTATCCACGTTATTGCTCAGGATAACAATGATAGGAAACGTTCTTAGATCATGAAGTAGGTTTACATGGTTTGGCGTGGCGCCAGTGTTTATTGCTCATTTATAATGATTGTTATGAGCTTCTTGATCGATAGTAAGCTTAGGTAGGTAGACATATACGAAGACTTCTTATAATTTCTATGTAGGAATATTTAGGAAATTAATAAAAAAATAGAATTTTTGTAAGTTACCTCGATGAAAGCTTGACCAAATGTCATCAAATTAATTGGCGTCCCTTCACTCCATTATTTTAATTGTTTTGTCCACAGCAAATTTCGATAATATCTTCCAAATGTAATTTAACGATGAATTTTGATGAATTAACTTATTTATTTCCAAATAGCATAATGGAATATGTAATAATGCGACTGAATTCATGCTAATCTTTAATACAGAATAGCATCGACAACCAAACAATACTAAAACTCACTGACGTTCTAAACAGAAACATTACGATAGATATTTAATTTACGAAATTATGCTCGAAATGCCTCAGAATTTACACTGTTGTTTATTGTAGGAAGAAATTGTACAGAAGAGTAGTTCGTCCCCGTTATCCCACATTTGTCGTTGGCTGGACTTAATTAAATTATTTAATACCTACACTCCGTAAATCGTAGGCTCTGGGAGGAGTAGAGGCTTTCGAAAAAGAGCTAGTATCCGCCAAAGGGAATTTCACATAGACCAAATGGCCACCCTATACGTGCTCGTCGATGTAAATAAACGCCACGTCAATACTTACAAAAAACATAGAAGCAAACATAGTAATATGGATTAGAGTGTTATCTTGTTGGAAAATAAGCTGGTGATCATCACTGAGAGTTATAAAGGGCAATAGGAAGCTTTCTAACTGCTCCGTATAGGCAACGGCATTCATTCTATCTTGAACAAAGGCAATTTCGGATTTAATATTTCTTGTAAGTGCCGCCCAAATCATCACCAATCCTCCTCCCGAATCTTAACCTATTGTCAATATGGCGTTTTTGTAACTGTGGTTTTTGTATGCGTTCTTGATATTTAAGAGTGCTTGAATTTGTAGTTCCTGTTAAAACTACACGTTTTACAGTTGGTGAAAACTTTGCGGGACGTCCAGATCTTCTCTTTTTGTCATACTTTTCCATCCCTAGCATTAGAAAATTTTTCACCACTCTCTATGATCTGTTAATGGTATTGGCTATCTCCCTTTGTGTCTTTCCACAACTCCTTAAATCAACAATTCTTTGTTTTTCTATTTCGTTCAATTGTTTACCACGAGGTATGTTTAACTTTCCAACTTTAAGACTATAAAATACTTTTAATTACGTTATTAATTGACTGACAAGCACAATTTCTTCTAACACACTGAAAAACAAGTCTTTCTAAATCAACTTAAAATTGATACTGAGGTTACTAAGTGCTTTTTTAATAAAAAAAAAAAACAGTACTGCAGAATCAGCAAAACAAACCCGGAAAAATTCTGCTTGCAGTAATTTCGCTGGATGCTTGTGAAATGTATATTGATGACAAAATGTTTAAAGCCGTTATAAGAAAAGTAAATGATAAAATGTAATTCAGTCTATAATTATTCACAGCACTGGATTGGTTATATTGCCATCCTTTTCTGTTACGGAGATTGATGCCAGATTGATGTTTGGTTTACCGCTCTTGTCATTTGTCAATTTTGGTTCATCCTTATATATATGCTATTCTGTTTGTGTTTCTCCCAGTTTTTATTTTCTCGTATTCCGTATTTTACATCTAATTATTTTTTTTTAAACTCATGATATCATCGTTAGCGTTGTCGATTGTAAATATAATGAGAAAAATTACATATACGAGGTGTGGCAATGAAATAACCAGATTGGTGCTACTATCGGCAAACAGCGAGCACGCCACGGCAGGTTTGAACATGTCTGTGCTTGTAGATGCTTCCCTCACCCTGCGCTCGATGGGCACGATTGCACGCCGCTCAGTCTCGCTGCAATCGTCCGTTCAAGTTCTTACGCTAGCGTCGCGTTGGATACGCGTGGAATTGTCTACGTCCACTGGGTCCCCGAAAGTCAGACAGTCAATCAATATTATTACGTGGAGGTTCTAACTACCCTTTGTGAACGAGTGAGAAGACGAAGACCCGATTTGTGGAAGAGCAAATCCTGGATGCTCCACCAGGCCAATGCGCCAGCCCATTCCGTCCTGTCTGTGAAGGCGTTCTTTGCGAAATCCGGCATCACCGTGTTGGACCACCCACCGTACTCGCCCGACCTGGCCCCCTGTGACTTTTTTTTGTTTCCTAAGGTAAAATCGGAGCTTAAGGGGTCAAGATTTGACAGTGTGGACGCGGTGAAAGCGAAAGTGACGGAGGTTCTCAACAAGCTGACAGAAACGGACTTCCAGCACCGCTTTCGACAGTGGAAAATTCGTATGGAGCGTTGTAGGGATCGGCAAGGAGAGTACATTGAAGGGGATAAACTTTGTAATGTAATTGGTGATCAATAAAATGTTTTGTAGCACCAGTCCGGTTATTATTATCTAGTTTCATTATTAACGATTCTCCATATTTGTCGTGATTCATTCTTTGATTTGCGTTTTAAATTTGTATTATAATTTCTTTTAGCAGTATCAAGCATTAATTTGTACTTTCTTTTCTTATCTTTGTACATATTAACCGATTCATTATTTGTTGACTTAATCAACCAAGATAAATCTTTTAGAGATCTACTTTCATTAATAACATCTGCAGTTATTCAGTTCTTTTTTACACTTCAAGGACGATCCTCACTAATCACAGGGCAAGTCACATCGAGATACCAGGTAAATATGTCAACAAATGCCTGAAGTGCCTCATCTGTATCATTAACATTATAAACATCATCCAAATTTTCGTTGGAAAGCAAACATTTGAGCTGATTAATGTTATCGTCTCCAGTTAGTCTATACTGAAGTGTAATCTTGTCGTTATATGCTACATCAAACCCATATTCTATTGTGAGCACCTGAGATAGGCGATCGGCAATATTTAAATCTTTGATCTCAGAATCCCAGTTTGAATCAATATTATGTAATATATAATCAATACCTGTAGCTGATATTGTACCACTTTTGTTCACAAATATTATTGTTGCAATAAGTAACACAAGTAAATATGAATTTGTTGTAAATCTGTAAATACTTGTAAATTATAATGTTTAAATAAGTAAAAGAAAATAAGATAAGTTGTAGTATTATTCTTTAATTTTTGTTTAGTACATAACCTATAAATAGAAGACATTTACGTGTCACCACGTTCAAAGCGGCAATATACAGAAAATTAAGTGCCCATACCGCTGTGGCAACGTTGCATACGATCTCCATAAGAGCAAAATTCTTTCTGAAAGTGGAATGGTATATAGATCATTTCACTGACAATAGTACTTGCTAATACATTGGTCTCATATATTATTGTAAAAAATTAAACAAACTTAACTTTATCTCATGGGACGGAACGGCCCTGGATAGAATGGATTAGGGTTCCGTTCCGTCTAGAGTTTCTAAAAATTGCATTCGCAAGACTAACTGTGAAGAATGGTCAGCAGAGAATATTGAGCAAGCTGTAGTTTCTGTTTTGAGCCAGGGAATTGGTCTCGGCAAAGCTGCTGTACAATTTAGTGTACCCAAAACTACCTTACAGAGAGCCGTTAAAAAGAAGCAACAAGACGAAGCGTTTACTATTGATAAGTTCAAAGGAAACTATAAGTGAACAAGAATTAGAGTTAATAACACTATTTGAAGTGTATAGAGGCAAGACTATTCGGTCTAAACTGTGTACCTCTGGTTGAGCTATAGCTTTTCAGCTGGTTGAGAAAGATAAACTCGAACATGCGTTTTGTTTGACCGTCTGGATGGTCGAACGATTAGCATACATGCCTTTCGATCTGAACGACGCGGGTTCAAATCTCGATCGCGACGGTTGGTTTTTAATTACGGTTGAACACCGGGGTATCCCTTTCTCTCGGACAAGGACCTAGAACCCTAGACCTCGTGTCCATGCGATGTTTGGCATCTAAAAAATCCCTACCGGAGGTTGGAACACCTCTAAATCCCAATAGGGGCGACTAATGAACATAGAAATCAATGCCTAAAAGTGTGTGATGTATTCCGTAACCCGATGCTTGCGCCCAATAACACAACAACAATAATAAAAATGAGTTTAATAAAGAAAGTAAACGGCTGGTGAAGAATGGACGAAGGAATGCCTAGGAAGGTACTCAGAGTTAAACATTCGAAAACCAGAAGCAACATAAAGCTCATGTGCAATAGAATTCAACGGAATTGTTTATACTAAATTTTTTCAACTTCTTTTTGAAGTCATCGATAAGTGCAAACTAACAGCTGACAGTAATCGAAGTTGAGGTTGTCAACTTCGACTACATCATTTCCTAATCTATTCAAACTAATAACTAGTGAAATACAAACAGAAAACTTGAACTAATTATTGAACCTATGAAGAAGAGAAAAAAATAACAATAGTAACGTAGGAAGTGGTTGAAACTGTGTTCTCCAGAGAAAAGAAGTACTGACAAAGCAAAAAGGACTATAAATAGAAAAGGAAATATAAGAAATAGAAAATCACAACATCAGAATCTAGTGAGGAAGAAAGCGATATTGAATATCCTTACTGTAAGCAGCTCTATCCAAATTCTGTAGGTTAGTTAAACTGTAGTTCTGGTCATAAATGAGCACATATTCGACGACCATGAAATACATTACCGTTGTGAGTTTTAGAAAACCTCCACTCAATAGACTTTTCAAATTTAAATAATTTATAATTTGATATAGAATTCAAATGCCCCATCCTGCCCTGATGCTGGGGAAGAATGGATCAATCTGCATTTCCTTAAATTTTCAATAGCATTAATGGTATGTGGACTGATTTATAATATTTTATTTCACCATCACACAAAGATACGTACATATAATACATATAAATACTTGTGTATGAATTTTGAATCATTTTAAGGTTTACTAAAATTATTGCAGCCTTTCAAACTCTAAAGGTTCCATTTTACCCCGGATACCCCTAATTTTACAATTATGGTTGGCACATCTTGTATATGTAATATTTAAATAAAAATATTCATACTTACGGATGAGATTAATTTTCTGTTGATATCGGCATATTGATTAAGATTCATAACAGGTGGATTTTTATCAATAGCAGTCAAAAACATCTGCACTTCTTGCCTAGTTCTACTATTAACGGCCATCAAATTAACGTTCAGCAGCCTTTCTCTAAATTCGGGGCCCATTTTTGATGACGTATGATGGGCTTCATTGCATATGATGTACAACAACGACATGCAATAAAACGCAATTAAAAATAATCCAGCTTCTTTGAACGATAGCCCATGATCCATAATTTCTGTCAAACAACCGTAACTTGCAACAATTGTAGTCATTAAGATTAAGATGCAATACATCCCATACATTCCACTGTAAGCTTTACCAAACTGCTGCATCATATGCGATAAATCAACCCATAGGTCTCTATATTCGGCTAATTTGCTTGCCGGATCAGCCGATTCTAAAGCATTGTGTAAATTTTGCGCCAAATCCTTAGCAACTCGTCCCTTTGCTGTGCAATTTATAAACCATAACGAGCATAGGCAGTTGAGCATTGCTAGGATATGATAATAGCCGAAAGTGTGCCATAACTGCATATCGGGTTGTAGGTAATATTGTGCCAACATTACAACTATTCCCAGTACCCATGAGAAAATACATAAACTGTACGTAATTAGGCCCAATTTCTTAAATACTATTGCCGTTCCTGTGACTTGATAATATTTTAGCTGAAACATATGAGTATTACTTTACCTAAAGTTAAAATTGTTTAAACGCCGAAATTACCTGAAAATGGGTCCACATATTTTTAAAGTTTGCTACATCGTTCCCGTTGGTCCAGGCTGCGATCGGTAACAAGAAGTGTGGAATTAATATACTCAAAAATATGATGCTGTAGATGTATTCGTCGAAACGTTTTCCCTTTTGCAGAACCAATAATAATCTCTCTTTGAATACTATTGTAACGAAGATCGTTTCCGCAAGGAAAAGAAAATATGCATATATCATGACACCAGAAAACCATCTACAAGAAAATATTTAATTTGTTTCTCAGGAATATCAACGATTAAAAAGGGAGATTAGGAGGTTACAAAATGGTGATTAATTTTTGGAATTATACTTATTATGTACTTTTGTTAGTTTATCCACAATGTTAATAACGTTTTTCAAAAGATTGTGTATTTTTAACACATTGTTACCCTCTGTGTTCATAAACGGATACCTTCTCAAACGAGAAAAAAGCATCTATCATACTAACTATTTTAGTGGAGTAATAACACTAATATATATTTGTGAAAGTAACAGCACTTTAAGCCACTGAAATATTTTGTTAAGCCAATGCATATAGAGAGTTTTGAATCAAATACATATAGTAGTGTCCGAATATAACGAACCGCACTTTTTACGACTTCATTACCAACAACAGATTAATCAATAGTTGTTAAAGATGATTTTTGCTTCATCCACCATTGTGAAAGTGGTAATTCGTCATCAGAGTCAAACTCATCAAAAGAAATACAGAAACCAGCATGTTTGAAACAAACACTGATAGTTTTCTTCGTAACTTTTTGCCAATGCTTTACGACTAAAATTTATTACATCCAGTAAATTTATACAGGGTCCGGCAAAAAAATTCCCGTATTTGAAGAAGCCGCTGTATGAGTTGTAGTGGGGGTATTGATGTGGAGGGAGTATTGTTTGAAAGTGGTGTACGTGCCATTTTCAGTGTGCGCAATGGCTTGACTCGGTGAGCATCGTGCGTTTGTTGTGGAGGAATTTATTCGTAACCCTGATAAGAAAACTATCAAAATTTGGGCGTCAAACTTTAGACAATCAGGTTAAGCACTGAAAAGAAAACCTATTGACGACTTCGGACTGCAAAAACGCCAGAAAATGTGGCGCGCGTGAAAGCGTCCGTCCAACAACCCCCAAAGCGTTCAGCACTTGAACATTCAGCTGCCCTGGGATTGTCTGAGAGGAGTGTAAGAAGAATTCTGCATAGAGAACTTCATATGCACCCCTACAAAATGATGGTTACCCAGAAATTAAGTAATAGAGATTTTGAAACTCGCAGAGCTGTGTGTGAGGAAATTCTTCAGAACATTCCCCCTGGCACTTTGTTTATTTCTTCTGATGAGGCCCATTTCCACTTGTCAGGTACTGTAAACAAACAGAATTTTCGCTACTGGGCTGCAGAGAACCCTCGGAAACTTCATCAACGACCACTACACAGCCTCCATGTGACAGTTTGGTGCGCCGTTGCCGAATTTGGTGTGTGGGGACCGTTTTTTTTCGAAGAAGGTGGCCTAACGGTAACAGTTAATTCAATTCGTTACTGTCATATGATAGAGACCTTCCTCCGACCTAGGTTAAACCAGTTTGTTGTAGACCATAAAGAGCAAGAAGTCTGGTTCCAGCAAGACGGAGCCACAGCTCACACGTCTCGGTGTTCTCTGGAAATGTTGAGGGAGTTGTTTCCTGGACGTCTTGTCTCTTTGCGAGGAGACATCGCCTGGCCCCCAAGGTCGCCTGATTTATCACCTTGTGATTTTTTTCTTTGGGGACACTTAAAGGCTTAAGTGTACAAACATCGTCCCACAACTCTACAAGTACTTAAGGAGGCAATCACCCAGGAAGTGGCAGTCATTCCAAGAGAAATGGCATGAAGAACTATGGACAACTTCCGGGAAAGACTTCGTCAATGTGTCAACAATGGAGGACGTCATTTACCGGATATAATTTTTAAAACCAAGTAATGTAAAATGGCATAGTATTCATTGTTCACAAATAAAAGTATTTTTCCTGTATCTTTCTTAATTTCTTTGTAACTACCTTTTAAAATTATGGAGTTTTTTTGCCGGACCCTGTAGAATAGATTTATCATTGATTTTTTTTTTTCATTGAATGAATTAAATTCATAAATAAAACATTTCGATAGTATCTTTTAAATGCGTATATTATTCCCTGGCTCATGGGCTAAAGCTTGGAGCTAATGTTTAGCAGCATAAACACTAATTTAATATTACGCAAACCTTTCTACTGGAGGATGTGCAGGGTAGTTGGCAACCCATAGAATAATTGTTCTATTCTTCAGTAATAACTCTTCATCCCACAGTCTCAGTTCTTCTATAAACAAATCGCCAGTCATCCATGCTTTTTCATTTGATTTAAAATTCACAGGAATTTGTTTAATGTGTTTGAAACGTGGTGGATTTTGTGACTTGCCTATCACTAGCAATTTCCTTTTTTCGCTTCCCGTTAAATTAGCGCACAGAAATAAGGTTAATCTGCCTTTGGAAGGCATATGAATCTCCTCTTCTTAAAAAAACGGTTTGTCTTAATGTGCAGACACATCATAAAGACACAAAATATAAAATTCAATACACATATGAATGTGATCGATGTTCTTATCGGTGTTGCCCTGGCTTTCCGAATATTGTGTACTGATGTAGTATCTAAACAAGTTCGCTTTAAACAGAAACGATTTCTGTTAAGACTCTAAAATTGGTTCGTATTATACGGAAGTTCGTCATAAGCGGGTTCGCAATAATAATAATAATAATAATAATAATAATAATATCTCTTTATTGCCATTTGCATACATATGGGTTGTACAACGAGTACATTGACTTTAATAAATAAATGAACATAATATTGTATTAATTCTATACAACTTAAAAGAAGAATGAGAGAAAAAAAACACAATGGTAACCCCAAGGCGAGATTCAGTTGTACCAGGGCAAAGTCCTGGCACTCTGCTCTACCAACTAACCTTGTGTAAATTAAATATTATGTGAAGCAAATGAAAAAAAAAACAATAAAACAATAACAAAATAACAAAACATTTACAAAAACTAATTATATAATATAAATGAATAATATAAATAATATAAATCTGCGATGCGTCGATCACAGCGTACCCTAGCGCATTCCCTGCACACATTGTTGTCTAAACACCAACTTAAAGCATCTCTGTTTAAATGTGCCGACATTCAATTCCCAAAAACCCGGCGGAACCCCGTTGTATGATTTATAAAGGTGGTACGTGAAACTTCTTTCGAAAAGCGACAATCTGCGTTGCGGAGTGTGAAGGAGGCAATTAAATCGCCTGTTAGGATTATGAACTTGAAATCTATAACGCACTCGTTCATACAAATATTCTGGATGTTTGTTCGCATGATTTTATGATAAAAGATTAGGGATTGTAGTTGTTGTCGGTTATACATCGACAACCATCTCGCTTCGGTTTATTTATAAGATATTCTTTCATTTCTCCGTATACCATAAATGAGCCTTAGGCAAGAATTTTGTAATTTTTGTATTCTGTTCGATGTTTCCACGGGATGGTAAACAGATATACAATAATTGAATTGGGACAAAACTAAATTTTCACACAGTTGCTTTTTTAAATTTAAGGATAAATAATGTCTATGTGGGTAGATTTTCTTTAAATGAAAATAGGCAGTTTTTATATAATTATTTATTTGATGACAATACCGAAAAGAGTTGTCAATAGTTAATCCTAGAATTTTACATTTATTTACAATTGGCAACTCCTGATTGTCTACAGTAATTTTGAAAACATTGCTTAGAAGTTTACAAGTGTGCTTCTTACCGAAAAGTATAGCAGAAGATTTCACTGGATTTAAATGCAAAGAGTGTTCGTGTGAAACAGTATGTAATGCACGGAGATCCTCATTTAGTTGATTTATAACTATCATGTGATTTTGAGGTGAGAAGGAATGATACAGCTGCGTATCATCTGGATATACGAGCATCCTACAATGTTTTATTTTACTGAAAAATGATGATGTATAAATGCAATAAAAGAATGGGCCGAGTATCGATCCCTGGAGAACACCCGAAGTTATAGGAAGACTATCGGAAATTCTTTCAGTAATCTTCACACACTGATATCGATTGCAAAAATAACTCTTCAATAGGGAGAGGGATCTAACACCCAATCCAAAGTGACGCAAAATAACTAACAGAAGCTCATGATTGACCGTGTCAAAAGCTTTACTAAAATCGAGTGATACAAGCGCCGTGATTAAATTTGCATCAGTGGCGGTAATGATATCATCAGTTAGAGCTGCAAGCGCGGTAGTACAGCTGTAGCCGGTTCGAAAGCCAGATTGGATGGGTGGAGTAATATTATGCGCTTCTATATATTGGGATAACTGAGAGTGCAGCACCCTTTCAAAGATTCAATAGTAGGTATTTTTTAATATTACTTTTATAGCAAATATAACGGGACCCTCGGTTTTGGTACGCAACAATCGGTAGTTCGCTTTAAGCGAGTTCGTTTTAGCCGATCACTACTGTATTTATTTAAGTCAAATAGATGGCAAAGAAAAATCTATTCTTTTTAAACTAATTTCTTTAAAAGAGAAAACTGTATTGTTGAATCAAACATATTATGTATATTAAATAAAACAGATACGAGGTAGGCGCCATAAATTTCCGGCAGGTTCGAGCGCGTTCAAACTCCGTTGCGTTATAGTTGCACATGTGCGAGGCCTACACTATGCATATAATGGCTCGAAGAGTAGTAGTTTCTAGTAGCCAGCCTGACAACGTGACTAGTGCATGAAAATATCTCAGGTAACGAAAATTGAGTACCGCGCGGTCATTAAATTTTTAACAAAAGAAGAACATACGCCTAATCACATTAAACAACGTTCAGACGGCGTTTATGGTGATTTATCTCCTTCATATAAATATTTCCGTTTGGGGCAAGAATCGCTTGAAGATGATGACCGCCCCGGTCGGCCAATTGAACTGATAACGCCTCAAAACATTTCAATTATTGAAGAAATTGTATTAGCAGATCGCCGTTTGAAAGTAAAGGAATTAGCAGCGATGTCTAACATTTCTGAAACAAGTATTCGCCGAATTCTCCATAACCATTTGGGTATGAATAAGATTAGTGCAAGATGGGTACCGAATCTTCTTTCTGCTCTCCAATGTGAACGTCGGGTCGAATGTGCGCGCTCGTTTTTAAACATGTGTGGAGACGACCCGAAACCGATTTTGGATTGTCACAGGAGATGAAACAATGGTATTATGATCCTCTATTCAAAAAGGAATCGATGGAATGGTGATGACCCGATGAACCTTGTCCCAAAAAGACATTTTGAGGGAAAAACTTTAGATTACTTTTACAAGGGTGTAGAACTATTAATTGATCGTTGTAATAATTGAAGTTAGGGGAGATTATATTGAAAAATAAAAATGATTATATTTTACCAAGTTTATTTTTTCTATATCAGGCTGAGAATTTATGGCGCCTACCTCGTATATTTTCAAATCAAACTGTTGAGGTTGTTTGTTTCAAGAGATCATATGTTTGAATCTAATGATCATGTCAAAAAAAGTATTTTTTTTAATTAAAAAAATGTATCTTTGCTATCATTTAAAATTAAATTTTGGTCGATTGAATACATACTTATTTGAGTCAAGAACTTTTTTTCTCTATGTAGGATTTCCGTAACCACAAATGCACGCACAATTATTGTCAGCCGCATGTAACAACCATTTAATTGAAAACTGGTTTTGATTGAAATTTTATAAGTGTTTATAATTACAATAAAAATACATGCAGAAGCACAAGTACTGAATGGATGAATAGGAATGTATACAAATATAAAAAAATCCTCACGCAAATTGCCTAGCAGACATATGGGCTTGTATATAGGAAAGTAACATGCTAATGTGTGTCAGGCGTATTGGTAAAAGTGAAACTGAAAGTCAACATGACCTACGCCAATAGTAAGTGATTTATACTATGGTTTACACCTGTTTCATTTAGCCAGCAATTTACACCGTTCAGTAGTACATGCTACAGTATAATGCATACATAGGTATAAAACTGTCGACTTTCTATATGCATTCCGGAAAAAATGGCGTATAATAATAATGAAATTTGAAAGTTTCATTTGTTTTAAATTATAAAACAAATTGTACGTATATGATTTATTATTATTTTATGTTTCTATTTTTATTATTTGTATTAAAAGAGTAATAAGAGAAAAGCAATTGTATATTTGATTTCTGAAATATTTATACAAGATATTCTTAAAAGAAATATTCTACAGCAGTGTCTATACAATTAAGAATGTTACAATTTTAATGGATTTGTTGTGATTACTCTAATTATAGCTGTAGGTACTTGTACGGAATGACATTTACAGAACGAATAATTTATTGCTACTATTACTTGTGAGTTATCGAAAAATAGCACAGCGTTGTAGGAAAGACGGAGAGTAGTAACAAAAAAGAAAACTACTGTCGGACCAAAAAGATAATTTATATTTTTTAAATTTAGTATTAACCTTTATTATTCCCAAAATGGGAACATGGTTCAAAACATTTTTCTTAGTATTAGATGCGATATTTGAAATTTTCTTTCACTTACAATTAGTAACATTTTACAGGCTGCTAGCTACTAAATTATCTTATTTGCAACATTCTTACTGACTTTATATTCCAGTTGTAAAATATCAAAATCGCTATTTTTAGGATTTTTGTTCATTTTCATTTTATATAATTTTTTACTTTTACCATCTAATTTGTGGTGATATGTAATTTACTTATACTATACGTCAAGGATAACAGATATTACCTGCCTTGTGGGTAACACCCATTTCAACTGATTTTTAAGAAAATGGAGCTGCCCTATTTTGGAACAAGAGAGGGCTTCTTACGATTGCAAATCTGATGGAAACGTGGTCTGTGTCAAATAGAACGACAATTCCATAATCACTTGCCTAAGTAACCACTACGGTGTTACACCACTTCAAAAGGCATCAAGACGGGTAATGGGAGAACAAAAAAAGGAAATGGCACAACTAAATTTGATAAAAAAATACAACGAAAGAATGAGAGGTGCTGATCTCTTAAACCGTCTCTGTTGTTCTTATCGGCCTAAAGTGAAATTAAAAAAATGGTGGTAGAACTTAGCTGTTGTGGCAGCTTATGGCTTTTACCAATATGCGATATAGGTGAATTACGACGACAAAATAACTCATCTGGGATTTGGGACAAACAATTGCGTTGTGTCTTTTAAAAGTAAAGGCAACTCACAAGGGAACATCCCGAACCCGTAAATTCCAAAAATATTGAAACTTTGTGGACAAATAGTCCTCACCCCAAGATGTTCGAAGCCATTTTCCTTATCGATTTTGATCGAGATTGATTTTCGGTTTTTTGAAAATAATTCGATAACGGTTAGACCAAATACATCAAAGTTATATACCAAAATAATCGTCTCTTTGAGCTCTACCACATATGTGAAAATAGCATAGTATTTTTACTTAAAAATTTGGTGGTGCCTTCGCCCACCCCTTCACGAATGAATCTATTCAAATGCCATACTATGGATGTTATACAGCCCTTCAAGCAGTTTCAAAAACGTACTTCACTTTTTGTAAAATAGTTATCAAAAAAATGAGGAAAATGATATTTAATATGTCGTCTTTAGAGACCGTGAAGGAATGTAACATAAATTTTGATGTTTTTAGATAGATATGCTTTAGAAAACAGAAATATAGATGAAAATGAATTAATATAATAATATTGCATGCCTTTCGGATGTCGATATTACAATTCATTAGTGGTAGAAAAATTTATTCAAAATAACATATAAAATGCATATTATGACATATTTTGTAATATATGGCTTATGTATACATGTGTATATATAATATATACACTAGTAATTACTTAATTTGTGTGATAATGCATTTCTTCATAAAAATGCTTAAAGCGCAAAAAACCGTTGCACCAGGAACACCGTATTATAGCACGCGAATTTGAAAACCTCCTGTGAAGGCGAAAGTGACAGGATTATCGAAACGATTTAGCCGGTCCGCAATATAACCACTTTTGTACCATGAATAAGCAAATAAATTATGATATTTTGAAGAAGATAATTGGTTGTGCACTAAAGACTGTAATTTAATAATGTTGTAACGCGTATGCAAATTACTATCGTAGTTGTATAAGAGTATAATATCAGATAATTTCCTAACAAAATTTTTCCAAACACGAAATCCATAGACGTCTAGGAGTTGTATCATACCAGTGGTTTTCTTTGGTATTGTGAGGATGTTCACATTATTGTCGGCTGATATATGGTCTTTTACTGTTCACTTGTTAAATCTTTCCCGGGCATTTTCTACAAAAAACTCCAAATATTTCAATTTTTTTCAAATTCCAAATAATTAATTATTAAGAGAGAGATAGAATAACAATTTTACCTTTGCAATAATGATATGTCAACACAAAACACGTAACGATACTCCACAACTTAGCTTCTATACGGTTATGACGAAATATTTTAAAAAATATCGATGCATTCTCTAAACTGTGAACTCGCTAAATGTAAGTTGATAACTGAAATATTTATATATACGTACTTTACTCTTTTAAATATCATTTCTCTGGTATTTTTATTTATTGATACAATAACCTAGTCCCCCTATAAACGATCGGATTCAAAGCAAAAGAATATCTCTATAATAGGATGGGAATTTCCAGGTAAAAGGGTTGATTTATGTTTCAAGTAATATGGCCAGGGACTGTACATGAGGTAGCGCGAAATTAGTGTAACGTGTCAAGCTTTAACATTTTCTGCATTTGTTTCTGAATTTCTATGTCATGTTTACTCCAGAAACTGCAAATGAACATAGCATGTAACGTTTCTGTGCAATTCAGTGCATTACAAAAGCAATTGTTAATATCAACAGATAAATTTAGTTTAGGTTATGACAAAGCAAATCATTGGCTTCAGTTGTCAAATCCTACACTAATTGCGCGCTACACTATGCGAACACCAGAAACCACTTGGATGCAATGTGCAAAAGTAGGACTTCAATGGCATATAGGCATATTCATCATTATAAAAAAAGACGTTAGAGATATAAATTATTATACGCATACAGGAAAAATACATCATGCTATTTAAAAAAAATTACGTCTCTGCTGTTTGTATTTGGCAGTTTGGTGTTCAATACTAAATACCCCATATACATATTTCGAAGGCGTCCTAATGGAATGTCTAAATGTATTTGCATCTTGGATTTTTTGGAGGTAGTACACGTATCTAAATTTAAGCGATTGAGGACAACATTATAAATGTCCCGAAACCTGCTAGAAATAGACATATGAAATCCATTGTTTGACGGAGAAATCAACTACGTAATATACAGCGTCTTCCATTTAAAATAAAGTAATCGCGTAATTCGCTACTTATGGATCGCCCTATATACATGAAAATATTTTTGAAAGATACCTTACTACCTCTATTACATAATTTGAAAACTTTGACCTCCTACGATTTACACAATAGGCATAATTCTACAATTCCAGAAGATTTGGACAAAGAGAATGCAAAAGCGACTAATATCACGTAGAAAAAATCTTCCTGGAAAACAAAGTTGACCAGTTCAAAGACACTTTCGAAAAACGATTTTATTGTATTTATTCTGAACTTTCTCAACGTGCACATACTTACTTTTTGCGAAGTAGCAGATTTCCTAGAGGAATAAGTAACCTAGCTTATTATTACCGCTAACAGATATTTATACACCTGTAATTGTATATAATTTCCTTCGATGTATAGGTAGCATACGATTATTTAATGCAATATCAACAATAATTATATACTGAAGTAATATTAACAACCTACAACTATCGAGGCCCGGAGTGGAAATCTCCCGGGGGCCCTCTTATTGGAATGATCACCATACAAAATGTCAACACAAATATATATTCAACATCTATTTAATTAAAACTAAATAAATACAATGAATTGGAAAATAAAAAATTTTAAAACTAAAGAAAAAACAATTTACATCTAGCAGACAAACATATACGAGCCCCGTCCAGCTTCAGTTGGCCCACACACAAAATTTGTAGTGTTATTGGCATTTATCGCTCAAGGAGGAAAACCAACCGCTACAATGTAATATCTAACAAGGGAAGGTCCCCAACACGAAAATTCGAAAAAAATTGAAACTTCGCGGTTAGGTAGTCCACTATGGCAGGTGTACAGCGACACTTTCGTTTTCTGCAAAGGCGCCGATTTTAGGGGTGAAACACCCCTCCAAAGTTTCGTCGATTTTTAGTTTTCTTGCAATAACTCAGCAATGCGACGAGTAAAAAATTAAAGTTACATATCGAAATATTCCTCGTTTCATTGCCTATCAAAATATCGGTAATTTGACCCCTTCATTAATAAAAAAAATATAGGTACCCCCTCCCCTCCTTAGGGAACACACTGATTTCAGATGAAATCACATCCAGGTTAAATAGCTTCCTAAACCGTATAAAACCCACCCAATTTTTTTTTCAAATAATTTATCTTAGGGGAGACTGTGGGCATATTAAATTATCAGTATGTTGTGAATATTTAAAAAGTGCCCAAAACTGTAGTTAAGCAATCTCCTGTAGCCGATGTAGAATGATATTCTTTTCGGCAATGGGATCCATTTTAGGGATGAAGCATCCATCAGAAATTGCATCGATTTTAAGCTTTTTCGATGTAACTCTGTAATGTGAAGCGTGAGACATCAAAACTATATATCAAAATATTCCTTGTTTCATTGCATATCGATATATTGCTAATCAACCCCTTATTAATAGATTATCTGGATCACCACAGAGATTTATGCGTATTTAATAACATTTTTATCTACTTATATGGATTTGCAAGGAAATTATATTGAAATTAGATAGATAGCAAACGTTTAAAATTTGAATCAGTGAAAGCCAGATATAGAAAGGTTACGTCTTTATCCCAATTGTATAGATGGGAATCTTCATTACAACAAGGTGGTACTAGACGAGAAAAACTAATACAAATATCGGACTATGTATTTAACAAATTTAGCGATGCTATGGACTCGAGCGCTATAGTTCATGATATGGACTTACGGAACTGGGCAATTGAAGCTAAAGAAAGTGTTGGCCCGGAAGATTTCAAGGTATCAATGAAATGGATAAAACATTTCAAAAGAACATATAAAATAGTATCACGAAAAATAAACAAATTTATTACTCGATCACATGGTACAGACAAAGCAGAACTTGAGAGAATTGCGTCAGATTTCATTGATATGGTAAAACCATATATAGAAACGTATGGCAGAGAAAATGTGTCCCATGCAGATGAAGGCGGATTTCAGTTAGAGCTACACACGTCTCACAAGGTTCTAACCATGTAGAGTCGGTAGTCCAATCTGTATCAGCTACAACGCATAGTTATACAATTCTTCCTATAATTTCGGCAGCAGGGCAACTTCTACCCCCATTGTATATTGTCTTCAAGGAACCTGGAGGCAGGTTTGGCCCTAGAGTTAAACAAACTTTATTTCAAGCCAAAAACGTTCGTGTAGCGGCATCGGCATCCGGTAAGCTTACGTCTGAATTATTCACAAATTGGTTTACTGATATATATCTGCCAAATACTGGCCCCAAAAGTGTGTTACTATTAGATTCATGGACGGGTCACTGCCCTTCCTCGTTGAAAAAATATATATCCAGTAACCAACAGAAAAACGTCCAAGTACTTACAATACCTAAAAAAACAACAGGAATAATACAACCACTTGATGTGTACGGCTTTCGTGTCTGGAAAGGATACGTCAGAAAATTTTCCGATCAAATTATGTTGGATAACTATAACGTTGACCTACATACACGAAACAACATCATTAAATTACAGTCATTAGTTCATAACCAACTGTCCTCTCCAAAATATACGAGTTTATTTGCATATTCATGGTATACAAGTGGATATGTAGATACGAAACCTGAACATTTTGAGCACCCTGTAACTTTTGCGTTTGCCACTTTCCAGGATCAGTACAGTGTCAGATGTTCAGTTTGTGGAGAGAGAGCACGAATACGCTGTTCATGGTGTAATGAAGCCTTTTGCTTTAAACATTTCTTTGATGAATACCATTATCATAGTTCATAACTGTATTACACGCATAAGTATATAATAATTTCATTACATTAGGTAATTCTGCATTATACTAACCTTTGTATATGTACTCTTGAATTATTTGTAATAGTACATTAATGTTACTACATGTACTACATTTTTAAAGTCGATATAGTAATTCGTAAACAACAACTAAACATGTATTCACTTTCAGTCAATTTAAATATATTCGCCTATAATTAAATCAATTTTTGTTTTAATGCCCACAGTCTCTCCTAAGATAAATTATTTGAAAAAAAATTGGGTGGGTTTTATACGGTTTAGGAAGCTATTTAACCTGGATCTGATTTCATCTGAAATCAGTGTGTTCTCTAAGGGGAGAGGGGGTACCTATATTTTTTTTATTAATGAAGGGGGTCAAATTACCGATATTTTGATAGGCAATGAAACGAGGAATATTTCGATATGTAACTTTAATTTTTTACTCGTCGCATTGCTGAGTTATTGCAAGAAAACTAAAAATCGACGAAACATTGAAGGGGTGTTTCACCCCTAAAATCGGCGCCTTTGCAGAAAACGAAAGTGTCGCAGTACACCTGACATAGTGGACTACCTAACCGCGAAGTTTCAATTTTTTTCGAATTTTCAGGTTGGGGACCTTCCCTTATAAGACAAAATATGCTATATAGAGGACTTTAGGAGAGATATGGGTTCAATGGAGCGTGTTGTCTCATAAAAAAAATATTTAAAAAATGTAGTTTTCGTGCGTTCCATTACCCAAGTACTGCTAACGATAATACTCATCGTTGGCAGTACTTGGGTAATGGGTGGCTATGGAAACAACGCTTTTTTTGACGGAAATTACGGTGACAGATGTTTCGATTGTAGAACAGTTAACTGATAGTGCAATTGTTGTCAATAATGTGCAGGGGAATGGCAATTTATTACAAAATTAGATCAATTATCATTAATTTACACAAAACCGGAAAATCAAGAGGCGAAATCGGAATATTACTCAGCATATCCAGATTCGAAATATTGTAAAATTGTACAAATCAAACTGTTCAGCTGCCCAAAATCCCCGATATGTGAAAAGGTCCAAATTAACAGACGCTGATAGACGAGCTTTGGCCAGAATTATCAAGTCTGATAGGCGTCCTAACTATGGAGTGTTGAGTGTACTCTAGAATGAGGTTATTGAAAGACGTGTTTGCAGGTCTACATGTCACTCAGAAACAAGAAACTTGGCTTTGGTACTTACGAGGTAAGTTTCATGAGTTCAATCCTAAGGGACAAAAGATAATTCGTTTTTCCCTTCGCGAAGACAAAATAAAAACCGTTATTGCCCCTAAAGCAGAAGCGAAGCAGGTTAAAATGGGCTAGAGACCATCGAAATTGGGAGTTGGAGAAGTGGAATAGTGTACAATGGAGTGACGAGTCGCGATTTGAAGTTTGTGTCGGTAATAGCCGGAGCAGAGTTATTCGCCAGAAACATGAAACTTATCATCCTGACTATCTTAAGCGCAAAGTTAAATTTCCATCTTCGGTAATGGTCTGGGGTTCAATGTCGGCTAGAGGAGTTGGAAAATTACACTTTATCAACGGCACTGTTAACTCAGACAAATATTTAAACATCCTAGAGGAGTCTTTGTTGCCTACTTTGGAAGAGAGCAGGATTTCTGGAAACGACTTCATTTCTCAACAAGACGGTGCTGCATGTCATACTTCCAAAAGATCCATAAAATGGCTTTCAGACCATGAAATACCGGTTCTAAAATGGGCTTCTAGTCCGGACCTTTCGCCCATCGAGACGTTGTGGCATATGAAAAAGAGGTTGCGAGCCAATCCTGCCAGGACTGTGCAAGAACTCAAGCAAAGGCTCCAAAACATTTGGGATAATTTCACTGCAGAGGAGTGTCAGGATCTAGTAAATAGTTTGCCGAGAAGAATGGAAGCAGTTATTAAAAATGAAGGTGATATTACTCAGTGGTAGAATGAGCTATATCTTAGAGTTGAAAATCTCAAATTTGAGTTTTTCTTTTTTCAGTCCTAATCAGTTCAAATTATTGTAATCAGTTCCGTTATTTTTGTGCAATATATTTTCAAACTGTTATTTGCAAAATAAAAATTGAGAATTATACCTCTATTAGTTTAAATTATCTTCAATACATGCTAATAACTGAAATTCTATCGGGTGGGCCAACTGAAGCTGGACGGGCCTCGTATTTAAAAAACTTATTAATCCACCATTTTTTATGTTTTATAAAAATGTTTTTAACTTTTCTATCAATAAAAAAAGCTAAAACTGTTGTTTGCGAGTTTTGGCTTCTGAAAGCTTCATCAAAATTAATGGTTTTAGCTATTGCATTTCCAATGGAAAGGATTGCCAAACCGTAAAGTCTTACTTGGCTCATTGTTGAGCGAAGAGATCTTTTAATCAACTTCAACTTTGAAAAGCTTCTCTCGCAAGCTGCAATCGAAACACATTCTGACAAAAAAGTCTTTAATGACAAATATATAAGTTAGGGACTGATTTTTGGAAGTCCATTTCCACAATAAACTATAACATTTTCAATACAAGACCACTTTTTAGCATCATCCTTTTCAACTTTTGCTGCTTGAAGATGACGTCTTAACCGTTTAATTTCTGGTAAGATTTCATTTTTTTCTATCTCTTCAAAAGTTTTCGTGTGGCTTGAAATCAACTTCGGGAGTTCTTCAATTTCTGTTTCAATAAGGGTGCGATGACTGAACGGTCGCAAATTTTTTATATATCTGTTGCACCGATTCTGTCCTAATTGTAAGTTATTGATTAAAGTATCGATAGACTGAAACATGTATCTTTTTAATTCTAGTTTCAATGTCAAGGCTTTATCTCTTGCCTCTTCTGCCGGCATCATCTTCTTAAACCTTTTTTCGCCCTAATTTCTCGGTGGGTATGCCCTTCACAAGTTGTTGTGGAAAATATTAACGCATTTTCCACCAGTTCGTCTCGGCTCCCTTCCAAAAAAAGGTTTTAAAACAACTAATTTTTGTACTATTTTATTCAAAGTAATTCATACACTCACATCTTATAAAATTATAGCATCAGCGCTTCCAGCATGAAGCAGCATAAACTTTTAAACATAAGCACGGCACATTTATACGTAATCATCCTCCCAGAATACAAGGTCCCTTTTTATATTCCTACAAATAGGTACTGAAGTTTTACGTATTTGCTGGGGTATGTATTTCACTAGTGAAGGTTTTCAATTAAATTATTCTGATCACTTCTATTTTCACAATTAATTTGTAACCAGATCTGTGATATACTTTTTAAAGTACATAAGGAAGTAAGTAATGCCGTAATTCATTAAAAAAATTGTAGGGAATTTAAAAATTTTTAGAAAATCTTTATTATTTGGTACAATCCAGGTGCTTTAAATACTCCTATTTTATATATTTTTTTAAGATTCATTATGCTAGCAATACGATCAGATGGATTTTTTGTGCTTAAAGGATACATACCTAAATGTTGTCCTTCCTTTTGCAGATCTTTCAATTGGCATCACACCCATTAGTTGGAAAAGGACCAATAAGCTCTTTGTAGTTTGATAGAAATTATCGAACTGATCTAACAATTCAGGGTCGGCTTCTTGGTCTCCTCCCTTTCCAATACTTCCCAACCCCGCGTCTGATAATCTCTGCGCTCGAATATTATTTTCTGTATTTCTTTGATGAGGATTTTTGACATGATAAACTGAATCACCGTCAACGTATTCCATAACGTTCGTGTTCTACGTATGTATGGTATGGTCCACAATGCTTAACTCTAGATGGTTTGGTGAAATAATTTATGGTTTCGCGTGACCCGAGACAATTATAGGAGCGCAAGGAATAATGTCGCATGTATAATTAATTATAGGTACATGCATACGGTTATACAGAGCATTGTTCGGTGATCAATCATATTTGTAATTGCTCTGTTCCCATTGTGAATAGTGAAAAGTAGAATTGAATTAAAAAAAGTCAATTTATCGTATCCTTACTTGTAATGAACGGTAATTATCGGCACTTCAGTATGACGGCAACGTAATTAATTGTGAAATAAAACTTTTGTTGGTTTATTTCTGAGACATTCATCTGGGGTTTAATACTAATGAATATTTTATAAATATTCATCTATTCTTATATTTTCTACGAGCTAGTGGCACTTGTCTCTACATACGAGGGATGATCATAAAATAAGGTTCCCAAAGTCCTACAGCAGCAATAGGACGTGTTAGGCGAAATCCGACAACACTGGCGTGTGCAGCAGCTCTTCCACTCTATATACGTACCACTCCCGTCTCGCTATGCCGCTCAGTATTCGTTAAGCAGCCGTCCGAGATGGGACTTCCGATCGTCACTACCGCCAGGTACGAAATTCGCGCTGTGATACGTTTTTTGAACGCGAAAGGGGTTTCACCTATAGACATTCATCGTCAATTAACCGAAGTTTATGGAGAAAAGTGGAAATTCACGATGAAGAGCGGAGCGGAAGACCATCAGTTTCAGAGGAAATCGTTGAAAAGGTCGAGAGCATACTGCTTAAAGATCGGAGGGTCACCATTCGTCAACTCGCTCTTCGGATTCCTGAGATTTCCAACATCGCAATTGAAAAGATTTTGACTGGCGGCAGAATTTTACGACACGGGAATACAGAAGTTGGAGCACCGTCTGCAAAAATGCTTGGATAGAAATGGCGATTATGTCCGAAAATAGCTTAAGTTTTTACCTTTAAAACGATGTGTAATGTTAAGGAAATAAAGAATGTTGTCTATTTTTAAAAAATATGGGAACCTTATTTTACGATCATCCCTCGTACATTGTCTTTAATTTTGCGAGCTTAATCAGAAATACTTTTTTTGTCACAAGCAAAATGCTCCGTGTCTTTTGGAATGAAGTTTCCTTGAGAATCAGAGAGAGTGAGAATGCTAGATCCAGAAAGTTCTCAACCCAAAATTAAAAAATGATGATGCTTTGTAGATTATCATCAACCCCAAAATGTATGGAAAACTAATTTTTTTTATCGGCCGAAAAACACTTTATCGGGGTGAAGAGACCCACTCAAAGATGTCAATAATTTTCAATTTTCGGCAAATACTGTTTAATAAGAGTAGACAGAAATAAAGTATTCAACTTCAATTCTCTTTTATGCTGCGAAATATATCCTAATACATCGTAATTTGACAATAAATTATTTCCTTGTATTCCCCCATTTCGATCAAGATATTATATAATTCTGATTACAGCATTTGCAAGATGCCATTATTGCAATAATAAAATCATGTGCATAGTGGAAGCTATTGCACTGATTGCACTGAACGAAAGAGTTAGGTAAATACAATAAAAAAGTAAGTTACTGTAACAATTTATTTATCAAAATTGGCTCAACGAACGAGTTTATCATTCTAATAAATGGCTGTTTATTATATCAATGAACACATACTTTCGCCGAGAGACATATTCAGTGCTGTTTTGGAGATTAGCAGCATAAACCGAGAGGCAAACGCAATTGTAGCAGCAGGAGATAGTGCTCAGAATCATGCTGATGACGCCGGGTAGGCGGAAACATGTTTATGTGTTAGCGCTATTTTCTCTGCTACATTGTTTTTGCCGGGAATGATTCCACCAATACCATGAGCTATATTAGCATTAATTTTTGGTTACATTTATTAATGTCTAACGAAAAGTCGCTAAAGCTTGTTTTGCTTCTCACAAAGTAAGTTAATAAACGGGTATTTATTATATCGATAAAGGTTTCAATTTGATAAACGTAGTTCATTGTTGTAATAAATTTATTAGTTAATATAATAATTGTTTTTGTTATTTTAACAAAACGAAGTCAATGAAGACGATTTATTGAATTAATTTTTCCAGTGTATGTCCAGTACAAGTATTTTATATTTATTTCTTTTTCTATTTATTTTTTTGTTAATTTTTATTTGTTGACAAACTGTAATACAATTGATTTGCAGCGTTGATTTCTATAATGTTGAGCAATATTGATAAATAATTGATTATCGCTTGTTCACTATATAAATCCGTGTTCGATAATTGAAATAATGTGAATCTTACTATAGAATGCCATGTGTCATTAAATAATAATGTTTACAATTCTAAATATCCACAAATACCGTAATAATAATAATAATAATCCATCACGCTACATTATACATTACTACATCTTATAATAAAACAAACATAGAACATTCCCAAATTATGCCGGAATGAAACATCGGACGAAAATGGCAAAGAATACCTTATTTTTTCCAAAAGAAATGTTTTCCTTGTTAAATACATTTGTTTTTCATCAAACTTCTTTATAAATGGGCGATTCTGATTTGAAAACTATTAAAATGTACAATTTTGAAAGTTATTTTTTGCTTACTTTATAGCACTATAGCGAATAAATAAGAATCAAAATTTATCACTCCGTTAGAGTTTGTGGTATTTCTTAAACACAAATCTATCTTCCCAAATACATAAATAGCACATGGGACATCTTACATAAATGCAAACAAAAGCGTATTCTGTATGAAGATGCACTAAACACTAAAATAGACTACGAAACATATAAAAACTACTCAAGAAATCTAAAGAATGAAATACAGAGAACAAAAAAGAACTACATTTCAAACTTCATAGAAACGGCTAGTAACAAAACGGAAACCACTTGGAAAGTAGTTAAAAAGGTTACCAATAAGGGTAGTAGGAATAAATTTTGCGTAGATGAGATTAGAAATAGTTTGTCAATGGCGAATAACACCGATTGTCTCTCACATGTTAACAACTGGCTAATAAAAATGTGCGAAAACTCGGACAATGATATTGAAGTCAATATGAAAATGATCAAATACATTGATCAGACTGTGTTTTTACATCCAACGTCACCTTATGAAATATACAATATAATTCTGAATCTGAAAAACACAGATTCGGTAGGACATGACGACATACCAACTAAACTGTAAAAGTATTGCGCTGCTGATCTTGCCATACCCCTAGCAATACTTATTAATAAAACTATAGAGACAAGCGTATTCCCTGATATATTGAAGCGATCAACTGTCACGCTGATACACAAGAAAGGCAGCAAAAATGGTATGGGAAACTATTGACCAATATCCTTATTGTCTAACATTTCTAAAATTTTTGAGAGTCATTTACAACAGACTATATGCCTTCATTGAAAAAAATAAAGTCCTAAACATAATGCAAAATGGTTTTGTTAAGGGTAGGTCCACCACGAGAGCAATTTATCAGACAATAAAGGATATTTTGGAGCGAATAAACAAAAATGAATATACTGTTGGAGTATTCATGGACCTAACTAAGGCTTTTGATAGCGTTAACCATCGGAAGCTCTACCAGAAGCTTGATTCAATGGGTATACGCGGGAGTGGCCTGAAACTAATTCAGTCTTATCTGTCTGATCGCCAACAGAGGGTTTCTTCGGAAGATAATACGGGAAAACCTATTTATTCCAACTGGCAGAAGACCGAGCGAGGCATAGCTCAAGGCTCGATACTCGGCCCGCTCCTGTCCCTACTACACATTAATGAGCTGCCATACCTGGTTCAGCACAACACAGTATTATATGCGGATGACACATCTGCTATAATAAAAAACAACAATAGGGTGGAACTGGAGAACGAATTATGTAGGACACTGGCCGCTTTTGACAACTGGTTCAGTCAAAATAGCTTACAACTGAACATACTTAAGACATCCGTTATGCACTTCAGCTACTTCAAACATCCTCTGCGATTTATATATAACAACAGCATACTTACCACTGACGAGGAAGCCCCTCTCCTGGGGCTACAGATGGATTCCCAACTCAACTGGAAATCTCACGTGACTCGTCTAGCTTCCAAGATCTCCACCTTTAATTATGCGTTACGAATGATATCACAGTACGTAACGTCGCAAGCCAGTTTGTCTGCCTATTACGCGTACGTGCATTCCAGGATTCGTTACGGCGTTGTTTTTTGGGGAAACTCCGTCGACGCTGCTCGAATTTTTTTAATAAAGAAATCGTGCATACGAAGTATCTGCCATCTGAAAAGGGGTGAATCCTGTAGAGACAGCTTCAAAAGACACAATATACTTACCTTGCCCGGACTGTTCGTGTACGAGTGTGCTTGTTTCGCCAAAGAAAACTATGAATTTTTAAAAGACCAACAGATTAATCATGGGTATACTACACGCGGTTACACAAATTCCAATATACTGTTGCCGCAAACGACTAAAGCTTTAGTTTCAAAAAGTGTCATACATCAAATTGCTTACTAGATACTTACCAGTATCTATAAAAACACTAAACATCCGCAAGTTTAAAACATCTTCGCCGGCTGCTAACAGAAAATTCCATATATACCATTAATGACTTTTTTAACATAAAATTTTAAACTGTTTATGTGACAAGTTAATTTTTATATGTAAAGTTTTACTAATTATTTGACGTGTTCCATACATTGCGATGTAATGAAGGAACAAATATATTATTATTATTATTATTACCTGCACCACAATAAATGCCCAGCCTAGCGATTAGACTGTGAGTGGTACCGAACATATGGCTATCGCCCAGCGTACATACCACACGTACTATATTCCTCATTTCCTGAATATTTTTGACTTGATATTTTTTTATATCTGCCCTCAATGTAGAGATACTCTCCCTGAAAACCGAACATTTTTGAAAACTTTGAAGATTGATTTCGGCGAGTGAAAATGGTTAATATTTTTGGGATTTTCAAATTGAGAATTCTCCTTTGTTTTTTACCATACGTGGTATTACCTTTTAATAAACAGTTTCTGACATATCTCTCAAAATCTAATAGATAAAATTAGTAAAAGCACTTGTATTAGTTCTGAAGATAACAAAAATTATTCAAACATCCGATATTGAAAATTCACTCTTTCTCTTCACAATATCGGCAGTAGAATCTTATTACATCCTATTAGATTAAAATCTAAAATCTTTCAGAACATTCGAATTACGTAGAAGTCTTAGCTAGAAAAAATCGATTTTACCGTTTAAAAGTAAGTCTCCTTGAGTGAAGACCATAAATGCGGATCAGTTATGGAGTCTCACCGATCAGAGTAATTAATTAAATTTATTGCAGCTTATCGGCGACTGCCACTTATATTATCTTAATTGGTAATTTAAGGACTATGATCTTTTATTTCATTTTTCCCAATTTCCTTAATAACTTCGTAAAGATATTTTTATCATAACGGTCAATTATCGCAACGTTTTAAATTCTAATTTATTAAAGTACGAAGGAATTGCAGTTTTATTTGTTGTGAATTGCACTTGTGCATTTTACGGTCTCATATTTCAATTAAGAGGAATACGAGTTGAAAGCTTTTGCCCTACTAAAATTAATTTATTGTTTTAAAATATTTTGAGTGTTCGATATCCTTGCTTTAGTTTATTGTTACTAATGGAGCCTAACTAGTAAGTTAGTTAATTAGATACCGACATTCGATGATTTGTATTCAGAACATAATTATTCTAAGTAGTTCTTGCAATAATATATAGGGTGTTCCGTTTAAAATAATGGAATTGTCATGTTTTCTTGATGGGAAGACCATTTTTGGATATAGGCATAATAATTTCAACACTGCACCCTTAAATATTATTAATTTGTTGACAAAGCCAGTTTATTATTTATTTGTCAATGGCAAGTGTTTGAGCAAAGGTTATGTGTAATAATGTGGGATCAGAAAACGAAAAGAAAATACACAGTATGTTCCATTTAAGACAAGCAAGCTACTGTTTGCTTCAATTACTTCTGCTATAATCAAATGTATGATGTCGTGATGTTAATGTCCTTATAGTAGAAAGCCACCATCTAACCAATTTGCCAACTCTTATACGTCCGAAAATTCGACTAACTCACAAGCAAGATGCGATGTTAGTTGCAAATACGTACCTTCGGAGTACTCCATAGTTCTCCTAAGTTTGTTGTTATTCGAATTAGGAAGTCGACCAAATTGGATAATTTTTGGGATTTCTAAAACGACTGGATTGTTATTTATCTATAGTGGAACTCTAAGAGAAATGTATTTTATACAAGACTAAATTCGTCCTTATAAGAAATCAATTATTGTGAACTTAAAAATATGTACCCCGCATGATTTTATTATCAAATTTGTAAGACGGCAGGAGTATATTCGTATCCAACGAGAGAAAGCCTTTTAACAGAATAAATTGAAAGCCTCACCACCAATAAACCAATTTGCACAAACGTTAGATAAATTGTGATGACAATTATTTAAGCTGTTCAGAAAATACAAGCTGGAAATAGCCTTGTATCAACTGAAACAAAAACGCTCAACAATGAAAAAAATTCCAGCAAAGAGTAGCCCTCTTTGGTGCGTGCTGGTACCAATGCTATAACGAAATTGGTGGCACAAAAAAGCCTTATCTTATTGTGATCGCCATTGCTTTTGATCAAGTCAAGCTTCCACTTGTCCTATGGGCCCTCTGCAGAAAAATTGACTTGCCGTATTGATTCCTTAATCCTTAAAGGATGTTCCAGACTGGACCTCTTGGATTATTTAACTAACCAAGAAGAACTTCAAGAACCATGCCGACTAAATCAGATGTCACGTGGTTGTGTTCTTGGGTTGAAATCTGCTGCTCGTGTTTAACACGGAAACAAGGTTAAGGAGGGCCCGTACTTTGATAAAAATATCATTTATATTATAGAAAAGTTTTCAATAATAGTGCTCAAAAGAACGTGTTTCATACAACACTGGATGGTAAAGACGAACAAAATAATTGTATATCTTCTTTCTGTGGTATTTTCAAAAATATCATTTTAAATACGTTTGTTGTCGGTGATACACCTAAAGGGGTATTGTATGTGTTGCACAGATTGGTGGACTATACCATTGGCGGCAGTGGGAATGAACTAAACAGTAGTGGGCATCGTTGTTGGACTATGCTCTAGCGACAAGCATAGTTAGTTGCACAAGCATTAGGTCTGTTCTAACAGGCGCCTATGACCGTACAGAGGACTGGTACTTGCGCATTCTTAATATGATGTAATGATAATAATTTATTTGTTGGATAAAATTGTATAAAGCGACTTTTCTTTAAACATATAATTCACTTTCCAAGAAAATAACTCACCGCCATTGTAGATGCAATATTAATACTGGGCCTGTACACGTGTTAATGCAGAGTTTCACATATACTGGGTGCTCCATTAGTGCGTCGGCGGAGTTTAGCAGGAAAACTACCAAAGATGGAGAAATTAGATTTTATGTATGTATATACCATACCATAGCCGCCCTCAAATTTTTTATTTAAAATAGATTACTAAACCTTTTATTAATCATGTTGATAGCCACTTAAATTACCTTTGCAATGATATATGATTATGTTCAGTTTCTACAATTACTTTTGGCCATATTCCAAGTTTTGTTAAAATTCTGACAGTTCCAGACTCTGACGTTTTAAGACCTAGCCTGAAAACGGTTGTAGTGTCGTGAATTACTCTTTTGCCATCAATTTAGAGGGAAACACTTTATATGTTTCAAGGTGGTGTAATGTAAAAATATATACAGAGTGCTAAATATGTGACGCAACATTTATCGAAATTTAAACGTTTCTTTTTCAATTTTTTTTAAATAAAAGTTATGTTTTTAAATATTACTAGCAATTTCCTTGTAAAATTACCTTCAAAATGATATCAATAACATAACATTTATTTCCAGTGTTTTTGAAGATATTTAGCTTTATTAAATAATTTTACAAAATACGATATGATATGTTGTATATGTACAGAAAGTTTCATTTCTCCATCTTTAATAGTTTTCACGTTAAATTTCGCCGACATACTAATGGCGCACCCAATATATAGGGTGTATATTAAACATACGGCAAAAATTCGAGGGGTTATTCCATGAACTATTCTAAGAATATTTTGTACTTTTATGATTTTTGAAAAGCCCCTTTGTTTCGAAGATACAGGCGAGAAAAATTTTCGACAGAACCAATTTTGATATTTTTGAAATTATTAATGTAGCCAAAATAAAAATATGGCGTACAACACTGGACTTACGGAGTATAAAAAAATTGTAAAAACCCGTTGTTACCTTTTAACAACATTCCGATTACAAAGAACGGTTGTTTTACCCACTAACAATAGGCAAGTGCGGACATAGAAAAGTAAATCAGTTAAAACGTGGATTTCATTTGAATACGTTTCGCGATTGATCATTTTGTATGTGTCAAATTTGTTGAGACTGATTGACGTGTATTTTCCGTCTTTTAAAACTTAAACTTTTGTTCGTGAAGTCCTCTATCATGAATCGCTATACGAACGCCAAGATGACTGACATGCATATCATTTATGGACTTGCTGATGGCAATTCATTAGAAGCTAGACGGTTGTACATTGAACGATTTCCTGATCGTAATGTTCCTGATAGAAAAACCTTCCAAAGTATTCATCAACGTCTTCATGAAACAGGCACATTGAAACGAAGTGGAGGACCAGGAAGGTCAATGACAGTAAGAACGGTAGAATTAGAAGAGAATGTGCTGGACATGATAGAGGAAAATCCAGGTACTTCTACTCGAAAAATTGCAAATACTTTGAATGTAAGTAATGGGACTGTTTGGAAACTTCTTAGGGAGTATTTGTTGTACCCATACCACATACAACATATTCAGGCACTTCTTCCTGCTGATTTTCCTCCACGGATTGCAATCTGTCAGTGGCTTTTGCACACATTGGTTCAAATCCCTCAACTACTGACACTGACTATTTTTACCGATGAAGCGAATTTCTCAAGAAATGCAATAAGGAATTTTCACAATAACCATGTGTGGGCTGAAGAAAATCCACATGAGGTACGTGAAGATCGTTTTCATCATCAGTTCTCGTTGAACGTTTGGTTAGGAATTGTGAGTGACTGGCTTATTGGACCGGTATTTCTATCAGGAAGACTTACCGGCGAGGTGTATCGAAACTTTTTGGAACAAACGCTACCTCTGTTTCTGAAGGATGTACCATTGGCAACAAGAAATGCAATGTGGTTTATGCACGATGGTGCACCCGCGCATTTTAGTGTGGTTGCTCGTGAGTTTTGAACAGCAATATACGGAAATCGTTGGATTGGTCGAGGTGGACCTCACTTATGGCTTGCTCGATCCCCGGACTTAAACCCCCTGGATTATTTCCTATGGGGCCATCTAAAGTCATTAGTTAATTCTACTCCAGTGGAAAATGTGGAAGATTTAAGGAATCGAATAATTGCTGGGTGTAACTCGATAAGAAACGACCCTGGTATTTTTGAAATCGTTCGGCAGTCAATGAGGAGAAGATTGGATTCCTACATTCTAGCTGGAGGTAGTCATTTTCAACAGTTCTTGTAGATTAAGAAACTTTAAATGTAATTTTTGGTAATAAAATGTTGGTTTTGTCGAAAATTTTTCTCGTCCTGTATCTTCGAAACAAAGGGGCTTTTCAAAAATCATCAAAGGACAAAATATTCTTAGAATAGTTCATGGAATAACCCCTTTTTGTCGTATGTTTAATAAACACTCTGTATACATATCTTGAAAAAAAAATAAAGAAAGACTTTCAATACACTCTCAAACTAATATAGGAAAGTAAACTTTTAAATGTACCTTATGGAATGTAGATTAAAATAAAGCAGTTTTGGAGAGAAAAGGAAAAAGTACAAAATAGATCGTTTTAAAAAATATAAAACAGTTAAAGGCAGTACGCCACTCCAGAGTAAATAAAGAGGAAGTTTACGCCCAAAAGTAAACTATCTCGTCACATATTTAAGTTTATTAATTATTCAAGATTATGTCTTTGGCTTTATATCGACTAAAGGTTCATATTGTTTGAGATAATTTAAAAAAAGTGAGAATAACCCAGCTTTCAGTCATTAGCCCCGATATTATCCTTTTTTCTATTTGTATTGCTATTTTACGTCACAGAAGAGATCAGGTACTGGCGAACTTAAGACAGACGCAAAAGATGTTTTCTAGCACTATATTTACTATTTTAAGTAGTACATATACTATTTATTTTTGGCTAGTAATTTTAATAATTTTATTCTTTTCTTTCAGCGTTATGGTGGCCATATTTTTAGGCGACCTATGCTGCGCTGAAACATCCCCTAATAGCGTAGTTAAAAGGAAATATCCAGCACGGGTAAGTACCGCACAGTAAAGTATCTAACACTTTAATTTTGTAATGGTTCTTTGTTCCACTTATGGTACAAAACGGATTGTACATGCTATAGAATAATGAGCATATAAAATATATTACCCACTTGTGCTTTCCCACAGTATTGTTAAATTAATCATCGTGTGTACGTAACCTCTCCTTATAGGCTTGCTTGATTTACGCTCTCCAATTAAACTCGATTTTCCGATATTTAATACGACACTAACAAATCCTGTCGGTACCGTTTACGGTGATTTACATACACATTTGTTTATAGAAAACTACATGCGACTGAAACATTAACAATTATAAGTGACAGATATATTCAATTACCTACCATACACAACACTGTTGCGTTCTATTAATACAATGAACCTGTAGAAAGAATACTGTTTGCTATTTTCAGGTGTACCGGCGATTTCTAAGATATTTAAACAACAAAGTGAGCAAATGATCTGCGATATGACCGCAGGTGGTCTTTGTTCTACTTTTAAAATATTTGCCCAATGTTCAATAGGAAACTGTTTTTCAAAATCACTTAAAAGTTCACTATTCTTACACTTATTATAAACGGCCTCTAAAGTATTAAAATCGGGATTTTTCTTTAAAACATCTGTCAACTTTTGACTAGCGCATAATCCTGGCGTATCATTTAATGTGTGTAATTTATTTTTTACACTCTCCACTATGTCTAATGATTCCTGCAATGACAATTCAGTACATTGTAGTTTTCTGATGGCATCTAGTAATACTGTATAATTGGTACATATTGTTGTTAAATCTTCTAAAAGTTGAGGAATTTGAAATTCTCTTTGACTTTCTCTAATTGCTTTGGATTCATTCCGATTAAATCGCATTATAACTGATTGAATTTGTTGAAAATGGATCAAATAGTAAGAAGCTAGTGTTAGCCAAGTTACCCCATCGCGTTAAAATTGGTTCAGGAGGTTCTGGAATACCTGGACAAAATTTACGAAATTCTTTTAAACGTTTAGGAGATTTACGAAACACTGCTTTAGTACTTCCAATCATCCGATCAACGTTTCCGTAATGTTGTCGAACAACTTCACCAACTAAATGCAAAGCATGCAACACGCAGGTTATATGTATTAAGTTAGGAAATATATGTTTTAAGGATCGCTCAACACTTAACATCGTTGCTGCACTATCTGTCACAATCATCACAACTTGATCTTGGGCAATTTTAAATTTTTTCAAAGCGTTCATTATCACTTTTTGAATATTTTCCGCGGTACATTGTTGAACACGTTTGCAAGCTAACAAATATCGAGATGCTGTGTTCTCGCTAGATAAAACGCGAGCTATTACATTCACAATACTGTTTTTCTTTATATCGGTCGTCTCATCCACGGTAATCCATATTTTTTTGGAACACAAATCACGTTTACACACATTTTCTAGCATCTCTTTCATTCGCGGCAAATGATTCTGTAATTGTGTTTGTGAGGGTAATGGGTACTTTGGAACGTATTGTCGCCAAAACGTTTTAAAAGCTGCTTTTCTCACCAACGACAACGGAAGATTACAAGAGGTAAACATAATTAATAAATGTATGAGGAATAGTGTATAAGGTATTTCAGTTCTTGCATTTCTCATATGCTTAATACCATTGACATGCCTCTGGCAATCAGTTCTGTCCAATACAGCCAAACGAACATTGCATATTAAGCAAAAAACTGCACTACCGTCATATTTTAAATGGGGAAAAAGTGACACATACTTATGTACATTAGTAGCAAATCTATTACGAGGCATTGTTTTCTTAGGTATGTAAATATTAGTTGTATATGAAACGATACACTAATTATGTACTTGGTATAATACTACAACACACAAAAAACACCAGCTATATTTTCAAAAGCGACACGTAAGTATATAACCTTGACCGTTCGACTAATCTCTACAACAGCTCAACCGGTACTAAAACGAAATCTCTCTCAGCGCGGTTTAACATGATTTATATTCAAGGTCGACACTACATGCCTGCTTCTCTACCGGTTTAGTTTATTTATGAATTTTTCGTATTCTTATATTAACCCGTAATACCGACGCCTATGCGAGTCCGCAAGTTTAGGTTACTCTAGTAATAAGGCAGTTCAATAAATTTAATTTATTTTGCAATAATTAACAGGCATTTATTCAAAGAATTAAACGCAGTGATAAATCGCTCTTGGCAAAACATTTCTTACACTCAATCAAAGAAAAAAACTCAGTAATGTTCCCACAATATTTTATTAAACTCTATGTATGTACATACATTGAAACCTAAAACTAAAATTCTTAACAGCAAGTATACGTACAAGTACAATATGATAATATGGTAATTAGAAGCAAACAGATGGTATACATAATTTAGTTTCAAGGGTAAAAAAGGAAACAGGACCCTCTCAACAATCAAATATTGTGAAAACATTACCAAGTGAGCTTTTTCTTTGATTGAACGCATTTATTCCATAATCACTCTTTTGTTCTATGGGGATTAGTAAGTATTAGATTAATTCCTTCTATAGTGATGATTTATAGTCTTCTTTAAAACCATTAAATATTTTGATAACTTATTAAACTTATTAACTTTACTGAAATAAACTACTACGTTCATAGGGAAACTGGCATTGGGATAGTGCATTGAGGCACAAGTACTTCATCAAAGAGACTTTTAGATCTTGCGAGATGCTGGTTTTTAAGATATTTATGTTTCCAGATTTACATCTTACATTCATATGATATAGAAAACAACTCTCATCTGTATTTTAAAAATATACAGGATGTTCTGAAAATTCTACTAAAGTTTCTTCTATGTTTTTTGAGTAAAAAAACTTAAGAATACAATTTTTTTCCTAAGCTTAGATTTCGCTCGATAGACAAAAAAGACAAAAAACTTCCACATCATTGTAGTGTGTACTTATATTCCAGATCACATTTATCGTGGACTACCACAACCTGTTCGTCAGCAAACTGTTAGGTATATGTCGTCCTATCGTTAATTTTGATCCCTATGCCTTGACATTTCCTTTTCAAGTTTTAAGTCCTCTTTCTATAAATATCTTAAATAGCGTTGGAGATTTGCATCTCCCTTGTTGTTCTGAAATCCTGTGGATAGGTATTTGCCACTTCTGATCTGTGTTATTGTTCGTATAGTTTTTGAATGGCTATCAGGGTATTGCTTATATTGAATTCCTGAAGGGTTTGCCATAGTTTCTTATTTGGTAAATTATCATGTACCTTGGCAAGGTCTATAAATAATACATGCACTTCGTCACCTCCTGCCGTTTTCTTTTCGATTAATTGGTTTAGTGTAAATACGAGAGTAAGTCAAAAATTACTTACACTTTTAGTTCTACAACTGTATTAAACAAAGATAGGTGTACAACAGATACATTATTTTTCGATATAGTCTCCACCTTTAGCAATGCACTTGATCCAGCAAACCATAAGCTTCCGTATGCCTTCCTAGTAGAAGGTTTTCGGATGGTACTATTTATGGTAGTCCCCCTGTCCAAGTAGTCGTCCAGTATAGCGCCTTTTTCGTCCCAAAACACGGTTAGCATCACCTTCCCAGTCGATGGCGAGGTCTTGAATTTTTTCGTGCTAGGGGATCCTGGGTGTTTCCATTCCATATTCTGGCGTTTCGATTCGGGCTCGTAGTGATGAACCTACGTTTCATCAACGATCACTATTCTGCTGAAAAATGCGTCGCCTTCCGCGTTGAAGCGATCCAGTAAGCGTTGGCAGATGTCCAAACATTTGGTTTTGTTTTCTGCGGTAAGCATTCGTGGTACCCATCGTGCACACACTTTACGAAATTTGAGTTCATCGTGGATAATTTGATAGGCAGAACCGTGACTGATGTTTAAAGAAGATGCAACCTCACCTATGGTAACTCGCCTATTTGCTATAACCATCTCTCGAGCTTGCCGAATGTTGTCGTCGGTGGTCGAGGTTGACGGCCCTCCAGCTCCCTCTTTTTGTGTTACGCTCGTGCGGCCACTTTGAAACATTTCGATCCACAAAAAACGCTTTTACGAGATAAAGCACTCTCCCCGTATTGTGACAAAAGTCTCCGGTGAATTTCAGCACCTTTCGCACCCTCTGACCACAAAAATCGGATCACTGCTCGTTACTCCTTTTTGGTGCAAACTAATAGCGGAGCTGACATGCTTATGCTGTTGTAGCTAGCAGACAAAGGACGCGATCGTGACTAAATTCCGCACACGTGACCACAGAGGCGCCAACTCAACGCATTTGCAAACGCCCGCCACTACGGTAACCTTCAAAGCTTGTTATGGCGAAAGTGTAGATAATATTTAACTTACCCTCGTATATAACCTAAGCATGAGCGCCCTGCTATAAACCCGCATTGTTGTTCGTCCTCGATTTTATTGTGCCCATATAATTCGCGTTCGCCCTGTAAATTTTATACCATCTATCCTTACTTATCGCAAAGTTTAAATATTTCCGGCTGTACAAGGGCAATGTTCATGTTTCACTTCGTGGTATTTATTGCCAAATTCACTGAATATTAAAATTAGGTTCTTAATGTTTGTTTAATTTTTTTAGATTTTTTAGGCAATGTGCTTAAATTGCAGTTTTTTATGTTGTTGATTTTACAATGGCCTCCGCATGGATCACGTAAGATAGGCATCAACGACCTAATTTTAATGGCGGTGAATTTGGCAACAATTACCAAGAAGTGGAACATAATGAACACTGCCCTTGTAAGTAAAGACAGACAAATTTAAAGGACGAACTGCAGAAGACAATACGATTTAAATTATTGTACAATTTGTTGCGCAACCACGGTAAATAAAGTGATAATTATTGCCAGATTTACACAATATTCAAATTGACCCAGCAGTTTTGCATGATTCGTGCCGAACTCATCATAAAAGTAACAACACAGAAAATCTAAAAAAACAGACGTATTGTCTATCAAAAACTAACACATTTAGACAAACTTACCATAATTAATTAATTACAATAAAGTTCGATAATGTAAAGGTGAAATAACAATTAACAAAATAAGTTAAAATGAGATAAAATAGTAACGAGCACAAAGAACGAAAGTATAACAGTTGCAGGTTATATTAACAATAAATAACAAGAATAATTTGCGCTTTTGAAATTGAGATTTGACAGTTTGGATTGTCATGATTACTTTGCTTAACAACGAGATCATCTTTAGATCAATCAGTCTGGCGTCACAAGAAAGAATTTGGCGCTCTTTCCTATCCAACTTTGCGTAACAACAAAAACAGATTACGAAAACCTTTATTGCTGTGTATCGTCATATTTCGTAAGATAAACTATAACATATGTGGTATCTTTGGATTCGCCTTCCGGCCTTTGGTGGTACCGGAAATACAATTGAACTACTGATAACGGCAAAAGATAGCTCACAAAAAAGATAAATCGACCAAATTTGTCTAAAATTTTAACGATTGAACGCTAGCTTCTGTTGTTCACAAGTTAGTATGAGGGGCTTGCTTCCTTCACATCATATATGCTCTAGCAAATAACTTTTATATTTCATTTATATACTAAATACTAGCTAAATTAATAAGCTCTTACATCGTAATTCTTAACACTTTTTTTCTTTTCTCGGGAAAAGCTAACTACATAGCCCCGTTTAAAACAGAACCTCTGCAAAATAGAGAAATGCATCGCAGTAAATCTAGATTTTAAATTCAAGAGACGTGTTGTACACGTATTTACAACCTATCCATTTCGATATGAAAAATAGCCAATTAATTTTGACATATTACACAAATTTAACGACCGGTTTCACGATCACATAATTCTTTTGCATTTGGAAAATTGAATAGTGCCATTCGAAGCCGCAATCAATATCTCATAATGAGGTGTAATTTTTTTCGAGAACTCCAGAAATTTATGGTAGAGGATAATTTATGTCGTACATCAATATTATAATTCGTTTATGCGTCATGATAATACTTCGTTATTATTTCAACCGATTTATTATAGCCGTGTTTCATCTACATGTACATATGTATTCCAACGTTCGATTTCGTATTCGTTTCGTTTTATGGTGTAATAGAGTTACTACTCGCTAATGATTTTAAAATAATAGTAAAAAAGTAGTAGTGAACTAGTTGATCTAAGCGATTGTTCGGATAATCATTAATTCAAGGCGGTTAATAATAATGATATACACTGACTTTCATACAAATTAAATTAAAATTTGAAAACAAAAGAACAGAAATAAAAAAAGGTTTTTCAATAATCAGTCGCTCCGCCACGATTTGCTATGCACTCATTTAGTCAACGTGGCATGCTGTCAATCAATTGATCAATATCGGCCTGTGGTATATCATTCCAAGCTTCCTGAATCCGTAGCCGAGGATGGTGTAAGTCGTCTGGAGGGTGTGGTAAATCATTCAGCAGCCCATACATGCTCAATGGGTGACAAATCAGGCGACCGAGCAGGCCGTGGGAGGACGGCAATGTTAACTTTTTCCAAAAAGCGTGTTGTAGCCTTTGCCGCACGGGGACGCATTATCTTGTTGGAAAATGGGATTTTCCAACCCCAGAAGATATGGAAGTGCAACAGACTTCCGGCACATTGGCAATGTAACAGGCTGCGTTTAAGTTGCCCTCAGTGAAGACCAAGGGTGATCTGTTACCATAACATATTGCACCCCATATCATCATTCCTTGTGTGAGGGCTGTGTTGCGTTCCACAAAAAATGTATAATTTTTGCGTTCACTACGCATTAGCCTGACCCTCCTACGACCGTCGTGAGCCCACAAACAAAATCGAGACTTGTCACTGAACGCAATTTGATGCCATTCTTGTGCCCAGTTCGCTCTCTCGTTGCTCCATTCTAATCTACGGGCACGGTGAAGTGGGGTAAGAGGAAGACAGAGAAATGGACGGTACGAATGCAGCCCATAAGATTTTATCCGCCGATAAACAGATGACATTGACATTCTGCATACTACACCTCTCATCCAGTGTATTGCAATTGACTGTCTCTTGTGGCCTAAAGTCTTAAACGACGTTCTTCGCGATCTGTAGTCCCCCGGGAACGTCTAAATCCAAGGCTACGTTGTTTAACCCCTTCTTCGAACCATCTGGAACAACATCTCACTACCGCTGCCACATCACGATTAGCACGGCCTGCAATATCTCTAAGCGAAAGTCCGGCCTTTCTCATGCCAATAATGCGACCACGTTTAAAATCATTTAATTGCCGATAATTTGCACGTTGACGAACTCTTGGCATTATTAAATGGTAAATAATTTCGCTATGTTTATTCGCTTTGCAATCTCCAGTCGAAGTTGCATTTGTCCCAAAACTTACGAAACTGTTCTTTTTGGATGTTATCAAAAGTAATGTACAAACACCTATAATAAATACACTGTGCTCAAATTGCACACTGTTTTTCGCAACAAGCTGGGCACCCGGGGGTGAACCTAATTCAAGTATGCAGAATCCAATCGTGCTAACCGTTTTTAAAAGTTAGCTCGCGTTTTCAAGCAATTTCAGTTTAAAAATTTTAGGCCCAAAGACCCCAAAAAAACTTTTTTTTTGCCATTTACATCATATCGGCGAATACACATCGAATAGAAACTATTTGAAAAAAATTGAATCGATTCAGTCGATTTTTCTTCATTTTTTTGCACAAAAAAGCATTTTTCCCGATTTTTTTTAATTTTTCATTCTTTGATTGCCCTGATTCTTCCGTATCGTCATCTTCTTCTTGAAAATTCCAACAAATGTCACCCAAAAGAGCAGAGACAGTTTTTCTACATGGGAATGCATACAAAAAAATGAGTTTTTAATGACATTCGCACATTTAAACAGTGAAAAGCAGTAAGCATGTCTTCAATTAATATGCGTTAATTTTCGGATCGATGAATTCCGAGAACATTGTCAATAACCGCTTTCACACAATCCCATGCTACAAGCTCCATGTCAATGAGTGCATTTTCAAATCGTTTGTCCCTCATCAAACGACGAATGTCCGGCCCATTAAATATTCCTGCGAAATAAATCCATATAATACAAAGTGAAATTTCAATAGATCAACATTCATATTCAGACATCTACCTTTTTTTATTTTCATCCCACTTAACCGTGGAAAAATACGACGCAATTCGTTGAATGCATTTCCTTCTGGATTCAATGCTTTTATGAAATTTTTAACAATTCCTAGTTTGATGTGGAGCGGTGGTAACAAAACCTTTATGGTCCTCACAATGTTGTTTTGTCACAATCTAAATTCTTCACGTAAAGGTCAGTTCCGTTCGTTATATTGGTCGCCGGCAAAACGGGTATTCCATAAGCACATGTAGCACATATTTTTGCTATAGCCCATTTGCATACCTCTTAAAAGAGCCACCATTTTTAAGTCGGCACAAATTTTCCACTTTTGGTCATTATATTGCACTAAACCGATGATTTTTTTAGCGATGCATATATATGTCTCTTTTATATTGCTGCTCATAGCAATCGCAATTGAATTTTTTGAATTGGCGTTGTATAGCAGAACCACTTTCAAGTGGTTTGGTTGATTAAGTGGCAGTAGCGGGCATGGAAATTTCTAGAAGGTTCACGAATGGACCATAAACGGTCCATTGTAGGTTCTCGGCGGTTCCAGAAAGCTCTTTGGCAATTGATCAGATTTTCCAGAAAATTCCAAAAGGTTCTTTGGGCCTAAAAGTTTTAAATTGAAATTGCTCGAAAATGCGAGCTAACTTTTAAAAACGGTTGGCACCATTGGATTCAACGTACTCGAACTAGGTTTACACGGGACCCGTTGTGTTTAAGGTCTGGATATTTCGAAATAAACTTTAGAACATTGGTCACTAAGCAATAATTTATTTCTTCGCCCATATTTGCTATTAAAGCAGGGTAACGTTGAACGAACCGAAATGGTATCGGCAGATTAATATTCTTTACGCCATTGTTAAATTTCTTCCCTCTTAAGTATGTGCGCAATAAATGTTTTTATTCGTGCAGCGCATGGCACCACCGAAATATCCCCGCGTCTCTACATGTCCGTGGTCTGGCACCGTCTTTGCGATCTTTAGCCATAAATCGTTCATCTTATTACATTTATGTAATCATTTGCGTTTATATAAAATAAATGTGGGCGCTTACACATTGTTGCATTTGACTAACCGTTATATGCGATACGGATGATCATTCGTTAAGCAATTCATATATTGCTAAGTATTCTAAATCGAAGTACGAAATGTGAATAATCATTCTGGAGACGAAATCGTTTGGATGATCATTTGAATAATAATTCAAATTCGCTAATGAATGAATCCCAATAATCGTTCGAATAATGACTAACCCATTACTAATTAAAACTTCGGAAGAACTTGTCCGTTAAGATTCACAATTTGCCTGGATTTTGGGATCGGTAATTTGAAAGAAAGCTCGGACCACGTCCGTACTACAACGTTAATACGAAAAAGTACACTTTATTCAAACACATGTTCTTAATTTAATATAATAAAGGCCGGATAAAAAGTGGTACTATAAATGACATTCTGAGGCGCATGGATATAAAATCTGTAACATAATCCATCAACACATTTAATGTGATTTAATAGGAGGCACTAAACTCTATATGCCTACATGTAACATTTAATTGTACCGAAATTAATTTCGTATGCCTTTAATGGTAAGCAAGAGCAATTTTGAAATGTGGGAATACTCCATAGAGTTAATAATTTACGTATTTCTGCTGTTATTACAACCACCCGCATATCCGATTGCAATTAATTTGCTCTAAAACGGGTAATAATTAAAAAATTTACGATGACAATAATAACATTCATATGCTCCAATTTTCCAGTTCTGAAAACTGTTTGTGACATTCTCTAGTAGAAATAATCTTGATAATAGCTTACAGCAGTTCAAATTAATGAAATTATGTAGCTCCAGTAATAACAGCTATTTTGCTCATTTTACATATGTGATATATAATCTTAAATAACAAATTGTAACGCCAGTCAACGAACTCCACCAATTAAGAAAGGCAAAGAGTTGAAAAACCCTAATTCACCTAATTTTCCATCCATGACAATAACAGCACCTTCTGGGAAATAGTTTAATATTTGGGAGAACCAATCTTCGAAAACTGAAGCATTCATTTCATCATGGTAATCTGATGCTTTTTTGCTTTCAAACAATAATAAACCATGATCCATGAAACCATCAGAACTTCCAATATGTAACAATATAAGACGACGCTCTTTTCCAGAGGGATTCTTGAGTTCGATTGTAAGCCCTTCCACAAAAGCTTGTCTACAGCTATGAATATTTGAATCTGTCCACACTTTTTACACCGTATGACCCTCATTCACCGAAGTTTCGTCTAAATAAAAAATTGGCCTGTTCTGAGATCTAAATTGTGAAATATCCCTGAGATACTGCCGCCTCCATTTTACAATATCATCCTTCTCAGTCAAAATGCTATTTCTACTCCTTTTTATGTATCTACAGGATACAGCAACATTACATATGTATATATATTTTATAAAAAATACTTTCTTACTTGAAATTCATATCTTTCATTAATCAATACAAAGTTGTTCGACTCATGATTGGCAAATCGCTATTACTTCTAACTTGCACCAAAACTTTATTGTCGGCGGTTGATTTTCTCTGAATATATTGTGACTAATTTGACGAACAGCAGTTTTCACAGATTCGTCAAAGGACTGCAATAAAGAAGGCCGGCCGGTTATTTTTTTTGGATCTGTAGTTTTTCCTGTAGTCGTGTATTCCTTAGCTACCCGATACACTGTTGCTCTTGAAATTCCTTCAAACATAAATATGTTGTAAAACATAAATACTCAAGAATGTGAGATCACTAACCTACTACTTCACAAATCTGTTTTATCATGTCAAGTTTCTTGATATCAGGTGTATCGGCCTTTTCACGCTTCTTCGGAGGAGAAGCACACCCAGCACGACTTGTTGGTTCTATATCCATAACAGAAAGCAACTACTTCTATAAAAGTATTTTAATTATATTTATATCTACGTATTGTCTGCAAATTATTTACAAGTTACTATTAACTATGATAACTGTAGAGTTCTAAAAAGAACTGGTATATGTTTATACTTCGAAAGAGGCAGAGAAAACAGAGAAAAATATAAAAAATACTACAATAATTAGCGGCAATAAACAAATGTCAATAAATTTGACAGAATTACGCACACGAAACGATTATAGCAGGATTGGTGCAGTTTCATTTGGTGCTGCTTTCGACCAATCAGAATTTACTATAAAAGTGGTGTGTTCAGAAATTCGTCTCTCTATTTTAGAAACAAGGTATAGCCAACTTTGCGTCACAACAAAAACGGATTGTATATGGTGGCTAAACACCCCATGAAGAGGTAACGCCGCTTTTCAGCTCTCTAGATCTGTTTATCGGGGTAGATCAGTCCCCTATCCAAATATTATATCCTTTTGCTTATGGTTCTCCACAGTTGTCTGTCCCCTGTCTTTTCCCGCCAGTTGTTAATTCCAGCCCTATTGAGGTCTTCTTTCACTTCCTGTAACCATTTCGATCTTGGTCTTCCTCGTCTTCTCCTTCCTCCTGGCTCGCACTCTAATATAGAATATACTACTGTGCCTGGTCCTGATCTCCATATGTGCCCCAGCCATTTTACTCTTTGCTGTTTTATTTTCCTTATCACATGTTCGCCTATTTCCTGTAGTATTTCACGGTTCATTCTTTGTCGGTATTCATTCTCGCCCACTCTTATCGGTCCCAATATTGTCCTTAGAATTTTCCTTTCTAATATTCTTAGGTCTTCTTCCTGTTTTTTGTTATAGTAAGTGTTTCAGCAGCATACATTAGCGATGGTCGAATTATTGTTTTATATATATTCATTTTCGCTTTTTTCCCAAAGAAATTACTCTTTAATAGCTTCTTATTCGCATAGAAAATTTTATTTGTAATCATTATTTTTTCTTTGATTTCAATTTCTCTTTCCCCATCATTTGCTAACATTACTCCTAGATATCTGAATTTCGCCACCTCGTCAAATTCAAATTGCCCTATTTTAATTTTTTGATTTTCTGCTATCTTACCAAATCTCATAATTTTAGTTTTTTCCTGGTTTATTTTAAGTCCTATTTTTTCCCCTTCGGCCACCAGTTCTTCTAACATTCTTTTCATTGCTCTACGATTCTTCGTTATAATAACTATGTCATCTGCATAGGATAATATTTGTCCTTCTCTCGTTCTGAGCGTGCCTTTGCTTATTTTCCTTACCACATATTCTAGAGCTAGATTAAATAGAGTTGCTGATAAGGCATCTCCCTGTCTTACTCCTTTATTTATTTCAAATTCTTCTGTATCACACAATTGAGTTCTGATGTTAATTACAGTTCTTTTCATGGTCATTTCTATTAGTCGTCTTAATTTACTATGTATTCCCAGGTATTTCAGCGCTGTTATCAGTTTTGTTCTTCTTTGCGAGTAAAATGCTTGTTGAAAGTCTATGAAAAGCATTTCAATCTCCATTTTACGTTCGTGAACTTTTTCCATTATCTGCTTGACCGTATGTATGTCGTCTATAGTTGACTTTCCTTGGGTAAATCCACATTGATATTGCCCTAAAAGGTGTTTTGTCGCTTTCACTAGTCTTTGTTGGATTAGCGTTGACATAATTTTATAAGCTGTGTTGAGCAGGGTAATTCCCCTGTAATTTTTACACAATTGTTGGTCTCCTTTTTTGTGTATCGTTACGATTTGGCCCTTGCCCCATTCTTCTGGCATCCTTTCTTCTTTCCAAATAATCACTATTAATTTAAAGATCCTTTCTAGTAGTTGTTCCCCTCCATACTTTATAAGCTCTATATTTATTCTATCGCCTCCTGGAGCCTTTTCATTGTGACTTTTATTGATAATTTCATTAATTTCTTCTTTCTTTGGTTCTTGTGTTAATTCATCTATCTCTCCCACTTCTTCTACGGTTTGATCCTGCTCATAATCGGTTAATAACCTTTTGAAATAATCTGTCCAGACCTTTTTATACTCCTCCTCACCTTGTGCTATTCTTCCCTCGCAATCTTTTATGCCACTTACTTTACCCTTATAGGTTTTATTTTGCTCCTTGATTTTTTATAGTATAATTTTGTATTTCTACTTTTGTACTGTTTCTCAATGTCCTTCATGTTGTTATCCATAAACATTCTTTTGCTTCTTCTATTTGCCCTTTTGCTTTCTTTCCTCAGTTTTTCATATTCCAGTCTATGTTCATCTCTTTGTTCTCTGATCCACTTCTGTCTTGATTCCACTTTTCTATTAAATAAGTTCTGACATTCCTCATTATACCACCCTTTTCCTTTTTGTTTCTTTTCTCTTCCTATGTATTCAGATGCTGCATCATTCATGCATTTTTCTATTTTACTCCATTCTAGGTCAACATCGTTTATATCTTGAGGCATTTCCATTAGTTTTTTATTTAAACTTTCCGTTTATTTACATCCTCCGCCTCTATTTTTTAATTTCTCTATATCCCATTTATATTTTGCTTTCTTATCCTTTGTTGCTGTTTTAACTTTTTGCTTTAAGGTTGCTGTTACCATGAAGTGATCTGAATCAGCGCCGGCTCCTCTATACGTTCTTACATCTAACATCGATGCTTATTTTCTCTTTACGATCAGTACATGATCTATTTGTGTATACGATTTTTGATTTGGTGATCTCCATGTTACTTTATGTCAGTACGGATGGAAATCTGCTCTAGCTGCTAGGTTACACAAAAACGGATTACCAAAACCTTTATTGCTGCATATTGTCAAATTTCTTAAGTTAAAGTATAATATGTGTGGTATCGTTGGATTCGCCTTTCGATTACCTTTCCAGAAACGTAAAAATATATAGGGTGTTCTATTTAAATAAGAAAGTTGATGTCACTTCCGGTGACACCGGAAATAAAGTTGAACTGCCGGTAACGGCAAAACTTAGTTCACAAAAAATAGAAATCGACCTATTTTTTCGAGAAATACTAGCTTCTGTCGTTCAAAAGTTAGCATGGGGACACTTTAGGTCCGCACTGTATATATTTTAAATCAAACATGTTATATTTTAAATTGCAGACAGATCTTATAGTTGGAATTAAATTATTTTACTAAGTCAATCGTTTTGAGTATAGGTTTACTTAACTATACGTAATTAATTTGGCTTACATTTACTTTTAATTAAAGCCTAATTATATGTATAGAATGTATAAATATTGCAAAATGTCTATGTAGTTATTCCACGTATTTAAAAGAATGTTATAATAAAGGTAGTTATTTAATCGCGATAGTATCATTAACATCATAGAATATATAGAATCAACTGCTATCGTCTACATATAATTAAAGTTATTTACGTAAAACAGCATTAATTCCGTTAATAGACGTACTTCTTAAGTAGTTATACAGATTTTATCCGCATCTACATACATTATATCGCTATAAATCTCTTTTTACGGTTTCAAGTCGGGAGATTGCTGGGTTATACACAAGCGTTTTTCTGTGCGCTATACAGTACCGTGCAATCGAATTAGGGCCACTTTGATTTTATACAAATATTTGCTATTAATATTATAATAACCAAAATTTCTAAATATTTTCCGCAATAAAATGTTTTTTAATTGTATTTGAGATAATCCTCTTAAGTAGGTATAAAATTCTCGTTATTATAACCCCTACCAAACATTCCTTTCTATCCAAGGTACGTTTAGGGTCGGTAATCGGTGACTGGCTTTACCTGCTTCAAGTTAGTTTACGTGTAGTTTTGATGGTGTAAAGTGCAAGTATTATATTTTCGTACTATAATATTCGTTTTACATGTTGTTTTAGTGTAATTAAATTGAAATTTCGTGACGTTTAGTTTTCTTTTTTTATTGATAAATTTTGTGAAATGGGCAAACGTAAGACATTTCAAATGAGAAAAAAACAAGAATTCAAGTGTTATTAAAGACGGGGCTGTAATCGCATCGGGAAATAGCCAGAAGAGAACGAGTTTCTCGTCAAACAGTCGACAGGGTAGCGATGTCAAAGAAAGAAAATTTACCAGCGTCTTCAAGTGGTCATTCTCATTGTCGCGGTATTCGCAAAACTTCGCCACGGGAAGACAGAATTATCATAAGAAGGGCATTAGAAAACAGGCAACTGTGCATTAAAGAACTTCAGCGTATATTACAGGCTGATAATATAAAAATATCAGATCGAACATTAAAATCGCGCTTATATGAAGCCAATATCAGAAGTAGACGCCCTACAAAAAAGCCGAAACTTACTTTAAGGATGAAAAAGGCAAGATTGCAGTGGGCGCAACAGCATCGGCATTTTACTGTTGAGGATTGGAAAAAAGTATGTATCAATATTTTATGTATATTTTCAAAATTTGGAACATTTTTAGTAAATTCGAAAATGTAATGAAAATTTCTGTTTCTAACGGTTGTTTTTAGTGACGAGTCACGGCTAGAGGCTGTAACTGAAGTTGCTCGTTTCGTTAGAAGAAGACCATCGGAACGATATGATGAAAGCTCAGTGGTAAAAACAGTGAAACATCCACCGGCAGTCATGATTTGGTCCTGTATATCAGGGGAAGGCTTGGACCGCTCTATTTTGTAACGGGTACCATGAATCAAATTCAATATAAACAAGTTATGGAATCAATCTTAATCCCGTATACGACATCTTTAGACCCTGAAAATTACTCTTACACATTTATGCAAGATGGTGCACCGTGCCACAGGGCAAAACAATTCTAAAAATGTTTTCAGCAAGAAAACTGAAGATATTGCCATGGCCAGGCAATCCCCCCGACCTGAATCCAATCGAAAATGTTTGGAATTCTTTAAAACGTACAGTTTATGCATCTCCCAATACAACAGTTGACGTTTTGAAAGCAAACATAACAAATAGGTGGCAAAATAATGCTCACCTTAAAGAAGTTGCAGCAGCGTGTATAGCAAGCATGCCAAAAAGAATTGCCACTGTCATAAAAGCAAGGGGTTGTTCGACGAAATATTAATGTACGTGTTAATATAAATATATATATAAATAAAAATTGTTTTTACCAAACGTTGATACTTTGTATTATTTATTAAGCTAAAACTCAAATTTATATAGTGGCCCTAATTCGATTGCACGGTACTGTAAATCCCTAAGCTTTTTCACGATAAAGCCAAATACGATACCGCAACGCGAGCATCTTTTCTTTTGATCAAATTTCTTCTTTATTGCCGTAGGTATAACTTCGTTTTATCGTATTCCTAGTTCATCTATAAATATGTATACAGGAGCGTATATCTATCAGTAAGAGATTTGAGAATTTCCGCCATGAATAGGCAGTGATGAAACTGCATGTAGGAGCTGCTTGGTTAAGTTGGTCTCGTATAATATATATATTGCTATTCTTTCTTTGATCTGATATCCTGTCTTCTTTGAGTACCAACAGATTTTCATGTCAAAATATACACGTATTTAGTGCATGCGGACGACATGTATTTCACTGATAAATTACGTGTAATCCTATAAAACGTATGTATAACACTTAGGAAGTTAATATATGCATACTAAGAATCTTAAACAAACAGCAATTGTTAAAACAAGGTAGGCTTTTGTGAGATATTTTAAAATAAAATAAATATTTCGATTTTTCTCAGAATATCTCTAACCAAAGTTGTATCATTGCAGTTATTTCCGCTTTTTAACTTAACGGAATAATGTTTGCAGAACACCAAAATATTTGATTGCTGGTTGGAAATAAATGTTTGCAACAAAATTTAAGCCTTTTACCTCTAAAATAACTACAATATCGAGATGCATTGAATAAAATGTAGCAGTTATAGTTTGTTTGTGTATCTAAATAAAACCAGAAGAGTTGATATCTCACTGTAAATCAGATTATGTTTCATCAATTTGAGACAGAAAATGGACACGTAGTATCGTCAGAATTCATGGAAGATGCAATTTTTGGGAAAAGTAGTTTGCAAGCAGTTCAAAATGTTCTTATCTTTATCCGTTTGCAACTTTAGCACAAATTTTTGAAAAAACAGAAGTAGTCAGTGTAAGTTTCTTCTAATAATAAGTTTCAGTCTAAATAGTGCACTGGAGCTTTATTTCTGAACAATGGTCCGGTAACTTTGTTGCCTGAAAGGGAGGGGTACCTTACATCAAATCTGGTAGTTCTGATTTTTTGCTAAGTTGTTTATGATGTTGGTCCAATAAATATTCCAAGTTTTCGACCTCGCAAGCCGAACGCAACTTTGTCAAAAATCCAGAAACCAGGGGAAAAAACAAATCAGTAATCTTTTTTTCCTCTTGTACTTTCTAGTACGGTCTGATGATGTGTGTTCACACGAAACCGGTCGCTGTTAATCAAAAAAATTAATAGTAAAAATTATTGTGAGAAACTGGACCAATTTGCTTTATTTACTCTTAACAAGGAACTCACACATAGTCTACATAGGTGGTTTAATAATATTTGTATTTACACTGTTATTTGCAACTACATTCTCACATTCATTAGGTAGAGAAATGAGATTGATATGTTGGACAAACAGTATAAAATTGAAAATTGAAGTGGTTGGCCCTTGAGAAAAACCCTTTCGACTAGGGGTAGGTGAGCACATCCTAATGCCTCAACCTCAAGATGATGGCGAGAGATGCAGCCCCTCAACACCTCTTGCAGATGATTTCTTGCAGCTACAAGAGAGGTTGTCGGAACGCGTGTAGCTGCAGGAATGCGGGGCTGAAATGTTCTGCAGTTTGCAGCCACTGTTAGTCAGGCCTTTTGCGAAAATTTGCCAGACCTCAATTTTGGAGTCGACTTCTACTCTCCCGACGACCCGTACGACGATGTGCTGGACGATGTTTCGTGGACACCAGTCTCCGATAACACAGACGCAGATGATCCAGCCGCAGAAGATCCTGCTGATGCTAAAGATATCGGTCAGCCAGGATCATCGAAGAGAGCAAAATTTGATTGAGATAACATTTAATTCTTTTACATTTTTTTTACAGTACCTATTCTTAAAAATATTAACGTACCTAAATTCAAATAAAAATGATTTGTTCATACTTCGGATTGTGTTTTATAAGATCCACACATCTGTGGGAGGTGCATCAATACTACACGATAAATATCGTAGTTTTCGGAATTTTCAAATCGGATGGGGAGATCTATGTTGAGTCTATTTAAAAAGGGGATGGGAGGGGGTTATTTCTGGGAAAAGTAGGCCTGCATGGTCAAAACAACACAATATGTTAAAAGTTACAGAATTTCAAAAAATTTGGAAACTCTGAAAGGTTGGAAACTATTGGGCTTGCAAACACCATTCTGGTTTCAAACTGTAGCAAATATTTACTTTAAGAAAGCACTGAAAGGTTATTATTAAAAAAGCAGTTAGATTTTGGATTTTTTACAAAGTTGCGTTCCGCTTCTGAGGTCGAAAACTTGGATTATTCATCGGGCCAACATTATAAACAACTCAGCAAAAAATCAGAGCTAACCAGATTTGATGTAAGGTTCGATTTATAAAGTTATTGGATTATAAGACATTTTAAGCAATACGGTAATCTTTTTTCGCGTAAACCATATCCCAATGCTAAGCAATTCATGCTAACGAAGTACCGCAAACCTTGTGTAATTCCATTTCATCTCGACTATTTGAGGTTATAAGAAATAATGGTAAAAGTACTCATTATTAATCCATAAAGTATTTTGTTATTGCAAAAGAATCTTTTATTTTGTAGATTGGTCGTATTCAAGTGGCGCTTTACAATACTGTACCTATTGTTATCAGTAACGTACGAGCCCCATCCAGTTTCAGTTGGCCTACCCGATAAAATTTCAGTTATTAGCATGTATTGAAGATCATTTAAACTAATAGAGGTATAATTCTCAATTTTTATTTTGCAAATAACAGTTTGCAAATATATTGCACAAAAATAACGGAACTGATTACAATAATTGGAACTGATTAGGACTGAAAAAAGAAAAACTCAAATTTGTGATTTTCAGCTCTAAGACATTCTACTACTGAGTGACATCACCTTTATTTTTAATAACTGCTTCCATTCTTCTCGGCAAACTATTTACTAGATCCTGACACTCCTCTGCAGTGAAATTATCCCAAATGTTCTGGAGCTTTTGCTTGAGCCTTGCACAGTTCCCGTAGGATTGGCCCACAACCTTTTTTTTATGATATGCCACAACGTCTCGATGAGCGAGAGGTCCGGACTACTAGAAACCCATTTTGGAACCGGTATATCATGGTCTGAAAGCAATTTCATGGATTGAACTCATGAAGACATGTAGACCTGCAAACACGTCTTCCAACAGCCTCACTCCAGAGTACACTCAACGCTCCGTAGTTAGCACGCCTATTAGACTTGATAATTCTGGCCAAACCTCGTCAATCAGCGTCTGTTAATTTGGACTTTTTCACATATGGGGGCTTTTTCTAATGCTATATTCAAACCAAACATTGCATCTGTTCATTGTTTATTTATAAAAGATTCATTTCTCAAAGTTGCTATGTTCTCGATTAACGATATATCGCTGAATCTACTTTTAAAAGTGCTATTCAAACAATCTACAATGTACATACAAGATATTTGTTTTGAATTAGGAAGTACCAACGATCATGCTCAGATATCAAGGATATATTTAAAGACGATTATATCTTTTATCAAAATATTAAAACCATATTCCCATTGCTTCCGTGGTACGCCTAACAGGCGGTCATCGGAAATGACCCTGTATTTCTTCTTAAATTTATTTCCAAAGCGAAAAATCGAATAAAGCGAATACCGCACACCCATACTATGTAAGCATACCGTGTCGAATGAAAGTAGGCTATAACATATTTCAGGTGCTGCAACTACCGTGCATTATGTAGCTGGATTTAAGAATTTCACGGTTTACCCCGTGTTTGCAGCGCCTCGAAGGTAGTTACGAAGGCATTTATTCACACCCCTGTTATAGTTTCTACCGACACCGTTAGAATACATTCAATACCACGCAATAATTCTGGATCAGCTGACAGGTCTGATATAATTCAGTTTACGGATGATTACGAACGTTCTAGATTGTATCCATATGCTACGCATTCACTCATGGATAGACGTATACACCGGAATTAAAATTGGGGCATATCTAAATCGTATTAAGTTTGTTAAAGGAATGTATTCGATTGAAATTTAGAAGAATGTTGTTTCTTCGTGTTCATTCAACTAGTTATGGACCAATTTTAAACATATACGAGGATATTTTGATAAATAGTTACTCTAGATAGTTTAAAATTGCCAAAACGAATTTACGTTGCCATAGCAACAAACAACAACTCAGTTGAAATGTCACTGTAAAATTTGAGTAAGAAAAGTAAACGCATTGCTATGTGATAAAATTTCAAAAAAGCCATGTCCGCCGACATTGTGAAAATCGATAAAATGGAATATCGACCAATCATTAAGTACCTATTTCTAAGAGGGTTAAAGGGTAAGAAGATTTACGAAGATATCTTTGAAACACATGATCATCTTTGCCCTTCCTACGTGACCGTAAAAAATTGAGTTGCCCCATTCAAGAGGGGTAAATTTTCGGTTGAAGATGACGGAAGATCTGGAAGACGGATTTCTGTGTCCATCCCCGAAAATATCGATACAATTCACGACATGATTTTGTCAGATCGTCGAATTAGAATAAAACATATATCTGAGACGTTGAAGATTTCATGTGAGCGTGTACATCATATAATTCACTTCGATTTAGACATGAAAAAAATTTCGGCAAAATAGATTCCTAAACACTGATGCTGAAGCGAGCAAGAGTGGAAGCGTCGCGCTCTTTATTCGCACGGTTTGACAACGACTTTGATCTTGTGAATCGTCTTATTACCATGGATGAAACCTGGCTCTATTTTTACGACCCAGAGACAAAACAACAGTCTATGGAATGGAGGCATTTTGGTTCGCCAAGGCCTAAGGAGTTTCGGGCGCAGAAACCCACCCGAAAAGTTCTTGCTTCAGTTTTTTGGGATTTTCGTGGTCATTGTGGTTGATTATTTAGAAAAAAACAAATCTATCACTACATTATTAACAACTCTCCGAGAAAAAATCATTGAAAAAGGACCTGATAAATTGTCCAAAGGTGTTCTGTTTTTGCAGGACAACGCGCCTGCACACAAATCGCGCATTGCGATGAACACAATCCACGATTTGGAGTTCGAAATTCATGAGCATCCTTCTTATTCGCCGGATCTGGCTCCGTCCGACTATTATTTGTTTCTTCAAATGAAAAAATGTTTGAAAGGACGTAAATTTTCTTCGAACGAAAAAATAATAGAAGCTGTCGAGGGTTTGCGGAGCAAGAAGAAATATTTTATTTAAGGAGTTTACAAAAGTTGTAGGATCGCTCAAATAAGTGTATAACTTTGAAAGGAGAATACATGGAATAAAAAAATATTTTCATTTTAAAATTGTTTTTTATTCTATGGTAGGCTAAGAATTTATCAAAATATCATCGTATTTTGACAAATGAATACTATTGGTTTCCCAAATTGCTGGCTCCGTAAAAAATACAACCAAAAAGAAAGAAATTCTAAAGAAAACGTAGTATAGTTTATTGTGATTGAGAATCAACTTCACCAAACCATGTAACAATTTATGCAAAGAACGTCAAAGATACAGAAACACAAGAAACTATGTGAGAACAAGGCAAGAAAAATCAAAAATGTTTGAAACAACCCTAGGCGTTAGGCAAGGATGTATTTTGAGTCTGCTACTGTTCTCTTTGGTCCTGGATGAAGCAATAAAAGAAAGGAAGATGAGAGGAATAGAGATAAGTGAACTTGTTATGCGGATGGTATGGTCATTATCTACAAAAAAATTTTGGAAAAAATCAGCAAAGAAACGACAAAAACCATGACAATAGGAAAGACACAACAAAATGTAGTACAAATAGATGACTAGAACAAGTACGGAATTTTAAATACCTTGAATCAATGATATCAGAGGATGGAAGGGTGAATGAGGAAATAACAGAAAGAGTGATAGCAGGAGGAAAAATTTACAATAGCATAAAAGATACGTTTCCGGGAAAGAAGGAAATTCCAAAAGACATCAAAGTTTAAAAAATGTCAAAAAGTAATAACGCCTGCTTTAACATTCGGGGCAGAAACGTGGACAACGACGGAAAGAAACCGAGCAAGAGTAACAATAACAGGGATGAGATTCTTAAGAAGAATTGAGAAAAATGAAAAGAGATAGAATGACGAATACAACTATCAGGAGTAATTTGGAAGTGAAACCCATAGTGAAAGTCATCGAGGATGCGCAAATGAGATACGTTAAGGGAAGGAAACAAGAGGAAGATCTAGAGAAGCATGATCAAGTACTCGAAATCTGTGGCACTGGAACACTGAAACAGTTCACTAAAACTCTTACCACAATATTTTGCCCGTACTGAACGCATGTTTCGATAGCCAAGCTATCATTATCAGCACTAAACTGAATTCAGTTTTATTGTTTACTGTTTAGGTAACATTGGGTGAATTTTTCCGATGTTATCGGTAGTGGTTACAGTTTTCGGCTGTCGCGAACGTTCATCGTCAACCAAGTTGGTACGATCACGTTTAAATTTAGCTGCCCAAAACTTCAATATGCATCTTGGCTTTAATTTGCGCAAGCGTATTACCTTTCACGTGCAAGAATTTAATGACGGGACGATATTCGATTTTTTCAATTTTTACAGAAACACTAACATCGATTGACACGAACGACAGCTGACAACATGACTGAAATTTTCAAAAGTAGCTTTCAGCGTATGCGCAATTATATTACTAGAATATTTTTGACGAGTAACGCCATCTTCATGAGGCTTGAAACTTTTCAGACTACCCTCGTACTTCGTATTTACCTTCCCAAACAAATTTAAAATAGCGAGTGTCAATTGTCAATAATCTATTTTTATAGCTTATGGAGGTTAATAATACGGTCGGTTTCCATAACAATTCCTTGAATGCAAAGCAGTAAATACATTCTAAGAATTTCATACGTATAATGGATGAAAGAATTGACATGATACGATGAAAACAGTAATGTGGTGATAAAATAGGTTAATGCAAAACTCATTCAATTGCATCATCAATGGAGTCGTTTTGTATGTAAAATTAGTTACTTCAACTCAGAGGGGACAGAAATAAATTGACTTGAACAAGCCACGGGTTTCAAAAAAACATCGGGAGGTTGTAGTTTTGAAAATCTCAAGCCCATTGTTAATTCCTTTGGAAAATTTGTTTGTCTCACACATTTAAGAGGAGTAGATCTTTTTCACATCCAAGTATATTCTTCTTTGGTGACTACGTTCTTCGTAAATCTTCGTAAATCATGGTGCCCTCCTGAAGTGTTTCATTTTTATTATAGCACATTTTTGTGTATAAAATTTTACTCAATATCCCGTTTATTACATAAGTTGTAAGGATTTTCTTATAGATAAAAATTTGTCAACATTTTTCCTGTAAATTTTTTATATCCATACTGAATAAAGGAATTCCGGTACGGATAGCCTGCAATTTAATTACCGGTTATCCGTACCTTAATTTTCGTCTCAATATGAAATTTCCCGCGAAAAAGTAAATTTCAATGTGAAAATTTAGACACAGTATAGCAATTTTGTCTTATATTTTTCTGACGTAAAAATGTGAAAATTGAAAATTCCTCTGTAGTTTTACTTACCTGCATAATAATTACTGCTCATTACAATGATGTACAGTCCCTGGCCATATTACTTGAAACATGTCATAAATCAACCCTTTTACCTGGAATTTCCCATCCTATTATAGTGATATTCTTTTGCTTTGAATCCGATCGTTTATAGGGGAACTAGATTATTGTATCAACAAATAAAAATACCAGAAAAATGATATTTAGAAAGTAAAGTACGTATATATAAATATTTCAGTTATCAACTTACATTTAGCGAGTTCACAGTTTAGAGAATGCATCGATATTTTTTAAAATATTTCGTCATAACTGTATATAAGCTAAGTTGTGGAGTGTCGTTAAGTGTTTTGTGTTGATATATCGTTATTGCAAAGGTAAAATTGTTATTCTATCTCTCTCTCTTAATAATTAATTATTTGGAATTCGAAAAAAATTGAAATATTTGGGGTTTTTTTGTAGAAAATGCCGGGGAAAGATTTAACAAGTAAACAAAAAGCCACTATACAAGCTCTTCTACAATCAAACAAACATTCACAACGAGAAATTGCAAAATTACAGAAAGTATCTCCTTCTTCTGTATCGCGTTTAGTTAGAAACTTAAACGAATGAGCTAGCACATCGACATAAAGACGGGCAAAGTGCGGTCGGAAAAGAAAAACTTCGAAGAGATCTGACCGTGAAATTGTTCATCAGGCTTTGATCAATAGACTTGCTACAATTAAGATGATTCAAAAAAAAATTACAAGAGAGAGGAATAGAGATTTCGAGCAGAATTGTCAGGCGCCGATTGCGCGAAAATCGCCTAATGGGCCGAAGACCTGTAAAAAAGCCGCGTTTAACAGAAAAAATGAAATCTGCTCGTCTCAACTTTGCAAGAGAATATCGACATTTCACAGACGAGAATTAGAAAAAGGTGAATAACTTAACAACATGATTTTTACTGAATTAATGTTTGGATTATTTAATAGATTTTCTTTAGTGACGAGTGCTCGCTCTGTGTGTTAGTGCAGCGAGCACAATTTGTTCGTAGACGACCTGGCGAACGTTTCACAGAGTCCACGGTTCTTCGAATTGTAGAACACCCTTCGCAGGTAATGATTTGGGGAATGATTAGTGGAGACGGACCCGGCTCTTTGTATTTTGTAGAAGGTACAATGCGTCGAGAGCAGTACATAAATGTGTTAAAAAACACATTACCGTATTTTCAACCAGGACGTCGCATACCGACAGGGCGTATGTTTATGCAAGATAATGCTCCTTGATATGTAGCAAAAAAGGTTAAGAAATTCTTTGAAGACAATCACATACCTCTTTTACGTTGGCCCGGAAATTCACCGGACCTCAATCCCATCGAGAACGTATGGAATCGACTAAAAAGTAAGGTATATGAAAGAGAAAACCCTACAAAGGAAATATTGACGAAGAATATAAAGGATGTATGGGAGAACAATGAAGATATAAAAGAGACAATCATATCTTGCATTAAAAGTATGCCCCGAAGAATTAAGGGTGTTATTAAAAATCATGGGTTATGGACTAAATATTAATTACTTATTTAATATTTACATATGTTACATATTTTTACAATATATCTTATAAATAAAAAATATAATACATGTATAGTTTATATTTTATTATGAAGAAACTACAAAATATTGAGTGTTTCAAGTAATTTGGCCAGGGACTGTACACTAGTAAAACTAAAACTTCTAAGTTTCATCGATTTAGCTGCCAGTTAGAGGTTTATATGCATTCAAGTACTACAGTCGGAAGAAATGTGGTGTTTTAGTTTCCTCGTACGTAAATCTGGTGTAACGTTTTCGCAACAAATAAATCTTGAATAAATTTGGACTCTAGTTGTGCGGTTTAGTGGACATTTTAACAAAATCAAGTCAAATGTCGACTCCAAGATTTTATCGAACTCGAAAACTATTTTTAGCACCATACGTTTCAAAATTCAAGAAATTGGTTTCCCATATTTACACGTTAGCTATTTACATGTTTTCATATTGCATCTAAGAACATACTACAACTCGATAAATAAAAGTAACATATTGTGAAACTTTTTTTATGGTATTACTACGTAACCAATAATGTTTAAACGAGAAAACAAAAAGGAATCTTCTGGGCTTCTTCTATTCTTCATACACTTTTCTGAAAATAATAAAGAGGGATGAGTAACCCACATACCACTATAAATTTTACAATTTTACAATTTGAAAATCATACGTGATGCCATAGCTCTGAAACCAGTGTCTTAGACCTTAGCAAGCCTATTCTGTTTATTTAATTTGGTAGTTATTTTTAATATACACATCCACTTATTTTTAAATGTTGTTTTTTATGGAAACACATTGTACGTACTTTCAATCGTTTGATAAATTTGTTAGCTTACTCCATAGCTATGTCAAAGTTTTTTATTGTACGACATGATAGAACGAATTAAAAATAACATTCTTTAGGATTTAATAAAAAGAAATGGTCTCAGTAAATCCTTTTCTGCCAATGAACTACGGACATAGAGAATACCATTGTTTTTATCGATGTGTGTAGTGACAGCATTATATTATGACTCTTCCTTGCAACGATTACATATCGATGCTATCTTCCACACGCTGGGTCGAGTACTTATCACTTTTCATTTGCAAAATGTAAATCATACCTGCGAATCCAAAAATAACCGAAAGTATAGGTACATCATCGCAAGTGGGAGACATAATATAATACTGTCAGCGTACATACGGCTTTCTTTTGAAAATATAATACTGTCAGCGTACATACGGCTTTCTTTTGAAAACTTTCCACTTTGAATAACTCTTTAATTACTAAAATTACCAAAAATCACTAAGACACGTCTATTTTGTTTTAGAGGGGGACATTTAATAATCTATTCTAATTACTTGGGGAACTTTCACCCTCCCCTAAAACTAAAACTCAAAAACGTTGTACAAAGATAATTTAATTTTCTATTACCAACTCAGCAAAATGCGAGTCCGGATTAACCTGTCTAGATTAAAGAGGGTATACTGTACTAAGTAATTCAATTCATCGAATATTAAAATTGTTTACCATTATTATTTAAGCAACAATATATTCTATTTTGGAATTTTCTCGCACATGTTGAAATGTTTCACAGGTAATCCGTCTGCATTCTTCGTTAATTCTATTTTTGAGCTCATCAATTCTTTCGGGTGGAGTTTTGTATACTTGCGTTTTTAGATAACTCCACAGAGAAAAATCAGGTGGAGTGAGATCCGGAGATCTTGCCAGTCATTCCAGAGCACCTCTTCTACCAATCCATCTTCCCAGAGATCGGCGATTTAAAAATTCCCTCGCTGGTAAAGTTCCATCATGCAGAAAATACAGATTCTGCTCGTTAAGAATCATGTTCCCTTCTGCGTCAACTTGATCTCTCAATGGCTGGGTAATAAGCGGATCAATGGTATTTTCTAAACGATAAATGTATATTGCTCCAGTTAAGTTACTTTCAGGAAAAATCGGTTCTATGATATAATTTCCTAGAATACCAGCCCAAACATTAACTTTTTGAGGAAACTGCGTATAGCCCCCACGAAACACATGCGGAATTTGATCGCTCCAGTATCTGCAGTTATGTTTATTAACTCATCCATTCAAAAAAATTTCGATTCATCACTGAAGCAGATATTTCTTACCAAAGATGGTCATTTTGAATTCTTTGAGTCATTTCCTCACAAAATTCAATCCTTCTGTCATAATCTTCGCTCAATTGCTGATAATCTTGTAAGGAAAGATTGTTTTCGTTTTCAGTACATTGTGCACGGACCCAATGGATACATTAGTTTGCTTGGAAACTGTAGGAATCGAGGTGCTTGGATTTATAGCAAAAGACCCGGAACTTCAATGTGTGCGGCTTCATTTAAAACTTTTGGCGTATTTCTTTTCTTATTGTTTACCGAACCAGTTTCTATAAATTTCTACACCAAGTCGATAACGTATCGATGAAAAATATTTTTGTCGAGATATCTACAAACAATGATGAAATCCTTTTTGTCAGCAGAGCAAAGAATCTGGGACTAGTCGTAGATAATACTTTTCGTTACCGGGAGCAGATTTCTAATTACATCAGGAATGCGTATCTCCATCTAAAAAAACTGTATCCCTACAGAAAGCTCCTTAGGACAAAAGTTAAAAAACTGTTGTGCGAAATTTTTGTCCTTTCGCAATTTAATTACTGTTCTCCGTTATACCACCCTGCTATCGACAGGAATACTGCCTATCGAATTCAGAAAGTTCAGAATAGTTGTTTACGTTTTATTCATGGTATTCGTCGATTCCAGCATATCTCTCATAAAATAAAGGACACTGGATGGCTCTCCATGGAACGAAGGCGGGCGTTGCAAACACTGTGTCTTTATCATAGAGTTATGCAGTTTAAGTCACCGCCTTATCCCTACAATAAGATTAAATTTAGGACAGACATCCACAATATAACCACCCGCTTCCATGGTTTGATATCCCCACCGCTGCATAATACGTCTCTATATGAAAGATCATTTAGTTTTTCTATTTATAGGTTGTACAATCATATTCCGGATGAACTGAAACCAGTCGCCAGCTCTATTTTAAAGCAAAATTGTATACTTATTTGTCTTAATGGAAGTAGATATAGGTATGAATGGAATAGGTATTTTTGTTGGTAATCGGTATTATTATTCTTCTAAATTTAGGCATACATTTGGTTTTGTAATTTTCACTTATTAATAACTTTTATATTTGTAAATAGGCATCTTAATTTGAATTGAATTGCTTATACACTGATTTAGGTCATGGTGGACATGAGCAGGAACAGTAAATCATACTGCAACTGGGTTTCGCCATAGGGTTGGATCTATGCACATTCTAGTGTTAATACATTTATGTGTACATGTATACTTTTTTTGGCTTGAGATTATGTAATGTGCATTTAAGATCCAATAAAGTCATTTATTATTATTATTATTATTATTATTATTATTATTATCTCTCATTAAAAACAACCGCAGTTCTACGAGCGCAACGATTTTGTTGCCCATAAATAAAAATAATTTCTGTTCTTTCAGCTAAAGTGTAAACCATTTTTAAAAGTAGACCTCGACTTTAAGTTGGAAGTTATTGTAAAATTAAAATACCATGGCATAAAACAGATTTATAAAGTAAATAACTCTACCAACTTGAAATTAATTCGTTTGTTTTAATTTGAAATTGATTTGTCATAATCTAAAATTTTTGTCATACAGATAAGTGTTAATAACATTTCCATTGGGCCTACTATTTTAATAGATTGCGTTATCGTTAAAACTATAATGGAATACAGTTTGAGAATTTGATGTTTTATTTGGCGAAGTTGGTGCTAGGAATCTTTATAATTTATCTCCGGCTCTCTTCAGTGGATTTAAAATTTGTAAAAATAACGTTTTCAATAAATAGAAAAAAAAAACTTCGGAATAGGGAAGAAAATTGCTATAAAAAAAATCTTGCCAGAAACGAAAGCGTGTATTTGACAGTTAATTCAATCCAAATCCGTGATTTCAGCGTGATAACCTCACGCTTGCTTATTAAGTCTAACCGTGAAGCCGTCATAAATTTGAAAACTTGTTGCGCCCTCCTGTAATCTTCCGCTAAACCTCCCATTCTGATAGAAATATATACGACCTGAGGTATCGGTGCACTAACAATTTCTCTTCGAACGTATCATTTATCTCACCATGACATATTTTATCGGAGTTACAGTCAACGCCCTAATTTCGTTCCGTCACGTTACAGGTATACGAGATGTACAAGGAGAGGCAGAAGAACAAGAGTCAGAAAGAGCCGGGCGTTTGGTCTCCCTGGAGTGAATGGTCATCATGTTCGCGCAGTTGTGGCGGGGGAGTTACGCAGCAGACGCGACAATGCGTCTCACCGCAAACAATGAAAGAAAGGTAAACATTTATAGCACCTACACGTCAACATAAACATGTCCATTCACTTTGTCTACGGCTATTGTCGGCGAGCGCGAATGATGCAAATACAAATCAAGCTGTTTTTCTTTTAATACTAAGTTGATTCTATTGCTGCGCACAAAACTAGCCGTGATGGACGTTTTAATTAAGTAGCGGTATCGTGCACAAACATAGCATTCTTAAGAAAATTAATATGCAGTTGAAATCGAGATAGATGTGCATTTATGCAATTTTATAATGAGTGATAAAGAAAGCGCTTGTTACTTGTTAACTATATCATTCCCATGGAAAAGTGTGCGGAGCAAAATGGCAAATCCATAAATATTGCCGCAATATAGTCAGTCATATATTGTCAGATTGACAATAGATAGTGTCAGATTACTACTTGTTACGTTCTCCTGGTTTGAAGAACAATCCCGCTAGTCGTCTGCTTTAGCGTACCTTCCTTGTGAAGATGAAGGACTAATGGCTTATGTTTAGATGTGTTTATATATTTATTCGGTTACTCGGTGGCTCTCTAAAACACAGCAGATAGCTATAAAAATTAAATTTATTAAATAAACAGTTCCCTATCTAACATAAAAAATAAAAACCTGCTATTTCTCATATATAAAAAAATGTAAATAGATAAATGTTGCATATATTAATTCGTGTACGCATCCGTATGTTTCGCAACGTTTATATGTGTAATACATACTACACGCAGAGAAATGGTCTCTTGCATCAAGAAAATAGATTTGCTTGCAAAAATCAGTCTCTATTCAAAAAAATATTTTTATTTCAAGACTATAAAATATATAGTATAAGAAAATAAATTTCTTGAAATTTTATTTAGTTTAAATAAATATTTTCTTAGGGTCAGAAAATCAAGAAAATCCAAGACAGAAAAATGTTTCTTCCAAGTAAATCATTTAGTTTTAAGTTAAGAAAATATTCATATTGAGGGCAGGAATGAAAAACTGGTTCAGATCTCACAAAGGTCTATTGAGAAATTACGCGACCAGTTTCGTGTTCAAAAAACACATCATCAGGCCAGCTGCAAGGATATCCAATAAAAGAAAAATTACAATAATAGAAAAAAAAACCCTAAAGTTAATAATTAAACTTAGGAGCAAGTGAATGAGCTAATGAAAAGGTTTTTTTTATAGGTTACAGTATAATTAAATTATTTCTTTAATAATTTGAATAAATAGAGATTATTTTTATGTAGTTTAATAATTAATGAGTTAATATTTAACTTCATTTATTCCATTTTTTATTATTAGTATTTATTGTATATTTAAAAAAACTACAGCTAAATTAGTACACGTCATAAATAGTAATAAAAAGAAAAAAATTTCACTAACCGGTATCTATTGAAAATATTTATGAAACGTCGTACGTTAAAGATTATATCATTGCATAGGTAAGTATGGTATTTGTATTTTGGTGCCGTCGCTACTGTGTAGGACTATAACTACTGGCACTAGATGTCGCCAGGAAATATTTCAGTTGCTATTCTTGAAGATTAGCGGCATAAACTAAGAGATGTAAGAGCAATGAGGCCAAGAGTAAGAAGCTTTAATGCTCTTCTCTTCTCTTATTGTTTTTGCCGATAGTGATTCCATCAATACCAGTTACTATTTATTAGCATTATCTTGGTTATTCCTACTAGATATTCTTCATATGTACTTCTATATTAGGTTCACTTTTGTTTTGAACATTATTCTGTAGATAACCTCTACCTTAGCCTTTTTAAAATCACAAGCAATGTGAATAGTTTACTGCATTATGTACGGATATGTCGTACTGTTTTAAACAAGGTAAGCGCAATTAATAATATAGATTTCAAGAATTCTAAGTAAAAGTTTTTATTCTAAGAAAAATCATTGATTTATGAACAATACCTAAACGCTTTCTGGAATTAAGAAAGCTATTTACTATCCTTAAGAAAATATTTTTGTTTGTGTTATAATGGTCATTTACTTATACTAAGAATGTTTTTTTTCAAATTTTCTGCAAGGTTTTCTTGACAAGATGTTAACAAATGTCTTAAACAAAGAAATATAATTATTTCATTACAAGTATATACATACTTCTCTTAAGCGGAGAAAGAAACGCTAAGAAAATATTTCTTTTGATCTAAAACAGTTATTGTATTGCGGATAATTGAAACAGCAATTGTCTTGAATTAAGGCGGACAGCTTTGATAGAAGTAAACGTTTCTCTGCGTGTAGGGCCACCACTAAACCCTACCGAAGCCTGAGCATCTGGTCGGTCCACAGCTGCAAATAGCTGATCACTATAGCAAAAAAATGCCATACAACTCACGGCTACCCAGACGCTCTCGTTATTTCATGTATTTATTTGATACATCACCTCTAGTATCTATTGCTCCTGGTGCTGTCCCCTATAGAAGTGAGATAAACGCTATGTTATGTGTACATGCGTAAGCGAAGGAGCGATGGATGACAATAGTGATATCATGTTTTCTCCCTCGACGCCAACTCCTTATCTAGCACTGGTTCCCAATATATGCGCTAGCGGTAGCTCCAACATACAAATATTTAAATTACTATTAAAGTTATTTTTTAATTCGTTTTTTCAATTTCTTTTAATTCAGAAATTAAACATTAATTTGGTTGCGGAGCCGCAGAAACATTTCCAGGATTCATTTTCAGAAGCAGAGGATATCACAATAAGAACCAATAAGTACCAGGTTTAATTTCACCTGGCACTTGAAACATTGTGGTTCCAACCTTAAAAGATCCTATGCACTTGAAACTATATTTCCTTACTGATTGTGGAGCCAACTTTCGATATATGAATGAAGTTTGTAGAGTACAGTCTGGCCATATTACTTGAAACATGTCATAAATCAACCCTTTTATTTGGAAATTCCCATCCTATTATAGTGATATTCTTTTGCTTTGAATCCGATCGTTTATAGGGGGACTAGATTATTGTATCAATAAATAAAAATACCAGAGAAATGATATTTAGAAGAGTAAAGTAGGTATATATAGATATTTCAGTTATCAACTTACATATAGCGAGTTCACAGTTTAGAGAATACATCGATATTTTTTAAAATATTTCGTCATAATCGTATAGAAGCTAAGTTATGGAGTATCATTAAGTGCTTTGTGTTGATATATCGTCATTGCAAAGGTAAAATTATTATTCTATCTCTCTCTTAATAATTAATTATTTGTAATTTGAAAAAAATTGAAATATTTGGGGTTTTTTGTAGAAAATGCCCGGGAAAGATTTAACAAGTGAACAAAAAGCCGCTATACAAGCTCTTCTACAATCAAACAAACATTCACAACGAGAAATTGCAAAATTACAGAAAGTATCTCCTTCTTCTATATCGCGTTTAGCTAGAAACTTAAACGAAGGAGCTAGCACATCGACACAAAGACGGGCAAAGTGCGGTCGGAAAAGAAAAACTTTGAAGAGATCTGACCGTGAAATTGTTCATCAGGCTTTGAGCAATAGATTTGCTACAACTAAAATGATTCAAAAAAATTTACAAAAAAGAGGAATAGAGATTTCGAGCAGAACTGTCAGGCGCCGATTGCGCGAAAATCGCCTAATGGGCCGAAGACCTGTAAAAAAGCCGCGTTTAACAGAAAAAATGAAATCTGCTCGTCTCAACTTTGCAAGAGAATATCGACATTTCACAGACGAGAATTAGAAAAAGGTGAATAACTTAACAACATGATTTTTACTGAATTAATGTTTGCATTATTTAATAGGTTTTCTTTAGTGACGAGTGCTCGCTCTGTATGTTAGTGCAGCGAGCACAATTTGTTCGTAGACGACTTGGCGGACGTCTCACAAAATCCACGGTTCTTCGAACTGTAAAACACCCTCCGCAGGTAATGATTTGGGGAGTGATTAGTGGAGACGGACCCGGCCCATTGTATTTTGAAGAAAGTACAATGCGTCAAGAGCAGTACATAAATGTGTTAAAAAACACGTTATTACCGTATTTTCAACCAGGACGTCGCATACCGACAGGGCGTATATTTATGCAAGATAATGCTCCTTGCCATGTGGCAAAAAAGGTTAAGAAATTCTTTGAAGACAATCAAATGCCTCTTTTACGTTGGTCCGGAAATTCACCGGACCTCAATCCCATCGAGAACGTATGGAATCGACTAAAAAGTAAGGTATATGAAAGAGAAAACCCTACAAAGGAAATATTAATGAAGAATATAAAGGATATATGGGAGAACGATGAAGATATAAAAGAGACAATCATATCTTGCATTGAAAGTATGCCCCGAAGAATTAAGGGAGTTATTAAAAATTATGGGTTATGGACTAAATATTAATTACATATTTAATATTTACATATGTTACAAATTTTTACAATATATTTTATAAATGAAAAATATAATACATGTATAGTTTATATTTTATTATGAAGAAACTACAAAATATTGAGTGTTTTAAGTAATTTGGCCAGGGACTGTAGTTGATGCAGAACGTTTAATAGAACAGGTCGCTTGGAACCTTTATGGCTCTCAGTCCTCGAAGTATCCATTGATAATATATACTTACAAGTTTGGATGAGTTTTGGAGAACATTTCTACTCTAACGAAGACGACCGCTTATAATTCTCATTTTCATGCGTTATTTTTTGAAATTGCAAGATCTGTTGAAATACTATCTGCATTGCTTTCAATCCACACATGCATCTATATACATCTACAGATTCAGCTTTGGCATATGGTATTATGCATCTCATAAGAATGCTATCAATTAGTGGTTTAGGAAATTTATTTTCTTTATTATGCACATTTATCATTTTAATCTGATCTAGTTAAAACATTTTCATTGTGATTTACCTCAACTTTTCTGTAAGAATTCAACATGTATAATTTATAATGAGCAGGCCTACGTACTGACAATGACATTGATGTCTGTACTTATCGTTTTGATAGTCTCTTCTAATGCCTCTTGATGATAATAACATAAAGACACAACGTTGTACAAAAAAACCTTAGAGTATAAATGCTTGTTACACGCCCACACGAGCAAGAGAACGTTAAATATACACTTAACAATAATCTTGCCGAATTCAGCTTCTTATTAACAATATATGTATGTATGTGCAATAATCTTAATAAAATAGTATTTTTATGAAGAGAATTAAAAGTACATAAAAATGTTTTTCTGTACAATAAACAAAGATGCAATAATTCATTAATATATTTTGTCTTCCGTCGGCGAATTATGAAAACCCGATTGGAATTTCCGACGTAATTAAATGAAAAAAGTCTCCCCGGTAAGGAATCGACCCTGACATCTCCCGCTTGCCGCGTGGGCGTGCTAACCATTACACCACGGGGACGTTATGTCAGGAACGTTCTCTTTTTAATACCTAGTTATTATTTTATTGGAAAATATATCATTTTTCGACAGATAATTTTTTATTTTTACACGCCAAATAGGCTAATTAATTAATACATTTGGGCTTCCGTCGGTGAATTATGAAAATCTGTAATTTCCTTTAAAAGTTTGAACTTTCAACAAATCAACTGTTGATGTTTATGAGTGATGGTGCCGCAAACATGCTTGCTGTAGGTCGATCTCTTAAAAAACATTGCGCTAACTTGTTGCATATTACATGTAAAATTCATACTCTCAGTCTCGTAGCAGACAGTATCAGAAAATGTTATCCCGAAGTTGACGCTCTAATAGCACATACAAAAGCTGTGTTTGTAAAATCCCCAAAACGTATTCGGGAATTTCATAGACTATGCCCCGGTATTCCTGAACCACCACAACCTATTCTTACGCGTTGGGGAACATGGTTAGAGGCTGCATTTTATTATCTTAAATATTTTGAGAATATAAAGAACGTGATTTTAGAATTCGACCCAAAGAAAGCTGCGGCTGTCAAGGTAAGCCGCTTGAAATTTCAGGATAGTCAAGTTAAAACAGATTTGAAAATTATTCAGAACAATTACGTGGGACTAGCGGATGCGATAGAAAAACTACAAAATTCTTCGGTGTCGTTAGTGCAATCTTTGCAAATAGTGCAACATGTTCACGTACAGCTATGCGTGATAGAAGACGCAAGAAATGTTTGTGTCTTAGAAAGGTTTGAAAGTGTTTTAGATAAAGACTCTGATTTTGGCACATTAAGACAAATTTGTGAATGTGCGTCAACAGAACCGTTAAGTTATTTGAAAGATTATTTTACTTACGCAAGTATAACGTCACTAGATGTAGAACGTTCGTTTTCGGCATACAAAAACACCTTTTTTTCACGCCGCACTCACTTTGCCGAAACAACTTTGGAAACATATCTAATGTTACAAATATTAAATAGACATTATCTACTTTGTGATTTCACGGAGGACTCTTAAAACGGTAAGTGTTTGAGCACGTATCACATTTAATTTATTTTGTGTAAACTTTTATGCGTCCGCCACTGGCTTTCAGCGCAGTTGCGTTGCTCTAATTATAATGTAAAGATTTGTATTTTCTTTATGAGATTTGCTTTTCAACAAAATATAAAGCTTGTACCATCGGAAAAAGATTATTTTTATAAATTCACTCTAAACTCCATTTCCGTAACTTCTTGGTGCTTTCTGATTGCTGTCTTATATAAAACGATTCATTTACAGTTTTGCTCTGGTTCGTACGCAATACATTACCATCTCATAGCCGGCCAGATGTCATAAATTAAGCGCATCAAAGCTAAGACAAAAGTTCTGGTTAGAGGCCACACACGCTTAACATTACATCTTGTGATCTTTGTCGCAAGCGGGCGTAGTACATCAGTAGAAAAATATAAATATGCCGCGTTAAATTACGATTCTATTAAATAGATGCACATGTAAATGCTGTTGGAATATCTGTACATACCTACCGAGATGAAAAATATTTCCTGTGTGTGCGCAGTAGGCGGAATCTTTGTATCGATGCATAATGTCAGAACACGTTTTGTAATGGAATGTATTCGGTGGTGTTCAAGGAAACTTAAAAGGAGGAAGTACAAGAATTAATATTAGAAGATCTTTTGTATAAACATTTGGTCATGATATTACATTATCCGGCACATATATACAGAGTGATTTATAATAGGTGTAAATAACTTTGACGTGTTGTTCGGGAAGTCATTTAAAACAAAAAATGTTAAATAAACTTATACTTCATTCACGTTAAGAGTGCAGTAGATAGCGCTACGATCGACGTCCATATTACACCGAGGAAATATACCGGATAGGAAAACAGCGGTGAATTGGAATTGTTAATTGACAGCGTCGTAAGCGTTAAAAGTTTGGTTATCAACATTTTGTAGTAAACAGCAAAGTGTAATATCGTATGAAATTATAGTTCTTCGTATTTTATGTGCGATATGTTATGGTTATTTTATGACGTGATAAAATAAAACAAGTGAACACATCTCTGAAATCAATTTCAATATAAATACATCTAATCGGGTACTCGGGTAAATACATCTTTCGGTTGTTTGATTTGATGGAATAGTTGGAGCTTGTTTAATTGTATTAGTAAATAAATGGGATTACATTTGGCGTTAACTGAATAAACTTTTGCACGTATTACAAATTTATATAGTTTTCTCCCCTTAATATTTGAATTAACATTAATAAAAAAAGATTTGTTTAGTTTCAGCATTTTATTTATAAAATAACTGATGTATACATAAAATAAATATATAAATGTGATAGTATGAACAAGATGAACAGATAATTTCAATTTATTATGCAAATGTGATTAACTTAATACACATACGAATGATTATTCAGATTCTGATGACAGGTCTGACGATGATGATGATGATTAATGATATTTGCTGTTATGATAAATTCTTCAATCATATCTTCAATGATATTATCCAGTTGGTACATCTTATTGTCTTCTTCGATAACATGTTTGATACAATTTCTCCATGCATCACTATCCACAATGTTTAGCCCCTCAATTAGCAACGTTTTAACCTCGGATAATTTAAAAGTTTTGTTATTAGCAGCGACATGATGTTTCACTTGTGCCCATAAACCTCAATGGGGTTTAGGTTGCAATGGTATGGAGACAATCTTAAAATTGTACGACCACTGTCTAATACCATTTGATCGATAACATATGTAATAGGATTATCAACAATATATTTTTTTGCAAGTTCAAGTAACTCAACCTTTAGTAAAGTATTGTCAGCACCAATTTCTTTCGCAAGAAGCCATTCAATTAATTCTTGCTTCTTCCAGGCAGAGGTAGGCAATTTTTCGGTTCTGACTGAGTGATAAGGAGCATTGTCCATGACAGTAACAGAGTTTGGTTCAAGAAAAGGTAGTATACGTCTCATCCACTCAGTGAACACTTCGCTGTTCATGTCATCATGGTAATCTCCTGTTTTCTTCGATTCGAAAAAGAGGGGACCATTTTCAACGAAACCATCATCGCTACCAATATGCAATATAATTAAACGTTTCCCTTTTCCTGCAGGATTCCTCAGTCCCGTGGTAACCCCTTCCACAAATGCTTGTTTTGCTGTAAGTACTGTGGTATCTTCCCATATTTTTCGTTTTGTATGACCTGCGTTGACCCAAGTTTCGTCTAAGTAATATATCTTTCTACCATCTGCACGAAATTTCCTGATGTTGGTTAAATATCGACGTCTCCATAATACAATATCTTGCCGTTCCATTAAAACACTGTTTCGACTTCGCGTCATCCACTTAAACCCCAACTTCAAGATCTTCCCTAATGTTGTTCTTTTCAAGTATCGTCTGCATTAACAACCTATAAGATTTAGTAAGGTGACATGAATGTAAGATAAATGTATATATTATATTTACACTCAATATTTTTGTGCATGTTGGTAATTCGTTCTTCAAGAAAAAGGAATGCACGTGTCTTCTAATTATTGACTTTTGCGTTTCATCCAAAGAATCATATATTGTATGACGAAGTCGTTTTTTAGGGAGTGAACTAACAAGTCCTGTGATATCCATTTCTTTTACAATATCCCACATTGTTCTTTCACCTAGCCCAAGATGCTTTGCAGCCAGTTTAACAGCTGCCGACTTACAGTTGTCCTGCTTAAGGTCCAGATACAAATTATAAGCCATAAACCTTTGCTTACTGCTAACATGCTTTCTCGGAGGATTTCTTAATGGCCCTGCTGGTGGGTTAAATTACCTCTTTATCAGCCATACCAAAACTGTTGTAACAAATACTATGTTATCAGTATCATTTTATATAATTATTACAAGAATACCTTCAAATGTTCAACAGTAGCAAGTAGAGCTCTAAAAAGAACTATTTTGCGACAATTTGCTTATAAAAACAGACCGAACGACAATAAAAAGCAATAAATACAAAACCAAAGCCAACAAAGATGTTTGACAAATGACATTAGATATCGGTGATATTTCGTTTTATCAAACTTAATTTCATTTGCTGAATACCACTGAATAAAATGTTTTTTGTGTATGTGAATTTGCCTCGTCTATTAGCCAATCACAAGCCAGGAACTTTTCGCCTATCTATTTTATCGCTGCAGTCTTACAATGAATGAAGTATAGGTTCTACTTCTTTATATAGAGAACTAAAACAGATTTAAATTTTAATTTCCAACTTCAAAAATAAATAACTAAATAAATAACGGCTATATAAGAAAGTATTGCCTATAATAGTTGTTCAAAATGCCCTTTTGAGTTCGAGTACAAGCATGACACCTACGAACCATTGAATCGTAAAATTTTGAAAAGAAAATACGGATCATATAGACAAAAACAGAGAATATTGCTACATTAAAAGCTAGAATTGAAGAATATATTGTAATATTCGTTTACATTGTTGAAAGTAATTATTCTTTGACAGTTTGAATTATTTTAGTTTATCATTTTAACGAGGCGAAGCAGTATTGTTGCCCTATTCCCTCGAAATTACCCTACTTCATTATTTTATCTTTGTCTTACACATTAAGACTAATGATATTTTTGTTAAAAAAAAACAGTGAACTACGTACTCAGTGATACACTAAATTTGCTAATGAAAATTTAAATTATATTTCTTTTTAAACAAATAATTCAAAATGTACTTAATTTGGATAGGCAAATTGCCAAACACATACAGTTAAAGAATTTTTAAATACATCGTTTATATGAAAACGACATTTTATTGCACTACCGTACCTATAACATTAATACCCGTTTGCACCGTATGCGAAATAAGCATTACTTAACTAAGCTATTCTTAAAGTTAAGAAAGACTTAAATACAGTTCGCGTTGCACCGTTCAATAGAAAGGCATTGCTTAACAGAGTGACACTTGATCTGACAACAGTGTTGAAACTCGGTACTTTTTGGTAACATTTTAATAGAATATGTTGGATCTTTCATATTTACCGCTAAAAGCGTATATTCTAACCTAGCTTTAGGAAAGTGGTGGCTGAAGAAAATAAAGAAAAGGCTTTAACTGGTTTGTATGAAACAAAAAAGTAGTGATATATTATACAATGTGAATGTTTATAGGAGGTGGAAGTGTGACCACAAAAAATTACTTGCCAGAAAAAGACCTAATTTTAGAGATAAAGAATCCAAAAACCGTATATGGGTACGGCAACCTATTCGATTCAGATGAACCTATTGCTGCTAGTATAAATATGGATTCAACAGTATGTATAATTTAATTGTAACATAAATTTTTGTTAATATGTACTTTTTTAAGGATGATGAAATTGAAGAGGAGACGGCAGTAAATGTAATAATATAATATTTATAAGTAATTAAACTGATCTTTTTTTCATATAAGCTAAAATTATTATAAAACGTAAGCTTTTAAAATAAGAGCGCATAGATTTATACAATAGAAAAAACAATAAATACAGAATTAATAATAAAGTAAATATAATAATAAAGTAAATATATATATACAGGATGTTTCGAAATTAGCGGATATGGGCAGTGAGTGGGAAGATAATTTAGAGTAAAAACTCGATAGAAAATTCCTTTGCAATTTTTCGATCACATAATTGCACCTGCTAGTTCGTCCATTGTTAAACTTTTTGAGATTCACCATATATGTTCTCTTGGTACTCTATCGATGGCTTTTTCAAGATCTATAAAACATAAGTACAAATCTCGGTTGTGTTTAAGAGCTTTTTCACTGAGTTATTGTAATGTAAATATATGATCTTGCACTCCATATGCCTGCCGAAAAACGCTCTGCATTTCATAATAAAATATATTGCTATAACCTTATTCGATTTTTATTTGAAGTTACCATACATCACAATGACTGATTTACTAAAAAGAGATACCTAACACTCATAAACTTGTTAAATAATTAATAAATACCTAACACTTTCATAAATTACTAAAAATAAATACTTAACACTTATAAATTTGTAAAATAATAATTAAATCATGACGGGTGTTACTAATGTTTGCATTTCCTGGCAATTGTGGTTCCTGTTCATGAACCTGCCCATTTTCAATCAAACCATCCAATTCATTTATATTTATATCTTCTGGTAGAAATGGTGGTTCGTTGTCATGCAATATTTTGTAGCACTGCCGTAGCAACTATAATGGTTGTAACAGTGGATAATTTTAATCGCATACCATATGCCAATACTGGAAAGCGACGTTTCCAAGTTATTTGCAAATTCTAATACATCTTCTATTAACATCAGAACTTTCAAACTAGTTAATTTCGTGAGGCGAAATCTCATAAAAGTTAAATTCGTCCATATCATGAAAATAATTGAATCGGGTATAATTTAATCGGGGAAAGCCATAATCAATTATTTCCAAAATATCCAAATCACTTTCCAAAATATCATTCCACCGAAAAGCCAAAGTTTGGTTATATTTCAACTATAAACAGAATAATACGTCAACTGATGCAGTGAAACTAGGTTAAGTAGCGTTTAAGCCGCTCTTTTCGAGGGCTTAAATTTAAGAACAGCTTAGGTAGTTTAAGTATTACTTAAAATGCGGTGCAACGGAAACTGACATTTTAAGTCATTCTTAACTTTAAGCCTTACTTAACGCGTACGGTGCAAACGGGCATAAACCACCGTAACCAAGGAAGGGAATGGAACATTAAATGGACATTCAAGAGTCAAGTTTATTTATCAAAAAATAGTCAACTCTGGCTAAAAACAAAAGAAAATCAGAGAGATATAAACAAACTTTCGACATACATTTGCAAAATTCTTTGATAATTTCTTTAAATAACTTGTATTGATGAGAGTATATAATTAAATAACCCTAATCACTGCAAATGTCGAAAGTAAACGCAATATCGACTTCTACAGAAGTGAGCAACCAAGGTTGCATCGGTTTTCTGCGAAGGTAGCAATTCGACTAAGTGGTATCACTTCACAACTTCGTATATATACGACTTATCAACTTAGATTGCCATCTTCCACAAAGACATGCTCAAGAGCTGTATAACAGCGAAACGCGTCCGTGTATGGTGGTTGATGGCAATTAGTTGTAATTTCATTATTTGTTAATCTCTTTAAATGTATAAATATACATGAAACTTTACTGAGAATAAACTGCAGTACAACTTGTCAAAAACCCTTTCGCAATTGTAATTTGTAAATATCAAGACCCGAGGACCAATCTTCCAATCCACCTATTGAAGAAAATTACACTAATAAAAATCACTGTCTCTCATTAAAATTATTAAATCGTTTCATTTCTATATTCAATAGCTAATTTGCAAAAACTCAATAAGTGAGATTCCCCACGATTTACTAAAAAGTAAACCCTGAGATTATCTAGATTAATTTAATTCATTTAATGTATTTTATATATTTTTTTTATATATTATTTACTCAAAAATATCACTACAATATATATTGAATAAAAGATATTTTTGTGTTATATTTACTTATTTATTTCTAACTTTACGGATTTCACGAAGCAGGCAATTAAAGTTCAAACTATTGCTTATTACGCGTATTAGACAAACTCTGCTGTTTTCGTAATTCCGCAATTTCGTTATAATATACCACTAAAGGAAAAGCGCGCAATGTGCTGCCACTGCAACAGTTGGCAAATATAGCGCGCTAATGTTATTCTGTGCTGTAATAAATTACCCGCAAAGATATGTATGCGAGGGATACTTCGTAAGTTTTCACAAGAACAATGAAAGAAAAAAAAATTGGTACAAATTGTTTTATTGTTTTTCAAAATATTCGCTGTTAGGATCTATACATTTTTGCACACGTTCGTAACAATTTTAGGGACAGTTTTTCCACTCTGAAGGTGGTATCTCCAAAATATGGTTTTTGAAAGCTTCAACAACTTCCTGAGGTGATAAAAATCGCTGTACACGCAGTTTTTGTGTGACATTCGAGAATAAGAAATCGTTAAGCGATAAATCAGGTGAATGCCTGTATTCGCCTCATTTATCGCCTAACGATTTCTTATTGAATGAGACATTAATTTGATGTTTTTCTTTTTCAAATAATTAATTGTTTGATGAACTGTATGAGAGATAGGATTATCGTGATGAAGGATGATGTCACGTTGTCGATTGCTTTTCCTGATTTCATTAATGATTTCCGGCAAACAAATTGTTGTGTACCATTTTGCACTCATTGTTCATCGATCCTCCAAAGCCATGCTTACAGCATGTCCAGTACAACGAAAGATACAAGTAATCATTTTCTTGGAAGTGCTTTGTAAATGCACAACTTTTGTTGGATTCGGTTCATCTAGGAACAGTCGATTGTTGTTTAGTTTCCGACTAGTACGAATATATTCAAGTTTCGTCACCTGTTACGATGTTGTATACGAATTTTGAAGTTCCTCTGTCGAATTTTTTGAGCATTTCCTTACACCGACACGAGCCTTTTTGGTACTTGGATGCGGATTCCATCGGGAACAGATCATTTCGCAACTAAATATTCATGCAAAATCAAATGAGTACATTTGAAGAGAATGTAAGTTTCATCACCATTATTACATGTAATTTTAGTGAAAGTATGTCCATTTATGCACAGTTAATCAAATTATCTCCACAGAATAATTTCGCAAAATTACGTTTTATGGTATGGTTTGGTAGTAAACTCTAAATTTACTAATTATACGAGGGTGACGTCTTAAGTTTTTATGCTATTTGCGCTATTGAGATTTAACATTACTATTTTCGCTAAATTTGACATTTGTTATTGTTGAAGCAGTGACAGCACATAAGTTGGCCGAGTAGTTTGTTTACAATGAGCGTTAAAAAAAGCAAGTTTGTAGAAAAATGGATATTTCACGTGGAGCTTGTCGTCGGAGGATGTTTTACGACTTTAGTAAAGACCTAACACAACAACGAAGCCTCCAATCGCTTCGTTCAACTTTTGGTATTGAATCATCGTCAGAAAGACTGTTTACAACTGGTTTGCAGAGTTTCGTCGAGGTCGTGTTTCCGTTAGTGTCGAATTTCGTGAAGGTCGACAAAAACCGGTTGTTGTTCCAGAAAATATCAATGCTGTGCGCAATATGATTGAAGAGAATTTGTATGTGACTTACCGTGAGATAAAGGCATCTTTTGTGCCCCAAAGACCATGTTTTGGAGATACCACCTTCAGAGAGGAAAAATGTTTGGAGAATTGGTTCGAACGCATGCAAAAATGTATACATAAATCTTAACGGCTAATATTTTGAAAAACAATAAAACGATTTGTACAACCATTTTTTTGTTCATTGTTTTTGTAAAAACTTAAAAGACATTCCTTTTATAATGAGGAGCACGAGACAACGACATCAGTCTTTAGAAATCTTCTGAAGAAGCTGACAGTATGATCTGCAGTGAAATGTCAAGAGTAAATTTAAGGACACGACCAGATCCGGCATATTATCGTTAAATTTGCTAAACGGGTACTCTAAAACTGTGGCACTGGAACACTAAAACCCTTACCACAACACAAGTGTTGTGGTAAGGGTTTTAGTGAACTGTTTCAGTTAAATTTGTTGTTTTTCTAAAGCAAGGTAATGTCTCTGCGCGGCATAGGCGTGCGCTTCTTTCAGAAAGTACAATACCAAAAATATGTAACAACCCGAATAATAATAACAGAACCAATCAAGAATTATAATATCTAAAAGATTGTTAAACACTCACCTTCTTAAGCAGCGTTATCGAGTAGGTTGGCGGGCTGTATCGGAATTACCGAACATTAAAAGTAGAAGCACCATTATCAACGTTATCACCCACTGGAAAAGAGTTGTAAAAAGTTGATAGCATTAATGTTTCTACAGTTGTCTCGTTGAACGATGTTCGCCGTGGTGAAAAAATGTGTTTGTATTTTAAAAAAAAAGATCGTTCGACATCTACGGATGTAATAGATGCATGATTAAAATTCTTTGAATTCAGTTAATGGATTAGTCGATGCACCATCACAAATGTGTTTTTTAATGTGATAAAATCGAAATCTTTCTTTAACACACTCTCGAACTTTTCTAAAACGCGATTATATTTTGCGTCATGTGTAGTGCATAATAGTGTATGTACTTCGTCCACTATTTGCAGTGACTCCACTAGCGATAACGCTCTATTTTGTAATTGTTCTATTGCATCATGTAACCCTTTATAATTATTACGAGTAGTTTGTAAACCCTGTTTCAATGGAAACATCTTGAAATTTTGTCTGACTCTCCTTAACAGCTGCAGCTTCGGCAAGGTAGGTCGGATGTTCCAGTGTTTCCCACTGAATTTTGTCCAATTTTTCTTGGGTTAATGCAGCTGTGTGCGGCCGAGCTTTGTCATGGAGCAGAATCGCACTTCGAATAGGCATGTCCCGCCTTTTTCGTCGATAGGCCAGTTTCACTTCATCAAGCAGTTGATAGTAGTACGCAGCACTAACTGTACGCCGTTCATGGAGAAAATCAACGGGCAATATGCCATTGCAATCCCAAAAAATCGTTGCAAGATCTTTCCCAGCAGAAAGACGGGTCTTGGCTTTCCGCGATGCTGTTTCTCCAGGTTTTCGCCACTCCATGCTTGCCTGTTTAGACTGCGGGGTGTAATTATGCACCCATGTCTCATCACAGGTGACAATGTGCCTCAAGAAATCATCCCCCTCTGTTCGATATCGTGCCAAAAGTCTTTCACACACGGCAAGACGGTTTGCTTTCTGATCTTCCGTCAAGAGACGAGGAACCCACCTTGCCGACACTTTTCCGTAACCCAAATCATCTGAAATGATTGATTGGGTACTTCCATACGATATTCCGACGTGTGCAACAATTTCCCATATTATAAGGTGCCGGTCTCCTTCAATCATCACATCGGAAAATTTTTTGTGCCAGTCATAGACTTGGGTCCTTGAAAGCATTTTTTCAGCGAACTGTGCAGTTAGTCGACGCAAAATTTCGGCTGGTTTTACGCCCTCCCGCGACAAAAATTTAATAATAATGCGTTGCTCAACAGACGTGTGCACCTCTTGCTCAGACATGATGCCACTAACAACCAATCTGCTCTGGCGAGCCGAACCGATTTACTCCCCTCCACTTTACATCCCCATCCAACATATATCAACACGTCATGTTACTCACTTCACCTAGGGAGCGTTAAAAAGAAAAGTCCGGTTAATATTTGATTCGCCCTCGTACAAACTATTTTATAATAACACGTAACATAAAACACAACGCACGCTCTCCTTTTCTAAACGGAACGAAAAATAAGCAAGCGGACGCTGACAAAGCGAGAATCGATTTTTGCACAGAGCCCGCTACTCCGGTGAAACGCCTATGTATCGCAGAGACGATTACCTCGATCTGGTTATTACTATTATACACAACAATCCGATCATTTTTAATAAACATCCCAGAAACATAGAATTACCTCCAGTGGAACAAGTAAAAAAGAATCAAGCCATCATATTGGTACACGAGCGAACTCTCATTTATGGTCGGCCAACAATAGAATAATAAGTAAAATCTGTACCAATAACATAAATAAGAAGCATTGCGTCACTAAACAGAAATTTACAAAGCGGATCCAAGGAGTCTGCATATCGCGTTAATGGCATTTATAGTAAAAATAATGACACTTAAATTGGCGGGTTCGATGACATGAGTTCGCCTTGTTCGCACATAAAATAGGGCAAGGCCGTTTCTTAACACCGGCGTGTAGGTATTTATTAAAAAGCGAATTTATTTGCTTACAATAACGTTTCAATGGAAGTTGGATTGTTCGTGTTCGAATTAAATTCAATTTATTCGATTTCAGTTATTGTTCGGTTCCGATCTATTACAAGTTATGTAATTGAATAGTTTAGCCGACGTTAAAATTGAATTAGATGATTTAATTAAAACAAATATCGCGTAACAGAATAAATTTGTGTACAGCGAACGTCCTGCAACGCTCAATCTGGCAAGCGGATTATTGGCGTTGGCGATTTAAGTTGTATTAAACATATGTTAAAGTTCAGAGTAACTCTGGAAGCAAATTTATCGTCTTGTTTAACGAACTTGAATTCCCATTTATCTTTGTTAAACTTATGGGCTGTTAAAATATCCAAGTTTGCTGTAATTTATTTCCTAGAGTTAGTTCTGGATGTATTTTATGTATACTTTATAATCAAACGGGAAAAGTAAATGCCTTAGCAATATAAGTTGTCTTAAATCAATCAAAAGTATCAAAAGAGTATATTTTTATATTAAATAAGTTTTACCTTATACAGCGTATAACAACAGTCAGGAATGTTGAATGTCGGACGAACGACGAACGAATAAGTGTCGAGTAAAATGCACCAATTTGTCAATTTTTATTTTTCTAGGGGATTTTTTCTAGGACTTCGCCCAATTCAACATTCAATACAGTCTTCTTTCAGCGTAGCCTTACCGTTTTGAATTTATTTAATGATTTTTTCCGGAAAAAAAAGAAAGAAAATTAAGTAGTGCTTGGAAAATTTGCTTTTTAAATACTCTCTTTTATAAACCGATTGGGAAAACTAACTGTTCTTTCTTCAAGGGACATATATTAAGCATACGAGGATGGTAAAAGAAGTACCCGTGCTTGGAGACAGATGGCGCTTTATGTCAAAATCTGCATTACCGACTGTCTTAGTCGACGTTTGTCAAAATTTCGGAGAGATTCATAGAGTGGTATTGTTTTGAGAGCTGTTGAAATTGATCAAGTTCATGTATTTGTGGAATTATGGAAAAATAACAATACCGGTCAGTGATTCGATTTCTTTTTTTGGATGGGAAAACGTGTGCAGAAATCAAAGAGAAGTTGGCCGCAGTTTATGAAGACTTTGCGTCTGATTTAATTCATTTAAGCGAGGCCAAACATCCGTCGTCGAAGAGGACTGGCCAGGTCGTCCCATTGAGCTGACTATGGACGATATGATCAATAAAATTCATGATATCGTGTTAGTAGACCGCCAGGTGAAGATTAGAGAGATTGCTAATATGGTAAACAACTCAATTGTACGTGTGCAAAATATCTTTCAAAGATTGAGTATGAGAAAGCTATAGGCGAGATGGGCGCCGCGTCTACCAAGGATTGATTAAAAACTGAATCGAGTGATAACTTCAAAGTAATGTTTGGACATGTTTAAGCGCAATACAAGTAAGTTTCTGCGGTGTTACGTGACTGTAGATGAGACATGGATACATCACCACACGCCGGAGACCAAGGGACAGCCGGCAAAATGGGTTCTTCCCGATGAAAGTGCACCAAAGAAAGCGAAGACGATTCCAGCAGCCGGAAAGTTATAGCGACGATTTTTTTGGGATTTGCAAGGCATAATCTTAATTGATTATTTGGAGAAGAGAAGGATAATCATGGGATAGTACTATGCTGACTTATTGGACCGATTCGACGCTGAACTGAAGAGAAAAAGGCGCTACCTAGCGAAGAAAAAAATTCTCTACCATCATGGTAACGCCCGGGTGCACTCATCGACAATTGCGACAGCAAAATTAGTCCAGTTGTTGTACGATTTGGTGCCCCATCCACCATATTCGCCAGATTTGGCCTCCTACGACTTCTTTCTTATCCAAACTCAAAAATAATGGCTTGGCGGAAAGCGGTTCACGTCAACAGAGGCCTGTTTTGCAGAGGTCCACAAATCCTATTATTTGTATGGCTTAAAAAAGTATAGAGCTACAAGGAGATTATGTTGAGAAATAAATTGACCAAATGCAAAGCAATTGCGTTGTCTTCCTTAACACAGGGTACTTACCATACCGTCCTCGTAAAATGGTGAATAACAATAAGAGAGCTTCAAAATGTTTGAATTCATTTATTTTAGGCGGTACTTACTGTGTAATTAAAAGTAATTATTTTGAGTTGAATGGAAATAACTGCAATCGTTTCGTTGACAATTAGGGATTAAAATTGGGAATAATAAGCTGGATAGATTAATTAAGGTTAACTAAAAGACAGGAGGAAACTCATGCGTGGGCGGAAAGTAATTACTTCCATGAGCAATTTAGGTAAAAAGTCTTCAAATAAAAATTATTCGAAAACAACCTGCACACGCTACACTAGCTTTTTTAATGAGATATCCTGTATATGACAATGTTTTTGGATGCCTCTCTTCAATTCATGTCAATTTTCTATCTTGGCTTTTGAGATAATTGAGGTTTTTGCTAAATCCTGTTGTTTTTTTAACGGGTGATATCTTAAATATCTTAAGTGGCGAATCAAATTTTATTCGATTGAATACATTTAATGGAGTTTTCGACAGCATAGTTTTTTCTATTATCTGTTAATTTACTTCGATATACATCAATTTACTTGTGTCTTTCGACAATTATACAAAAACGTGACCTTTAAATTAAAATATTGAGCTTTTTTGAGATCCTTAACATTTTAAAACAATCAACCGAAAGCAAGTTTCCGTTTCGACGATTTATTTCTTCTTCATTTGTTTGGAATCAGATTACGCTGTATGTATGAAAGTGAAAACATATCAAAGATACGTATCGCTTTGTACTCTATGTCACTAATACTTGTTACTGGGTAGAGACTTATAAATGTGTATGTTGGGAAACATCTCACATAGACAGATTGGTGTCTAATTAACGGTATGATGTAGAATGATACGACGAATGTGAGAAAGCTGTAATTCTCTCTGATTGACGGACAGAAAACACGAATTACACGATTCCACAATATGAGACTTCGCTTTCGTTAACAACCGATTAACGCCTGTTGCGTGTTACGAGAGGTTTTTCTTTATAATGGCCCCTTATCGGTACATTTTACATCTGTCGATTTAAATGGTCGAAAGCGATATATTGTACTTAAATTTATGGCAAATAAAGGATTACGAAATAATTCTATTCTTGCGTTGTTGGCCGAAAGTTTGGAATCACTTTCAATAGTTCATGGTTGAAGTTTATGATGTTTAATAATAATCATAATAATAAATGACATTATTGTGCATATGGGGTTGTAGCAATATGCACAATCTCAGGACGAGGCCCAGTAGCATAGAAACTATGTTGCTGCTCTACCTAATCCTGTATTGTTGACGTGACAATTCTAACATAAAAAATGCCTAAAATTATTTATTTCTGTGTGTGCCCAAATAAAACAAAGAAACAATATATATTGAATACATAGTTTGCATAGTTACCAACTACGAATAAAAATAGAATCTATAGCTACACACTCTTTCTCTATGTGGAAAACAAAGAAAAATATATAAAATTCATCATCAAGGGAGAAGCATAGATCGTAATTTGAATTTGAATTGTTTAATATTAATGCATTCTTTTAACTGCGGTGAAAGACCATTGTACCTGGTATATATACAAAAAGAAAATGATCTTTCAAAGAGAGCCGTTCTGTGGAAGGGTGGGGATATCAAACCTCGGTACCTTGTTGTAATATTATGAATGTCTGTTCTAAATGTTATTTTATTATATAGATATGGAGGATTTTTTGTTGTTAATATTTTATGGTACAGCGTAAGGATTTGTAGCTCCCTGCGGTTATTCATATTCAACCACCCAGTTTCTATTAACTTGTGTGATACATGATATTTTCTTATACCATGAATGTACTTCAGACATGAATTTTGTACTTTTTGTATTTTGTTTCCTGTTAAGTAGTCTAAGCAAGGATGAAATACTTCAGAGCAGTAAGTAAAATTAGAGAGAACATATGTGTCACACAATAGCTTTTTAATTTGCTTGTTTAAAACTGAGCGGAAAGGATATAATTTATTTAGATTGAAATATGCTTCCTGTACATATTTATTGATTTGGTCTCGAAAACGAAATGCATTGTCGAGATTTAGACCTAAACTTTTTGCTTTGTTTACTATGGGATTTTGTACGTTGTTAATACTAAAGTCAGCCATGACACTCAATGCTTCACATGCTTCCCTCTTTCCGAATAATAAGACCTGCGACTTTGTCGGATTAAGATACAACGAGTGAATTAAAGAAGTTTCGTAGACAAGTGACAGATCGCTATTGATCTTAGCAACACTCTGCTCCCAATCACACATTCTAAATGAATAATGCAACTGCATATCGTCAGCGTACAAGTGTGCTTTAATGTAATCCAAGTTAATGAGAAATGAAGAGGTATATAGAGAGAATAAAACTGGACTTAAAATGGCACCTTGGGCGAGACCTTGTAGTGTTTCCCTAGGTTGGGAGACCTCGGAACAGATCCTAACACACTGCGACCTATGCGATAGATAATCGGATAACAATATCAACGATTCCGCACTGAATCCCTTCGAACGTAGCACATTTATGAGCATTGTATGGTTAACAGTATCGAATGCCTTCGAATAGTCTAAAAGAATCAGTGCTGTCACCAACCCTCGATCCGACGCCGCCAGTATGTCATCAGTCACACAGAGTAATGCAGTAGTACAACTACGACCAGGCCAAAAGCCTAACTGAACATCGGGAAGAAGCGAGTGCTCCTCTATATACTGTCTTATCTGCCTCTCCATAACACGCTCCAGTACTTTTGAGAGAAGAGGTAGTAAACTAATTGGTCTCAAGTCTTTCAGATCAGAAATATCAGACTTTTTCGGAACGGGTATTATAACGGCACGCTCCCAATGGCGAGGAAATACATTTTGCAAAATACATGAATTAATGATGTGTGATATATGGAATAATGTACGGACAACAGAGACGCAACATACTAATATCAATCCCGTCATAACCAGCAGCAGTTGTTTTAATGCTTTGTATTATTTTTGTTATCGATTCAACACTTGCCAACGAGAAACTAACTAGAAATAAATCGGCAACGCTGCCATATCGCGGCACGGGGAAGGTCAAAGGAGCTACCAAACTGGTAAGTGGGATACTTCTTATAAGATGGTTATTAAATACATCAGGGTCCCTAAAATTAGCAGCGATGGTGAGCACGGGCTTTCTAAAATTCAAAAAGTTCAACTCTTTCCAAAGAGAACGATTGTCTTTCGAACGTGAGATGTAGTCGAAATAAGGGCTTTTCTCAAGAACAAATGTTCTATTAGTTAAGTTCCGAAGAGACTTGTAATAATCCCAATCAGTTTCTTTCTTTGTTCTGCGATATTTTGACTTGGCCTTATCACGCAGACTCATCAAATGTTTCAAGTTATCGGTCATCCATGGTATGCGCCTCTTAGTGAACCGTCGTGTAATAATTGGACAATGTTTGTTGAAGAGTTATATTATATTGAGATTTAAAAGATCAATTTTGCATTCTATGCTCTCCAAATAGAGGATGCAGTTGAAATCAACACCTCGCAAATCGGAATCAAATTCCTCAAACGAAAAGTTCTTGTAGTCACGGAATGTACGCGTAATGCGTATTTTCTATTGGTGCCTCTGAGGCAATAATGTGTTAGCTTATTTTTGGCTGATTATTTAACCTTAACTTTAAGTGCAATTGTTGAAAGCTTAGCTACTCAAAAAGTAGTATTTTATAATATTTTTATGCTTCGATGTGATCTTTGCTATGGGTATGTCTTAATTAAGCGAGCTGATTTTAAGAAATATTTCAATTCATATAAAGTTGGGATTTCTGAATATAAGCACTATGTATGTAGGTATAATGCGCACGTTACATCACTCCTAAGGAACAGTAAAGTTCGTATTTACAAATATCTTTTTAAATTTGTCTTTACTTCTTGCGATATTTTGTTGACTTCATTTATCTGCTGCTAATACTTTTACAGTGAAACATAGAAATAATTTTGTGAGCACATTAACATAAATTTTGTCACATTAACATAAATTTTGTCATTATTAACATTACTATCTATTAAATATACAACCATACAGCTTTTCCTATTTTTAAGGACACGCAAGGATATGTTGCAATAGATAGATAGATTTATTTGATGTTTCTACAAACGTATTACAATCGTCATGTATATAAATAAGTATCTAAACCAATGTCTAATGAATAAGGTTCGACAAACGAGTGCAACGTCAGAGGCGTATCGCGCAAAAGTAGGTACGTAAGATACAGTATTATTAAAAAATAATATATTCTTACCTTTTATTGACGTCTTGATGTACACCGCGACAAAATACTACTGCCCCGGTAAGCCGCGTAAAACTGCAACATAAGCAACGCTTCCATTGTCGCCTTCGACGTTGGCCTGAAAACGTTTTCGTGTATTTCGAAAATGATCGTTCTACATGTAGCGAAGTAGGATTTGCGTAATTCAGATATTCCTTTATCTCTTCTGTGCACCCTTTAATTTCAGTAATAGACCGAACTTTTTGTAAATCGGGATTTTTATTTAAAACTGCACGAAATTTTTGGGTGACATCTAGTCCTATAGGATCCGTCAAGCTTTCTAGAGCGGCTTGTAAATTATCTAAGGTATTTAATGAGTCTTGTAAAGATAAGTGACTGTTTTGTAACAGCAAGATAGCTTGTACAACTGCAAGTTTGTTAGGTTATGGAAATTTCATTTATTTGTAATTGAACGTCCGAATTGGAAAAAAGTTGCTGACTCTCTCGAATTGCTGCAAATTCATTTGATTTAAATTTTAAAATCACATCCTTCACATTTGCGAAATACTTATGATAATAAAATACTGCCTGGAGCCATGTTCCCCATCGAGTTATTACAGGCTGAGGTGGTAGTGGAAGTTTCGGACACAATTGTTTGAAAACGCGGATATGTTTGGGAGATTTCACAAACACTTTTTTGGTAGATGCTATTAAATTATTCACCATCGGATACTTCTTTCGAATGGTTTCTGCAACGAGATGATACGCGTGTATGAGACATGTTACGTGAAGAAGAGTCGGAGGGCATATTTTCAACATCCTACCAACTTTCAGCATTGTTGCAGCTTGATCAGTAACTAACATTGTGACTTGGGCTCCTGTGATACAAAATTCTCTTCACGAATCTTTTATTATCTTCCAACGGTTTCAGCATCACTTTTTTCAATGCTTTTACTGGTTAATAACAAGGAAGCTGCTGGATCATTACGTTTTAAAGGATGCGCCGCAGCATGAATCACGCTATGTTTCTGTACACCAGTTGTTTCATACACACTTAGGCAAATTTTCTTATTTTTCAACTCGTCTACTGTACAATTTTTTACTGTATCTGCAAATGTGGTAAATTGTATCACAATTGTCTATTGGTTGGTAGTTTCCACGAGGGAACATATTTATTCCAAAAAAGATGAAAGTGTTCATTGTCTATTAGGTGTTGTCGGATGTTGCACACACTTAGCATAAAAATAAAATCATACAGAAATTTCCAGTACGGAATATTGTTACGTAAATCCAGTACATGACGTTTACTTTTAATGTCTTCTACAGTGAAATGTATCGCGACCTATCAACCGAATATTGCAAATTTTGCACTGAATGATAGTACCTGTATATTCCAATCCAGGGAAACGGCTAATATATTTATTCACATGCGATGCTAAAGGTAAACCTCGCTTACGACGATCCATGTTTTAAAAGACCCACACCGATAAACCGATAATTATCGAGCGCCCGTTAGCTTCCATGCCAATCGAATGAGTAGACTCTCCACTGGCTTCGCATCGACCCAAATCCCCTCTCGGCGCTTCTGCCGGAGGACGCGTTTGTCAAACCTTACTAATGAATTACATTAACACAAAAGCAGGCCACGAAGAAATAACTCACACAAGAAAACTACGTATTAGGAAAGATGTATATAACAGGGGCGTGTCTACTAAGTACTCTGCAACAGAGTAGAAACAGTGCGCAAGAAGATAGGTTCTAATTCTTTTCTTAAATTTATTCGTATTCAGATTTGCAATATGCAATGGTTAATGATTATATAATTTAATATTTAAACAATTTTAATTGATTTTAAAAACGAAAACTTGGTTTTCGAATCATGTGTGCTATTCTAGAATTATAACAATGTACTGATGAATTTGTATTGAAACCGTTTTTATTTGAACGGATTTCCAATAACTGAAAATAAATGTACATATGTACATACATGGCAATGGTAATATACGATGTTGTTTAAAAATTGGTCTGCAATGATCTCTAAAGCCGGCACCCTGGATAATCTGCAATGCACGTTTCTGCTTTAACTTAAAAACACTATCGGAATGTGAAGAATTATCTCAAAGTATGAGCGTAAATCAAGCGGCTATGAAATGGCGAGTAGTAAACCAATAACATCACATTCGGTTCAACTAAGGTAACCTTGTGGAGACTTCATTCATGTCATGTATCTAAGACACATTGCTAGCAAGGGTTACACCAAGGAGCTTTACCGTTTCAAGTGCTGCTGCTCGTTCTCCTTTCGACCTTCGAACGAACGTTCTTCTCTTGGAACCGAAGAGTTCAAATTTAGACTGATCGGTTTACAAAACGCTTTTTTACTCATCAACTGCCCAATGTTGAATTTCTAGCCCACTGCCGCCGTTTTATTTTATTTTAAAAAATAAAATAATGCGTGCTCAAACACTTACCATTTTAAGAGTCCTCCGTGAAATTGCAAAGTGAATAATGTCTGTTAAATATCTGCAACATTAGGATATGTTTCAACAATTGTTTCGAGAGACCGAGTGCGGCGTGAGGAAAAAATGTGTATATGGAGAGAACGAACGTTCTACATCCAGTGATATTTGCGTAATTAAAATGTTCTTTGAAACAACTTAACGGTTCTGTTGACGCACCTTCACAAATGTGTCTTAATGAGCCAAAATCAGAATCTTTCTCTAAAACACTTTCATATTTTTCTAGAACACAAACATTTTTTGCGTCTTCTATCGCGCATAGCTGTGCGTGAACATGTTGCACTATTTGCACAGATTCCACTAACGACACCGAAGGATCTTGTAACTTTTCTATTGCCTCCGCTAGTCCGAAGTAATTGTTGTGAATAATTTTTAAATCCGTTTTGTAAAACCACGTTTTTAATATTCTCATAATTGAAAAGTAATGTCATCACCTATCCACCATCTATGGACGCGCGTTTCGATGTTATACATCTCGTCGGCATAGCTTTGTGGAAGGTAATGGCATTTCAATTGGTGGATAGGTGATGGGATTACTTTTCAATTAATTAACTTATGGCGGTTTAAGCCAGTAGTTGGGACTACTGTCGCGGCAGAATTTGTAGCAATACGATTTGTTCAGTTCTGTAGAGGCGTTTGCAGTAATTTACTCGACAAAAACGTACAAATGAGGATATCTAATTAGATTTCCTCATGCGTGCATGTAAACATTCTCATAATATTTATGATAATAAAACGCAGCATTTAACCAAGTTCCCCAACGTGTAAGAATAGGTTCTGGTGGCTCAGGTATATTCGCGAATACGTTTCGGGGATTTGACAAACACTGCTTTTGTATGCGCTATTAAAGCGTCTACCTCAAGATAACATTTTCTGATACCATCTGTCACAAGATTGAGAGCATGAATTTTACACGTAATGTGTAACAAGTTAACAGAATCCTTTTTAAGAGACCGACCTACAGAAACCATGTTTGCGGCACCATCATTTATAAACATCAACAGTTGGTTTGTTGAAAGTTCATACTTTTCCAATGTATTTAACACTAACTTTACAATTATTTCGGCAGTACATTGTTGTATTCGTCTGGAGGCTAATAGAATTGAAGGTGACGATTGATGCGGTTCCATTTTACGTGCCATTATATTAACGACCGAATGTTTTTTACGATCTATCGTTTCGTCCACACATAACCATTTTTTTTCTTTCAACTCCGATTTAATTCTTTTTTCAACATATTCCCAGCAGATGGCACTATCCTTCGTAACGATGTCCGACTAGGTAATTTGTACTCCGAATAGTTATTCCAAAACAAGACAAACGCTTCCTTGTCTAGTAAAATGAAACGGTATATTACATACAATAAAAGTAACACATAAATTAAATATAAATTTGTAATAGTCTCGTGTGCAAGTTTTTTTTGAAGCATGCCTCATCAACGGGACATTACATACTACACATTCAATTTTAGTACCATCATACGTTAAGTCAGGAATTTCGCCTAAAAATTCTCTAACTTGGTCCGCCTTGGGTCGTTTGCGCGACATACGCAACATTTCTAAACAACACGTACCGCGCTAATGGAAGGTCGAAGCTACACTGAGGCTTGTATGTAACCGTATAGATACGACGCAGCTGTCTGTTGCGCGCGTGGCCAACTCTATTGATTAGTGAAGGATAATTGAATTACATTTCTGATATTTTTATGGGCGTACCTGGACTCCTTATTATCGAATTAAGGAGATTCAATCGATAACTAAGTATCAGAGGAGTCTTCTGCCGAATTATTTAATGTAATATCTTTCTTTTACTTGTAGGTGGGCAAATTATTATGACGGGTAGTGTATGTAACTCCCTTTCATTCGTTAGTATCTGTTACTATCACAGATTGAAAGAGACAGCCTAGAGTTTTGTAAGCGTGTAAGATTCTTTTTCCAATTTCTATTAGTAAAATGCTCATTTTATATATTAAATCTCATAATTAAAACAATAGCTTAATCAAAAGGATGAATAAAATCTTTACAGCAACACTTTATTCACACTGCTACACGAATAAGGTAAAACCTTTGAAATTTTCGTTGCTACAGATGGCTTATTTATAAAACATGTGACACTTTAGTAATAGTACAATTAACATTTATGTAAATGAATTACCTAAGCAATAACATTTTTTGAAAATTCAGGAGAATTGGAAAAAATATTGTATGGGTCACGTGAATAAAGAAATTTTATCCACTCAAAAACATTATCGCACTCGGCTTCGCCTCGTGCGCTAAACAATTTTTTCGTGGATAAAATTCGTCTTTATTCACTATTAACCATTATTAATTTTTGCCAATTTCGTAGCATAAAATCAACGTGTTAGCGTTGCCAATAATAAATCGTTTTTACTCAATTTATCGCGTTTAATTACATCTTATTTGTCCGTAGATCGAATCTGATATTTTCAACACCGTAACGATATGGTTCGCGTTACATTCTAGATAAATAACTACAGATATAATGTTCAACACATGTTCGCGTGCATATCACGCAAGCATCGCTCTCGGCACTCGACGCTCGTTCCAAATATTGTCACGGAGCGGGCGCTAATTAAAAAATCCAACGAAGAAGCGTTTCACAGTCGACTTCCGCATATTCGGTTGTGCAGATATCGACAGGAAATGACGCCATCTCACGCCCTAAGCACTTCATTGCTCTGGAACAATGCGCTACTAAATCACTACGTTGTCAAATACACGCATACACACGTAAACTCGCATACACGAACATTACCATGCTCTACATACATACATCTATACGGTCTCATACCAGTTTGGCTATGTCATCTTGACGGGCCACTTATAGATGTACCAACGACACACAAAGCTGTCTATTTGCTACCAATACGTTTGCAAATGTCCGACGAGCTTAGATTTATTATTGTTTTAAAGACCTGTATCTCTGGTATGCCGGGGCATTTTTCATATGTTCTGCTCCGCGAAACGTGGTCTTCTGAAGACGAAAAAAAGCAGATCGCTGCTTTGGCTGTCTGTCGTGGCATTTTCTTATTAGATTATTTATGCTTTTACGGTCAACCCGAGCGCATTGTCTTCTACGGAGCATAGCATAAATAAATAGGGATATTTTATGCAGATCGATGTAGAGTACAGGAATATGGTTCGTTTGGAAATCCAAAAATGTTCTGATTTATGCGTGTATTATGAGAACAGGTTCAATAGTGAATACTACATACTATGGCAAGAAATTGTAATGGTAGGCATGCTAATAGAAAACTTTCGCATCCATGAATTACGTTAGTATGAGGACCGCAAACTACATCAGAGCAAGAGTTTTTTCTATTTATCCTTTGAAAATACATCTAGTTCAGCCATTTCATCGTAACTTCCATATTTGTGGACAAAACAATGACAAGATAAGACAAGATACCTCTGTTTACTGGACTTAGGACGGAAATATCAAGAAATAAAGAGCGCTTGTGATGTTAATTGTTAATACCCTTGGAATGGTCATGACTAGTCTGGGTAAACAGCGGTAACAGTCAGTGTAGTAGATATGTGGTGCGGAGTCGGCGATTATTTATTTCACGCGTTCATAGCGTCAGTACTAAATCAATGCTGTATGCGAGTAGTTCTGTGTATATGTAGGCTGTCGTAACTTATTTCGTAATTGTATGCTTATGTTTGCTTTAAAAATGTCGCAGTTAGGTACGTCGCGAAAACGACCAATGGCAGACACAGTTAAAAACTTTATAGTGGACATGCCGGACTTAATTTTTGATGGTCCTAAAATTCAATGTCTAGTTTGTAAAATCCCTTTAATGTGTTGGTCCAGAAGCCATTGTCAATGTCACATCGAAACCAAATAGCATTCTTCTGCAAAAAGTGGCATACGAGACCAAGAAAAATTTGCATTTGATTTATGTGTTACTCTTATTTTTTGTAATTTATCGTTTCGTTTACTAGACAAAGAAGCATTTGTCTCCTTCTGGAATAAATATGCGGACTGTAAATTACCTAGTCGGACATCGATACGAAATGTAGTGCCATCTGCTCGTGAACATATAGAAAAAAGAATGAAAACGGAATTGAAAGATAAAAAACTGTGGTAGTGTATGGACGAAACAACAGATCGTCAAAAACATTCTGTGGTTAATGTAATAGTACGTACAATGGAACCACATCGACCGTCATCCTCCTTCTTACTTGCTTTCAAAAGAGTTATAAATTGTACTGCCGATGAGATTTTAAAGGTGGTGTTGAACTCATTGAACAAATTTGAAGTTTCAACTAAGCAACTTTTAATGTTTATGAGTGATGGTGCAGCAAATATGCGTTCTTTGGGCCAATCTCTTAAAGAACACAGTGGTAACTTCTTACATGTAACGTGTAAAATCCATACTCTAAATCTTGTGGCACAAACGATTCCTACAGGTTTTCCACTAGTAAATGCATTGATTGCTAGTATAAAGGCAGTGTTTCTAAAGTCCCCGAAACGTACCCGTCTATTTCACAAACTGTGTCCTGATTTACCTGAACCACCACAGCCGATTGTTATACGTTGGGGAACATGGTTGCAGGCTGCGTTTTACTACAACAAATATTTTGATCAAGTAAAGAAGGTAGTTTTAAAATTCAATCCGACAGAAGCTGCAGCAACCAAGAAAAGCCAGGAAATATTTCAAGATAGTCAGGTTAAAAGAGATTTACAAACTATTCACAACAATTACTTCGGACTAGCGGAGGGAATAAAAAAATTACAAAATGTTTCGATGTTGCTAGTGGATTCTGTTCAAGTTGTGAATGATGTTCACGCACAGTTATGCGCTGTAGAAGGTGAAACAAGTTGGTGTGTGATACGAAAATTTGAAAGTGTTTTAAAGAAAAACTCCGATTTTCTTATATTAAGACAAATTTGTGAAGGTGCGTGTGAAGATGCATTAAGTTGTTTCAAAGATTATTTTAAATATACAAATATAACATCGCTAGATGTCGAACGGTCGTTTTCGGCATTAAAAAACATTTATTCCGCACGTCGTACTCACTTGACTGAAACAGCTGTGGAAACATATCTAATGATTCAAATATTTAACAGATGTTACCCAGTTTGTGATTTCACGGAAGACTTTTAAAACGGTAAGTGTTTCAGCACGTTTTGTAATTTATGTGTAAACTTTTATGCGTTCGTCACGCCTCTCGCTGTTACCGCATATTTGCCCAGGTTAGTCATGGCGAACGCTTTATATCTAAGAAACAGTGCAATGTTCTAACTTTAAAATTTGAAGATTTTGCCTTTATTGGGCACTTTTCAACTTTAAACGCATACCTGTGGCTCCCGATAGTTTAGACCAATTGACGTAATTTCCTTTTAGTTTTTTTTTATCGTTGTACCCGATTCAACTCACTTTACCTTGGCCAGTTTTTGCAATTTCCAAATTTCAAACGCTGATCGCGCAGACAATGTTAGAGTTAGCGGAATATGTTTTTGGGACTATGTTGTTATGAGTCTATAAATCGACGTGGTTTGTTTTTGTCCCTTAAGAATTTCATCACTTTGGGTTCAATTTCTCCGATTTCCAATCAGAATTCGATGATCAGAACTTTACAACTAAAAAGTGCAACTCTTCAACTCTAACCATTGGGTGCTAAGGCGTCGCGAAGTTTAGAAAAAAGACCACTTTTCACACTTGAAAATGCCATAATTTCGATAGTAAAAATGATAGAGTGCTGGAACTAGTTGAAGCTGATTCAGTGGACTATTTTACATCAGGACCCGAATATTTTGTTTACTAAAAAATCATAGTAAGAAAGACGAATTCTGTCCAAGTCTATCGTCACCCCAAGGATGGACTTGGACAGAATGATTTCGACGACTATAAGCTCCAACGATGGTATTTTGAAAAAGGCTGGAGATAGAAACACATATCAGAGAGTTTTCAAGGAATCAACGTCCACCTTACTGCATAGCAATCAGCTTTTTTTAGTATCAATAATTTTGTAAAAGATGCTCAGGTGCACGATTCAACACAGGTGTTGTTAGAAACTATATAAGATGGCTTCCGTAAACATATAACTAAATAAAGATTTGAAACATACCGCAACTGATATTCTTTCAAAAAATTTTTGGTTGAGGCCACTAAGTAGCATAAGATTTGCACTATAAATATTTGTCTTCGTATATGTATTGTAATGTTCAATATTTACAACAACAACAACATCGGCTGTCAATCTCAGAACGGATATGGTATTCAGGTTAGTCACCCGTTTGTAATGAAAAATAATAAAATTGCCCAGAGAGTATTTAGGAATACTCCCAGTCCCACCAAGAATTTAAAGATTTAGGCTAATTCTAGAAAATTTCCAATTTTTCCCAAAATTTCCCCGAGATACATTTCAAATTTGGCCCCACATTGGGCGCCAAATTTGAAACAACAAAATTGTTACATTTAGTATTTTTAACCCTGGGTAGCTTATTGTTAGTAGGGTGCTGGGTAACCCCAGCAACCTATGTAAGCAAGTACGTCTGTAACTTCCTAAGCTATCCAAGGCTAAATAGAAAGCTCAATGTATTGTAATGTTTTAAAAGAGGTAAATTGTTCAAAATAATGGAATTTTTGTAAATTAGTTAAATAATTAGATGAACTGGGAGTTCGGGAGTGTTGTTACGCACTTTTTCGGCAATTTTAAACGATTTTTTATCAGTAAAAGGAAATTAACGAAAAATTAAAACTGACAAATGTAAACTAACCTGAATTTCTAAGACGATGTCATATAGACTTTATTATTATATGAGATTCACGGGGAACTACCAGTTCTCAAACTCCTTCCCAACTTTCACTTTTACCTTGAATTTTTACTATGACTTGAATATTACACACTTTGAAACTTGGAACACAGTCAAAATGCGAGTTACCTCGATGAAAGCTTGACCAAATGTCATCAAATTAATTGCCGTCCTTCACTCCATTACTCCATTATTTTAATCGTAATGACCATTGTTTTGTTTACAGCAAATTTTTATAACACTTTCCCAAATATAATTTGATGTTGAATTTTCGATAAATAAACCTATTTATTAATTTGGCATAATGTAATGAATGCAGTGACGCGACTGGATGACTCAATTCATGTTATTCTGTGATACAGAATAGCATCGACATCCAAATAGTACTAAAACTCACTGACGTTCTAGACAGAAACATTACGATAGATATTTAATTTACGAAATTATGCTCGAAATGCCTCTGAATTTACCCTGCTGTTTGCTGTAGGAACGTTTTTCATTGACTCCCAAGATTTACGAAATGGAGAAATTGTAGAGAAGAGGAGTTTCGTCCCTATTACTCCACATTTGTCGTTGTCTAGACTTAATTAAATTATTTGATAACCCCACTCCGAAGATCGGAGGTTCAGGGAGGAATAGAGGCTTCTAAAAAAGAGCTAATATCCGCCAGAGGGAATTTCACATTGACCAAGTGGCCATAGTGAATACACTATACGTGCTCCATTGACAGCTGTATTTGACGATATAAATATACACCACCTCAGTATATATCACAGTTTTAAAAGTAGTAGCAATATAATATCCTTCTAATACGCTGAATTTCCAGTAATCCTTGTTTAAAAGACACGGTAAATGTTCCTGGCGCATCTATAAAATAAGCAGCAAAACTATTCGTTTCTAATCAACGCGCTCTCAAGCCATGTAGAATCTCGCTAACTAATGAAGTGAACAATGAAATCTGTGTAGACGACAACCCTGAAACTTTCCATTCCTTAGATGTAACAATAGACAAGGCAGAAGGAGATGTGTTCAGGATATTAGAAACAATTTAAGAAGCGTTTTATATCCGAATCAATGGTCATTGTTTGCTAGCGAAGAAGTTACACATTTCAGACTTACCAATAATGTATAAATACTAAAGGTGGGTCCAAATAAGTACCGAGGAATAGAATAATCAAGCATTAGCATTATTGTCCGCAGTGACTCCGCGAACAACATGCAGCAATATGCACTGTTAACTCGGAGTAAATATGTAGGTACATATGTGCGCTTGGGCCATACAATGGACGCGTGTTTGAATGGACAATTTGGATAATTGGTTTTATTCATTATCAATACTAAATTTGGAATGCTGACCATGGAAATGTGACTCACCTTTGTGCTTTGTCAATCACGATTCATATGAATTTTTTCATTTCATTTTCCTATACCATTTGGATTTTTACTTGTACTTAAGGAAAATACGAATAAAATACTTCTGATTAATAATTAATTAACAAAATTATTAATCTTCTACGCGTGTTTGTCATTTGTCACAAAAATTGTTACGTAAGTTCCATTTGTTTATTTTGTTACTTGAAAACGTGTTAGTTTACGGAATACACCAAATATTTTCAAGACATCAATTATCATGCAATGACATTTTACAGGACTTTTTAAGACTCGGAGGTATCCCAAGCATTGGTCGGGGCTTTTTATGTGCCAAAAATCACAGTGACTCGGGATACACAGCCTATTTTTTAATGTGAAAAAATAATACAAAATATCCTAGCCTTTTCTTCACCGATACACTCTAAGAGTTCCTTCATTTCGTTGTTGGATGCCCAGAAACTCTCATTCCATCTCTGCCATGTTTCTAATAAGCCGATAATTGAGGATATATCTTCAATAGGGTAGTAATATAAATTTTACGGCAGGCAAATCCAAACTTTGCCCCTCACACAATAGACGGGAAAACCCATCGTTGTATTAGTTTATAGCATTTTAGCTGTAAAACTAAAATTTACATTTAAGAAAGATGCAGCTGTGTAAAAACCATATTTATTTAAAATTAAAAAAAAAACGTTTAGACCAAATAAATATGATTTTAGGACAAAATAGGCGAAAAACCACGATTTAGGCTGTTAAAAGTCCAAATAGGCAACGAGGCAAAATAAAACATAGCTAGATCGCTTTGATTTGTCGAGAAACATATAGATTTTGTATTATTTTTAATTTGCCTTGAATCTAAACAAAGAGGCATTTTGCCTAAAATCCCGTCTCTAATCATTAGTGACCCCAGTAGTGTTATGTGTTACATGTTTAATTTTTTTTGAAAACGTAAAATTAATATGAAGTACATTGTCCCGAGAAAAGTCAACTTTTTTGGGAACTTTAGGAAGAACATTTTCAAAGAAGTACAACCCAGAAAAGCGCGTGGGGTCTTCAAGGACCCTATGGTATTAAGAAGGTTAAAAGTTCAACTATCATCGATACATACAAGCAATTGCAGCGTTATACATCGACCGAAAAAAAAACATGAGTATAGAACTAATAATATTTTCTCTTGTTATTAGTATTGTTCCCAATTCAAATGTAATTTTTTTTTAATAATGTGAAACAAGTATCTGCAAACTAGAAAAGTGTGTGGTGTAATTATTCCTAAAAAGGTGATTTAAGTTTAATAGTTTATATTTGATGTCAAAATTTTTATTCAATCCCTCTGTCTATATTCTTAAAGCAAACTAACAAAATTAACTTTACCGTAGATTATGTCTGTGTAAGTTATTTATATTGCCATAAACCATAATCATCATAACTATTCTAGCGAGAAACGATTGCAAATTGTAGAACATTGGAACGCCTTACAAATATAAATAATAAAAACGCCCTTAACAGCCCATTATATAATCTTCACCCACATCCCTAGAAACCATCGCAAATTCGATGTTTGGAATTTATTGTTCCGCCACTGGCAACGAATCTCATAAAGCACATTCACATATCAACGTTGGCATCGCGCAGCATTCCAGATTATAATAATTCTCCTATTTTCCGGTTAGTTGCGTGCCGTAATACAACAATTTGGTGCCAGCTGTATCGTTGCTTTTCGTTTACGTGTCGTTTGAGGCTGTGCATCTATGTGTACAGGCCTGGATAAGTTTTCGTCTTATAAATAATGTACCGTGAAACTACAGCAATGTACAGAGACCGTAGTATGCATATATTCCCAAAATACACTACTGTTAAAATAAATAGCAAATGGAAAATATTAAAGGAACTGATTGAAATATGGAATACCATTTTTATTTTGCTTCTATAATTGTGTGTTAGCATTTTGCATGGGCTGATAATTAGTTATTATTCTGCTTATCATTGGCGCGGATCAATCATTACTCCACTGTGTGTAATACATGGCACGATCAGTCACATGACAGCATGATCGGTCGCGTGTTGTAGATTGGATAATTTAAAAAATGTAATTGATCAGTAATAAATGAATGTCAAAACTATTCTTGGTAATTGTTTTATTTGCAGTAGAAATATAGATATAGGTGTATTCAAATTCATAGTATCAATGAAGGCGCTAAGACCAAAAAGCATAGGTCCGTTTCGAATGGTATGCTCAAGGGAAAATAATCATAATAGGAATAGGGGGGTGGCGGTCATAATATTACCGTTTTTAGTTCAATAGGTACAAGTATTCCTGTGAATACTAGTGATGAAGATAATACTAACTATTCATCACTACATTATGTTGAAATATAAAGATCCAGATGGTATTGCGTTTGTTTCCAAAATTTCCCGGTAGCGCTGATTTCTTCAAACTCCATCTATTTTAACCAAGTCTCCTACGGAAGCGCCGCTAAAACAACCCCAAACCATTACCGATCCGCCCCATGCTTGACTGTAGGTACTACACATGATTCTACTGCTCGTTCTCCTTTTGATCTCCGAACGAACGTTCTTCTCTTGGAATCGAAGAGTTCAAATTTGGACTCGTCGGTCTAAAAGCATTCTTCCACTCATCAACTGTCCAGTGTTGATGCTCTCTAGCCCGCTGCAGCCGTTTTATTTTATTTTGCTTGCAGAAAAGTGGTTTACGCGACGCTATTCAGCCAACTAAAGCACCCTCTCTTAGCCTCCTTTTCACGGTGGTTAAACTAATTCGCTTTTCACGTTTAATACTTATTTCGTCTGTTATTTCAAATGCAGTTTTCCGTCTATTCTATTTCCTCGTCATAATTATTCGACGATCTTCCGCTAGTGTTGTCACTTTCCGTCGTCTTGTTCATTTTCTAGGTAATAATGTGCCAGCCTCTTGATATTTTTTAACGTTATAGTCAACAGTCCGGCGACTTACCTAATTTCAATTTTCCTGCGATGTCTCTGTTACTTCGGTTAAGGTTATATAAAGCAACAATCAATGTGCGGATTTCTAAAGGTGTGTCCTTAATGTTAATTTTAGATAATTTTATTAAGGATATTCACTGTTTAAAAGAACAATAACTACTAAATCTAGATTCATAATTCTAGTTCGGGTAAATAGAGAATTGTCATCTTTACCTCGACTACATTAAATATTTATTAAATACATTAAATATTTATAATTATAAAATAGAAGGTCTTCCGTGAAATCACAAACTGGGTAACATCTCTTAAATATTTGAATCATTAGGTATGTTTCCACAGCTGTTTCAGTCAAGTGAGTACGACGTGCGAAATAAATGTTTTTTAATGCCGAAAATGACCGTTCGACATCTAGCGATGTTATATTTGCATATTTAAAATAATCTTTGAAACAACTTAATGCATCTTCACACGCACCTTCACAAATTTGTAAATCTCTTTTAACCTGACTATCTTGAAATATTTCCTGGCTTTTCTTGATTGCTGCAGCTTCTGTCGTTTTTTTGTTGTAGTAAAACGCAGCCTGCAACCATGTTCCCCAACGTGTAACAATTGGCTGTGGTGGTTCAGGTAAATCAGGACACAGTTTGTGAAATAGTCGGGTACGTTTCGGAGACTTTAGAAACACTGCCTTAGTACTAGCAATCAATGCATTTACTAGTGGAAAACATGTAGGAATCGTTTGTGCTGCAAGATTTAGAGCATGGATTTTACATGTTACATGTAAGAAGTGTTCTTTAAGAGATCGGTCCAAAGAACGCTTGTTTGCGGCACTATCACTCATAAACATTAAAAGTTGCTTAGTTGAAACTTCAAATTTGTTCAATGAGTTCAACACCACCTTTAAAATCTCATCGGCAGTACAATTTATAACTCTTTTGGAAGCAAGTAAGAAGGAGGATGACAGTAGATGTGGTTCCATTGTACGTAACATTACATTAACCACAGAATGTTTTTGACGATCTGTTGTTTCGTCCACACACAACCACAGTTTTTTATCTTTCAATTCCGTCTTCATTCTTTTTTCTATATGTTCACGAGCAAATGGCACTACATTTCGTATCGATGTCCGACTAGGTAATTTACAGTCCGCATATTTATTCCAAAAGGAGACAAATGCTTCTTTGTCTAGTAAACGAAACGATAAATTACATAAAATAAGAGTAACACATAAATCAAATGTAAATTTTTTTTGGTCTCGTATGCCACTTTTTGCAGAAGAATGCTGTTTGCTTTCGATGCGACGTTGACAATGGCTTCTGGACCAACACATTAAAGGGATTTTACAAGCTAGACATTCAATTTTAGCGGCATCAAAAATTAAGTGCGGCGTGACCACTATAAAGTCTTTAACTGTGTCTGCCATTGGTCGTTTTCGCGAGGTACCTAATTGCGACATTTTTAAAGCAAACATAAGCATACAATTACGAAATAAGTTACGACAGCCTACATATACACAGAACTACTCGCATACAGCATCGATTTAGTACTGACGCTGTGAACGCGTGAAATAAATAATCGCCGACTCGGCACCACATATCTACTACACTGACTGTTATCGCTGTTTGCCCAGACAATTTTTTTTTACCTATTTGGACCCCTAATTATTGGATTAAGGAGATTCAATTAATAACTAAGTAGGAAAGAAGTCTTTTGCGGAATTATTTAATGTGATATCTTTCTTTTACTTCTAGATAAATAATGATACCTAAATAAACAATAAATAAATAATTTTCTAACATCCAAGCAAAAATGTAGGTGGCCAAATAATTATGGCCGGTAGTGTACATAACATCTATAAATTAATATTACAAATATGTGCAATTACTTTTTATCTTCGACACGCTAACTATAAAATGTATATTGAGCCCTCTGCAGTACATTTCTCCTTCTTGAAGAGGTTTTTTTGTCTTAGATTACCTTCATTTAAATTCCATAACAACACGACAATCAGTATAGTATAATAAATCTATAGATATTTATGGATAGGGAATTAGAAAACAATTGTTATTTGACTCCGAGCAGGTAATCACCGTATGTACTTAGTATGGTGAAAAAGTAGGTGTTTTATTTTCCTCTGCTCCTATAAATTAGTGACTTTTCCCTTCTAAAGCAAAGAAGTAAATTACAGAGTCGCATGGGCTATAGATAAACAATAAATTTCAAATTCAAGGTAATTTAATGTTTATGACGTTTACCGATCTTTAAATATCGAAATGTTTTCGCAACTAAAAATAACTCGAGTGCAATTGAAAATTGATGCAATCACATCATATAATTTATAGTCTTTCTGTGTGTCAGCTTTTTAAGTTTTGTTTGTGTTTGTGTCTATGTTCTAGACCGTTTAGTCCAGGCTAGCTGATCTGTTATCCTAAAATAACTTATTATTTTCATCCCAAAGTAAATTAAAAACCTATATAATTTTAGTGCGGTGTTCTTTTGCCGTTCGGTAACACTAGTTTACAAACGTAAAGTTTTCTTTTCCCCAGAAAAACTTTTTAGATCTGTAGGACTTGTATGCTTGCTAATAAATATACACATAGAAATCTTTATCATATCTGATTGTTTGTAAAATTACAAAAAGTTTTAATTCAAAAATAACACAATATGGCGATACTGCCTTTCGGGGTCTCAGGAGCAACCCCCAAGAACGAAATTTGAGCTCTCCTAGGATGAATAATCGACAAACAAGCCCTTCCCTAAGTATTGTAATGTTATAGTTACAATCAGAGATTTTTTTTAATAAATAAATGTTTTTTTACGGTCTTTAGATCCGGGAGTTTAAATAAAAATAAATTGCAAACAATAACGTTTGACGGAAATTAAATTGATAGAAGAAAAACTAACAAACTTTGACGTTACGCGAATTCTCTATTTTGGCTTCAAACATAAAGGCGGACACTGCGCGCAAAGTTAAGCTAAGCTTGGCGAAACTAAGTTTTTTGAAAATTAAGCGAAGCGAAGTTAGGCTAGCGAAGATATAAAACAATATTTATCTTCGTTTAACTCTGTTCTGATTCAAGCGAATTTGTCGCTGGTGCAGTTTAGTTTCAAACGCGCATTTGTCGTAGCTTGTCACGTTAAATTTACATGCCGGACCGGTAACAACAACAATGGCTGCAAAATGTGTTCAAACGCAAGAAAAACTAATCCAAATTGTTCGGTTGGAGTCGGAAATTAATTCCATTAACACTGATTTAGATAATTGATTTATGTTGTGAACGGTTTCACGACACCCCATCACACCATATTTCATCACGCGACATCTCGTCACGGACACTTTATCACGGCGACAAATCATCACTGTTACACTTCAACACACGATATCTCATCACTTCGCCAACCCATCACACACAATCTCATCGCAGTAATTAGTAAGATCGTTTTAATATTTATGAAACATCTTGATTATATTAAATATACAAAATGTAATATATTAAACAAATTAAAACAAATATGGCGCTCTAAAGAAAGTGAGTCTATTTCGTGTTTCGTAATTGCCAGTCATATTCTGTAATCTAAGTTTTAAAAGTGTGTACCTACTCTTCATTGGAACGCGTTGTCCAGATATATATTGCGTGTGCTAATTTGGTTTCTTTCACCAGGCCGCCAAAGAAAGCCCACATTGTAGGAAACAGTGACTGCAAGCCATTATGCCATCCTTCGACGCAATTTATGGTTCAGGCAATCCCTTCAGTAGCAACGTCCCGCTGATACCATATTTGCATTGGAAATATATCTTCTCTTAGACTAAGAAATGACATAATCAGAGAAAATCTACAAACGCAATCACTGCAAGATTTCATTAAGCAACGACAATTGAGTTGGTGGGGTTATCTGCAAAGAATGAGCAATGATATTCCAGTAAGGAAAATATGGGAAGCAAGAACTCAAGGGAAGAGAAGCAGAGGAAGGCCGAAGGAAACGTGGGATAATGTAGTAGGAAAGATTATTCAGAAAAAGGGAAGAACATGGATGGAAGCAAAACAGCTGGCTCAAGATAAGAAGAAATGGTCTACGTTTGTTTATAATAGTGTGAAATGAAAATGTAATCCTGACACCCAATTTGGGTATAAGGGAATTATCGATTATATATATAATATAACTTCTCTTCTTCTTCTTTTACATAGTTGGCGACCAGTAGTAAATGTAATTTTAAAATAAGCGATTAATTCTTCATCATCCTTGGGGTTGTCTGGGAACGTCTGTGATACTTCTAAAAATGTATCCTCAACTTCTTCCAACGAAAGAACACATAATTGTGTTATTTTATAAACAATAAAAACCTATTAAACAATCACACTAATTAGTGTGATGAAATTGTGTATGACGGGTTGATGAAGTAATGCGATGCCGCGTGATGAAATGTCACAGTGATGAATTGTCGCCGTGATAAAATGTCCGCGATGAGATGTCGCGTGATGAAACGTCCTGTGATGGAATATCGGGACACCGTTATGAACCTACGCGGAGGCCGCCACCTATGCCTTTCTTCTGCTTTTTCAAACTAAAATATAAATCGCACGCACATCGCTTTCAATGGCCGTGGTATCTTCGTTTCGCTTAGTTCAGCTTATCTCAAGCTCGTTTCGCGTAGCGTCGTTTCGCGCGCAGTGGCCGTTCGCCTTAAATGTTACTGTTTACCGATCCGGGAATGAGACATTAAATTAATATTTTACAAAACAAGATCAATTCTGTTATTGTTACGATATACATACAGCGTGTCCCCGGATTAACGCATGGATAGATAAGACAGACAGAAAATTAATGAGTTGAAATTTCACCTTTTGGAGTTCAGTCATGCTTAAATAGTAAGTAATTTGTGCCATAATTTTATTGCTGAAAAATCATGTACACCTTGGAAATTTACAAAAAAGGAATTTTTTCAATTAGTAAACTGTATTTTCTATAGGAGATACGATAACAGGGTTATTAAAAACAATGTTCAGGGTAATAAATTATGCTAGTACTTAGTGTGTAAGCATGGCTGAACCCCAAAAAGATAAAAAGTCAACTCAATAATTACCTGTCTGCCTTACCTATCCATGCGATAATCCAGGGAAACACTGTATATGGACATTTTCAAACTATCTTTGAAGCTATTTACATAATGGAAATCAGAAGCCTTCTATTGCTGTATAGAGTCTCATGAAATAATTGCAAATTTACTAGGAGTTACTAAGGAACACAATTAGAAGGTTTGCGGAGTAATTGGTTTATTGCTGGGTTTGCAAGGTGGATATACACAGTATTCTTAATTTTATGTTTAGGTGATAACAGAGAAATCGAGCACCATTACGTTAAGAAAATGTGACTAGTTAGACATGAATTTATTTCCTCTAGTTCCACCAAAAAACATATTTTTCTCTCCCCTCACATTAAGCTAGGCATGATGAAAAACGTTGTAAAAACACTTGACTAAAAAATTATCTCAAAAACTAACTTTACGTGAATTGAAGAGAGAATCCAGAAATTGAACGCCCTGCAGACTTGCAGAATTATCTTCCGCCCATTCACTGGCGGATGCATATTTTGAAAATATGGCGTAATTGAGGTTTTTTGACAATAGTTTTAGATTTAGCGTCCCCAAAAATCCCCAAAATAACTCTTTTCGTCATTGGAGTAAAAAAAACTGTAAAGTATAGTGTAATCAATAAAGAATTTGTGACGTTGGTTATTTTTAGCACATTTAATTATTATTTAAAGGGTATCTCAGAAAATTCATTCTATATTGGGTGCAAAAACCGGTTACTGCATATACAAGGAATAAACAACTTTTGAATGTTATTAACATACCTCGAACATATTCAATTCGCATAATCAGATGGTATAAGTTAGTTAGATCTGAGGTAATCTACAATCAGATACCGACGATAAGGTAATATCTGTGTACGAGTTATAAGTTTAATTAAATGGGGAATGCGTTTTCAATATACTCAGGCGGCATGTAAGAGGTCTTGGTAAAAAGGTGTACAAAAAAGGGTAGACACCCAGCTATCGACAATCTATCAGTTTGAGATCTTTAACATTTTACATGTCGGCGATCTTGTTCGTGTATCATGTTCATCACATCTTACACGCCCATAAATATCTGTTCGGACGGGTTACAGAAGAACGATTTGTTTTGTTTCGTCTACATATTCATAGAAATTACAGGAATTCCGAAAATAATGTTCAATGCGGTTATTGGAAGCCTTTCAAAATATGCATTTCTACTAATACGAAATACCATTTAGTTCGATATATCTTGAAATTAAACTTTTTTCTTAAAATATGCAAATAAGTTGATAAGTTGATCATCTTGAATACGTTTTGTGTATTTTAAGAACATCTGTTTGAAAAATTTAACACAGCACTATTAAATCTTCATCTAGCCAGTCTTCTAAGATTGATAATTTATTTGAGATCAATTAAGTTTGTAAATAGATGATCCTAACAGCAATATTTAAATGAAATTTATAAAAACAATAGTAGTCCTAGGTAATGGAATATTGCCATGTCACTATTTACCTCTCAAATCTTGTGTACCCTTCTGTAAAATCTTAATTACTGCTCTTATGAATCGCGTCAGATACCTTAGCTAATAGAGTTTACGTTGCTTCCTCTTAATATTAGGCACACAATGATTATTTTTTATTTTAATAAAACAGAACTGGTTGTATTATATTTATAATACGCAAAGTTAGTAGATTGGATATAAGATCAACCTACTAATATTTAAGCAGCATAATAATGATTTGATTACACTACCCTAATTCACTTACTTGTATTTTCATTCGCGATTTTATTTTAATTTAAACGGTATTTCACTTGACTTTGAAAGATGAATTAAAATTGAAATGCAGAGTTATCATAAGAAATAAGCAATTACCTTTATATGTTCATATATGGATGTCACCTTTGTCGCAATCCAACAATATCGAAATTGCGATCGAAATATTCCCTAACCTCCAAAAATGTCACTCCACATAAAACGACTTATTGTGGCTACATAGATAAAACCGTATATTTTTCAGATCACTTCAAGGTTGTAATTTCACGAACACAATTATTTGAAAAACACTACCACATTATAATGTAAATCTTAGCCACCAATTGTACTGATATCATTTTTCAACGGCATGTTACTTACATATTCAAATATTTATTAACGTATTTTTTTTTCGTATCTCGTTTAGTTTCTATATATTTTGATTATTATGATTTACATCTTTCATTTTGCTGTTGCTATTGATAATATTACAGTGTTTATATTTTGTGTTTCCCCCATTGTTATGTTATAACAATAACATAAGTATATAGTAAGTTATAACAGCTGTCACGGTTCTATCAAATGCGTTTCTATTAACCTAGTGTCTATTCAAACTTGGACCGAAAGGTTTACCTTAACCATATGACAATTAAAATCTACAAGTCCTGTGGATTACTTAATTAATGAAGTATTATAATTTATAATAATGCCCCATCAATGTAATATGGTTTTCAATAAAAATGTTTATATTTAAAAATAATCTTTGGTATATTTTTTGCTAAAAGCAAATAGTTTTCAAAATAAACGAATATAACGTATAATTTTTAGGTTAAATACAAAATATTGTCATTTTTAAAGTCATTGTCTCAACCACAGAATAACTTGGTCTCAGCACTCAAAAACCGTCAAAATGAGCTCATAAGAATTGCCCCAGATTTTTATAAAAGCGATAGTACGTATCCCTGATAATTACATGCTCTCATTCACATTCAGTCAAAAATTTACGTATATAAGATTCTCAAATGTTACACCTTCCAATCATATAAATTTATGCATTAAACAATAAATACCCACGTACGTACATACATGTAAAAATATATTTGCGTTAGCCAAAGTAATGCTAGTACGGAAAATAGTTTAAAGATCATTTAATGCAAATACACATCAAAAAGGTGCATAGAAACAAAGATCAAAATAATGCTAATATAGCTCATGGTATTGATGAAAAACACTAGCCAACGGACATGTTTCTACTCATCCGGCGTCATCAGCGTTACTCCGAGTGCTTCTTATTCTACCTTTATTCGCTGTTTGTCTCTCAGATTGTACCACTAATTTCCAAACAGCACTGAAATATTTCCTTACGCCACCTGGTTTGGCATCTGTATTCCGGTTTCTGCATTCTGAACAGCACGACTCTTGGCACTAGGAAATATTTCAGCCCTGTTTTTTGGAAATTAGTGGCGTAAATTGAGAGGCAAACAACTATGTGAGATAGTAGAAAAAGCGCTCGGAGCAACGTTGACGACGCCGAGTAGGCAGAAACATATTCGTCTCTCCTCACATTGCTTTTGTCGGGTTCCATGAATACCATGAGCTATATTAGTATTATTTTGGTTATTGTTACTAAGCACTTTTTAATGTGTATTTGCATTAAATGAGCTTTAAACTATTTTCCGTACTAGTTTAATATGAAAAAAAGACGCAGAAAGTATCGCCTAGAATAGTAACATAAAGTGTCTAGGTACTACATTATTTTAAAAGCTAGATCTCATGAGTTTCATTCGATCTTGTACTCCAGATTATCACTAAGTTGAAGCTACAGGTATGGAAATTTACAAAAATCACTTAATGAATTCAGATTTAGGACCACTAAATTCTAGCCTTTATCCTTTGTCACATCATGTTTAATTAATTACAGCTGTAATTATAACCATGTGCAATGAACCGCTTCATTGAAAAACAAGGATTTTAATAACTCACGTCATCCTGACCATTTGCATTTTAATTTAGGGATTATTTATTATTTATTTTTAGATTTGCATTTTAGACTTAATTATATTATCTGAAGCGGCTCATCAAGAAACACTTAAGGTAGAAAGGTATATATATAAGTAAGATATAATTAATGATTAATTGATTACTATGCTTATTTTACATTTACATATTGCATAATTTATTTGCTATATAAGGTTAGTTTTTCACTTAGTCTGTTAATTTAGCTTTACTGTTGATGATGATAGCTTGGCTATCGAAACGTGTGTCCAGTACGAGTTAAGCATTATGGTAAGGGTTTTAGTGAACTGTTTCATTGAAACTACAGACTATTCCACTTTCCGTAAGAAGTGTTTTTCTTTATTTGATACATATTTATATATTTCTATTGTTTTCTGTTATGCGAATTGATGCCAGATTGTTTGATGTTTATTTACTGCTCCTGTCGTTTATCAATTTTGGTTCGTCCTTGTTTTTCTCCCAGGTTTTTTTTTCTCGTATTACGTATTTTACATATAATCAGTTTAAAAAAAAAACTATCATGCCATCGATAGCGTTATTGATTGTTAGTATAATGAAAAAAAGTAATAATATAACATATAATATAAAAATAATGAATTTGCAGTGTTATGGAAGCTCGCAAGCGAAGGCGAAAGGGCGAAATCTATTCGCTAAGAGAAAAGCAAATTATCTTGAATTGTTTTACATATTTTGCAATAAGTATGAATTCCTCCAAGGCAGTGGTGGAAGCTAGCAATGTGTTTAGCTGCGGCAACAGAATTATGTATTCTATTCGCAAGGAAAAAAAACCATGCACCCGTAACAGTTGCGAAAGAGCAAAAGGTGAATATTACTCGTAAGAACTCTCATATAAAGATATATGAACACGTGCAAACACTTCTCAGACACACAGCTCACAGTTTTTTAAAAGAAAACGCTGCAAATGGATTTTGTAAAATAATGAAGCTGTTTTTCGAGAACTACGCTCTACAGATTTTTAGCGGAGACTGGTTTTTCTTTTGAAAAAATTGTAAAAAAATGACTGTTGACGGATCGTAATGATATCATCAGATTGATATATAATTATGAAGAAGGGTTGATAAAAAGGTCCTTTTACTCGCAAAATTTTGCGAGTAAAAGGACCTTTTTATCAACCCTTCTTCCTAATATGAACAACTCGCAGCGAGTCACCATTGAACATCTGATATATAATTATTTACGCACAATTAGGAAATATCGCAACGAAGGGGGAAGCATTTTTTAATTGATGAATCGTAGGTGAATACAGGACATTATGTAACAAATATCAACACAGTGAGTACATCTAGATAAGCGTTTCTTAATGATTTAAGTAAGTGAAGCAAGTATATGAAGCCTGATGATTAAATCACGAATAAATGTAAATTCTAAATACCTGATTAATTAATCAGCGTCCTGGCGGTCGTCTGGGAAAATCTCTTACTCTTCGAAAAATGTGTCCTCAACTTCTCCCAGTGGAAGCAAGGATAAGGCACATAACTTTTGGATATGTTATCTGTGTTGCTTTTATACATATTTTTAGGCCTTATCTTAAGACAGTCTGGGAGAGGTAAAAAATCATCTAAATATTCAAGCCATGAGGAATATTGCCCGGAAGGAATTCATTGCTGCTGCCATCTCAAATTCAGTGAGAGTCTTTTTGTATGTTTTACATAATTGTGTGTTATTCTATAATTCTAACAATAACAACCTATTGAACAATCTCACTAACTAATATGATGAAATTGTGTGATGGGTTGGCGCAGTAATGAGATGTCGCGTGATCAAGTGTCACAGTGATGAATTGTCGCTGTGATGAAGTGTCCGCGAAGAGATGTCGCGTGATGAAAAGTCGTGTAATGAAATGCCTGGACACCTTACTTTTGTATAGCGCATAACCTAAAAGTAGAAATCTTTTCGCGTTAAATTGACATTTACGTGAAACTTACAACAAACATGTTTAGAGCGACAGTATACAGAAAATTAAGTACCAAAATCGCTCTGACAACGTTGTATGCGATCTCCATAAGAGCAATATTTCCTTCTGAAAGTGGAATGGTCTCAAGATCATGCGAAAGATGTCATTTGACAGAACATTATAACACTGAAAATATAAACATAACTTCTATATATGATCTCATGACAGATTTGCTGAAGTTGGTAGTGTTGTTATGACGTAGTAGTGGAATACGTGTAAATATTTCATTTTACTTAAATTTTAGTACGTCAGGGACAAATTCTCGGAATGAGTATCAGAAATAGACGAATCTAGTAAGATTGCACAATGAAATATAAGGGTTCAGATTGTGGTGCTGTGTGGAATTATAAATTAATGCAGTGCAAAACTATTCGAATGTCAAACGTTAGCACTACACTACAATGCTGCATTAATGCAACCAATCAATCATAACGCAAGTGGCGATAAATCTGTAATTGATAAGGTTACATTTATGTCAGTTTATGAACTTCGTGTCAATTTCTATACGATTTTTTAAGATATATTTAATTGTAAAATGAGCTGAAACGGAGAAGATAGTTCTATTAAATATAGGCAAAGCAAACCATTCCTGTCAGTTGTCAATAGTAAGGTGAAATTAGTGTAACATTTTGCGCTAAATCATGCTAATTTTACACTACCCTATGTCAATGTAGCTAAGGTGTGGGTGAATAATAAAAATAATCAATGCCTCTATGGCAAAAAATGATTTTCTATTTGAAAAAGTAATGTGTGCACATTTTTTAATTTTTTTCAAGAGCATTTGGCATTTCTGTACCAAGAGAATTAACAAATATTTTAAACTTTGGTAATATTTTAAAATATGGATAGATACTAACAACTTCAACGTATATTTATTTTTTTGCTTTGTAAAGCAAGAATATTGTATTAAAATTACAACGACAAATAGTAAGGAAGGAATATATGAATATATTTCTGCGTGATAGGTAGTTTACTTTTATACGGAATTACTTCAGGGTGGTCCGAAATTGTGATCAACCGTGCTAGAGTAAGACAAATAGAATCTCGTCTTACAGCCTTCACTTACGTACATACATATTTACACATATAGATGCTACGTTGCGACCATTTCACATGTCAAAACAAATTAAAGCGGTGTAATGTGGTTAATATCCACGCGAAAGCAGTCGTATCTATGTACTTATAGCGTTTCTAATGAACTGGCGCCTATAAGTAAAATGCCTGTGAAGCTGTATGACCGTTCTTGATATTGAGTACTCGCGCCCTAACAGATATTCGTTCGAGTATTGCGAAAGATGTCTTTGTCGATGTACCAACATGAAAATAGCATTATAATATTTACAAAGAAAGCCTAATATTAGGTATTCCGTTTGTTGCCGGTCAATTACTGTATCACGTCGTTTAAATAGTTTCGCAGGCAATTGCCCATAAACATGTTATTATCTTGTTATTACCGCACATTCGCTGAGGAATAGAAGATAAAATAGCTGCTTCAGAAAATAGCCTAGAATTAGATCTCATGAAAAAAAGAAAGAAGAGAGATATAATGTTGTTTCATGATTCCTTCAAGTCTTCTATAGTACACTACCATATTTTTCAAAGCACGTTTGTATATGTACTATGGTAAACAATTAAAAGTAAACGACATTGACAACACCAATGTTTATCTTCATTTATTTTAGTTGTTTAAACGAATCTTTTTCAATTAACATTTTTGGCAATGCTAATGTAACATATATATTTATATATTTTAAACTATTTAATATATGATCTAAGAACCATTGTTTTCGATTACGGATTGTAAACGATTCGACGTGGAAAGAAATAGGTTTCTAGTAAGTATATTAGAAACCTATTTCTTTCCACGTCGAATTGTTGTTGCCACCAGGCCATCAGTAGATGGCCTGGTGGCAACAACATGTATTAAAATTTTTCTAGGTTTTCAGGAAACAAGAAAAATCTGTGTGTAATCTAGTTTTGATTATTAAATTGTTTTCTATCGTAGATATTAAAAGGTTTAGTGTACCTATTAAATTATTAGGACAGTTGCTGTGAAAACAAATATATTGTTAATATTATAAACTACTCAAAAAAAATTAAGGAGTCAACATTTTCAAAACCCGTATAATTAAACGAATTGCAATATTAATTTTGATAAATTATATTAATCAAGCAACCTGCTGTCAAATATAACAATTTTTGTTGAATTTTCTCCATTTGCTTTTACACGGTGCAGTCGTGAAGCTGCTTTGTACAAAAATCAAAGTGGCTTTTAGGATTAAAGGATTATTACTCTTTTGTGTTTTGTGACATTTTGCCGCGTACTCGTTTTTGTTTGATTGACGATATCGAAAAATAAAATGAGGCGTCATTCAACGGAGGCTGAAGCAACTCAACCAGTTCCCATACTCGAAGACGGCAGAACTCAGCGTAACGTTGCTGAACGCCTTAATGTTGTACAAGGTATGATTCGGAGACTGTACAAATGATATCGCGCGATTGGACTTGCTACGAGAAGACGTGTACAGGGTCGCTCAAAATCAACTTCAGCTGTGGATGACCAATCTTTAAGAATTCAGGCTCTTTGTAACCGTACAACAACAGGACGGGTTCTACAAAACGACCTTTCCGCAGGTGGGGGTGTGCGTGTTTCCGACCAAACTGTGAGAAATCGGTTGCGAGAAGCCAATCTACCCAGCAGAAGGCCAGTTAAAAGAGTACAGCTCATAAGAAACCATCGGCATACGAGAATGGTGTTTGGTCGAGAACATCAACATTGGCAATTAAGGCACTGGAGTCGAATAACGTTATCAGATGAAACCCAGTTTAAACTATGGGTAAATGATGGACGGGATAGAGTATGGAGAAGGTCCCATAAACGGTATAGATAGATAGATAGATAGATTTATTTCATGTTTTTACAAAAGTATTACAATCGTCATATATCTAAATTAGTATATGTCACCCACAGCTCAAGAAACCGTTGCATTTAGTGGTGGATCGATAATGGTGTGGGGAGGCGTCTCTATAAACAACCGTACTGAACTTGTCATCATCAAAAATGGATCTCTGACGGCAAAGAGATACATCGATGACATTTTAGAGCCTCACATCTGACCTCTTGCAGATGTTGATAGAGAGAATTTTTTATTTATGCAGGATAATGCCCTACCACATGTGGCACAAGTGGTAAGGGATTATTTTGCACTTCTCAATCTTACCAACATAGCATGACCAGCGCACAGCGTGGACTTAGACCCCATAGAATATCTATGAAATCCACTGGGACGAGCTATTAGAAACCGCCTTAATCCTCCTAATACCCCCCAGGAGCTAGAAGATGTTCTTGTCGAAAAATGGAACCAAATACCACAAAACAACATCCGCAGACTTATAAGATGTATGTCAAGGAGATGCAATGCAGTTATTCAAGCTCATGGAGGTGTTACACGGTACTAGTACAATGAATCATTTCAAATGCAGTTTTTATTTTTTTAAGATGAATTTCAATTTCACTCAATTTCTTGATGTTGTACTCCAAACGTTTTCAATAGTGACAACTTAAGGAACCCTAGCTTCTGAACCCGAAGAGATTCCATATTGGGATTTATCAGATCTATTCGAAATACAACGCTTATGACGCCAGCCGAGTTCGAAGTAAATCTGGCAGCCAGGGCGGGAGATATAGTCTGTAAAACTATCGAAATGCAACACTTATGGCACCTGGTTCGAAGCAAATCTGGGAGCGACGACAGGAGATACAGTCTATAAAAGCAAGGACATGTACCCTAGTAGCCTTGTTCCTTAAACAGTAACAATTTAAGCAACCGTGTTTCCGAACCCGAAGGGAGAGGACATTGGTAAATATTTCACGAAAGATAAAAAAACCTTAGAATATGAATAGATAATATAAGACAATAAATTGAAATAATGAAATAATGACGCTTCCTATTTTTTTAAGTAAATAATTAAAAAAAAAGAAAGGCGTAACTTAGCAATATGATATGGAGTACTACAGCTGCATTCGGTAAAATGCAATATATGCAGTAGTATTGTCACATTTTTTATTATCACCAGAGGAACGTGTATAGATATATTTTAACTAATATTCCTTCAAGTATAACTCTTCAAATAAACCGGCAAATAGTATAATATTATTATTATTATATAATACAAATAGTATAATATTATTATTATTATTGCACCTGCGTCAAAACTAGCGACTCTGCGATTGAACGCTAGCATTACTCGCGATTGAACGCTAGCATTTCGCGCTTGTGGCGCTATAGCTCGTTGAACGCAGTTATTAAGAGAAGTGACAAAAAAATATTACGTCAAAGATATGAAACTTTAATTGCGAATATTATTGCTAATAAGCGTTTCCTGGAAGAAGTTTTTTGGGTTATTCATCGCAATGAACGTGCTTCAGCAGAAAAAAATGAGAAAACCCAACTACACTGATTCTTAACCAGAGCCACTGCTTAGACAATTCGTGCTTTATGAACCCTGCAGTTGTCGTGCAGAAGCAGAGTTTTCTGAGCATAATTGTGGGTTTTTTTCGCGTATAACTGCTTCCAAGTTCCTAATTGTGCCTTTGTAGACACTTCCTGTTATTGTAGCCCTTTTGGCGTATACTCAATTAATAGAATTTCCTCCGCGTCCCAGAAAACTGTGGCCATAGCTTTCCCTGCAAAAAATTGGATCTTCGTCTACTTGGGTGGTGGAGAGCGCTTATGAATCCATTGCATGGACTATTGTTGATTTTTACCCTATTATCTTTTTCCGAAACTCAAAAAACACTTGAGAGAACATCGCTTTTTATCGAATAATGATGATTCTTAAGGATTCCTCCACTGTTCATCAATAAATAAATAAAATTGTAAAACATAAGTGTACAGGTTACATACTGCTTCTACTCTCTGTCGATACCAACATTAAACGATTTAGTTAGATTGTATCTGCATACCTTTAATGCATATATTTATAATATATACCTATGTTAATATAATCATTTGTTTTTATTTCTATTTTGTCATAATTACAGCCGCAATTGGTTTTACTGGCAGTGGTTGAAATTATGAATATAAATAACAACTCCGCATCTTATATACAAATTACATAGTAAGCAGGATATATTACCAAGATAAACGATCGTAATGCACCTTGTTTGCTTACTGATGTTATTTGTTTTATAGATCGTTAGTATATTGCTGCATATTCTCGTTTTTTTTTTTGCTTTTTTTGGGTTATTAGTAAGAATTTATAAATGTCCTATTGTTCTTTATTCAGGTAACTTAAGCACTGCAAATGGACAAAGAGGAGATAATATGAAATAAATGAATGCTACTAGACAATTGTCGTTGTACAATAAATGTACATATATAAAGTAGATACTATCAGTTTTTAAATAATAGTAGGTATACATTCATAAGACTACCAACTACATTGTTTCGAATTATTGTAGTTATTATTATTAATTAAGTTAATTCCTTTCGTAACGATTCTATTGTGCTTTTACAGGAGCAATCAATATTGTTGAATTTACAATTCCTGGCGATTTTGACATCACGGCAATATTTTGCAATACAAAGTAACTATTGCTCCATTGGTTGCCAAATTTTATCGAGCTATATGGATCAATATGCATCAACGGAGTGATGTGATCTTATACGATCAATCCAGTACACTTCAATTTTTACTGTGGACGAGGTCTATGTTGGTACGGCTGCCAACGCATTTATTATAATTGAGCCGGGCATAGAGAGGTTCGCACCAGATTAGAAGTGAGGTTGCCGCGCCCACGATGCGACGTATGTATGTAGATGAATCGGCACGAGATACCTCAGCGAATGAAATTATTGATTTATTGCAACAGTTTCTCATCAACTCTTCGCAGCGTTAGTTGTAATTATAGAAATAAATTGTGTGTATGTAAGTATGTGTAACGTACGCAAGGAAATTATACGACCATTGACTAATAAAGTCACTAAATTTATCAGTGAATTTCCGGATTTGAACTAGTAATTTATTTTTTTTCGTAAACAAAGTATGAAACGTGTCACAGGAAGAACAGAGAGATATAAATACAAAAGAACATACATCAAAATCTTTATGTTAATGTTGCTGCTCAAAGTATTCGTTGGTTGAGTAGAAGCACTTTGATTGCAACCATATCTTGACCTTATTTTTAAATTTGCATGAGCTACGCTCTTTGAAATTTTCTGGAAGATTATTGTAAACCTTAATACCTAAAATATTCACGCAATCTGCACTTAATCTCAATGAGATGTATGGTTATATTTCTTATGTTGTAATTATGTTGTGTATTGTTTTGTATTATTAATTGATTTTTGTTATTGTGTATGTAACAACTACCTTCTAAGATATATAACTCATATAAGGTCAAAATTTTTAAAGATTAAAAATATGATCTACACGAAGTCAGCAGGCTAACGTTAGCCAGGCATCTAACGGCAGATTTTTGTTTGAGAAATACTTCTTTAGCTGCAGGACTCGATCCCCAAATGAGTATCCCGTATAGAATTGTTGACTGAAATTCCGCAAAGTATACAGTTTTTAGAGTGTTTAGGCTTACTAAATGTTTTAATTGCCTAAGTTTAAAAATCACAGTATTTAATTTTGATATTAACAATAGGCAGTGCTTGTCCCACATCAAAGTCGATGAAAACGTAACTCCCAAAAGTTTTGCATCCTTAATAATGTCGATCATGTTGTTATTTATTGCAAGATTGGGAAGTAAACTAATTCGTTTTTGGAAGGTGTGGAAAAGAATACCCTTAGTTTTGTTTGTGTTTAAAGCTAGGCCATTAGCGCAACATAAGGTGTATATTTTGTCTAGCAATATATTAGTGAGACCTTCAATATCCTTCTCGCTGCTAGATTCGAGCACAGTTATATCATCAGCATAGCATACCACATGGAAATCGCACAAGAAATCGATAATATCATCTACAAATAAAGAAAATAGTAGTGGACTGAGTACAGCTCCCTGAATAACGCTCAGGTTACTTTGCAGTGAAGATGATCGTATCTTACATCTGTTTTTTGTATTTGTTATCTCCATCTCGACAAATTGAACTCTGTTAGAAAGGTAGGATACTATCCAGTCGCCCACCTTGCCCCTGAAGCCCAATTGATTTAACCTGTCAAAGAGAAGACTGTGTTTGACACAGTCAAATGCCTTCGACAGGTCGCAAATTTTTTGGATTCGTAATAGTTGAGTTATTCATTATGATTGCCAGACTAGTATTCCTTTGTAATGACCGGGGGCTATAGTGGAACTAAAGTATTGTGTAGAGTTTCCAAAATACCTTTAATGTGCTGGAACAAAGGCGACTGTAAAAGACATATAAATAGTGTATAGCACAAAAATTAGAAAAATGGCGTAGCTCAAACCCAATTTATGTTGGATTTACTTTCGATGTTTATTGTTTGTTGTCTACCGCTTCGCTTATTCGATAAAGCACCGTTTCGACAGTTTTGGCATACATACAATCCTGAATGGAACTTACCACCATGGACAGCGTTACGGAAAGAGCTACCAAGTATACGTAAAGATATCGAAAATAGGATCAAAGCAGAATTAAAAGATAAACAGTTGCGGCTGTCTTGATGAGACGACAGATTGTAAAAAAAATTATGTTTTGAATATTATATTACTAGTACTAGATCCTATCAAACCGAAATTTGCAATCTTATTGGCTAACAAAAGATTAAAAAAGTGTATTGGCGAATTAATTACAGGCATAGTGCTCGAAACGTTACAACAATTTCAAATGTCAACTAGTCAACTGTTGATGTTTATGAGCGGTGGAGCAGCGACAATGTGTAGTGTAGGCCATTCTCTTAAAGAAAAGTGTGAGGGACTTTTACATGTTACGTGTAAAGTTCATGCTCTACATCTTGCGGCACAAACTGTTTGAGAATGTTACCCAGAGGTGGGCAAAAAAAGTGTTTCTCCAATCTTCCAAACGATTTTGAGCATTTCACAGGGTTTGTCCCGATATTCGCGGACCATTACAGCCGATTCTTACACGTTGGGGAACATGGTTGCAAGCCGCTTTTTATTATCCTGGACATTTCCAAAAAGTAAAATCTGTGATTTTACAATTCGACCCTAACGAAGCTACAGCTATTAAAGAGGGCCAGAAAGGATGTCTAGATACTTCTGTTGAAACCGATTTAAGAAGTATTAGCAACAATTATAAATGATTATTAGACACAATAGAAAAATTGCAAAATGCTGGGTTGTCGTTAGTAGAATCAGTGCAAATCGTGGATAGTAGTAATATAAGAAGTTAATACATTGCTACACGGTATAAACGACGCAAAGGACGGTCGCGTTATAGCAAAGTTCGACAGCGTTTTAAAAGAAACTCGATTATACGAGATTAAGACAAATATGTGGTGGTGCATCTGCAGAACGTTAACGAACTCTAGGGATTATTTTAATTATGCCTGTATTATTTCCGTAGATGTTGAGCGGTCTTTCTCGAAATATAAGAACATTTTTTCATCAGACAGTTAAGAAGTTACGTTTATTTATTACATTATTATTTATTGTGACGGTATTAAGTGCAACAGATTTTTGAAGAAACTACTTTATTTTTTACAGTTATTATATTACATATACAACAAATACCGTTTTCAAACAAAACAAAAACTAATAATGGCAATAAAATCATTTCAACGTGTGCATATATTTGCTTTATTTACCAAACAATTTTATTGCGTCAGTTTTTATTTTTTACACTGGGGTATTAATTTCAAAATATCACTTCTGCCGGCTGTGAGACACACATACACTTCTTATAATTCGCGACCCATGCGACTGATCCGATTCTGTTGCGAAGACCGATTGTGCCCGGCTTAATTATAATGCGTTTAAAAATAATAAACGAAAAAAGAAAAGAAATAGTTAAATATGGATGCGATTGTGTAGACGGCATCAACCTTCGACATAGCGTAAATTTCGAACTAGGATCCGATAACTTTTTATTCATCTTTCTTTAAATTTATATTTTCCCAGCTGTTGTCCCCCAAGCCGCAAATGAACAGCATGGATAAAATTGATATTTTTTTCGTTATTTCCCGAAGATAACATTTGGAACAATGCATTAGATGTTAAATGCCAAACATGCGCATCACTACCAAAGATAACGTAGTCAGTTACGCATACTGTGGTAAAAGGAAACGTCAGTATAAAAACAGGTGAATGTTGAATATTTACTTAAGTAATATCGTTCATATATATATTCATGAAGTTCTTTTGCCCAGAAAAAGTTAACCACCCTGTAATAAACATGTGGAATAATCAGTGGTGGCTGGTGGTGACGTAAATGGGAGGTCATGGACAACACTTCAATTTTCTCGTGTATTCTTGTCTCAAGTGCAATGTACACGATATGCAATGGAAAAACACGAGGGAATCGAAGTCTTGTCCTTGACCTTCTATTTACGTCATCACCAGCCACCACTGAAAATAACAACCCTTCATTTTTAATTAGTATTTTTATTTTTATTTTTATTATTTTAAAACCTTTTCCATATTATTACAAGTATGCCCATCATACAAAAGTTACGTTTAAGTGCATCACGCTGTATATACCGCAGTATTGTATTATGAAGGAACTTTCGATATGAAGTAACTTTTACAATTAACCATCACCTTTATCTTTTACCGTTCAAAAATTATATAGAAAAAACTGAAGATTAATCAATTTTCGAAGAGGTGTTTCACTCCTTCAAAGTGAATTTCGCCCGATAAAAAAAATTATTTTGCATATCTGAAGATACTCTACATCACTATCAAGTTTCATTGAAATCTAAATTTGACACCTGGAGTGGTTTCCTTGTCACTTATTAAATGTTTATTAAACTCGATTATATTTAGTAATCACATATTTTATTTAAAAATTGTAGTCTCTCACTTCCCAATGATGTATTGGCTTTCCATGTGGAATAATTTTCACTTGCGCACGCATATCTTTAAAACGCTACAGTAAGATCTTCCATCAAATAAGTAACTGTGGAGTATGGACTCTGAAAAAACGAAAATTGAAAAAAATACAAATACAACATTCCTACCGCGTGTTTTTTTCTTTGTAATCATTCTCTTTGCACATGTAATTGTCATCGAATCCGTCATAGGATTCTTAAGAATTTTAATTGCGATTACGTTGTTATCAACACCAATTCGCTTAATGGATGCTTAATAGAAAAAAAAAGCAGAATATTCATTTAGCGATTTTTCACGCGTATTGTTCTCATCGTTGTTGGAATGTTATCGTTGATAATCACATATTTATTTTAGTTAATGAAGTAGAATTAATATTACTTACTATTTTAGACGACCTATTTTTTCATTATAAAATTATAGGCAATTCTCTTAAAAACTTCATTTTATTAAATACTGTCAACGATTGCCTTATGTTTCCAATAGATGTCGCCACCTGTATCTTATAAAATGCTCCATAAATATTTATAATTTTTAATAATGAGATATTTAATGCTTAAATAATTTGCTTTTCTTTCGTTTCAATTTCCTTTTAATTCTTTTTAGTACCTAAATTCACTGCAATAGGAGAGTGGGCGCCGTTCGTTCATTTGAAATTAGCCCCCTTGAAGCTACATTCACAACCTCCAACTTATACTTACAATTAAGCAAACTCCTTAACACAGTAATTTACGATTTTTGATCATTCATAATGCAGTTATGCACTAATTTCAAATATGTATTTTTTCGTGGCGCCCTCTGTTAACTACATTGATCATTATAATTAATTTGATAGTGTAGAGTCGCTATATTATCGATCGGGTTAAGAGGCACATGAAAACGATTGATATATTGAAACCGTCGAAATATAAACCTAACCTAATCCACCCGGTCTCAATCACTATCATTACGTAGTACTATCACTTGCATAAAAATCTGGGACAACTCTTATGAGCTCATTTTGACGTTTTTTCAATCTTGTGATAATGACTTGTCCATTTACGATTGACACTGACAGACAATTTGACATACTTTTTCATAGTTTACAAAAGACATGTTTAAAATGGGTAATGTCGCTTGTCCCAGATTTTTATGCAAGTGATAGTACTTTTGAACATGGAAAATGAGTTTAATATTACCCAAAGATCATATTACCATACATAACCTTGTTGCTGGACCACATTCGTGCAATTCTAAAACAACGCATGCGTAATTGAAGGTAGAAATTTGGAGTTTACAAACTTCTAGGCTTCTGTCAAAATTAAGCTTATTAATTCAAACGTTGTGAACGGACGCATTTAAACACTATTTTTATACTTGGGACATACTAACTCTTAATTATAGCTACTAATTTTGAGGTTGTGAATGTAACTAGACTTTTGTTGCGTTGTTGTGGCGGCCCTCCTATCTCCTATACTGCTCCTACACCTACAAGCAGTATGTTGTAACTAGAAGGATTTTCCGTGTGGCTAATTGCCTCTAATAAGTAAATTAGGATTTGCCGAAAATGTCTACATAATTCTGGTAAAAATTTGTGCTATTTGTGTATTAAAGTATGTAAGTATTTTATTAGTTTTATTGTACCGAAGACTTCGTACGTACATACCATCAATCTCAACTGTTTGTATCGACGTCCATCTGTGTATTTACCCTTCATCTATCTAACGTAGTGAATTGTGTTATTGTTTTCTGTTAGATTGATACTCATCAGCTGTTATTTTTCGTATTTTAGGGTGTTTTCTTAGGGTTTTTGATAAAGCTTTCTTTTACCGAGTTTTGTCGAAGTGTGGAACTTGCTGTAGTTTTGTTTATTCAAAAAGTTGCATCCCGTTCTATACTTGGGACAGGATTATCATGTATTTAATCGCAGATTGACTAACTTGCTCGGAAGTTGTAGCCGAGCTCAAACACTAGATAAGTTGACACTTATATGCAATGTCTTTAGTTTATTTTTTATATATAACCTTCAATTGATTCAAATTTTCTCAACATTTATTTTGTTAAATTGAATTGAACTATCTCATCGAATTTGGATTTCGTTTTTTTCATTTTAAAATAAAAATTTACAAAATTTAATGAAATTTACGTATTCGCTTCTTTTGCAATTTACTCAATTATCTTGATAGGAATAGTTTTTAGTAATATACGGGTTGTCAACGAAATTTTTTAAGGAAAGAAAATTACAGCTTAGCAAGTACCTATAATAAATAAGCTGCAATTAATTGTGCAATAATTAATGCAAAATAATTGAGAACCTGTCCTATTTTCCACACGCAAGTTGACGAAGAAAGTTTTATATTACTGACAGATATGGATTATGTATGGTTATGTTTAAGCGAAAAAATAATGTCATATTTAGCGTGTTTGACGCTGTGTTCATTGTTTGTTTTATTCTAGTGGCATAAAAAAGAAAAATTATTTATTCGTGTTGTATCTATTTAAACACGAAAGTAAAATTATCGAAGTAGGACATGTTTTAACAGAAAGGGCCAGAGTTACCAACATATTCGATTTGGATCGACATTATAATTCCAATACAAACAACTTTATAGATTATAGTCAGTTAAAAATTGCGGATTTTTTTACATAAATCTATTTGTATATCTGACAGTTAAAGCTTGCTTAAATCACATCAAGATTGAAGCTTCAAATCTCTCTATCTTTGACATTAATGACAGCAAGGACTGTGGGGTAGTATGGCATATATTCGGCACACTCCGCACTACACAAATTCTTAATTAACTCGGAAAGGTCGTTTCGAAGACACATGGGTTTTTCAGCAAACAATTATAGTAAATGCTCAAAGTGATCTCCTTCGGTTTCAATACAAATAAGAATATGCTGACAAATACCATATGACAAATTAGTTTCTTGTGAAAGTTTTCTAATAGACTTTTTAGGTGAATGATCCACACGCCTCCTTACATCTGCAATAGTTTCAGCAGTTCCCTTCATGACTTTACCACTATTGGTTTGCGACTTACTGCACCAGTTTCTCGAAGTTTAGAAACTTGGTGAACAATTTGTTAATATAAAAAAATAATTCAAGAAAAAACATGGCCCTCTCTAGTACGTTTTTTTGTGATCATACTAACTTGTACATTTTCAATATCTGTTTATCTACTTCCCACCACCTTGGGTTGTCGTTTTCCACTTATAATTGTGCATATTTAGTTTTGTTTCGAACTCACCCGTGTTCATTGGTTAGCGAACATTAGCAAGAAATCAGGTAGCTGTGCTACTTCTTTGATCAGTATCTATCTGCACTATCGCTCACCACTTTTCTTCTCCTGTCTCTTTCGATTGTGCTACAGTTTGGATCCGATTATCTAAATCATTAGTATTAAAAAAATATATCAAACAGGCAGTTATATATTTTGGCCTAATGGAGCGTCATACCATTATGCCAACCAGACGATTACTAGGTTGGAAGAATTACATATAAATTATGTAAAAAAAAGTGAGAATCCCCCATATGTTCCACAGTTAGACCAATAGAGCGCTTTTGGTCTCATTTAAAAGATAAAGTGTACGATGAAAACTGGTTAGCTTCGACATTTAGGCAATTGAGACAACGAATCAATAAGAAAATTAAAGAGTTTGATCAAGGTTATTTTAAGAGGCTGTTGCAGAACAACCGCACAAAAATTAACGAAGCCGCTGTACATGGGACACTAAGTGTGGTTAAGAAATAAGATTATAAAGTTATTATTACATGTTTGTTGTTTCTTTGATTAACAAATTATTTTGGAAAATAGTCCCAATTTTAAGTTCTCATATCTTATTTAGTTGGAGATAATTGTGAATACGTGCTCCATTAGTTATTTTATGAAAGAAGTAGAAGAAAAATTTGGTTATGAAGGGGATAAAAGCTTACTTCAACTATGACACTTTCCAATTTGCTTTTCTCTCGCTCTTAAGCTCCTATTGTACTTTTAGGAACGTTTTCTGGAAAATCAAGCATTAAACGATGTGACAAATGATTTACGCTTTCGCCTGCTAGAGAACTATGACGTTGATTTGAGTTAGAGGAATGAAATAATAAGATTGAAGTCACTAGCATATAATTATCTGTACCTAAATACCTATACATATAAATTTGTTTGCTTATACGTAGTGCCAAACAGTTTATATAGATATGCATTGTATGTTACACCCAACGCAGCAACCTAAAGGAAGCTCTATGCAATTATGAGCGAAACAAGGATAGACCAGTGAAATTTCTATACGGAAACCTTTTGATAAGTTTAATAAGATAAAACAATATTTAATATGATACAATTGCATTCCTAAAACCTGCTTAACAAATAAGTCTTTTAAATTGTACTTTTTATTTTTTGTAAATGATTCCTGTCAGACATAGTTACAGTGGATTTTTTTTTACGTCATTTAATACTGTAACAATTAGTTAGCAAGATTATAGTTGGTGGTTTATTATTTAAATATATTATATGTTATGAACCGTTATTGGTATTATTAGTATTATACATTTAAATATACGCTAATAAACAATAAATTCACACTTGATGACTTACTGTAAAATTACAGACAACTATTTACTTATATTGTTATGGTTTTCATTCTATTTCGTGTGTTTAAATTGTTGAATAGATCTTTAAGAATCACGTAGAAATTCTTTATGCGGAAAGAAGTCGTCACTTTATTTGAATGTGTAAAAGATTTCGTTAACAATACTCTTCTAAATAAAGTTGAATAAGTGGAGGATGGTCTCTACACAAACATAAAAACGTAACCAGGCAATAACAGACCACTACGTGTACGCATAATTGTCACTATATGAAGCCGTTTGCACAATAGTAATTCCATAGGTTATTAGAGGCACGAAATAGCGTTTGTTGGTTTGCCGGATTCCTGAAGCGACGTTAGACGATGTCTTACTCACAGATAGGGAATTGTACATAGTACAAAAGCTTATGACTGAGTAGTTTACAAACAGCTCAAGCTTGTTAGGTAATCGAATCGGCAATTCATCTTGTTTGGTGTGTTATTATGCTACATTTACAAGTAATTACAGTTAATGCGCACAGTATTTGACGTTTATATTAGGCAACGCGTGCATTCGCTGTGTTTTGAAATGTACTAATGTGATAATTTAACATGTTTATTTATATACACATATGATTTACGTAGGTGGTGACAGTAACACTGCTTTACTATAAGTGTCTTTGATGTATTTCTTTATGTTATTTATACTTATATGCTTTTTCCCTCCTGTATACTGCTTGTTATTACTTTCTGTTGCCTTTCCAGCCTTGTAACGTCTTGTTGTAAAGTTTGTTTTCTTACTTTTTGAATTACCTTTGTTCAGAATGAATTACTCTGAAATAATACCAGAAAATATGGTGGTGCAAGATCTCATTTTGCCCCCCCCCCCTCCCATATGCATTTCTTACAGATTTATATATTAACTCAGACTTCCGAAAGATTAGTATAGTAGTAGTATCGATTCGAAATAATAACAGTAAATGAAGTACTATGACGCGGACAACGCTCACATCACTCATACTTTAAATTTACATCGTAAATTAATTCAAAAGTGAAAAAGAAAAATCAAATTCACTCAAAAGTCTAGCCTGCGTTTGCAAATTGTTTAATCAAATCAGAATAATTCAAGTCCTGGGCAGTACCATTTTCGATCGACAAAATTACAAGATCTGACAGTCTATCCTGACACATGGTTGAACTTAATACAAGTTTTAAGTTTCTGGAACTTTGTTCTCCTTTAGTGACAGTGACAGGTATGGTTAGCAAAATTCGAAGTGCTGTCCACACGTTCGAGAATATATCCTATATATCCTGCCAACCATTTTGTTTAATAAGTTGAGGAACTTTTATTGGTTCTGTTGATTAAAGCTCTTTCAGCAATGGATTCATGCTTATAAGTTCCTCAACCAATTCGCTACCAGATATATCACATTTTTCCCCATCTTAACTTATTTCTAAATCGGCACAGGCTTTTACTAATTTCAACTTTTCAGGAATTGTTTTGATGTTGTATAAAAAGGACCATGTATCATTAAACTTGGATAGTAGCGTAAATCGAGTGACCAATGCATTCTCGATTGCATCGACCATAAAGTAAAAGACGTTCATTTTAAACAATTCTTCAGGATCTATTGGTGCCTCGTCTACGGCCTCATACTCGAATAATTTCTTCTTTCTTCGGGATCAGACTGGCTTAAAATTAGGATCTATCCCAGCCTGAGAAGCAATTTCCTTAGCTGTTATCAGAGCAAACGAATAACCCCGGTACCCTTTCACAAATTCCGAGCAGTTTTTCAATAATTTTGAAGCGTTTGATAATATGAAAGGCAGAAGTTTTTTCACAGTTGTGTTTAAATAATTGATAAAAACCAACCTGGGTTGTGTGGTGATTAAGCTCTTGCGTTTATGAACTCTTCTTGATGATTAGTTTATTAAAATAATATGTGAACAGCAAGCTGGGTTGTTAGGTACACAATTTATTTTGGCGAGTAGGATTAAGTGGTGCCTGGGTTTTATTTTTTGCACAGACGATCTGTCGTTGCATCCCCCCCCCCCTCCCCCCCTCTGACGGCGCCTAGTGCGGTCGCACCGCCCTAGAGCCGCCCTGCAGATCACGCTAGGAGAGCATACCGAAACCGAACTATAAAAATTGGTGTTGAACCACATAAATCAGTTGTCTGCTTTATTTCTAAGAATATTTTTGAGATAGACTGTACTGATGTTTCTAATACTGAAGCTCGCAACGCAAAATACATACTAATAGTGGAATTTCCTGGTCGTCTGTCTCTTGTAGAGAAATTGGTGATGACATTGCAAGTCCTAAAGAAATTACAGCAGCTTTACATGATTAAATCAAAGTCCTTAAAGCTGCTTTCCTAAGTATGCCTGTACATCAAGATCAGTCTCTCAAGGGTACCAAATAGTGCGGAAAGTAGCAGAGCGTGAGAAAGCCAAGTAGAATTTAATTATTTATTATGTTAAAGATGCTTTCCATACTATTGACCTTGGAGATGTTTAACTGGGTACTAAGAGGAAAGGAAAGTACCACTCAGGATTCAACTATCGGAGTCGGCCTGCATGGTTCAATTATTAAGGATTTGAATACATATTTCTGGTCTTCGTCGCAATGAAGACGATAGGACGAGTATTATTTGTCTAATTTTTTAGAACTCAATCAGTTTAACAATATTCTAGATATCAAATTTCTTTCACATGATGATTTTTTTTCTCACCAAGGAACATGGCGGTCGTTATGAACTATCACGTAGTTTGATGTCGGAATGATGACAAAAGTGTTTTAAAATTAACTTGAATCTCAAGCAATATTTATATATTTAATAATATACAGGATGTTCCGTTTAAAAAACAACTTATATCGTGCGCAGCGGAAACTAAACACCCTGTATACTGGGATATAATTTTATGCTATGCAGCATTTGGGTTCGAATATTTTTTTACCTGAAAACCTTTTCTCTAAATTGCTCAGGAAGGGAATTATCGTCCGTCCACGCCCTAGGTGGACATGCTGTATAGCTGGGAATCGGGTACCCGGTTATATATTGGGTATGTCGGAAAGTTCTGTATAGTTCTGTAAGGTAAAAATCTGAAGGTGCCACGTCAGAAGAATATGGAGGATGTGGCAAAACTTCCCAGAATTTTGTTCTTTCGTTCTTGATTCAGGTTTTTTAAAAACAATCAGGAACACAAGATAATAAATTTATTTAGAACTTGTACAATACAACAGACAAACTTTCTCGATACTTAAAGATAGACTGGTTACAAGCGTGATGATGCTTCAAGTATACTATGCCCTCTTATACATTTCTACCTCTTATATTTATAATAATTTCTCATCATAGTAAACGAATGATATATCTAAATGACATCTACAATAACATTGGCAGTGCGTGACGCAGAGGGTCGTTTGTTTGTTTATATGTAATCACCCTGTGCGTCACTAGTTTATATTGTGATATACGAGTTTATATTAACATAATAGTTTATATTGTGATATACGAGTTTATATTGACATAACTCCTCCATCCCTAAAATGAACAATTGGGGGGGCCTCAATTTGTTCTTGGGTTTCTCCAACGGGTCTTCCAAGACGTCTTCTGATCTCTTGAAACTTCTTGTACACAGGACAGCAGAGAATTCCAATGATCAGCAGTACCAGAATTACAACTAGGATTTCCTCGCTGAAATGATGTTTTTGTATACTGACACTGGTGGTATTTCCTAGGTTGTCCGCTAATAATTTAATGTCCTTATACTCCCTAGGTTGAGATGAGATACTCGAAGGACTTCTCTTTCCGTCTCGTTCGATAAGGAGATATTTAGATCAGGTAATGTGAAGAGTTTCTCACCCAAAGGTGTGTCATTAGGCCAAAAGGTTTGGTTGGAAATTTTAATGCTGCAGTCTTCCATATCAATGACTGACGGATTGCGAAATAATAAGAAGTCCGTCATGGTCACAAGATGATTGAACGGTGGTTGTTTCTTTAGGATTACTAGAATCTTAGTTGATGATATCTTGTGAACAATGGTCTCTGTCAACTTAATCTTTGTGATTGGACACTCGTTGACACGTTCCTAATTAGATCATTAGGACATGGGGCTCCTTGAACCAAATCCTCTTGGATGCAGAAATACGTGGTTCTATTACATTACACGGTTTTTCGGTGTTCCAATAGTTTACAGAGTCGAGCAATAGGTACTGGGTTTGGGGTATGATGGTATAGTTGGTTTGGTACACAGGAAATAATTGAAAATAGTTGTAAAGATTTGACATAGTTGGTACATGGATTCTGAACAGAATGATATCATTCGTCATTATAGCATCTGTTGAAAAGAGTGAATAATAACTCGCTAAATGGTTAAATTTTGGCATATAACAATTGTCATGATTATTGCATAAGATATTTATTAAATTTTGAATTTCTACAAGTTGGATGATGGATGGATGTGTGACATGTAATTTGGCGAATGATGATGCCGTCTCCAAATTATTCATTATATCTAGTAAAATTTGTAATTCTAATATAATCTTATCAATCGTTAGACTTAATGAAAGAATGGTTTCTTGTTCATCCAATCTTTGACTGTCTTTAATGAGCTCGTTAACATGTACTATAATTTGGTTTTGGTTAGTTTGTATAGTATCGAATATTTCTGTATACTTGTAAACAATTTCTTTCAATATTGTCTGTTGCCTTGCTAATAAAGTTTTAAATACTAATTCGTTCTTACTTAATGTATCTAAATATTTATTAATATAGTTATTAATTATTTACGTCCATTGTTCCAAACAAATAATTAGAAGCAATTCCAATCCCATCGAAAATACCTCTTTTACTGCGGGTATGACTCATTGTTAGAACTTATTTTGAATTTTGTAATTAACATTATTGCGATGTCGAGCTTTTGGGACAACAATAATGAAAAATGATTTGCATGTTTATCTAGATATGATTTAATTAGAGAAATTTTGTTTTGAACATTGGAGCTTATGATTAATGGCTTACTAACGTTTACGTGATAGAGGAAGGTGTGCTCTGAATTAGTTATATATGCCTTACCTATTTGTAACGGCAATATTGGGTTTTTTATCTCCTTTATTTTACCGAACAAGAAAGATAAAGGTACATCGTCGTTATCAGAATCAAAAATGTCGTTCTCGTCATCTTGGTGTTCTGAAACAATAAGTTTCCTTTGAGGTTTCAATTGCCTTTGATGGGTTACTTTGTTTTAGTAAATATTTGTCGTCGCTTTTGACTACAGGGTCTTCAAGTTTAATGAAAGCATTTTGATCTTTTTGGGTTTTGTTGTTGTTTTTCGAATATAAAGGTTGGTTTACATCTAAAGATAAAGATCTTACACGATGACGATTTGCTCGTTCCAAATTCTGTCTCTGTTTGCGTTCTAATTTGTTTACCACGTGATCCGAAATTAACTGCAGTGTTTGCGCGTGTTCGTTAATATAATTTGTAATTTGTTCGCCTTTCGTGATTCGAATGGGTTTTTGAGATCCAATGTCCCTTAGCAATCTGGAAAGGAGTATACTCGGTAGCGGAATGTATGCTGTTATTGTATGATAGAATAGCATAATTCATCAGGTTGGTTATATCCTGGTGTGGTTTTTCTTCTCTTAAAACGCGTATACCTTCTATAATAGTTGAATGAAACCTTTCGATTGGGCTATTGCTGTTGGGGTTATAAGGGGTTGTGTAGTGTAATTCAACGTTATATAACTTACAAAGGTCTTGAATAATACCATTTTTGAATTCTATTCCGTTCACAGGTGATTTTATCGGGGATGCCGAAACAGGAAAAGTATTGTATAAATTTACTAGCTGTCTCTATGGCGTTTAGGGAGGTGATTGGGTATGCTTGGCCAAATTTGGAAAAACTATCTATTATTGTAATGAAATATGGCCCGATATCTTAAAAGAATCGGTATACAAATGTTGAAATGGTTTGGAACCTATTGGGGTGGTTTGAACACTAATTTATTGGGGTGCCTCTCATATTTGGTTTTCTGCACACTTCGCAAGAATTGACATAGCTCCTAACGTCTTGCTCTAGGTTGGGCCAGAAAAAGTACTTCTTTATTGCCGCAATATTTTCGACAATGCCTCTGTGTGATGTTTTGGTTTCGTGGTATAACCTTAATTTTTCGTTCTGTTCCTCAGTAGTCACAATATCTTCCAACATAGATCTTGTAATAGTCATACTAAAACTTTTATTACGAAAGTACTTCTGCAAGAATCTTATAAAAGGTTGTTCGAATTCTAATGTCTTGAAATACAAACAATAGTGCTGATTAGGACGGACATATTCTTTGATTAGTTTAGAAAATATCTCTTCCAGATCGTCTCTATTGTTTAATAGATTTTGATTTATCGACCAGATGTGCCGTTTTTTATTAAATATTTTGTCGAAAGTACTTGCATAGTTTTAGTGGGTGACTTGTTAAAAACAATTTGGTTATGGTGCATGTTTAAAGACTTTTCAGTATATGGTAAACCGATAACAGGATCTTCTACTGCAGAATGAACTGTTCGTTATTTAAGGGTAAATCCTTGGGTGGCTTAAGCTGTATATTTTCATGTACGATTATTTTTTGGGAATCGTTAGATTGTGGTGTCGGAAATGTATCAATCTCTTGAATTATTGGTAAAAGTTGGTCATACACTGGCGTGAAAACATCTTCAATGTGGTAAAATTCGTGATCATCGGACTTAAATGGTTTCCCAAATTTTGACACAAAACTAGGTTTCAACTCGATCAATTGTATTTCATCTGTTGGATTTTGAATTTCTAAGGGTATACTCCGTTTTTTACTTTCGTGATACACGATGGGAATTTTATTAATCCTTCCTTGTATATAATGTCATCTACTATTAATTCCGTGCCTTCAGGATATGAGGTTTGGATGCCTTTCATGATAGATGATCCAGGAGGGATCTCTATTTTTTGTGTTTCGAAGTCGGTGCGATAAAAGAACGGAATCTCCAAAGAATTATTTCGGAGCACTTGACGTCGTGTGTCCATACTTAGACCTAATCGTTTTTAAATCTCTGACTCCTATTATCCCGTCGAAATAGTCGTGAAACGCGAATAAAAAGAATTCGAAAGGTTCTGATATGTCTAATTCGCTAAATAAAGGGACGTTTGCTTTGAAATGGCTGGTTCTAGTGCCTGCGCAAGTGGAAATAGGTGTACTGTGTTGGTATATTTTGTCTGGAAAATACCTTTCCGCTATATACGGTCTTAAGAGGGAGTTGTAACATCCGGTATCAATTAGTAGTCTTACGGGGACGTTTGCAAGCTTAATATACGGTAACGAATTATTTAAATTAATATTGTTTAATTCTATTCTGGGTCCTTTCTTTGGTAAAGAGTGCGAAAATCCGAATATTCTGGGGTATTTAGCAGTGTCTTGATATGATGATGAATGTGCAGAATGTTGGTGTTCGGGGTATTGTTTTTCAGGGTATTGGTAGTTGTCGCTGTATTCTGTTGGTACGTATCCCGAATAATGGTGTTCGTACTCCACAGGATAAGTGGGTGGATGTTCCTGGTAGTAAGCTTCATCGTTATACTGTGCGGGTGTTTGAGAATTTTCGTACGGCTCTTCTGAGTAATTTTGTATATTATTTAGTTCCTGAGATACAAAGTTTCTAGGTCGGTGGGTTTAAAGAAATTGCTGTTTCTATTCGTACGGCCCGATGAAGTGTCCATAGGTTCAAAGTTACGCAGTGGCGGGTTAGATTTTGGAGCGAAAACATTTCTCTGAGAAGGGGGTTTACCAAAGACTTGTCGGTTGGTGGGGAACTGCTGTCTCACAGGTCTAGTTTGGATGGGAATCGGTTGAGAAGGGAAATTATTTTGCGGAATGTGTTTGAAATTATTAAATCGGTTTTGAATTGTTGATCTGGGATAATTACCATGTGGTGCGAAGAATTCAGGTCGGGGGGCGTAAGAAAGGTTCTGTCGAATAGGTGGTGTTGCAAACTGGGGTGCGATATATCTTTGATTGAAGTTAGTTTGGGGGTTTAGTTGCTTCGAAATTTGAGAATTGTCCGATCGCTTTGATAGATTTTTAATACGGGTGTCATTATAGAAATGTCTAGTACGAGTTCCGATGCTTCCATTAATGTCGTAGGGTTTTTAATATCCAATATTAATCGGAATCCTTCATCTGAATTCGCGGCTAGAACGTCCAATGAGTTTAGCTCGTTTTGACTAATTAGGACTCGCTTTTGTTCGCCAGATAACGAAGGGTCTATATGAATTTTAACTTCAACTTTGGATTTCACGAGTTTTATTCTTTCTAGAAAGTCTAGAATTGATTCGTTTCTATTTTTAGATAATTGCAAAAATTCACGGGTCAACGTTAGACGATCGATTTGTCGCCATAGTGTTCTCGTAATGTAGCTTTTATCTGTGGCCAGGTTGTAATATCTGGTCTGCACATTAAGAAACTATAGACATTATGTTTTAATTTTGAACTAATGACATTGAATACAAAATTCGCTCAAATTATTGTCAGTTGTCCTACCATATGTATTATAAAATTTGTCACATCTATTAATAAAAATATTCTAACTGATCGCTTTCTCCACCAAATGTCGGCAAGAATTCTGCAATAGTTTTTGCAGCGGAGAGATAGCAAGTGTTATTAGTGGTATTTTGACCGTTTAGAGCCATTGTTTCGAATAACTCCGTTAATTGATCAATATTGAAAATAAAAAGTATATAATAAATTGAGAGAAAAAGGGGATAAATATCAAAATGTTCAGAGTAAAATGTTGTTTCAGTACAAAAGGAAAAAGAGAAAGGAAATTGTTCGACTTACTCAGAGTTTGGAGATTCAATCACTTCTGGTACGGCTTTCTACCGTCTGCCTTGGAGATATTCCACCAAAAGGTCCTTTGGGTCGAGGTTCGTTGAAGCGAATAGTAGAAACTAACCTCCAATGAGTTCTTCAAATCCGACTGACTGCGCCAATTTTGTTCTTTCGTTCTTGATTCAGGTTTTTTAAAAACAATCAGGAACACAAGATAATAAATTTATTTAGAACTTGTACAATACAACAGACAAACTTTCTCGATACTTAAAGATAGACTGGTTACAAGCGTGATGATGCTTCAGTATACTATGCCCTCTTATACATTTCTACCTCTTATATTTATAATAATTTCTCATCATTAGTAAAAAGAATGATATATCTAAATGACATCTACAATAACATTGGCAGTGCGTGACGCAGAGGGTCGTTTGTTTGTTTATATGTAATCACCCTGTGCGTCACTAGTTTATATTGTGATATACGAGTTTATATTAACATAATAGTTTATATTGTGATATACGAGTTTATATTGACATAACTCCAGCCAAGATCTGCCAATTTTCTTTGAGACATCAAAGAAGCATAGGGCCGCATCGTGTTTCAGCATGACAATAATAATGCTCGACCCCATGCTTCTTTGATGTCTCAAAGAAAATTGGCAGATCTTGGCTGGGAAGTTTTGCCACATCCTCCATATTCTCCTGACGTGGCACCTTCAGATTTTTACCTTTTTCGATCTCTACAAAATTTTTTGAATGGAAAAACTTCATACAAAGGATAACATTCGAACGGCCTTAATCGATACGATTCCAAACCTGAGAATTTTTTTGCTGACGGTATTAATCGACTACCTGAAAGATGGGGAACAGTTGTAAAAAAATGATGGTCAGTACATTGTAGATTAATTATTTAATAAATATATTCTAAATTTCACATTTGTTTTATTTAAAAAATACGATAGAACTTTCCGACATACCCAATATTTTTAAAAGATGAGAAAATGTTTCTTATAGATTGCGTAGTTTCCACAGTAACGTACAAGGATGAATTGGATACTTATGTGCAGGTTTCTTTTACTCTGAATGCAACGCCAAGGTTAGTGAAAATCATTGGAATAAAGAAGAAATATTAATCTGATCGGAGCTTATGCACGATAACGATCCCAAACGCTTCTCATTATTTTGCATAAACTATCTAATAAAGTAAGACGAAAATTAGCAGTATAGCAAAAATTATGTTGTCAGCACTCTAACGTTCAAACCTCAATCCATGACCCTACGTTTAAACAATTTTGACAATTCTAGAACCCGCATTAAACATTGTATAAAGATCAATAGATTGAACAGCTAAAATTACAAGAGCAGCAATAAACGCAATGAAAGTTTTCTTTGATGCAATAATGGAGATAATCCAATCAAATTCTTGGTATTATTTAATTTACAAATGTTCGTTAAGATGAGCAAATACTTTCGTGAACAGTAATATAGATGCCTCTGTCGAAGTTGCGTTACAATACAATATGTATAAACCTTGTCAGGATGAAATTTCACCATAAAATGTCACGGCGACTGGTATAATCATCTGTTAATAAAATAAGTAAACATGTTAACGAATTTTGGCAGCAAGCAAATAAATGTTCTCGTTGAATACACCAACAGAGTGGTATACTGTGGTTAGCGAGGCAACTGTAAATTAAAAATAAAACAAGACGGTAGGTTATGTATAAATTGATTATTCCATTCATTGTTGATATACATATGTATAAAGATTAATTTAGATACTTTGTGTGATATGTATGGAGTTATAAAATGCTGTCACAAAGATTATAAATGTAGATTTGACATTTTTTAAAACATCTTGTACATAACCTTGAATATACTTTTAAATGCAAATTTGTTAAGACAATCGAAACGCGCTGTACTATAAATTATGTAAGTGTGCGTTTGCCAATGCTATTAGTCTAGAACGAAGCAAAATAAATCAATTTCTTTGAAATAATAGCAACAAAAAATCGTGTACTAGCTTCAATATCAACATGTTTTAATTTACAGGTACGCCCATAAACATCGGCGGAGAAGACAAGAGAAGAAGTCCATGAATCATTGTGTGGGCCTCTACAAAAGAATGCACCTCTGCAACACGCAGGTCTGTATCACATTACAGATAAATTAAATTATCAGTTTTTATTATTACTTTATTACTTCACAGACTCTTGTATCTTGTGTACAAACAAAGGAATAAATACTTATGCTTAACAAAAACGTCGTCGAACAAGACAGGGTACATGAATAGGTAATCAGATGCTTTTTACTCGTTTTGCAGGTACCATGTAAGATACGCTAGTAATAGCCTGTCAGCCAGAATTATATACTTCGACTAATTGATAAACGATTTTACGATGATGTGCTAATTTGTACCTCTTCTCAAGATTATTTTATAATGCATTTTGACTGGTTTTAATTAATAGGCTTTTAGTTACAAAATTGAGTACAAAGTGGGTCTTAAATGATGCTAATTTTAATTAACTCTTTACCATCTTGATGATTGTTAACATTGACGTTCTGGTGGGTCAATTATTATATGCGTGTAATTAGAAAATTAATCTAACACACTTTTGGCATGTTGGTTTCGTTTTTTTTTGTCTGCACACCGATTATACCAATGTCACACTATTGACTTTTCTCAGTATTTCCTATTACCTGCGTAAAGTTTAAAGACTGATTTGTTTTATAAGAACTATTATGAATTTAAATTTGAAATATACGTAAAGTAAATTGGGACTGGAAAAATTTACGCAAATGCATTGGCTGTTTGCAAAGCTTTAATATTTATTGTAATTAATACATACTATAAAGAAAAAAAGAAATAATACAAAGTAGCTAGAAAGTGTACGTGGTCCAGGTCGAGCGGGTACGGTGGGTGATCCAACACGGTGATGTCGGATTTCGCAAAGAACGCCTTCACAGACAAGGGGGAATGGGCTGGCGCATTGTCTTGGTAGAGCATCCGGGATTTGCTCTTCCACAAATCAGGTCCTCGTCTTCCCACTCGTTCACGAAGGGTAGTTAGAACCTCGTATTTCATAAGAAACTTGAGGTTAACTCGTTGCTCGATCTGAACACTCTGCATTTTTCCGACGCGACGCTAGCGCAAGGACTTAAACGGACGATTGCTACAGCGAAACTGAGCGACGTACAACCGTGCCCATCTAGCTCAGGGTGGGGGAAGTATCTACAAGCACAGACATGTTCAAACTTGCCGTGGCGTGTTCACTGTTTGCCGATAGTAGCACCAGTCCGGTTATTTAATTGCCACACCTCGTAATGTGCGCTTGTACACTATAACCGAAATTAATTTTTTTCGAGGTTGATACCATTGCGTGTGTCCTTTTATTCCAACAATTTCAACAACATATGATGCACTTTATGTACGGGTGATCGTATTTTGTTTTTGTTACTTACATTTGCAACACCAATATAATGATCTCTGATTTAATCTTTATTTTTCCTTTATTTTAGATAAAATAAGTATTTTTAGCTTGCCGTATGCGAGCAGAACTATTCTTCTAGAATTTTCCAACACCAATATATCTTTCACAAAATTGTTTATTTTATTTGAAAATAAAATAATAATTCCAGATAATAACAAAATCTTTTGTTACTATTTATTATTAGTGATTTTTTTTTAAAATCACAAAATAAATAACCTACAAATTATCAATACTTACCTACATACTTAGAGTTATTCTTGAATTGGTTTTCAGGCTTCTTCGTCTGGACCCTTCTACACTAAAGACCTAAAAGCTCTCATTGACACATTTTACTTCTGCTTAAGTAAACAGCCAACAATTTGAATCCATGCATATTATGTTTATTTTAGTTACTATTTTAAATTTGCATATCACTATTTAGAACTTTTATTAATTAAAATTAATTATGAAATGTCTATATTTTTTTGTAAACTTAATTCTAAATTAAGCATTATAAATTCAAAAATTCTTAGCTAGGAAGAAGAAAATCTATCGACCCCATTAACTATATTACAGTAGGTAATAGACTCTTCGATGTAGTTGGTCTTCCAAATGTATGCAATTAAAGTCTAATGACGTTTTTTACAACTTAATAAAGATTTTTTATACCCATAAAATAATTAAAACTACATGCTTTGAGTAGACATTCTATATTATCGCGGCTCGTACTAACACCAAAAATGCTTTTTCATTATGAGATCTTTTATTCTTTAATTGTGTATAACAATAATTACCATTAGGTCTAAGAATACCAAAAGGTTCCTAGTTTTTATCTACTTCGTCTACCACATATTCTTATTACCTACTACTATATTTCTCTACTAGTCTTTTAGTGTCGGGTAATTATAATTTAATTATCCTTTTCATAAAACTCGATACGGACATAGGGGATATTTCATCTTGGTGAATGTAATTACGCTCGATGGATATCTTGAAACTGGTATGGTTGATGTGCACTGGAGCTATGTGTACCCATACATGAAATTAAATCTGATAATACGACCTTGACGTAAAATCTTGAACGTTGTTCTTACCTTGACATACAGCTGTGGTAAGCATTTGTTCATGCGCCAGATGTAATCGTCCGATAAAATTTTGACAAGTGGGGTTTCGTTTATGCTTGAAATAAAATTGTATGTATATTTTTCTTTACAAATCGTAATTATTTGCGTTACGTGTGACTAAGCACGCGTAATATTCTTTAGCAACATGTCGAAATGTGAGATTGGATTCATTAGCACTAAATGCTAAATGTATGTTGTAAAAAAATTCACAAGATAAATCCGATTAGACCTTGGGAGTTTTTATTGTCAATTGTTAGCATACCTGACGAGAAAAAAAACATTTGAAAGAGAATTACATTGTCAAGTGAAGCCGCATTGTATTTAGTCAATGCCTCAAATAACACCTCCAGATTTTTAAATTTCGATCCAGTGGTAGGTGATTGATTGATTGATTTCTACCCAAGCAGGGTTAGTCTTTGCATCCTTCACACCGAGGCTTAGTAGCCTATTATATTCCTGCTTCGGTTTAGTTTTACTTGAACAGGTTAGTTCCCTCGATCAGGTTTAAGAGCCTATGTAGTAAATCTTTCTCCATTGGTAGATGAATTGCGGTTTGCATAGCGAATCTGCGTTGAGTTAGCGCTGCACATTCGAAAATAATATGAGGGGGTGTTTCTTCCTCCTCATTGCAAAGTCTACATAAAGGTTTATCTTTGTAGATCCCCATCTTGTGCAAGTGGCCTCTCAAACAACCATATCCTGTTAGTAGACATGTTGCTGCCCTAAGTTGCTTAATTCAAGCAGGTCAGCAGTCAGATGTTGCGACGGTGTTCCCGTCATCCGTTTGCTGTGGTCTTGTTCAGAGATATGGTTCCAATTTAATTGGTGTTGTGTCACGATCCACTCATTGATTGCACCATGCACTACACTCTTGGTAATACCTAGACCCGGCTCAGGGCCTATATAATTCATTTTTGAGCCTTCCCTCGGTAGCTGGTCTGCAATTTCATTGCCCGTTATACCCCTGTGTCCTGGCACCCACACTAGTGTGACCTTCTTGTGTTTAGACAGAACCATTAGATTTTGCAGGCACTCTCATACTAGTTTGGAGGCTATATGATAAGATGCTAGTGCCTTTACGGCTGCCTGACTGTCAGAGAGAATGCAAATCGTCCCACTCTGTGGTCGCCGACACAGCGTTGACACGCAAGTTTGTATAGCATATATTTCTGTTTGAAATACTGTGGTGTACCGCCCAAGTGATGCACATACTTTGTATCCCTGGTTTTCCTCGTAAACACCAACGCCGGAATTGGTGCCCGTTTTTGACCCATCTGCGTACTAGATTTGGGATTTCGGTTTTTTCCCCTCTCCATCTTTCCATTCTTCCCAATTCAAGAAAACTTTGAAAGGTTTGTCATAGGAGATCCTGGAGATTGTTGTGTCGCTACCCATATCATAGGGTTTGTAACTGCTGTTTTTATTCTAGTGTGCCCGGACCCACTGTAGGTTCTCCAGTTACTAGTGTTTTTCAGTTTGTATGCTTCCATTCTGGTTTTTCCCTTGATATAGATTTCAAGAGGAGGTAGGTTTAGCATGGTTTTCATAGCAGCTGTTGGGGTGCTTTTAATAGCTCCAGTTATACATAGATATGCCATTCTCCGAATATTCGAGAGACTGGTTATCGTATACTTCTGTATGATCCTAGGCCACTAAACCAGGCAGCTATAAGTTATCATGGGTCTTACCACCGCGCCGTAGTGTACAATAGTGGTAGGTAGTGTCAATAGTGTCAATTTTTTGATAGGTTATTATGATTTGCTAGCTAGCTCTTACGCTTTTAAATATTTATATATAAAATTCGATTTTACGCGAAAATTTTGTGTACGAATTACATAATTCTAGAGAGAATAAATTGTCTTTCAAAATAGAAAGTAGAGTATAGTAATTTCTCGAAAAGAGAGATAACTATCTTTAAACTAGAACATAACAAGAAATAAACCACCAAATATTTATTGTTAGGGACATTTTTCATGTAACAGATATTTACCAATTGTAAACACCTTACTTTTCTATTACTCTGTATAATGTTTCTTTTGATCAAAATAAATCTTTTTTTACTACTCTTACGTCTTAACTTCATATTGGTACAAATATTTTGTACCAACATTAATGTAATCGATCATATTTGCTTCCACTTTGTCTATGTTTAAACTTACAACTTTTATAGTAGTTAGTGAAAATGTGGGTTCCGTTAAAGTCTTTCAAAAGGTTGCACGACCAAGAAAGGTCGATAACTGCTTCTGTAGAGCATTTAACAAAATTTGTTGTGAAGAAAACTTAATTACTTTTAAAACTACGTACAACTTGATCCTAATTTCCAAACAAATGTCTGTAATATAATGAACATAAGAAGGCTACTTAAATAGGTTTGAAGAATTTCTAACTCATTGCTAATGTATAAAACTGGATAGATTAATCGTTTATATTATGTACAATAGAAGCAAGAAACGTTAAATCATAGAATATTCTTTTACTGTGCACATAAAGTAAAGTAAATATATTTTCAGGAATGCCCTGTTCCCCGAGATTTCCGTGCGGAGCAATGTGCAACATTCAATAATCGGCCGTTTAAGGGGAAGATATATATCTGGCAACCCTATACAACCGGTAGGTATACTATTAGATTTAAATTTAATAAATTTAAAAAGTTAGTTCGTAAGCATCACGATGTTTGCAGAAGGCGGTAAGTGTTCAGCCGTCGACGCCGCAACCAATTATACTTGTTAAATGAATTGCATAACGTGAGCGTTGTACGTTACTTAAAAATCGAAGTAAAAGCGGATTCTTTAGATTATCTCTATAACAAAATCCTTGTCATATGTTTACTAATTATTATCGGTATTGTACTTATATTAAATAGTACTACAGAGAACATTCGATATAGTCACCTTGACTGGAAACAAAATTTTAAAAACGTTGCTTTTAACAAGTGTTAATTATATCAAAATGGGTAGTCAATATTTTAAAAATAATACATTGTATTTAGATAAGTAATAAAAAAAAAAGAAATTCAATCTTTACTGAGCCATAACAAATCTTATTAATGATCATTATTAAATGAACAAACATAATTAGTAATAACAAATTTATTCAAACTTTTTAAGTACTGCTTTTTCTCGAATTTTTCTTAAATTTTTCTAGAAAGTAGAATATCCTAACGGGAAAAGAAACACTTTCTGACCATTCGATAGCCAAATTGAGCGAGCTGATAACTTCATCAATGTTAAATATTTGACTCTTGTTCTCATCTACGTTTTTTTCAGTATGGTTCATAGACACGGTCATAATTGAATCCAAATCATGAACTTCTGTATCTTCATTTTGTCGTTCCGTCCATTCCATTATTTCAGAGTTACCTACATTACCTCATACTACTGAGTTAAATAAAGTAGCAATAGGAATACTCTCCTCTTCTCTGAAATGATCAATTGCTAAAGTGAAATTACCATCTTCATGTGAAGAATATATCTTGAAAACATTGACAATTACATTCTGTAGAACTTCGTTCCAAGACTCCACTGCCATGTATGCTACATCTTTCAGCGTAATGCTGTTTAACGCTGTGTTTATATCTTTCTGCTTGCGATAACGTACTTTAAGAGATTTAATGATGTGCTAATCCAGTGGTTGTAGGAAAGGGGTCATGTTCGGAGGCAAAAACAAAATTTTGACGTGTTCATTGTCAATCGCTCCATGACGCGTTGCATTGTCGACGATTAGTAAAGCCTTTGCAGGTAGATTTTTTGACGTTAGGTAAGATGTTACAACAGGAATAGATTGCTCCAAAAACCATTCCTCAAACAACTTTGTCGTCTGCCACGCATTTTTGGAAGAGCGATAATATAATGGACCAGTGACATTTTTAAAGCACCTTAGACGGGTTGCTTTCCCAATCGTCATTAAGGGCAATTTATGATTGCCAGTAGCATTAACACATGGCATTAAAGTGACCCTTTCCTTTCTGTTTGTTTCCCCCAGGTGCAGTTATTTCATTTCGGTGAACATTAATTTCATTTGGCAATCCTTTGTACACTAATCTTGTTTTGTCACGGTTATAGATTTGATCCATTACGTATTGATTTTCATGAATGAATACTGGAACTTGTAAAGCGTCGCATGAGAGTTTCTCACCAGATATAGTCAATAAGTGAATGCCATGCATTTTTTTGAAGTTGTTTACCCACCAATCATTTGCCAAAAACTCCTTAGTAAGTCCCATTCGACCATAAATTTCTTTAGCCTTTAATTTTAAAATTTCATTTCTGGCAATATTTTTTAATTCTCACTGTTGTAGAAACCACGTATATAGAGCTTGCTCCATTTCAGGAAATTCCGAAATTTTTATCCTTTTTCTTTGTTTTGGAACATTGCAACACGAGGCGACGTAGTTTTCTAAATTTTCGTTATTTTTAGCAATCTTCGAAATAGTTTTGTCCACATTATATTTTACAAACTGCTGTTTTACTTTTGTCCCCTTCTTAGTTTCTTGTAAAATAATTAACTTTTTATAAATAAATAAAGACTGTCTTTTCTTTTTTTCCGTCTTTAACGCGATTATTTTAACGACTGACAGTTGATGTGATTATATCGAATGACAGAAACAAAATTTGTTGACAATATCAAGGGTTGTAGTATATATCAAATGTTTCTTCTATCAAAGGTTCACTATATATTATATCTCATCAAGCAATGGACCAGGAAAAAACGCATGATCAGACGCGGGTTTTTCTGCGATTGGTTAATTTTTGAAATTGTAAGCTGGTCACAAACGATATATTTTATATCTGACGCAATAATATATTACTAATTAATTCAATAATTCTTGCCCTTCGCATAGCGCCATCTTTCTAGATAGAGAAATTATTAATTTAAAGTAATATCAATTATATGTCTAAAAATCATAAAATATGCCGACGTACACGATTTTTAAACTAAGTTAATCACAAATATTAATAAAACATAAATAATTAATTGAATTTGAAATAAAAATTATGTTGCCAAAAATTTTAAATATGGTGATTATATCGTTTTATTTATTGCCGAATGTTTGCCTTGCTCGTGTCAATCAGTGGGTCGTGGTTTCAACTTTTTTCCTAGTTTTGCTTCGTTTAATATGTTCATTCAGTCTTTGTCTATTGTGTATATCAATTTTTTTAAGACCTCGTTGGTTTCTAGCGATCTTATAAGGATTGTTAATAAAAAAAAAGTTTAAAGTAACTATACGTGTATCCGATGGTTTTCTATCGTTGGGAAATGTATGGAGTCTACTAAAAGATAGGATCTTGTGTAAATTGGGCTTTTTTTATGTGACGCCAGCAAATTTCACGTGGATAGTCCACTGCTTGGTGGAATATACTACAGTAGTAGCGTCAATTTGGAACCTAAACTTATTAGAAATATACGAAGATAATTTGCTGTCACAGTAAAACGAATTTTATTGAGAAACAAGTTTTATTCGCTAAGACGGTTGGAGAAAAGAAATAAAAGATTTAAAAGTCAACACTAAATTTGATTTGCAACAATTGTTAAAAAAAGATACTGGACAGTTCGCACCTTAGGGCTGTTTGACACGATAATAATTTTGGTATAAGAATTTTTATCAAATTTGGTAATATTTTCAAATTTGGTGCTGGTTCTAAATACCGTATTACATCGATTATAAATAATTAATGGCGCGTCTTATATTAGATGACTTCTTTGTCGGGGTAAACGGTATACTCCGAAAAGCTGGCAATATGCAATATGTCCTTCATTTTTGCAATAGAGTTTACTTTTTATTTTTATAATAAACTTTATTTTTTATTTTTATTAATATATTCACTTTTTTATTCTTTTTATTTCTAGCTTAGAAAAATAAGGGTGCGCCTTATAATCGGTGGCAAATTTTGTATTTGCAATGTATACAAATTTTTATTATGTGTACAAAATATTATACCAAAATTGTTATCGTATTAAGCCTTTAGAGTTAAAAAAAAATATTGATGCCATACCATGCATTTTTTAATCACAGTGTGTCCCTGGATGGCCCGAACAAGAGGGAAAAAATTTTTATTTGTAACTTAACGCAAAAATGTAATTCTTTATAAAATTTTTTGCTTGTCTCAAAACCATCAATTCTGAAACAAAAATCAGAATATTCTTTTTAGCAGCTGAGAAAATTACAAAAACACAAAAATTTAAACAAAAAAGTTTTATGTTTTTGATTAAATCAGATTATCCTGTTATCTTCCATGATAACCTAATAAGCAAATCAAGTGTTATCACGTGTTATTTGTCAATGTCATTACGTATTTGTGTTGGTAAGAAATTATCTGCAAGAACATTTTGGAAACAGATGGATAGGTCGTTACGGACCCGTTAATTGGCCGGCTCGTTTCACTGATTTAAGCCCATTGGATTTCTTTTTATGGGGATATGTTAAACAGCATGTTTATAATACTAATTTGGATAACAATATCGAAATTTTGAAACAAAAAATTATGGAAGCGGTACATTCTGTCACTGAAGATATGATCCACAATGTTTATAAAGAATTTGTACGTAGAGCTGAAAAGTGTGTAGAGGTTGGAGGATACCACGTTGAATAAAATAAAATGTTTTTCTTTAGCTCAAGTGTGTTTTTGTAATTTTCTCAGCTGCTAAAAAGAATATTCTGATTTTTATTTCAGAATTTGTGGTTTTGAGACAAGAAAAAAATATTATAAAGAATTACATTTTTGCGTTAAGTTACAAATAAAAATTTTTTCCCTCTTATTCAGTCCATCCGGGGACACATGTATACATTTACCTTCCATGCGTTGACGCATTTTTTTAACCGAATATATGGGCGCTTAGGATGGCGAGTACCTACTACGATTATTACAGAAAATAAAACACAAATACGTCAAATTTGACATTGACTTTGTACGTCAAATTTGACATTGAATGTGTACGTCAAATTTGACACTTAAGTATGACTTAATTTTTGATCTAATCCTATCTACGGGTCACAAAGAGGTGGTGATTCATTGTGTATAACGAAGAAAATATTGCAAAGGGAATGTTATGGAAGTACCAAATAGAATAAGTAGAATTTAATGTCTCAACAAGTGTTCGAAGTGCCCACCTTTACATTCTGTACAGTTTGCAAGCCAATTGTGAAATTCCCGAACGGAAAAAATTAAATGTAAAATTTGACGTATTTATGTTTTATTTTTTGTAATAATCCCAGTAGCTATTCGCCATGTTAAACGCCCCTATGTTCAATTATAAAAAAGAACGTGTCAACGCATGGAAGGTAAATGTTTATGTTCAGTGATAAAAAAATTCACGGTATATCTGTGCCATATATCATATCATGTCACTGTTTATCTATCTGAATTGTAAATTTTTAACTTAGCAGTTAGCTGACATGTAATCTGTCGCTATCTGTCATCTAATAAACAACAGCAAGTGATATATTTTTTCTTTAAATGATATTATATTAGGTATAACTGCATGCAGAATTGTGTACGGAAAATCGTGGAATGTTCTGATTTTAAATTACACAGCTCGCGAACATAAACATTTAAAATTAGTTCGCTTGCCATTAACGACAGGTCAACTGTTAGCACTCGCTAGCAAAAATGATTGCAAGTGACATACAAATAATCTTGCAATTGCATTTATGGTAGAGATAAATTGATTTACTGTGTATCTAAATCAGATAGTTATGATGAAATATCTGTAATGGTTAAGAATATGAATTAAATTAATTGCTTCTGAAAGTTCGTTTTTTCAATCGAAATATGTGTCGGAATGTTTACGTCACCACTTAACGTTTCCGTACATTTAACAATGAACGGAAACGGCAACTGCAACGTTAAGTTTACAAATCCACTTCAGGGATAGTAACTATCGCAGTAACTAATCTGGTTTTAAGCAATTGTTTAGATTGTTAAATATTTGACATTATTTAGTGCATCTGTTTAATATTTAGCATATTATATGCAAAATATTTTGTGGTGTTACTCTAAAAACTAAAACAAGCTAATTGCACAGTATAGAAATCTTCATTTTCTATTTAGTTTATTCTATTTCTAGAAGGTGTATGTGTGAAATAGACTTTTAACATAATTTGTAACAAAATATTTTGTTACAAAATACCGTGACCTCAATCTTCCTTAATATTTGGGGCACTAGACGTGATATTGGTTAATTTAATGTCAAGTATTTAAGATGTAAGTATCTGTACCTCATTCACGTTAAGATTGCAGTAGATAGCGCTACGATCAGCGTTCATATTAGGTTTGTTTGTTATGTAGGTGTAGTGTACTACACTAATTGTACGTTACACCAGAAAGTACTCATTTATACACCTAACAATTGAAAGGGTGTAAGAATTTTAACAAACGTTTATTGTGTATATGGTGTAGGTAACTGTCATATTGACATCAAAAATATATAGGTTATGTTTGTCTAGTACAATTGTGTTTGCCTATTTCAAGTTGCAATTCCAATAGAAAATGTGCTAAAATGTTGGAAAATTTTATGGAGTGCATTGAAAATAATAGTGAAGATGATAGTAGTAGTATAAGTAGTGATGAAGAGTTAACTGTGATTGCAGCCAGCACCTAAAGAAAAAAGAGAAATTGTATTAAAAACTATTTTGAAAATGTAGTTCCCTCATACACAAATAGTGAATTTAAGAAAAAGTTCAATACAAATTTAAGTTCCTGCCAGGTGTACATTGAACATAGCTTTGGTATATTGAAACAAAGATTTAGGCAATTATATTACTGTAAATTGTGGGGAATGGAAATTCTGTCATTTTATTCGAGCATGTTGTGTGTTGCACAATTTGACCGATAACGATGATTTTGAGACTAATTTAGAAAATGTAAGTGAATCAAATGAAGGTACTGAAGTGCTGGAGAGTTTTAACGAAGAGAGTGGAAAAGAATTGAGAGATGACATTTGTCGACAGATACTATTGCAATAATACATGTTATGATTATATATGTTTTATTGTTTATTCTATTCTTCTAATAAATTTGCAATTTTGTCTAATAAAATATTTTTCTTTTTTATCTCTTCTGTGCGGGCTTCATAATTCTCTAATTTTCGTTTCTTAAGAGCTAAGTTTTCTGCATAATGAATTTCTTTCATCAATCTTATACTTTTAAGTTCTTCTACTAAGCTTTTATCTTTATTTGTTGTCTTACGAAAAGTAGATGCAAATTCCACAGTATCTGATATTGACGGTGTTTCTGCGGATAGATTTGTTGGATCAGGTGATAATGGTGCCGCGGCAACAGTTACTCCTGCATTTTCTTGTAACTGGCTTTTGTTTTGTTCAGATCCTACTCCTAATACATACTCTGGAAATATTGCCGATTTTTTTAGCAAAACATTCATTTAATTCCCTAAAAAGTATATATAGTCGTAGTTAACTTTTCATATTGACATGTTGTTCGAAATCGTCCAGTTTTATTGTTGTTTTCAGTTTTTCTTTTGTAGGCTCTTTCCATTGTTTTCCATTTATTTTGAATTTGTAAAATGGTAAAATTATAACCTCTTGCTAACATTTCCTTTTGTACTATTTCCCACATTTTTTTCTTAGTCTTTAAACGGAATTTTTTACCTACATCAGCACCTGCTTCATCTGCATTTGCATTGTCTATAAATTGTAGATCTAAAAATATAGTTACACGTTTAATTAAGTTTCAGTGATTGGGAATATTCCTTTAGCATGCAAAATAAATTTTAATATTTACCAGTTTCGAAATTTTTATTACTGTCGTCTACGTAAAACAAGTTACCATCTTTATCTCATATTATACTCATTTTTGTAAACTGAATAACATATCTTCAAAACATAACCTAAAACACACCTACACTACACCATCTACTCCACCTCATGAGATGGCGTAGAAAGTGCTACACTATTTATCCTACACCAGGATACCAAACAAGATTAGGTGTTAACAACTTTTCTTAACAAACGCTGCGGTGTAAAATTATGCTACACTTTCTACACTGGTGTAGTATAACAAACAAACCTATTATACCGGAGAAATTTACTCAATGGAAAAATAACGGCTAATTCAAATTGTAAATTGACAGCGTCGTGAACGTAAAAGTGTGGTTATCAATATTTTGTGGTAATAATAAAGTGCAATAACGAACGTAATGATAGTTTTTCGTATTTTATTTGCAATATGTTATGGTTATATTATGAGATGAACATAATACAGCAATAATAAAGTAAGTGAATACATTTCTGAAATCAATTTCGATATAAAAATATACAGTAACATACTTATTAAAAAATATAGGTTGTCATTTGAAAAAAGTAACTTAACACTCGAAAGACATTGATGGCGCTTTTAAAATTAAACGTGGACCTTTACAATACACTTTCCCCCTTCATATGATAACGTTTTTGTCTACATTTTTTTTCGATTAAATAAACGGTTTCTGAGTTATTCAGTCGTCTCAAGATAAATTAATCGCCTGGTATGCATTCTCAACAATATAGTCAATAAAAAATGTTGTTTACTTTCAGTATTTTATTAATATATCATATAAAATAACTAATATATACATAAAATCGATATATGAATGCTTATTAGCTGTATAGCTAGTTTTGTATATCAAATGATGGTATGAGAAAGGTGGAAAGATAATTTCAATCTATTATGCAAATGTTATTAAGCTAATTGCATGTTTGAATGTTTATTCATAATCAGGTGCTGATTATACAGGTCTAATGATGATATATTTGTTGGTGCGATAAATTCTTCAATCATATCTTTAACCATATTATCCAGTTGACACACGTTATTATTTTCTTCGAAAACATGATTGATACGATTCACTATACGTCACTACTCACAAAGTCGAGTCCCTTAATAAGTAACGTTTTCACTTTAGATAATTTAAAAGTTTTGTTGTTGGCAGGGATATTATGTTTCACATACACGTTCAAAGTAGTTTGTGTTTGTACCACCACAAACTATACCACCACTGTCTAATGTCATTTGATCAATAACATATGTAATGGGGTTATCTACAATATATTTTTTGCAAGTTAAAATAACTCAACTTTAAATAAAGTTACGGTAAGTACTGTGATGCCTTTCCATATTACATACATTATTATGTAACTACTATAACAATATTGCAACAACTTGCTTATAAAAACTACTCCGAACGACAATAAAAAGCAATAAATACAAAACCGAAATCAACGAAGATGTTTGACAAATGACATTAGATATTGGTAATATTTCGTTTTATCGAACTTAATTTAATTTGCTAAATAGCATATTTTTCATGTGTGAATTTGCTTGGTCTTTCAGCCAATCACAAGTCGCAAATTTCTCGCCTATCTTTTCTATCGCTGCAATCTTACAGTGAATGAAGTACAGTAAGGCGGACTGATCTGTATAGTTACGTTTCTTTTGTTATTGTTAATTTTACAACATTGCCTTCCTACTACTCAATATTACGCAATCAAGCGCAGATGGGTCGCGTGGAATGGGAGCCGTAACCTGCAGGATTATCCAATAATCGAAGTAACTAAACGCGATTTGTAACTAATTTAGTAACTTCTGTGTACATCTTAAACGTATTAAATACTCCATTCTGAGGAATGATACCAGATCGCACGAAATTGCAAAGTTATACAATTAAAAAAATCGCAAAATTTAAATAAATTCGCAAGTTTGTTACGTTAGAAATTGTTTACGATATTTTAAAATACAAATAAGACAAATAAAATAAATATGGACGAACTGTATATGTGATACTTTTTTTACGTTTTAGTTCTTCCCCAGTATGAATGCGCTCTAAATTGCGAAGCTGTCGGCGGAGGATTTTACGCGAGATTAAACGAAACTGTCATCGACGGCACACCATGTTCCAGTCCGGCAAAAATCCATGGTAAAAGAGCTTCATTTGGTGCACTGAGTGTCTGCGTCGATGGATATTGTCAGGTTGGTAATGTTGACGTTAAATTTTTCGTGACGAATTATTATGCATATTCAATCTGTTCGTATACAAGATCTCTTGAACTCAATGCTTTACGAGCCGGACTAAATTTGGAAAGTGTATAGCAGACATAGGTATATTTCATATTTTGAAATATGTATGTAAGATATTTGCATTGGAATTTACTCAAGAAGTAGGTGTAGGTTCGGATTGCAACATGAGAAATGTCTGTATATATTTTCCTTAATGTTTCAGTGACTTTTAAGTATAAGTAAAATAATGAAGACACCATTTCAAACAATGTCGAAATAAATTCTGTGGGATTTTTTATTGCTACATATCATATAAATCGTAACAACTGTACTAACTAAAATTTAAACATTGTTTCGTGATATATAAGATGCTGACAGCGTTAAAATCATAATTAAGTTGTAGGCATATACCGAATAAGTAAAAGCTACATATTATACCAAGTGTAAATACGTACAAATCGTTCGAAATTTAAGTTTGACATTTAGTTGGGTTAAAATATTCACAACGGTTTCATGTTGTGCGATAGGTGTTTGTACCTTGTGGATACCTTGGCTTTTTTAACTGGGGATAATACAATGATCATAAAAAATGTAATCCAGGGAGCCATGTTTTATTTTTAATTATTTTCTAAGTTGGTTACAACTGACAGTTAAATGCAAGATTGAAACTTCAAATTACGTTTGACATTTATTGACGAATTTATTGACCGATCTACAAACAGAATGGGGGAATTAGCAATTTATAAATAACGGCAATGCGCATGTTCTAGAACTTTGCTTTCATTGGTAGATGTTAACCGTGATGTTAAGAAATCCAAAATAGTTTTAGAACGTTCACATGATGATTTAACATTATCATTACCATTAACATTATTGTAAACACTGTAATGAGTAGAGTAACCTAAACTTGCGGACTCGCATAGGCGTCGGTATTACGGGTTAATATAAGAATACGAAAAATTCATAAATAAACTAAACCGGTAGAGAAGCAGGCATGTAGTGTCGACCTTGAATATAAATCATGTTAAACCGCGCTGAGAGAGATTTCGTTTTAGTACCGGTTGAGCTGTTGCAGAGATTAGTCGAACGGTCAAGGTTATGTACTTACGTGTCGCTTTTGAAAATATAGCTGGTGTTTTTTTTGTGTTGTAGTATTATACCAAGTACATAATTAGTGTATCGTTTCATATAGAACTAATATTTACATACCTAAGAAAACAATGCCTCGTAATAAATTTGCTACTAATGTACATAAGTATGTGTCACTTTTTCCCCATTTAAAATATGACGGTAGTGCAGTTTTTTGTTTAATATGCAATGTTCGTTTGGCTGCATTGGACAGAACTGATTGCCAGAGGCATGTCAATGGTATTAAGCATATGAGAAATGCAAGTACTGAATACCTTATACACTATTCCTCATACATTTATTAATTATGTTTACCTCTTGTAATCTTCCGTTGTCGTTGGTGAGAAAAGCAGCTTTTAAAACGTTTTGGCGACAATACGTTCCAAAGTACCCATTACCCTCACAAACACAATTACAGAATCATTTGCCGCGAATGAAAGAGATGCTAGAAAATGTGTGTAAACGTGATTTGTGTTCCAAAAAAATATGGATTACCGTGGATGAGACGACCGATATAAAGAAAAACAGTATTGTGAATGTAATAGCTCGCGTTTGATCTAGCGAGAACACAGCATCTCGATATTTGTTAGCTTGCAAACGTGTTCAACAATGTACCGCGGAAAATATTCAAAAAGTGATAATGAACGCTTTGAAAAAATTTAAAATTGCCCAAGATCAAGTTGTGATGATTGTGACAGATAGTGCAGCAACGATGTTAAGTGTTGGGCGATTCTTAAAACATATATTTCCTAACTTAATACATATAACCTGCGTGCTGCATGCTTTGCATTTAGTTGGTGAAGTTGTTCGACAACATTACGGGAACGTTGATCGGATGATTGGAAGTACTAAAGCAGTGTTTCGTAAATCTCCTAAACGTTTAAAAGAATTTCGTAAATTTTGTCCAGGTATTCCAGAACCTCCTGAACCAATTTTAACGCGATGGGGTACTTGGCTAACAGCAGCTTCCTACTATTTGATCCATTTTCAACAAATTCAATCAGTTATAATGCGATTTAATCGGAATGAATCCAAAGCAATTAGAGAAAGTCAAAGAGAATTTCAAATTCCTCAACTTTTAGAAGATTTAACAACAATATGTACCAATTATACAGTATTACTAGATGCCATCAGAAAACTGATGTACTGAATTGTCATTGCAGGAATCATTAGACATAGTGGAGAGTGTAAAAAATAAATTACACACATTAAATGATACGCCAGGATTATGCGCTAGTCAAAAGTTGGCAGATGTTTTAAGGAAAAATCCCGATTTTAATACTTTAGAGGCCGTTTATAATAAGTGTAAGAATAGTGAACTTTTAAGTGATTTTGAAAAACAGTTTCTACATGCAAATGTAACTTCCTTAGATGTGGAGAGATCGTCTTCTATGTATAATTAGTGCTTCAATATTTACTTAATATATTTGGAAACCGTTGAATAAGTAGTCCTGGACATATTCGTTGGTCAGCAAAGTCGCAGGATTTGTCTCCAAATGACTTTTTGCTCTGGAGTTGCAAGAGAGTTAAAGAGAACTAAGATATTTAGTATACTTGCCCAAAAAGCAAATACTTTGGATGAAATCTGACGAAAAATTCAAGGCGAGTTGCAAACATCCTAGCAAAATATTTATTCAAAATTAGGCATAGATTTTATAATAGATTAGGCTACTGTCTGTTTGCGCATGGAGATCGGGTTGAACACCTACTTTAATATTTTGTGTTATTGGGTAGAATTTAGTTTTGGTTCTTCGTATTTGAGCATATTACTTTCTGTTATGTATTAAAACTCTTTTTAATATTTCCTGTTCTTTTACTTTTAATAAAGAATACATATAGTTTGCTTTTTGTTTATACCTTTCAAGATATTTTATTTTTGAAGCTTTTGCTTGAGCAATCTAATACGGGCTTTCATTTATGTTTAATAAGAGAATTATCGTTTTAGTTTGTTTGCCATTTAATTCTGATCATCTACCAACCTAAAAGATTATCCAGTACCAGTCTTCAGTTTAGTCTTAAGTAATGCAAACATATTTTATACGGAATGCTATCGAAACATCTGGTATACATATTTAAATAATAACGCATATTATTGTTAGAAAAATTGTTTTGTAGACGTACTACAATACAAAATTTATGATTAAATGCACTGTAGACTGTAGAAGAGAACGCCTTGGTGCCTGACTAAATACAAACATGACGATTAAATTGGCCTAGCTTTGCGGGGCGTGTAAAATATTCGTTAGCATTGAAATAGAAAACACCGATTCTTAACAACAAGCTGTAATGACTGTAATTTGAATAAAACATTACAAATGAATGTACGTATCATTAAAGTTTTAATGTCATTATTAGGAACTGTCAAATTCAAAACTACACGCGCACCTATTCGGAATTTGTCGATTTTCGTCGGATACAGTCGGATGGTTTCGCAATGCGGAGGTGTATCTAGTTGGGCGGACTGATCTGTATAGCGCCCCAATACAATTTTAGTGGAGGAGAAATCTAAAAATTGTAACCTGAACGTTTTTGTTTCGGTGACAATCGAAACAACCAAATTTCAGCCGCCGCGTTCCGTAAATGTCATAATTTTCACGAATCCGTTATATTCGGGACACAAAACCAAGAAACAGGTTACTATTTGTTAGTTACGGTACACGCTCTAAATAACAAATGGCGCAATTATACATATACATATGTAATATGAATATTGAAAAGATGGATTTTTTTTAGCAAGGATTAAAAAACATTTTTTAAATTTAAGCTGTTAGAGCATACATATATTCTCTTTTTCCCGCTTTCTAGAATAGCACCTGCCAACAAGTTAGACTAGTTGCATTTTATTTGAACTTATTCTATAATTATGCAACCAATGGCATTATCATTAAATTGCAAATTAATTTTTGGTTATTATTCTCAACTAAACTTATTGTCTATTGGAGAATAAAAAGAAAAAAAATACACATTTGAATGAACATACAGATTCGGCAGATGAAACGTGCGATAGCCGTATTCCGTGTGTGAAATAAAGAAACTCGCTGTGTGTAGAACTCCTCACAAGCCAGTGATTCGTTCAATCACCATTTATTTTAATTACTTTTTTATTTATATTACAATATGAGCGAAATGACAATTAATACATTGTTTGATAGTAAATAAGTGGTATTTTGGGGTTAAATAACCTGTAAAAGTTGAGCGAGTTTCTAAATTATTCTCAGCAAAACATTTTTAGTGTATTCTGTTATTTTGAGGCTCTTAAAAGTATTCCCAAGACATTATAGAAGCCGTTGTACATAGGTATCTCCGTATACATTTTTTTCACAAATATGAACAAAAGCAAACCTATTCGTATACATACGTATTTGTGAAAACAGCAACCCACATACGATACCATTATAAAAAAAAATACCATACCTGTCGGAATTATCGTTCCAGCGACCGCTACTTTGCATATTTTCGTCGTACACGTTAATTACTAACCCATTTTGTAAAAGTTAGGTCCCCATTTCATTGTAGCAGCTAATCCAATCAACTAAAAGCACTTGTGCATTAAAATGAATGATAAAATGAAATTAGACAAGGATTAAGACTTCTTTAAGTTCAGTAACGCATTTTCTCCATATTTATGGTAACTTTAAATGCATTTTTGCAGGAGAATATCATATTTTGCGATTGGGCACGACATTTTGTATTTTAATATGTATCGATACGTTGTGGATGCATTTTTTTGCCCATAGAAATTATATGCTGGCTCATATAAGTAAGTTTAAATGACATACAATTAAGACTTAATATCTGGCCTGATATTCAGGAGACGCTTATTCTGGAAAGAGGTTTACGCTACCCCTAAATCCTGTTATACAACTTGTTGTAATGTATCAAAATGATTTTTTTTTTGTGATTGAAGTACCGACTATATTAACAATTTTATGATAAAGCTTGAATAATTGTATTTAAAATTCAACAATGTTAATGAAGCGAGTTTCTTCTGCACAAGAAATAAAACGAAAAATAAGTACTTAAAGTTGCTTCAGCAAAAATAATATACATGTGTGAGTTGTAAATAATTCAGGGAACCCACTACTTGCTCTTCCGCTAATGAAAAACATGAATCGGTAGAAAATTGATAAGACTTCTTAACGTGTAGTTAAGTGTTCGTTAAGTAACTATAACCATTAAATTGGTATCAAACAACATTTTCAGTAATGGGTTTGCGTCGTACAGAAATGCGACGATAATATCAATTTATGTTGTAAATGAATTTCACCTGCTAAATATGTGTCAAAAATAGATACGCTACAAGTATTTGCAATAGGTTTGTGCTGTGTTCTGCATACATTGTTAAAGAAAATTGTACATACTTAGGTGCGAATTATTTAATAGTATTCTCATTCTCTCTTTGTTTTTTCCGCTTCACTTAGTTTGTGCTTAAGAAATTCAAGTTGCCATCATGATAGAACGATCATTAGATATAAGAAAGTACTCATCCATAAATATATATCACATTTTCTTTTATAAATGTATCGTTGTGTAATTTAGAACTTCGTAGTTATCATTAGCTCAGTATAACTGCGAGTCTCAACCAGATCTGTTGTGTATACATGTACGCTGCCGTAAATACTATTTCGTAGTTCTACGTTTATTTTAAAAATGTTGCGTACGTCGCGAAAACGACCAAGGTTGGACAAAGTTACAGAATTTATAGCAGAAATGCCTGACCTAAATTATGATGGCGTTAAAATTCAATGTGTAGTTTGTAATATCCCTTTAATGTGTTGGTCCAAAAGGGATTGTCTACGTCACGTAAATAGTAAACATTCTACGTCCCCACGTCTCTGCCTCCGAGTGAACGATAGTAAAAGCGTCGCCATATGTTTTACTAAGCGGATCTGACCCCCGCCGCAGGAGCTGGAAGTTAATGACCGAAGACGGGAGTGGAGCTCCACAGTTAAATATCTAGGAGTTATGTTAGGCAGACGGCTTACGTGGAGGCAACACTCTAGCAGATTCGACAAAAGTTCCCAGGGCAAAAAATTAATTACTGCCACTGATTGGCAGAAGAAGTCTCCTGGATGTCAGGACCAAGATGTTGCTGTATGTTACGTATCTTATATCATATGGAACGCTTGTATGGTCAACAGCGGCGGCCAGCTATCTGAAGAGACTAGAGAGTCTCCAGAGCCAGGTGTTAAGGATGATAGCGCGCACCATGGTTCGTCCGAAACGTGTAACTAAGAACTAACTTGGAGATCCCCACCTTGAAGGTCCACCTACGAAAGATGACACGACACCGCGTTGTGAGATTAGCAGACAGAATTTCATTTGGGGATGGAAGGTAGTTGAAGACGAACCAAAAAACCAACCTGGTGGTTCTGGGGGGAACATGGGGAACATTTGGACCAACGGCTGCGTTAATTAGTGATATAAAGGAGCTTATAGCCTGTAAGGCTGACTCTGGTAGAAAAGAAGACAATAGAAAGTACCATATGACAAATTAGTTTCCTGTAAAAGCTTTCTAATTGATTTTTTAGGTGAACAATTTATACGCCACCTCACATCCCCAATAGTTTCAGCAGTTCTTTTCTTGAGTCTACTACTACCGGGTTTGCAACTTACCGCACCAGTTTCACGAAATTTAGCAACGCAGCAAACAATTTGTTGATATAAATCAAGATATGATACTGCAAAATGTGGAAGCTGAAGACGACGTTCTTCTATACGTAGTTGCATAGAATAAAACCATTCCCCATTTTGTTGCTTTTGTCCATTACGAGAATAGTTTTCAATGATAAATCTCTGGTGACCTGTAGTAAGTATACTTTAAAATTTAAACATCAGATATAATTTGAATTGTCTGACTTGTCAATAAATTGGGGTCAATAAAAGTGGTCTATTACTCACAAAGTTTGTTTAATAATATCTATCGGTGCTAACTCATAACGAGTCGCAATTGATCAATTGTCAATAAATGCCAAACGTAATTTCAACTTTCTTATTTAACTGACAAATGTAGTTCCAACAAAAAAAAAAAATATTACAATATAACCGGTGATATCTTAAACGCCTTACACGCTAGAACAGTGATTTCAATTTTATTCGATTTTTTGTAGTTTTTGGCAAAACATTTTTTTTTTTAAATTTGGGAATATCCGACCGAGTATTTTTTTTTTGATTGGAAACGAGGTTTAAAGCCCAGATGAAGCTTTTTCTAAAAAAAAAATCGTGGAAAGGCCTAAAAAAAACATTTTTGGAGGTTTCTCTGAAGAGGCCAATGACCCCAAAAAAAGCGCATTCTGTAAATTCGATGAATTTGTGAAAATGAGATAGAGGTAGGTGTAAAGCGAGATGTATCGTCAGCAGTAACTCGATGCGAGGTCAAGGACCCCTACTATTGTGTGTTAGGGCGAATTTGTATGTTGGCAAATGCAAAGAAGGGCGTTATTTGGAATAGTTTTTATAACAAAGAAAGAAGACTTTGGAAATGAGTACATTTTATTATAAAAATTACATCGGTGAAAAAAAAAATTACAAAATACATAAAATACATTATTCAAAGGGATCTTCCTCGATGCCTTCCCTTCTATCCTTTCTTTCTTCGGCTACCGTCTCATCGCGTACCTCCTTTTCCATGTCGCACGGGTTGTACAGCGTACTGGCGAGCTTTAAAGAACTCTATGGAGGGGTCCAATGACATTTCCCGGCATCGCTTCAGAAACATATACCTTGCCGGATTTTCAGTGAGCCTTCGCTCTGCCGAAAGAACCCATTGACGCTTTGGCAGCCCTCCAAGAGCTCTCTATGGCATTGGTATGAGCACCAGGCTCTGGATCTTTGAAGTGTAACGAGTGGTTTATCTGTAACCGCAACCAGCATTTCAATTACAAACGAATATTCACCTTGTGAAAATCTATGTAGTTTCAAATTGATTGAAGCAATGCACACACACACCCGCGGACCAACACGCACCCGCGAACCAACACACACGCGCACACACTCGCGGACCAACACAGGAACACGCAGTCCAACACACACCCGCAGACCAGCACACACATCCGTGGACCAACACAGACACGCAGGCCTCGGCACACCTTCAGGAGCTCATAGCCTTCTTCTCCAAGGCAGTCACTTATTATCGTGGTGCCTGGCCGAATCCATCTCTTTATAATGGGCAACAAAGTGCTTGCGCCACGCTCCTCAACGGGCACCATAAACACTTTGCCGGTGCTCCTGTCGTATCCTCTAACCACCCAGTGTTCTTTCACAGCATGGCCTCGGTGGTATTTTCTTTTTCCAAACATCGATTCATCTATTTCGACGATCACCCCTTCTCCTCCTAACTGTTGGGGTGATTTTATGTATGCATCCAATACCACCTCTCGGCAAAATGAAGCCCAATCGACAGCGGTTGATGGATTAATTTCCACTTGCATGGCAATTGTATGTAGCTTGGCGCAATGCACCCATAAATTGACGAATCCCAGTATCTGCCAGGCTTCCAGTTTGGATTTTGCGAAGAAGGTGTCTGTGCGAAATTTCGCCGTACAAATCCAAATGTAACCATCAAGACTGAAACATTAAAAACAAGGTCACAAAAGTTGATAGAAAGTAAACATGAATTTTACCTTTTACGGGATTTTGAAAGAGAAAGGAAATTGTGGCACAAAGGGTACCTGTGCTCCCCTTCCCGGGGAACCAATCCCCAGTCCCGCAGCTGCTCGACCAGGGTTGGAGGATCCCGGCACATCTCCAAAATTCTCCTCAAATTCAGAAACTCCATCGCTACAACAAAGTACATAACATTGTGTACACTTGTAAATAGAAAATAGTACTCATAACTCACTAATTTCTTGAAGATGAAAAAAACAGACTTTGTACAGAAGCAATATTATTGTATTTAATACATTGTATTAAATACAAATTGTATTTAATACATTGACGCTTGCATTGTGATGTTTCTCTGACGCACTCAGTATGTATTACCTGTATATCGCACTGTATATGAAACGGATGTAATCGGTCTATCCTCGTTACTGAAGTTTTCCTGCATACTTATTTGCTTGTGCCTTCCGCGATTTTATTTGCAGCGCTTTATATCTTTACGACATTTTTTACGATGTATATCGGGCAACTCATGCTGAACGTACTTTTTTGCGAATGTCCGGAATACTAAAAAAACCCGTCTCAGCACATCAACGCCAATTAAACGCGCCGTTTATTCGGAAGCGAAGCTTAACATTATCACATCTTCCTTTTTATTCAGTTCTCCATTCCCAATTTTCGAGCGAAAACGCTTCTCCTTGCTTCAGTTATTACCCTGACATTTTGAATGAAACAAATGTGCGTATATATTTACATACATACATATGTATATAATTACACCGGTACAAGTAGTCGTGTAGATGTTTGACGTGCGTAGCAACTAAGCTACTCAACGATATGCATGAATGTATTAACAATGCGGTATATTAGTTTGTAAATTTATCCGGTAGAAAAAATACCTATTACAAGAAATTAAACCGATATGATTGGGAATATATGTTAAAATATTAATCAAACTTTTATAGATACTGTAAACTAGGTTGACCTTAATAGTATACGTTCAAATTTCGAGTGTGTTTGAGTTTTTGGTTACATAAAGTACTGATCGACAGTATTTCACATAAACCAAATAACAAAATTTTGCAGCTTCAAGTGATACTCGTAAAATATTAATGACTACACTTAAATGGTAAAGTTTAAGTGTCTAAACTATACCATTTAAGTGTAACATATTTTTTAATGTTTCTTGTAGATCATAAGTGTTTTTGATTTGTCGCTTCCCTTTAAATGTATGCAACGTGTAAGGTGTTCGATGGCATTGTTAGAACGTTCTTTCCCTGTAAGACAGTAATTCCGACGAGTACCGACCACATCTAGAAAAACTAACGTTTTCTAGTTTGAACGAGTTTGTACCTCGAGTACTATTCTCTCACAAGTATACAAACCAAGTTCTTTCATGAATGAAGAACTGTGTGACTAAGTGAGTTATTTTAACGTTAAAACTTGTTAAACAATCTCATGAAAAAAAAAAAACATGAAATAAAGATAGTGTTTACAACGCCGTTTTTATATAAAAATAAATATATAATATAAATAAATTAAAAATCTGTTTTAAATTATAAAAATGGAGCAATTTTGCCTAGAAACAATAATCAAAAAAATGCTAATAAATAAAGTTCCTCATGGTATTGATAGAATCACTCACGACAAAGGCAATTGCATTCTTTGATGTGTTATTAATACATTATGGTAAACCTATCAGAATCACTTACCTACATGTGCAGGTACTAGAGCACTCATACGCTACGCCATCTCGGGACCAGCAATTTCAGAACTACTCGAGAGTTGGTTTGGCATCTGTTCCCGGTTTTTTTCGCTGCTTTCTAGACGGCAAGCGTATATCTCTTGGCTCTAGATGGCGTCAAAGATATTGTAGCGATTTACGCGAGTTTCAATTCTAATCCGGCGATATAATTTTCTGAAAATGATTTATTTTCAGTTTAGGTCAAAATTAACACTTCTAAAACTTTCAAACATTAATAACTGAAACCATGACGAACAAATAAAACTAACTCTATCTATCTAATTGCGATGACCATGTTCTCGCACTTTCTTTACGGTGCAGTTGCTTGTAGCGCCCGTAAAACTGCCTCCTCTTTAGATCTGTTCCATCCCGGAACAGAATCAGGTATATGAAAATATGGAAGAGATAACAAGGTACGGACTTCTTTACGTTGCCTGGTCTTCGTGGGTTGTAACAGCATATCTGAATGTCGATGCCCGTATACAGGAACAACTCCTCAATCATGTTCCTTACGTCCCTCTAATTCAAACCAGCTAGTCCGCAACCCAGCTTCGGTATGCTCAACTTGCGGATTTTCAGCTGCAGCAAGTATTATCTCAAGCTTGTCAGGCCCTTACAGATTGTGCAATAAGTCGGCTTTTGATGTGACAATTCTTTAGTCACCAAATAGAACAAATGTCGTTCTTTACTACGTAGATACAGAGTCTTTCCGACTTCTGGATCCTGGCGTCGAAAGTTTTCAACACCCTCAAGTTCCTGCCAAAATACTCTGGATTCTCCTTTCTCCATTCTTAGATCATGAGCCATGCAGTGTCCCAGTGCACAATGTACAGGTGTCGAGAATAGGTCTTGCTGAATCTCGGTCGTGACACCATGATGGATTTTACGACTTTTCCTATAGTTTACCATGAACTCCTCGTAAGTCAGTTCTTTCTTGGGGACGTTGCACTAGAGCACGGGCTAGGAAACGCCCGGCCGGTTCGGGCGGGCCTTGTTTGTTTTCATTGCGGGCCAGGCCGGGCCGTGCCTAAAATCGTATGGGCCTGACGGGCCGAGAATGTTTTATTAAATACATCGAATGGATATAACGTATACAGTAAATGCTGTTTAGTTTTTACGCTATCGTTTGTATTAACAATTTTAATGTATGCAATGTTACGTTACGTTTTCTTTTGGTTTCATACAATATAGTACAAAAAACAAACAAAATAAATGTTTCATTCTACTCATTATAATGTAGTAATTAGAAAGTGTTTAGAAATAGATAGTGCAGATATAATTACTTAAACAGGCTAAAATAATTTAGACGGGTCTTTTTACCTTTGACGGTAAAAGCCACTTAGTTGATTTGCTACCCTCGTAGAAAATTGATGTAATGTTGGTTGCTCACTTCTGTAGATATAGCGATATAGCGTTTACTTTCGACATTCCCGGTGATTAGGGTATATTTAATTATATACTCTCATCCATACTAGTTATCATGAAGACGACTTATTAACTTAAGTTGCCATCGTCCACAAAGGCATGCTGAGGAGCTGTAAACAGCGAAGCGCGTCCATGCATGGTGGTTGATGGCAATTAGTCGTAATTTCATTCTTTGTTATTAAAATAATAATGTATCTGCTTATTTATTGCTTACAATTTTATACACATAGAAGAGTTTCGTAAGTTTTGAAGAGACAAGCAATATAGATTGTGTAAATTATGTATTGAAGGGTTGGTATGCGGTATTGAAGATTGTTAGAAATTCAAAATTAAAATTTGAATACATTTTATTGTGAAACTGCAAATGTTCGAACAGCAGTAAGTTGAGTCTGATCTCCTTCATTCTTTTAGCGATTTACATATAAGATTACATGTATATTGGTGTCCTACGATCGTACACATACTTGTTTCCTAACATTATTTTTAATTAACTGAACTTGTGTGGACTTCTATCAATGTTTACATGATTCATGCTTAATTTATTCAAGGGTTACCTTAGGTGAAAACTATCACAAAAAATATGTTTTTGTAATTATGGTGTAATAATTCTGAGATTGGTTCTTAGGTCAGTTTTAATGTATTAGACTTGACAACTTGGTTACCGAAGTACAGATCCAAATTTTCAATATTATTAAGGATTTCTTTTCATTTGCGAATTGTCACAACTATAAAGGTTCATGCTTTGTCCAAATACGATTTTACTTCTCTGTATATGCATAAATACTCTTGATTATGCCTACATGATAGTGTTGGGAAATAACTGCTAACTGGTTTTGAAGTTATCGGTCTTTCTTATCTACTCCTTCACCAATATAAATCATATGGAATAAGGAATTGTTTCTTCCATTACTAATTGAAATTATATGATATAAATCGGTAAACGTTCTGTTGTATTCATGTAAACGACCTTTGTGTTTGATTATGTTATAATTTATCGATAGGCATTTATAGCGTGCAGTAGTTAATTAACTTGGTATCCCTTATGGCTGTTCTGTAAAGCTACGTTTTGTTTAGATTATTACTTATTGCTAAATGTAATTACATGAGCCCACTTTGTTTATCTTAACCTACAATGCCGGTGAAGATGTAATATTACGCTAATCGTAATAGAACTATTTAATAATAACAATAGCCTTTATTTACCATTGATTACAAATAGACGAAGACACATCATTTTTATCTATAAAGCCCAAACAAAGGTAACACATTGGCAAACCGCAAGGTGGAGTTCAAACTTCGCTGCTTTCCAACTCAAACCTTGAAATCAATTAAAGAAAATAGTTTATTCCAATAAATGGCTACAATCTAATCTTAAAACTAAATACGGGAGTGATCGGCTAAAACGAACCCGGTTAAAACGATCTACCGGTTGTTGCGTACTAAAACCGAGGGTCCCATTATATTTGCCATAAAAATATTATTAAAAAATACCTTTTATTGCGAACCCGTTTATGACGAACTTGCGTATAATACGAACCAATTTTAGAGTCTTAACAGAAATGGTTTCTGTTTAAAGCGAACTTGGTTAGATACTACAACAATTACACAATATTCGGAAAATCTGGGCAACATCGACAAGAACCTTTCAAAAGATAGGCCTTATTTCTGTGCGCTAATTTAACGGGAAGTGAAAAAATAAAATTGTTAGTGATAGGCAAATCACAAAATCCACGATGTTTCAAACACATCAAACAAATTTTTATGAATTATAAATCAAATAAAAAAGCATGGATGACTGGCGATTTGTTTATAGAAGAACTGAGACTGTGGGATGAAGAGTTATTACTAGAGCCCGGTAACAGGGAGCCGTGCCATAGCCGTACCTGCCTAGTATACAAAAACAATAGTAAGAAAATAGAACAAAAATAACAGAACTAATACATAATTATAATATGTGAAAAGTAGTGAAACATTCACCCTTTTATGCAGCCTTGGCTACGGAACAGTAAAACTAGAAGCACCATTATCAGTATTAACATCATATGGATAAGAGTGGCAAAAAGTTGACACCATTAGATGTATTTTCACAGTTGTCTCGGTGAGCGATGAGTGATGCCGTGATGAGAAAATGAGTTTATATTTTGAAAAAGAGCGTTCAGGTGGATTATTCGATACACCATCACAAATTTGTTTTAGTGTGCTAAAATCCGGATCTTTCTGTAGCACACGCTCGAACTTTTCTAAAACGCGATTATATTTTGCGTCATGTATAGTCAGTAGCTGTGTATGCACTCCGTCCATAATTTTCAGAGACTCCAATAATGATAACGATCTACTTTGTAATTGGTCTATTGCGTCAGCTAATTCTTTATAGTAGCTACGAATATTTTTTAAATCTGTTTCAACGGAAATATCTTTTGACTGGCTTTCCTTAATAGCTGCAGCTTCGGCAGGATTGAATTGTGCAACAACAGCTTTTACTATTTTGAAATGTTCAGCATAATAAAAAGCTGCCTGCAACCGTGTTCCCCAACGTGTGAGAATTGGCTCCGATGGTTGACGAATACCAGGACACTCTGTGTGAAATGATCTTAGGCGTTTGGGAGATTTCAAAAATACTTTTTTTCTGCTTGCTATTAATGCATCCACCTCGGGAGAGCATTGTCGAATGGTTTCTGCCACAAGATGTAAAGCATGTACTTTACACGTAACATGTAAACACTTGTAACCATGTTCAAGAAGAGAACGGCCTACCGAACGCATTATCGCTGCGCCATCGCTCATAAACATCAGCACTTTATCTTTTGAAATTTGAAGTTTTTCCAACGTACTAAGTACAACCTTCGTAATTGCTGGAGCAGTACACTCTTGTAGTCTTCGGCTAGCTAGTAACAGTGGGGTAGGTTTACTAGGGTCTAGTATGCGTACCATAATATTTACAATTGAATTTTTTTTTACAGTCTGTTGTCTCATCAACACATAACCAAAGAAACTGTTTTTTCAATATGCGTTTCATTTTCTTTTCCACGTCATCGCGTACAAATGCATCATGCTTACGTGCCGTTTTCTCCGTTGGTAACCGCAACTCGGGATTGTATTTGTCCCAAAAGTCCTTAAACGGTTGTTTATCGAGTAAGCCTAGTGGCAAATTACAGTCTATCAACATAAGAATTACATAAAAAAATGCACTTCTAGGTGGCATGCCCAATTTTCGTTTTCTATGCTGTGCGGAATTTACGTGTCTTGTACAGTTCCACTTCTTATTTGACATCAAATGTATTTTGAACACTACAAACTATTTTACTCCCGTTGTAAAACAATACGGGAAAGTCAGAAATAAACTTATTTACTATGTCTTGAAAGGGTCGTTTTTTAGCCTTCGACATGTTCAGTAAACTACAATTAATAACTACGTCTGCATCAATAAAATCAAAACGCACTACACTAAATAACAACTACAATTAATAACTACGTTTACATCAATAAAATTAACACGCCCTATCCGCTATCCAATTCTAAACTGAACCGGGCTCTAGTTATTACTGAAGAATAGAAAAATTATTCTATTGGTTGACAACTGCCCAACTGCACATTCTCTAGTGAAAGGTTTGGGTAATATTAAATTAGTGTTTATGCCACTAAACACTAGCTCCAAGCTTCAGCCTATGGACCAGGGAATAATACATGCATTTAAAAGCCACTAGCGAAATTTTTTGCTTATAAACTTAATTAATCCAATTGACGAAGGTAAATCTAGGTTTATAAATTTACTGGATGCAATAAATTTTAGTAATAAAGCATGGCAAAAAGTTACGGAGAAAACTATCAGTAATTGTTTCAAACATGCTGGTTTCTGTACTTCTTTTGATGAGTCTTACTCTGATGACGAATTATCACTTTCACAATGATTGAAGAAGCAAAAATCATCTTTAACAACTATTGATTTGTCTGTCATTGATGAAATCGTAAAAAGTGTTATGCAGAATATCAATTTTATCGAATTCGTTCATGTAGATGATCACGTTGCAATCACCGAATTCTTAACTGACGATGACATAATCAACAGCGAACTCAATGAATCTGTAGACGATTCCAGTAGTGATGAAAGTAACACATGCAAAGATATGCCAAGCCTTACTAATCAAGAAGCGCTGCAATGTGTTAGGAAGCTTCGCTAGTTTTTACAGTTTTATAATACCCCTAAAGATGCTTTGGATATATTCGCCAACTTTGAGGATAATATTGAACAAATTTGCGCTGGCACGAAATTGAAACAGTAAAAAATTACACTTTTTTAATCAGTAACTAGTACATGTAATATTAAAATACATGTATGCAGTATTTCTCAAAATTTGTAGTCTTATATAAATAAATATCGTCTGAATGATGTAGTTATCACTAATTTTTTGACTGGACAAATGTACTTCATCCTTTTTGCTTGTTACGAACTCCGCAACGAACTGAATTTCTCGGTCCCTTGCGGTTCGTTATATCCGGACACTACTGTACTTCATAAAAGTGCCCCCCACCCAACAAATACCTCGCGCAGTGCACACACATATACGTAAATTACGAAATCTACTATTCCTTTTGGATAATACAAACATGACACCAAAAATGATTCTGAGTGAGTCACATCTCATCAACCCCCAAACAAACTTCCTGGCAGTGCTTTAAAAGATTGAGCATTTACTGTAAATGTCGTAGGAAAAAAAAAACGTTCAAACAGAGATGTTTTATGTAGAGGTGGCGAAATAAGATTACGATAATGTGTTGTAACATTGTGCACGTCGGTGCAAAACGAGATTTTATTGTACAAGTAAGATGGAGTTTTGGTAGTTAATCATTTCCAGAAATGATTAACCAAGAATATTGAAACTGCCATCAATTTTGTAGATTATTGTCAATGTAATAGTTTGTTTTGTAAAATTTGCAAATATCAGTAATACTACTGCCAATGATAAGTAAGATGATTCCTTTCAATTGATGGAATGAAGTAGATTTATATCTAAATTTTTATACAGTGGTCTTTTATTTATTTATAGTATTTTTCCCTACTAACTTTTGAACGACAGAATTTAGCGTTTTTAGAAAAAGTAGGTCGATTTCCAGTTTTTGTCAACTAATTTTTAGCGTTATTGGCAGTCAACTACATTTTCGGTATCACCGGAAGCTAGGAATCGAATGATACCACGTATGGCTTAAGAAATATTACGATATGCAGCAATAAAGGTTCTGGCAACCTATTTTTGTTATTATGCAAAGTTGACTAGGAAAGACGGACAAATTGTTTCCTGTGGCTCCATGTTGATCCAAATACCTCATTGCTAGGCAATTTAATCATTAATGTCTTATATTACATCCTGTATTTTTCATATTTTCATTGTTCTCATTATTATTTTTTTCTTTTTTTTTAAGTTCATTATTAATCGTTGTTATTTTGTCACTTTATGAAACTGTTCGAATTAATTAGTTATCGCAGATTCTTTTAAATTTAGCGATTTTTGGTAGATAATATGTTTGTTTTTCAGAATACATTGGTATTTTTACGATGGCTTTAGAACGAACCATGCGAAATTGCTGGACTAACTCTAATATTATGTAAATCTGGCAACCATTATCGCCTTATTTGCCATGGTTGTAGAACACATTGTCCAATAATTTAAATCTTATTATCCTCTGTTAATGCGCAAGGTTCAAATATTTCCGGTTATACAAGGGTAGTATTCATTAGATTCCACTTCTTGGTAATTTTTGCCAAATTCATAGAATATTAACATTATTTGAAGTATATGGTCCATGTGTCGTACATGGTCCATATGTAAAATCGACAACGTGAAATATTGGAAAGTAAGCACATTGTCTGTCAAAAACTGACAAATTTAAGCATTTAATTCCGTAATTAATTAATTGCAATAAAGTTCGATGAAGCAAAGAAATAACAACCAACAAAACAAGCAAAAATAAGAGGAACTATTAAGAGGAACAAAGAATGAACACATGGAAAATGCAGGGTGTAGTAACAATAAATAACAAGAATAATATCCGCTTTTAGAATTGGGATTTGACAGTTTGACAACGTATATCAATATAGCGTCACAAAAAATAATTTGTCGCTCTTTCCTAGCCAATTTTGCATAACAACAGAAACAGATTACCAACACCTTTATTGCTTCATGTACTACTTCTTAAGCCAAAGTATAACCTATGCGGAATCGTTGGGTTCGTCTTTCAATTGCCGTTCCAACCCCTAAAATTGTAGAGGGTGTTATTGCTATTTAAAATAAGAAAGTTGTCGCTTCCGGTAACGCATATAATAATATCTTCAGGGAAACGAAAAATTCATTTACCTAATCGAATAAAATTTTAATTACCATTCCGGCATATAAGGGACATCCGAAAACGTAGTCATATACAGGCTGTTTCATTGTGAAAAATCAAACTTGCCTCACGTGCAGCAGAACCTGAAAACACTGCATACTTGAATATATGTAATTTTACGTCATGCAGGACATGCAGGAAACAAAATATCATCCACCCACGCACTAGATGGATTTAGATTAGATTAGATTAGTACTTGAGGTGGTTCTTGACCTATTCCACTGCGACCTTTTCAGATCTATTGTGGTTCCTCTATCATTAGATCAATTACATTAGCTTTGCCTTTCTCACCAGATCTAACAGCCTTGTGAGTGATCCCCCTTCGTAGGTTTCAGTTTTTGGATATGCCGCGCTAATTTCTGAGAGCCGTATTCTTGCCAGTGTTGTACAGTCGCACAGCACATGGACGGTAGCTTCTTCCGCCTGGCAGAAGCTACATGCTGTTCCTCCTACAGGCCTAGGTTGTTCATGTGTTTCTTGAGCATACAGTCTCCTGTTAGCAGGCCTACTATTGTTCTAACGGACTCTATGTCCCTGCTTAATAGGTTTGCTGTAGATTCAGGCTTGTGTCGAATCAGAAATTGCCTGGCCTGTCTCTGACCTGGAATACACTTCCACCAGTCTTGAGATTTCTTATTTTTCCATTGTTTAGTAGTTTAACTATCGTATATGCTATGCCTACAGAGTGCTTTGGGTTTTGTCAGCAGTTGACGAGCCTACTCGGGCTAATTGGTCTGTCGATCGTTCTCTCGATGACCTTCGTGTCCAGGTACCCAGACCAGGGTCACCTTAGTACGGCTACCCAGCCTATTGAGCGCATTCATGCAGTCCCACACCAGTTTCGACTTCCCCCGTGTGGAATCCAATGATTTATAACTGCTTGACTGTCTGAATAGATAGCAATAGATCGATAATTAACTTCTTGCTTGTCTAATTCACTACACCCCAGCACTGCTGCTATTTCGGCTTCAAATACTGTGACGCTTTGAATTAAACTTAGTAATTTAGTTATTTTTGGTATAATCCCGAAAATTCCTGCTTCGACTCCAGTTTTCGTCATTGAGCCGTCTGTGTACCAGATGACAGTGGGACTGATGGCGCCAATTTGCCAGCTTGTTATCGGTTCCATCTTGAGTTCCTTTAACAGTTTCTGGTGATCTGCACCATGCGGGCTAATTATGGGCAGTTGACCATTCATTAGTCTGTAATGTAAAAAAAACCAATAAACATTTAATTCATTGAATTATAATAACTGACAACTAGTAATTATTATGCATTTTTCTTGGTATTCACACCTTAAAATAGTAGCTAATGCAAGATATCGACCTTAATTGCACTTGAACATTCAGTTTCTGTAAGCCATAAACGTGTTACTACATACAATGGACCGTGATTGTAATAACCATTAATTGTTAATTAAGCTATCCAATTACATTGTAAATGAAAATGCTAATATGAGACATAAATGCGAATCGTAGACTTTCCCTAATACATTAATTCGTCGCTATTGCAGTTGAGTTAGATTTGAAAATTCCCATGTATTATGTTGCTCTATATATACAAACTGCAGTTTTATCAGATGTCCTTTGTTAACGAATAACGAACCTTTCGCTCTTCAACCTTTCGCGTACATGCACACGTGTTAATCAAAAAACAGCACCGAGGCTTTTAGTCGGTGTGAATGTATTCAAACATGTTTCATTGTGTTTCTTTTTATTCGATTTGGTATTTATATTAAAGGCACATATTTCGTTTATCTTCTGGGTAATGCATCCGAAGTGAATTGCTCATTTAAAAATAACTGCAAGCAACTTGCAAGGCTTTCGTTAATGGATCATCTTAACCCAAACAGAATAAATACATTCGGGGTTCGTTTTCAAATACATTTGAGATAATGATGTGATAAAGGCAGCACAATTTGAACGTTTTATTTATGCAATTAAATTTTAATTTCGATATTTAAGCTGATCAATGGTTTTGTTGCGTGTGTGTGCGTGTGTAAAATCCAGTATTTAAATTTACATCGTTTGTTTTAATGGTGTGTTAATAGCGCTAGAGTTTATATTATGGGTTATATTATTTTAATGCGCTAACTTTTATTTAAATTAAGTATATAACAGGACTCTTCTAATTTTGTCTTTATGTATTTTTTGTTATTTAATTAACTCTATTCAACGAATATTTCGGTGAAATATAGAGATAACCTTTCGAGACATACTGTTAGTTCATTATTTGCAACTTCCAAATGTCGGTAATGCAATTTATTTTTCTTCCTTCATTCGTCTCCTATGTTTAGATGGAGCGTTTCTTGTAAGCTTTCCGGTGCTGTTATTCGTTCCTCTGTCGTAATCCCTTGTCTTTTTGTTTATTTATTTCTTCTATTTTCTCGTTCCATGTTGCCCTCAGTCGTTCCTTCTCGTTTTACTGGATTTTGGTTCCCACATCCGTTGTATTAATTATTCTTTCTCATTCTTTTCTGGTGTCCCTACTACAAGTGGAGAGTGCAATATGCAAAAGGGCCTAAATGCCAACTTTCTTGAAATAAACATTTTTACGGTTTAGGGTCTATATGCCATTAGAAACTTGCAACAGAAATTATTATGATGATTGTGGTGCCACCTATGTCGAATATTTAGAATCTTTGTCAAACAGGCCCAAGAGCTTTTAAGGTGCACCTCATTACTTTTAACCTCACTTTTGTTGTCGAATTTTTATGTAAACAGTATTAGTCTAGTGGTTTTCGAACCACAGAACAAGCCACGCTTTTTTGTTCCAGGAAAAAAAGGTCCTTCTCAGGTTTGTTGTATAACATAACAAAATCGCTAAATAAAATGGGCTATTATTATTGTATTCAAACTTTCAGTTGGTGTGTTTCAGGTTACTTGTAAGTGTAAATTTGCTTGCAAGTCCATTACACTTAAGGCTAGAATGGAGCTTTTCAAAAAAATTTGGGATAATGGAAAATACAGTGAGCAACAAAACTTTTTAATTAGATTGTTAGAATGTGACAAAATAAATAGAAGAAGGCATGGTACTTATAATACACCTGATTTAAGCAGAAGGCAACATACATTCCGATACTTCTTACTCCTTCCTGGCAATTCAAAAGTACAAGTCTGTAGGAAGTCATTCTGCGAGACGTTTGGTATAGGCGATAAGCGAGTTAAACTCCTGTGTCAAAAAATTACAGCATTTCCTGAGATTATAGTAAGAGAAAAACGAGGTGGGAGGCGTCCTAAAAGAGACCAGTCGTGGAAATCAAAAATAGTTGAATTTATATCGTCCATCCCAACTAGGAAGAGGATTTAAATATTCGAAAACTTCATTCAGCCTTTACTAATAAGTACACCAAGGTAAATAACGCCTTTCCGCCTGTCAAGACAGTGGTTCAATAATATCTTCAAAAAACATTTCAATCTCTCTTTCAGTCCTCCAAGGGTAGACACCTGTGCAAAATGCGACTTGTATAACATGGAACTAAAAAAAGCCAAGAATCCCGTTCAATGCAGGGAGGTGGAACTGAAACGCAATTTGCATCAAAGAAAGGCCGAAGCTGCCCGAAAGATGATGTTAAACGATTACAAAACAGCAGAATTACAAGATTCTCCTTGCGTTATATCATTCGATCTTCAGAAACAGCTTTATATACCAGCACTGACTCACACCGACATGTATTACAGCAGCCAACTCGCCTGTGTTAATTTTGGCCTACATTTGGAAGATGAGGGAACTGGATTTTCTTATCTTTGAGACGAGAGCACTGGAAAGCGTGGATGTAACGAAATAGGATCCTGCGTTTTCAACTTTCTAACTAACCAGTTAATCATTACGCCCCATCATTAGTATTGTGGTCCGATAACTGCGGCGGCCAAAACAAAAATCAAGGTGTTTTGGCCGTCTACATCACTCTTGTTGCAAAAGGATTCTTTAATGATATCATACATAAATTTCCACAAACAGGCCATACATTTTTTTCCTGCGATAGAGACCTCGCATTGATAGAAAAAGTGAAGAGGACGAAACAACCTGAGGTTCCCCGTGATTTAATTAAAATAATAACGAGTGCGAGACAACACAAGCCATTTACTATCAAACAGACGGTTTCTTTGACTGGATGGCGTTAGCCAAAGAAACTTTAAAAACGGATCATCTTGGAATATCGCAAGCTGTAATGCTAAAAATCGACTCCCAGTTATTGCAACATGGAATAATAGAAGTTAAAAGCATTACAGGACGTTGCTGCATTTCGTAGACTACAAATTTTTAAGGAAGACGTAACCATTGATTATTTTAAAAACTTAGAGGTAGCCCTTTCTGGTTCGACGAAAAGAAACCCATGGCCAGCTTCCAAAATAAAACAAATTCAGGACATGATTCCATTTCTGAAGGAAAAAAATGAAGAATTTTATCTACAGGTCATCGAAAAGATGACTAACCATGCAAACTGAGCATTTTCATCTTTATATTGTTTAATCTTTAAAACTAATAATACTTTAGACTTAAGGTGCACTATGTTAGGTACTTAGGCCGTTTTGATAAAAAGTTAATGGAATACTAAGTTTTCACCAAATATCTGTATTTTCTATTATTCCCAGTTAAAACATGTATTCTCTAAATAATAAATATATTTTTTTCAGAAATACTCTATTTCAACCCTAATTTATAGAGTAACTATTGTGTCTACTGAAAAATTTACAAAATGGCACTTTTGCACCCTTTTGCATATTGCACTCTTCAATTATTCGAGAAATTTGAAAAGTGTTGTATGTAGGTTAAGTGTTTCTTGGCTCGCTATATAATTTACGCGTAATTGAAAGTTTACAAGCTCCTCCACCAAAGTTAATATCAACGCATAGAAAAACAAGGAGTTACAAGAGGCATAGCAATATTATACAAAAGCATCATATATCAGCGAATGAAATAACCTGTATGGGTTAGAAGAATATTCAACAACGTTAATTTAATAACATTAGAAGGTATCTGATGCTTACTAATAAAATCACCATGTTTTACGGGATAAACGTTGGAGAACTTCATGGTAAAAAAGTAGGTTGCTGGAATGCAAAGAATTGTGAAGTACGTACTTGTAAACTACACCGTTAAGCATTGCTTACAGTTAATAAAGTGGTAAAATTATTATTGTTTTGAAATGAAATTGCATTAGGTTTCGATTTGATTTGATATTTGATCCATTTGCGCCATCTCACTTTGTTGAAAATAATACCATACCTAGAAACAACTGTAAAATTTACAACTGATAGTAAAAAATAACTGCCATTAGCGGGAAACAGCATATTACACACAACCCACAATAGATTTTTGTGAAAGCTATTGCAAGTATATACAGGCTACATTTATGTCTTTCCTATGAATTCTTATTTTATTGTGCTTTAAATGGTATTGAAAATAAAACATATAAACAAAACCACAAACACACATAAATAAAACATGGACCATAATCGTTACACTCTCTTGTTGCTTTCCATCGTTCTATTGATATATTCTCGTTAGTAGACCAAAGGAGTAGCAGTTAAATGTATTGCTTCTACCAGATTTGCGGATCGTTGGCTGCGATAAGCGTAGGAAAATCACCCACACCAAGGACGTATAATCTGATTTAAATTGCGCGAATTACCATAATTGATATGCGATAGTGTATATACGAGATAGTTATCTGTTCATAACATCTCGTTATAGCTTCTTGGAGGAAGTGGACGTGTGGTAGGATGTGCACGTGTGAGTGCGTGAATAGAGGAATATGTACACGTTGGGTAGCCGCCGCAAAACGATAAATAAAGCTCTAATAATACCTTACGGTTTGGTTTATTTAGTGTCACAATCGTAAATATACGGGGGTGGTCGTGAAATCTAAATTGTGCTGGTAATTTTGCTTGACGACGTGCACTATAACACGCTTTATATGCATAGTATTAACACACGAACATTTTCAGCGTACAGGGTTGTCTAAAAATTACTGATAGACCTTTATGGATGATAGAAATTATAAAATTAAACTTTCTTGGTAGTATTGTCTTGCCCAGTATAATCCGCCTTGAAAATATTACGTAAAGGAACACATGTTAAATGTTAAATAGCACCTTTACCATTGATAATAGCAAAAAATATCCTATACAAAAATCATAGGTATACATTAATATCGCACGGTAAAATTATTTTGACATATACAGCGTGAAACAAAAAAAGTTACATATCAAAGTTGCTTTTATTTAGTGGAACATCCTGTATATTGGTACATATTTCGTTTATATTCGGGAATCTAAGGTTACCTCGTATAAGATGTTTTCGAAATATTTACGAAAAATGGTATTTGCAATGCTCTAAAGAAATAGCTGTTATAGTTTGTATAATATATGACATTTTGCTTTGCATATTAGGTATTAAGTAGCCTATAGAGCTAGGGATATTTCCACTTAGAACAAGAAAACTACTCAGTAAAAATTAAATTTTTGAATTGCTGATAATATTTTGCGTTAATTACGTAAAACTTTCCCTATACCTAAAGTTAGTTGTTTAAATTTTAAATTTAAATTTAAATTTTGTCACAATTGCGTTCCTATTTATCTATTACCTTTCTCAAATCTACAGTTTTGATCTGTTTTAGTAGTCCTTTAGTTCTATCAGCTATGGATTTTTCGCCTCCAGATATCATTTTTATATTTCTGATGTTTTAATTTGTAGTAGGCTAGGATTAAAAAACAGGTATAATTGTCATTGTATTAAAAATTAATCGATGACGTCCAAAAAACCCAGTTATTGATTTGTATTAAATACAAAATTTAAACAACAATCAATAAGCAAATTAGACAAATAAATTAGGTAAGAGACAAAAAGCCAATAATAAAAGACGATACTAAAGAAGTTATAAATTTTGTTCAAAAATATTCCCGCCTGACTATACACAGTCGTAATCTCTACCTATACGACCGTTGTACGTTGGTCAACATAGAGAGTGCAATATTCCGAAAGGCGTTTATTATACGTTCTTTCATATTATTTACTGTTGTAGAAGTAGTACGGTACACACATTCATTTATTGGGGTAGTTTGCATTAAAAAAAAGTTATCAGCGTGTATGATGTACTGGCGCTCCATCATGTTGAAACCACATGCTACTAGCCTACAACAAATTAAAATAATATCCGAAATATTTTAACAATGATATTGCCCCCACCCCCCTGCATATACACACATACAAAATAAATGATTATGATTTGAACTTGTTCAGTATCTTAGCAATTGCACCCAATCTGAATACTTGTAAATGGAACGGTATCAGCGTCAAGCTTATTAGATAGTAATTTTGAATCAGTTAATGGGATAAAAGGAGGACGCTTCTTATAATCCCGTTTTGACGCTTTTTGAGTGTTGTGCTAGAAATATAAGGTACCAGTCTCAATTGTAAGATGGCGTATATTATGATAGGTTCTCAAGTTTGTCAAGTTTGACAATTGTCAAGTAACTGTCGCCATATTTACAATTAAAATTATCCATGAATATTAATATCCTCATAGATTACCAATTAATTAACGTTTGGTTTAGTTTGGAGTAATGTGTAGAATTTCATACTTCAATTTTCATTTCTAGACCATGTGCGAGGTAGTATTAATGCAAAACAAGAATGACCCCAATGTGTATTGATTGATCGATAGAAAATAATATTAGAATCTATTTTGTCCCCGAAACTTGATTTTAGAGAAGGAAAAGGTATTTTTGTAGTCGTGCATAGATATACATACAGATCAGTCCGCCCAACTAGATACACCCCCCGCGTGGCGAAATTATCCGACTGCATCCGACGAAAATCGACAAATTCCCAGCACGTGTGCGTGTAGTTTTGAATTTGACAGTTTGTACTAATGACGTTAAAACTTTAACGACACGTATGTAATTGTTCAATTGTAATGTTTTATTCATATTATAGTCATTACAACTTGTTGCGAAGAATCGGTGTTTTTTATTTCAATGCTAACGAATATTTTACACATCGCGCCGTATAGATCGACATTGGGTGGCAAGGCAAGCAAATGCCAATTTAATCGTCGTTTGTATCTAGTCAGGTTGACAAGACGTTCTCTTCTACAGTTTAAATTGCATTTAATCATAACTTTTGTATTGTAATACGTCTACAAAACAATTTTTCTAGCAACAATATGCGTTATTATTTAAATATGTATACCAGATTTTTCGATAGTATTTCGTATAAAATATTTTTGCACTACTTAAGGCTAAACATTAGACTGGTACTGGCATATCTTTTAGGTTGGTAAATGATGAGAATTAAACTGCAAGAAAACTAAAATATTAACTAATAACTCTCTCTTATTAAACACAAGTGAAGACTCATATAGACTTGCCTAAGCAAAAGCGTCAAAAATAAAAAATCTTGAAAGGTATAAACAAAAAGGAAGTTATATGTATTCTTTATTATTACAAATAAAAGATAGAACAGGATATATTAAAAAAAGTGTTAATACACAACAAAAAATAAGCAAAGTTAAATTCTACCGAATAATTTTTCGTGAGAATTCATCCAAAGCATTTGTTTTTTGGGCAGGTATACTAAAGATCTTACTTTTTAAATAACTCTAGAGCAAAAAGTCATTTAGGGATAAATTCTGCAACCTTGCTGATCAACGAATATGTCCAGGGATATTTATTAAACGGTTTCCGAATGTATTAAGTAAATATCGGCGCACTAATAAATTATTATGTCTGGGCGATATTTTACACTGTTTCGCAATAGAATAATTAGACTGAGTAAAATCTTGTTCTGCAAGAGCACATAATCCTATTTCTCGTAATTCTTGTTCTTCATTATTAACCAGTTGTGGCTCTTGTGGTTACGTAGGGATAAACAACCATGTGTTTCAAAACTTATTTTAATGCCAGTTAGACGCATTATGAAATAAATATTGAATTTCTGTGATTCTAAATAAGGCTTGCATACAATTAACGCTTACTGAAATCAAGTGTAATAAATTGATGAAATGTAACTGAAAATTTCTAGTATATCTTGCTTGTCTTGCCAGCAAATATCGATAGGCCGCGGCGTGTAAAATATTTGTTAGCATTGAAATAGAAAACACCGATTCTTCACAACTAGCTGTAATGATTCTAATTTGAATAAAACATTACAATTGAACAACAACATACGCATTGTTGAAGTGTTAACGTCATTATTACGAACTGTCAAATTCAAAACTACTCGGAATTTATCGATTTTCATCGGATACAGTCGGATGATTTCGCAACAGGGGGGTTTATCTACTTGAGCGGATTGATCTGTATATGGCTTGTGGAGTATTTAAAAATGTGTTAAATCTGGTTTATGTTGCAATTCCATATGATCTTTTGCAAAATAATGATCACAACTTTGACAACTAAATGCATGTTTTGCTTCCCAGGCACAACATAAATTGGAGAATTCGTGAAGATGGATAATAAAAAAAGTCGAACTAGTGTTTCTGTCTATAGGGTGTTATAGTGTTTTTATTTTAAAATTGTTGTTTCAATAAATTCGTTTTAGAATATATCCCGCCAGTAGTAAATATTAACAATATTATCAAAAATATTGATTTAGCGTTCTCATATATTTCTTTTGACAGTATATGAACTGACAGATTTACCGTTGTCGTTTTATTCAATACTTGTACAAATAGACGTAATTGGCGAGTATGTTTTGGCGTTTCTTTGTGATGACCATCGGACAGCTACATTTTATATATATATTACAAGATCAATTTGAAAATTGAAGGTATTTATCATTATAAACTAAGTAAAGTACCCAAGTTATTCATTTCAATATGTAGTGAATTAGATGATTTTACGTGTTTATACTAACGAATCTTCCGTTGTGTATTTACGGCACAAGATTTAAGCTTACAATCATATAGATATCTTCCATTTTCAAATAATAACACAAATTCATACGTATACTATGTAGCTATGAGGGAACACATTCAAATTGCGCAGAGATTAGTGCCATCTAGCAATTGAGACTCGAACTAATGGAAATTACCCCCCACCACATTCCCCACGCGTTTCAGTTTTTTAGCGTTGAGTTTTACCATCTCTAAAGGCTGATTTACACGGTCAAAGAAATTGTACAGTACATTGTCCAATTCCTTGTCGAATAAATTCAACAAATTATTGCAGCATAGTATTTGTGTTTACACAATTCAATTTCTTGGTTTAATTTTCTGGGAATATACATTACTGCCAATCACATAGAATATAACCCCTGAAAATTACTAAACAGTTTTTAAACAAACATTTGTGATGGTTGATTGTGGTTATGCATTTAAAATTTAAATTTAATTGCCTTAATTGATATATATCTTGTAAATATAATTACTTCATTAAATAAAATTTATTCTAAAATGGATCGGTTGCGTTTAGAGATGTTAAGAAAAGTACGCGAACGCAAAAGAACGATTGCTGCAGCACTTTATTCAGTAGCTATTGCAAGTAGCACCTTAAGCTACACCCAACTACAAAGGCATAGACGATGGTGGGTGCAACCATGGCTTACTTCCAATAACAGAGGTGCTTTACACTTAGTAAATGAGGAATTTAAAGAAGATAATGAACAATATAAAAAGTTTTTAGGAATGGATGAAAGCTGTTTCGATTTATTGCTTACTCTAATAACAGAAAAAATTGAGAAGGAGGACATCTTAAAAAGATTTGCGATTTCTGCTAGAAATAAGTTAATAATCACATTACGATTTTTAGCAACTGGTGAAAGCTACCGTAGCCTTATGTATGCGTTTCGAGTAGCAGATTCTACAATTTCCTTGTTTATACCAATTGTATGTAGAGCTCTTTATGAGAGCTAGACAAGTACATGAAGGTATGTTAGAAAATTGTTTTAGAACTTTAGAATCAATTTGTTTATGAACAGCTTCCGAAATCAACTGAGGAATGGTTAAAAATTGCTAGTGGATTTGAAGCCGTATGGAACTTGCCTAATGTCTTGGGGGCACTAGATGGAAAGCATATCGTTTTTCGAGCTCCTACAAGTGCAGGATCAACGTATTATAACTACAAAGGACATCATAGTATTGTACTTCTGGCATTAGTTAGCTATGATTACCAATTTTTATATGTGGATGCTGGTACAAATGGAAGAGTCTCAGATGGAGGAGTGTATCGTGAAAGTGCATTAGCAAAGGCTGTGACAGATAATTCATTAAATTTTCCTAACAACAAATGCTTGCCAGGTAGACAAAAGCCAGTTCCACATATGTTTGTCGCGGATGCAGCATTTCCCTTGTGTGAAAGAATATTAAAACCATATCCTTTCAGAAATATGACAGAAGCGCAGAGAATACTAAATTATAGGATAAGTCGAGCACGAAGAGTTGTGGAAAACGCGTTTGGTATTTTAGCAAACCGTTTTCGTATGCTGCTAACTAAAATAAATTTAAATCCAGAAAAAGTGAAAGATATAACATTATGTTGCTGTGTTTTGCATAATTTTTTAAGAGTGGAGTGTTCAACATTTATAGTCCAAGATGAACAGATGCCAAAATTTTATATTTCGGAACAACTTAAGTCAGTAAGGAGGAAATCATGCAAAACAAATCGCCACTGACATCCGGGAAGAATTTAAACAGTACGTAAATAATGAAGGTCAAGTGCCACGGCAAAATGCAATTTATTAAAACAGTATTTTTTTTTGTTTATATTTACATTAATAAAAAATATATTAACAAAAAGTGTGTATATGCTCTACTCAGTTTCCTGTTTATCTAATTCTTCATATATTAGGTTTATAATTTCTCGTTTTAATTTGTTTATAGCTCGTTCACTTCTAATACGTCTTAATTCGACTGCAACAGACCTGAAAGACATTCATAAATATACATGTATATTCCACATGCTAATGAACCGTTAACTTACCGGCCAAAAATTTCAATGTGGTTTGTTGTTTCTTCATGGAGTATAAGAGGCTCTTGAACACTTTTCTCCAGAGCTACAGTTGCTTTTTCTAAAAGGCTTGTTGCCATATTAATTTCTTTCTTCTTGCTGCGTTTGATCGGTGGTTCACTTAAATCACATGCAAATGACGCAGAGATATTTGAATGGCAGTCAAAGTTCTCTGTTCCTGTCAATGATTGCCTCGACGAGTCCTCATTAAAATCTCTCTGTGACAATCCACTGAGAGTTCCATCAAAAACCATTTCCAGTTCACTTAAATATTATGAATACATATGTAACTAACAAAATATTGTAGGTATATGATGGGTACTTACGATTCATCATTATATGCAGTTAAATTACATTCACCTTGTATACTTGGTGCAGTATCTGTTAGAAATTTTAAAAAGTCAAAGCACCACCAACTTGGGCGATAAATATCGTCAACATCAGCACCACTACTTTGGCTTTTTTTTAATTTATTATATTCACTTAAAAATTGAGTTCGCAGTCCATTTATTTTTTTTTTATATCTTCAATACTACTTTCAACATTAAACCCCTTTTGAAATTTCCTCCTAATTTCCAAAAAGGTTTCTTGTCGTTTAGATTTGTTTCTATAACAGTAATGTGCCACCTGATATAGCTCAGGGTGTTGTTCATAATGATAAACAATTATTTTGATCTGTTCCCTTGAGAAATTGAACGGCATCTACATGAATTTTTTTTTTATGTTATCAGATGAGATTTATTAAACTTACCCTTACAGTATGTTGTGTAATGTAACTTGTTCTATCAAGGCTAATTACTAATTACTACGTTCATACACCAACCATGTGCTAATGATAGAACGATATAGGTTACGTTGCCATGTTATGACTTGTGACATGAACCAGCCGTGTATTTCAGTCAATACAGGTTAGGCACAACAAAATCTTCAGTTGCCATACACAAATGTAACTATATTCCCCAAAAAGATTTGACGAAAAATTGGACCTGTTCTATTACGTCCAATTTCTTGAACAACTTCTTGATTCAGCTTATTGGATGTCAAATGTCTACTTTACACGGTTCAATAAGTTGAATATTCAATAAATTGTAGAATTTCTTTGACCGTGTAAATCAGCCTTAAGTACAAGTTATGTGGTTGTGACAATGACTTTGCAAATAACAATATTTTGTATTAAACTTAAAAGTTATTCATTTATTTTGAAAACTGTATGCTTTTAGCAACAAATGTATCATATATAATGTTATAGTATCGCTTGTCCCAGTTTCCTGAATTGAGTTGAATTAGCTTTGGTCACCATTGCTATTTCTATAATTAGTAAATTCAATCCTTAGTGTCTTAAGCAATTCATTATGAATTAGCTGAATCTTTTTCGTAGTCTTGTATTTCAGAGGAAGGAATTTTTTTATTTCGAAGTTTTTCAAATTTGAAAGCTGAACATTGATAAGTAGAGCGGACCAAATTGCGCCATCCAACAGAATCGGAATCAGGCGCAACGGCCGCTTATTGTAAATAGCGTATATGTGAGTCACAGCAGATATGTGATATTTCGAAATTAATACACAAGAGTAAAAAAATAAAAGCTGACGCAATAATAATGTTTAGTAATTACACACGAAAATAAAAACACGCTGAGGTGTTTTTATTTTCATTATGATTTTTTATTTGATTGAAAACGGTATGCGTTGTAAATGGGATGTAATAAGGAAATAACTGAGAAACTGAACGCTTTTTTTATTCTGTTGTACTTAATAATGTAACTGTAAATAAAGATATAATAAATAAATTCTATCCTTCTTAATAATGCGGATAGGCTTGTTTAAAAAGTTGCACCATCAGATAAGTTTCCACATTTGCCTCGGTGAAGGATGTTCGCCGAGACGAAAAAATGTTCTTATATTTCGAAAACGACCGTTCCACGTCTACCGAAGTAAGACAGGCGTAATTAAAATAATCTTTAGACTTAGTCAAGGAATATGCAGATGCCCCATCGCACATTTGTCTTAATCTCGTGTAGTCCGGATTCTTTTTTAAAACACTATCGAACTTAGCTAAAACTCGTCCACTTGTTGCATCGTTTATACTGTGTAACAATGTACTAACTTCGTCCACGACTTGCACTGATTCTACCAACGACAATCCAGAATTTTGCAAATTTTCTATCGCGTCTACTAACCCTTTGTAATTGTTGCTATATTCTTTAGATGTGTTTCAACAGAAATATCGAGAAATCCCTTCTGGCTCATCCTAATAGCTCTAGCTTCGGCAGGGACGAATTGCGAAATAACGGATTTGACTTCTTGAAAATGTTCATTATAATAAAAAGCGGCTTTTAACCACGTTCCCCAACGCGTAAGAATGGGCTGTGGTGGTTCCCGAATACCAGGGCATAACCTGTGGAATGCCCTAGTCCTCTTAGGACTTTTGAGAAACACTTTTTTTGTGTTTGCTATTAATGCATCCACCTCCGGGTAACACTCTCGAATAGTTTGTGCCACAAGATGTAAAGCATGGACTTTACACGTAACATGTAAAAGTCCTTCACACTTTTCTTTAAGGGAACGGCCTACACTACACATTGTTGCTGCACCATCGCTCATGAACAACAACAGTTGACTGGTTGACACTTGAAATTTTTGTAACGTTTCGAGAACTACGGCCGTAATTGCTTTACTAGTACACTGTTTTAATCTTCTGCTGGCTAATAGAATTGCAAAATTTGGTTTAATAGGATCTAATACGCGCACTATTATGTTCAAAATAGATTTTTTTTTGCAATCTGTCGTCTCATCAAGACATAGCCACAGCTGTTTATCTTTTAATTCGACTTTAATTCGATTTTCAATGTCCTTACGTATTCGTGGAATATCTCTCCGTAACGCTGTCCGAGATGGTAGTATCCACTCGGTATTGTATGTACCCCAGAATTTTCGAAATGGTTTTTTATCAAGTATACGAAGTGGTAGACCACATACCATAAACGTTAAAAGCAATTCTAATTGAAATTGACGTTGTTGTGACACACCATTTCTTTTATTTCTGTGGTGTGCGCTATTTATATGTCTTTCACAATCACGTTTGCTCTAGCACAGTAGTTTATTTTTACAAACTTTACAGAAAATTGTACTCCCATTGTAGTGTAAATCCACAAATTCACTAAGAAATTTATTAACTTTCGTAGGTAATGGCCGTTTACGAATCCTATAGCAGTAAGGACAGAGGAAGAACGAAAGAAGAAATGCTATGCGTGAGCTAATACCTTTGAGTAATTTACCAAACATAAAACCCTAATTGGCGCAGTAATAATTTTCGAATATGTCACGCATTTTCAAAGATTACTAATATAATAATCCTTGATTAAACAAGCATTAAATTATAAAACGGTAATAAAAAACATATGTTCAAAATTAATTGACAAACACAACAATTAAAAAGCGATGCCATAAATTTAACTAGACGAGTAAGTAAATCAGTGTCTAATCACGTACACCAGTTCTACAGTTGTTGTAAACTTAGAACCGTCCCGTCCAGTTGCAACTGAAGACTCATCAAATTTATTCCGTGATCATTTCAATCTCTAGCGTAGCGAATTTAATTAATTTTGTCTTTGGAAATAATTAGAAGTGTCTAACTTTCTGCGGAAGGTACCGTTACAATTCAAATACACAATACGACTACATGCTACTGAAGTAAAACGTAATACCGTAATACACGTTGTTAACAACAATTTCTTACTTTAATACTACGTTTTCATACAAACTTTGTTCATTTAAAAATCTGAATTATTTCAAATAATTTAAGAATAAGAAATATCCTGCACCGGCAATAAATTTCTCCCGTTTGGTAGTTCTATAAAACGAGAGAGTAACATGTTTTTATATTATATATTTGAAACCAACGACGAATACAATTTCCGAATTGTATCAACATCTAGTCGTCATGATTTTATAAATGAAGCAAATGTATGTAATGGACTATCCATAATAGTAAATGACCAACGTTATAATTTATGAATGTTCCAAGCTCGTTTTTGTTTGGAGCGATATCTCGAATTCACCTACACACAGCGCTATTGATAAAGGTATTTTTATACTAAAGCGTAGGTGTAAAAAGGTAAAGATAGGGGAAAACGGATATACGTTACTTATTCAATGGTAACATGAAGTTGACACATTCCTTAGGATAACAAAAAACCGTAACAGTCCCCAATGTTGTGAATAAGCAGCGCAGGCTTTTTTCATTGCAATATTTCTTAGTTACGACATAGATTATACTTATTAAATTTGCATATATTTATATCGTTTACTAACCTACCACAAGATGGATATTTTAGAGAAATAGTACGATAATTAGCAGTTAATAATTACAGACAGATACGAGGATTGTATGAGAAGTACCCATATTTGGAGACAGATAGCGCTTTGTGTTAAAATCTGCATTACCGACTGTGAGTACTATTCTTTGGTTGACGTTTGTCAAAATTTCGGAGAGATTCATTGACTTTGTTTTGAGTTTATGTATTTCCGGTCAATAATTTGATTTCTTTTGGATGATAAAACGTGTTCAGAAATCAAAGAGAACTTGGATGCGGTTTATAAGGATCATGCATCTTCCTTGATTACCATAAGATACTGGCTTAATGAATTTAAGCGTGGCCGAACATCCGTCTTTGATGAAGAGCGGTCAGGTCGTCCCATTGAGGTAACTACGGAAGATATGATCAATAAATTCATGATATCGCGTTAGCAGACCGTCGGGCGAAGATTCGAGAGATCGCTATATGGTAAACATCCCAATTGAATGTATGCAAAAGATCCTTCACGGAAAATTGAGCATGAAAAAGCTATAGGCGAGATGGGTACCGCGTCTGCCGACGATTGATCAAAAACATATGTAATCGCGCGATAACTTCAAAGCATTATTTGGACACGTTTAATCGCAATACGAGTGTGTTTAGGCGTAATTATGTGACTGTAGATGAGATATGGATACATCACTACACACTAGAGCAACGCAAAGTGCGCTGAAAGCCAGTGGCGGACGCACAAAAGTTTACACAAAATAAACACGGCCGGGACAATTCGGTATAAGCGTCAGTATAACTGCGACTAGAAAGCCGATCTGCTGTGTATGCATCTACGCTGTCGTATACTATATCGTAGTTCTACGATTGTTTTGAAAATGTTTCCTACGTCGCGAAAACGACCAAAGTTGGACACAATAAGATAATTTATTGCAGAAATGCCTGATTTAAAGTATGATGGCGCTAAAATTCAATGTGTAGTGTGTAAAATAGATTTAATGTGTTGGCCGAAAGGTACGTAAATAGTGCAGGGCATGTTTCAAAAAAAAATTCCACACGAGATTATGACAAATTTAAATTTAATTTATATGTTACCTTTATTGCATGTAATTTACCATTTCATTTACTAAGGAAGAAAGCATACGTCTCGTTTTGGAATGAATATTCGGACATTAAGTTACCCAGTGAGAGAACATTACAGAGAGTTGTGCCGTCTGCTCGTGAGCATGTCGAGAAAAGAATTAAATCGGAGTTGCAAGATAAAAAACTGTGGTTATGTGTGGACGAAACAACAGATCGTAAAAAACATTCTGTGGTTAATGTAATGGTACACGCAATGGAGCCACATCGTAATTTCAATGTTGGTGTTAAATACATTGGAAAAGTTTGAACTTTCAACAAATCAACTGTTGATGTTTATGAGTGATGGTGCCGCAAACATGCTTGCTGTAGGTCGATCTCTTAAAAAACATTGTGCTAACTTGTTGCATATTACATGTAAAATTCATACTCTCAGTCTCGTAGCAGATAGTATCAGAAAATGTTATCCCGAGGTAGACGCTCTAATAGCACATACAAAAGCTGTGTTTGTAAAATCCCCAAAACGTATTCGGGAATTTCATAGACTATGCCCCGGTATTTCTGAACCACCACAACCTATTCTTACTCGTTGGGGAACATGGTTAGAGGCTGCATTTTATTATCTTAAATATTTTGAGAATATAAAGAACGTGATTTTATAGTTCGACCCAAAGGAAGCTGCGGCTGTCAAGGTAATCCGCTTGAATTTCAGGATAGTCAAGTTAAAACAGATTTGGAAATTATTCAGAACAATTACGTGAGACTAGCGGATGCGATAGAAAAACTACAAAATTCGGTGTCGTTAGTGGAATCTTTGCAAATAGTGCAACATGTTCACGCACAGCTATGCGCGATAGAAGACGCAAGAAATGTTTGTGTTTTAGAAAGGTTTGAAGGTGTTTTAGATAAAGACTCTAATTTTGGCACATTAAGACAAATTTGTGAAGGTGCGTCAACAGAACCGTTAAGTTATTTGAAAGATTATTTTACTTACGCAAATATAACGTCACTAGATGTAGAACGTTCGTTTTCGGCATACAAAAACACTTTTTCTTCATGCCGCACTCACTTTGCCGAAACAACTTTGGAAACATATCTAATGTTACAAATGTTAAATAGATATTATCCACTTTGTGATTTCACGGAGGACTCTTAAAACGGTAAGTGTTTGAGCACGTATCACATTTAATTTATTTTGTGTAAATTTTTATGCGTCCGCCACTGGCTTTCAGCGCAGTTTGCGTTGCTCTACTACACGCCAAAAACAGTGTACAAGGCAGATTTATTGGAGCGAATCGACGCTTAGCTGAAGAGAAGAAGGTACCACCTAGCGAAGAAAAAACTGTCTATTATCATGATAGCGCGCCGTCCCACTCATCGGCAATTGTGACAGTAAAACTAGTCCAGTTACGGTACGAATTGATGCTTCATTCACCATATTCGCCAGATTTGGCTCTTCATGACTTCTTTCTTTTTCCAAACTCGAAGAAAGGGCATGGCGGAAAGCGGTTCTCGTCACATCAAGAGGTTGCAGAGTTCGACAAATCTTATTATTTTGACTTAAGCCGTCCAAATAATAAAACTTGAAACATCCTTGGACTAAATGTGTAAAGCTATAAGGAGATTATGCCGGGAAATGAAATTACTAAATGCAAAACAGTTGCGTTGTCTTCCTTAACATCATATCATCATACCACCCTCGTACCTATATACTAATTGTTTTTGCTTTGAGGACGCTTAAACACGTTGCTACACATATGGCAGTTCGGACCACATATTTCTCCTTGTTTCATTCTAGGTTGTGCTACGGAGTATTATTCTGGGGATTATCATCAGAAGCTTCAAGAGTGTTCACTTTATAAAAAAGAGCTATTAGATCATTACGTAATCTGCAAAGTAATGAATCATGTAGAACTTATTTTAAAAAAGAAAAAGTACTTACCTTGGCATCCGTTTTATTAAATACTGTTATTCATGTGCATAAAACGAAGAAAAGTTTACCCCAAACGATCTGAACCATGATTACTTCACGCGAACTCGACACCTTCCAGCGCTCGATCTTGTTCAGCCTCGTTCGATGCCCTTAGGTCTCATTCGGCTCCGTTCGGTTCCATACATTACCACCGATTCATATATACACTACCGGTCATAATTATTTGCCCACCCAAAGAAACACAAATAAACCAAGTGCTAACCGAAAAAAAAATTATAGTTTTGCATTTAATAAAATACTCTTAAAACAAAGAAATTGATTGTCTTTATTCAATTATAAAATTTATTTGCCACAAAAAAATTAAATTTCGTTTCGTCGAAATGACCACCTCGACTATTGCGGCACACACTTGCGTCATTCTCTCTATCAATTTCGCCAGAGTAGTAACTTTAATCTTCTTGTAGTTGTTTCCACAACGATTTCTTGGAAGTTGGTGGATTTATGTTCTCCTGCCTATCAAAGTGCTCTCACAAAGGCTCTATGAGGTGTTTCGGATCATTATCATGTTGAAATATGAAATAGTTACCGATTATTCTCATTCCAGATGGTATAGCATTCGCTTCCAACACTTCTCGGTTGCTCTTTTCTTCAAATTCCATCTTTTTTGACCAAGTCTCCTACGGATGCGGCGCCAAAACAACCTCAAACCATTACTGATTCCCCCCCCCCCCCATACGAACGAACGTTCTTCTCTTGGAACCGAAGAGTTCAAATTACAACTCATCGGCCTACAAAATATTTTTCCACTTATCAACTGTCCAATGTGGCTCTCTAGCCCAATGCAGCCGTTTTATTTTATTTTGCTTGTGTAAGAGTGGTTTAGGCAATGCTATTCGGTCAAATAAGCCACTATCTCTTAACCTCCTTTACACGGTGGTTAAACTTACTCCTTCTTCACGTTCAATATTTATTTCAGCCGTTACTTCAGGTGCTGTTTTCCATCTATTCCGTTTACTCGTCATAATTACTGGACGATCTTTCGCTGGTGTTGTCATTTTCCGTCGTCTTGTTCGTTTTCTATTTAATAATGTGCCAGCCTCTTGATATTATTCAACGAAATAGCAGTTCGGCGACTTCATTTCAATTTTCTTGCGATATCTCTGTTACTTCGGCCAAGATTATGTAAAGCAACAATCATTGTGTAGGTTTCTAAAGGCAACTCTCTTGTTTTCGAAATTTTCATACTAATTTCAGATAATTTTATTAACGATATTCACTGTTTAAAAGAACAACTACTACATCTAAATTTATAATTCTAGTCGGGTAAATAGGGAATTGTCATCTTTACCTCCACTACATTAAATATTCACTAGTGAAGGATAATTGTATTATTTCGGCTCTTTTTATGGTCCTTCTTGGACCCCTAATTATCGGATTAAGCAGATTCAATGGAAAGCTAAGTATCGGAGGAGCTTTTTTAGGAATTATTTAACGTGATATCTTTCTTTTGCTCATAGGTAAATAATTATACCCCCTAAATAACGATAAATAAATAATTTTCTAAAATCCAAGCAAAAATATATGCGGGCAAATAATTATGGCCGGTAGTGTATGTACTAGAACTATTCGTAACTAAAGCGTGACAAACGGTTGCACCCGCAGAGGCGCCGTGAAAGGAGCTGTGTTTACTATATACATACAAGGAATCGAGTGGACGTTAGGTTATTATCGGTTGATCGGTGTGCGTGTACTACTTATAATGTTCGCGAAACTAGTGGAACCGTCTGGGGCGTACCGCGCAAAAGTAGACACAGTATTAATAAAAAAATAATAGCTTGCTACCTTTTATTGAGGTACCGATGATCACTGCGGTAATGTGCGACTGCCATGGCACGCCCCGTAGTACTGCAACATAAGCAATGCTTCCATTGTCAATTCGGTCAGGCCTCGACGACGGTCTGAAAACGTTCTCGTATACTTTACAAATGATTGTTCAGCATCTAATGAAGTAAGATTTGCAAAATTCAAATACTCCTGTATCTCTTCTGTGCAGTCTTGAACTCCGATATAGATCGAACCTTTTCTAAATCCGGATTTTTATTTAAAACTGCACGAAATTTTTGCGCGACATCTGGTCCTATAGGACCCCTCAGGCTTTCTAGAGCGGCTGCTAAATTGTTGATGTTATTTAACGAGTCTTGTACAGATAAGTGAGTATTTTCTGACTGCGAAATAGTTTGTGTCACTACAGAATAGTTTATGGAAATGTCATCTATTTCTTTTTGAAGGTCCGAATCGGAAAAAAGTTGCCGATTCTCTCGAACCGCTTGAGAATTAGAAGAATTAAGTTTGAAAATTACATCTTTCACTTGGGATTAATATTTGCGATAGTAAGATACTGCCTCGATCCATGTTCCCCATCGCGTCGATACAGGCCGAGGTGGTAGCGGAATTTGCGGATACAATTGCTTGAATACGCGGATATGTTTGGGAGATTTCACAAACACTTTTTTGGTAGATGATATTAAATTATTTTCCCTAGGATACTTGCTTCGAATTGTTTCTGCTACGCGATGAAATGCGTGTATGGGGAATGTTATGTGAAGAAGAGTCGGGAAGCATACGTTTAACATCCTACCAGCTTTCAGCATTGTTGCGGCTCCGTCAGAAACTAACATGGTGATTTGGGCTCCTACGATACAATATAATATATTTTTTATTATCTTTACAACGGTTTCAGCATCAGTTCTTTCAATCCTTTTGCTGGCTAACAACAAGGAAGCTGCTGGACCATTACGTTTTAAAGGACGCGCCATAATATGAATCACGCTGTGTTTCTGAGCATCGGTAGTTTCGTCCACAGTGAGCCTGATTTTTTGATTTCTCAACTCGTCTTTTAACACAGTCTTTTACTATACTTTGCACATGTTGTAAATTGTACTGCAACTGTCTTTTTGTTGGTAGCTTCCATGATGGAACATATTTATCCCAACAAAGACGAAAGTTTTCATTATCGACTAGGTGTTGTGGGATGCTGCACGTGCTCAACAAGAAAATAAAGTCATACAAACATTGCCAGTACGGAATATTGTTTCTTAAATTCAATACATGACGTTTACTTTTAATATGACTTCTACATTTAAATGTCGTGCGACCTAGCAACACTATATCGCAAAATTTGCAACGAATGTGCGAACCTGTAAATTCCAAACCAGGGAAACGCCAAATATACTTCTTCACATGCGATGCAAGAGGTACACCAGGCTTACGTCCCATGTTTTCGAAAACACACAATGAGAATCCGATAAATAACCGAACTACCCAACTCCTCAATGTCTACCGCATTACTGAACTCTGCATCCACACACGTACATACACCGTCCCGTACAGGCGTCCCTGCGGGTGCAACCGTTTGTCACGCTTTATTCATAACATTTAGTGTAATATACCTCTCTTTGTTTTACCATTCAAATCGTGTCCAGTTCAAAGTTGCAATTAAAATATATCTAAAATTTTAAGCGCAAGGAAGTGCCATCTTTAATGCATCGCATTTGTTTTATATACGTCCAATATATTCCTGTAATGTCTTCCTGTATACACACTAGTATTACAAAATTTATCAGTTGCAATGCGTAATATTCATATGTATGTATAACATACATTTATCGAGATTCAGTTTTGCATTTGTAACATGCACTTATCTGCATACAATTAATATCGTAGGAACTGTATAATTATTTTGACATTATCTCAATTAAATCGTAATTATTCAATAGTAAATATGTTTTCTAGATAATTATTAATCACTGCAGGGCATGTTTTGATGCGGAGAATAGATTGCAGTAAAAACTATTGACAGATTCCTTTATATTAGTTGTGTATATTACAGCTAATAATCAAGCGAACGTAAAACGAAAGCAGCTGGAGGCGAATTTTGCATATAATATTAAAAAAGTACATAATTATTCTGCGCCGGCTAAAGCTAAACCATAAGACAAAGCGCTTCAATGGTAGTGCTCTTAGATAAGTTTATTCCCATTCACAATACGCATTTAATTAAGGCATTGAATATGCTGTTCGTGTATAAAGTTAGTAGATACGTCAATTGGGACCATAGTGAATAATCTAAAACTTGCTGCAAGATATTAATGTTGAAATATGGTACAGTTCCTCCTAGAAATAGAGTTCAAAACTGCAAATATTCGTCGGTAATATTAGACATAATTTTATTATTTTTTTAATTGTATGACAGAAGCGTTCATTTAATTAGTTTAATTCACGTATAATAAACTCACACATTTCATGGGTGTATTCTCCATTTCATCGAAAAGAGACAAGTCAGCACTGTTGGTAGATTGCCTTAAAGAACGGTAATTTTGAAGGTACCCCAAGTGTCTTCTGGATTTTCATCATATTTGGAATGTTTGTAGACTTTACGCAACTACATATATATGTATATTTAAAACAACTCTTGGTTGCTGACTACTAAGGTTCGCAAATCACGGTTCCTGACCATAGGCGTCCGACTGCGAAATGCGTAACTTTAAGTAAGAATTTATAAATTATATTTTAGAATTAACAAAAATACCTAGTAAATATTAACATTTGGAATATGTGCGACTAAGCATCCGAATCACGGCAGACGTTTCCATTGTCGTTTTTTGGAGCCTTGTTCGCAGCGATGAAAAAATATTTTTATATACGAAAACGACTGTTCGATATGTAATGACATAATATTTGCATAATTGTTGTGGTCTTTGAAGCAAGTAAACGTATCTGTAGGAACACTGTTACTATAAATCTGTCTTAATCTAGTCAAATCTGTACTTTTTTGTAGTACACTATTAAATTTTACTGTAACACAGACACTTTTCTCGTCACTTAAGGTTTTTAGCCCTCTTTGTACGTTATCTACTATTTGCAAGGCTTCAACTGATGGTAGTGAAGACCTTTGTAATGCTGTGATGGCGTTCGTTATCACTTGGTAGTTATTGAAAATAGAGCACTGTACGGGCCTATTTTTCAGGGCCCGGCCCGCCCGTGGCCCGTTACAGTATGGCGTGGGCCCGCCCGTTGCGTTCATTGCCGCGGCACAAGACCCGCCCGTTAGAAAATTTAGGCCCGATTGGCCCGTCTAAATTATTTTAGCCTGTTTGAGTAATTATATCTGCACTGTCTATTTCTAAACATTTTTACATTTTCTTTAATCAAAAGAAAACGTAACATAAATGAGCTATTAGATCATCAGTAAGACGAAGACTGCTGGAAAGAAACCTGATTCCTAGAAACCCTGCAACTGGTCCAAAACTTAGCCCAGCCCACCGTCAAGCACGCCTGCATTTCGCACGGGATCATCTGAATTGGACATTGGAGCAGTGGGGGTCTGTTCTGTTCTTCGATGAGGCCAGGATATGTCTCTATGGCAACTACCGAAGAAAGAAAGTTTACCGGAGACCAGGAGAGCGATTTGCAGAATGCTGCATTGACGAGCGCATTGGTTACCGCGGTGATTCATGCATGATCTGTGGTGCAATTTCTATGGAAGCACGAACAAACTGTGTTTTCATCGCCAGGCCTGGCCGTGGTCGCGAGAGAGGAGGGTTAACAGGCGCTCGGTATATTGAGGAAATTCTAGCAGTGGTACCTTACATTGATTATATCGGAGACAATTTTACTTGTATGCATGATAATGCAAGACTTCACACTGCTAGAATTGTCCAAGATTACATTAGAGAAGTCGATTTTCGGGTTATGGAATGGCCGGCACGAAGTCGATCTAAACCCGATTAATCATTTATGGGATGAGCTGAAACGAAGAATCGGAGCTAGGATTCGTGCTACAACTTCGATTTCAGAGCTCATTATTGCCGTGGAAGAAGAGTGTTTTAACATTCCACAAGAAACAATATCTAGCTTGATTCGCTCTATGCCTAATCGTATGCGAGATGTTATTAGAGCAAGAGGGGGTCATACCCGTTATTAATAAGTTTATGTTGTTATTGCAAACATCTTAGTTGATTCTCAAGAAATCATGTTACTTGTAGCAATAAAATGATAATTTGTTTCATTCATTAAATTTCATAATTTTTATTTTAGCATTAAAGAAATTTCAATAAACTTATACACATGTCAAAGCACATGAAATCTTCTTCCAAACTATATAAGTTTTGTTTTGATTATATATATTAACTTGATAGTCTTGAAATTTCAATTGAGTTGCTTTGCAGCAGCTTCTTTTATGTCAAGTTGTAAGATTAGGGACTGGGATGGCTGGAAATGTTGAAAATAATAAAACGCAACTTTCAGTCACGATCCCCATCTGGTCAAGACTGGTTGTGGGAGTTCTGGGATATTAGGACACTGTTCATGTGAATTGCCGAATTTGTTTGGGAGATTTGACAAATACTGGTTTAGTATGTGCTATTAGTTCATTTACATCTGGATTGTAGTGGCGAATAGTTTCGGCTATAAGATGCAACGCTTGCAGTATACACGTTACATGTAAAAAATTAGGGAAAGTAGGTTTAAACAAGCGGCCAGCGGGAAGCATATTTGATCTGCTATCAGTTACAAACATTAACACTTGGGTTGCCAAGGTTTCGAACTTTTGTAAGGTGGTTTATGATATGTTTTAATGGTTTCGCCGGTACACGGCTGAAGTCTTGTATTGGTTATTAAATATGAAGGTGCCGATCCCTTCGGTTTTAATATTTCAACTATAATATGAAGCGGCGGCTTCTCCATTAAGTCAATTGAACAATGACCTCCAAAAAATAGTTCCGAACAACTGACTGAAAATGTCAAAATACAAATTCTCTTTACTTATAAAATTTTGTCAGTTGTTTGGAAATATTTTTGAGGGGCATTGACCAATTGACTTAATGAAGAAGCCGTGGCTAATAATTATGTGCCAATGCGTTTTTGTTTGAATCCGTTGATTCATCTACGGTCAGCCTTCTTAGCGCGCTTCACACCAAATTATATCCTCTATTCTTTCACGCACACATGGTGTTATGTATTTTAAAAGCCTTCAAGTATATTTGACAACTTTCGCTATAATTAAAGTTGTAAACGACTACATATATTAAAATGTCATGCAAAATTTATTTCAAAATATCACAGCCTGCTAGATAGAGTGGAAAGAGAACAGTCCTCGTATGCAAAACAAAATGATTAATTATTTCATAAATGTGTGTGGTTGGTATTATTTAGCGATATTTAGAGAATAAATACTCGTCTATTAAAGAAGGAATGAATCAGATAATTGTCAAAGCCTGCGAATTGGCTTTTTCTGTCGTAACGAACGAGCCCGGCTCGGCCAGATTATTCTAGGGATAAACTACAGACTCGGCGTAAATTCAAAAGAGTCCGATTCGAATCGACATTAGAAATCACTAAACTTTTGGAGTTGGATGTTCATAGAGTGAGCGAGCTAAAATGCTCGAGTCGTTTCATCACTAACACCCATGCTATCTCTGTTGTGTGGAACCAACTAAAAATATTTTTTTATTTGATTCGAAAGGACCAATTTTCGTTCAGAATAACCAGCTAGCACTGAATGCAGCTAAGTAACTGTATTTTCTATACTTACTCATCAAACCAATAATTTTAACAAACCCACTTTCAATTTTTTTGCATACATGTTTAAGAATTTAGGAAATGGGATTTTTTGCATGCTTAATGTAAATAAGCGGTTCTACCCTATCGCAAGTCTAAATTTTTTTATCTAATAACTAACAAAAAATGTGGGTGACCATGAGTGCACTGAGTTTTGCCATTGAAATATAAGAACTGAAACAAAAACTTCCATTGGAACATGGAATGAAATTAGTGCGGGACCACTTTTACAATTAGAAAACGCGGGTAGGTTTTACCCTTTAGGTATACTAAATACTAGACAACCCTGTTAGACAAAAGGAAAAGATGCAGAAAACTACGAATCAACTCATTTCATTTTGTTTGGTTCCTCGGGAATAAGAAGACACTCTTGGTTTCGGTTACTCTATATTTGCTGTACTTGATGATTAAGATGAAAATAACTACTGTATGAGGTGCACAACTGAATGTATGAATGGAATATGTGTCGTATTCAATGTGAGGTCCTTATATGTCTCAGAGCCTCTTTATCACAGTGTCAAAGTACATTTGTTCGTTTACAAGAATCAGTTATCTCCTCAATATAACAAAGAAATTTGTAGTACAATATTTGGATTTTTATAAGTAAAGCTGGCCACGAGCGGTACCGCGCAGTAGCGTAGAGTCGACCAGGCCTCGCGTTCCACTAGAGTTATTCTGCTAATAGAGATGTTTGCTGCCGCAAATAATTTCGCTCATCTTTTAAATAAAAGTTAAATAACACGTGCTCAAACACTTACCATTTTAAGAGTCCTCCGTGAAATCACAAAGTGAATAATGTCTGTTAAATATCTGCAACATTAGATATGTTTCAACTGTTGTTTCGGCAAAACTAGTACGGCATGAGGAAAAAATGCGTTTATATGCAGAGAACGAACGTTCTACATCTAGTGACGTAATATTTGCGTAAGTAAAATAATCTTTCAAATAACTTAACGATTCTGTTGACGCACCTTCACAAATGTGTCTTAATGTGCCAAAATCAGAATTTTTCTCAAAAACACTTTCAAATTTTTCTAGAACAGAAACATTTTTTGGGTCTTCAATCGCGCATAGCTGTGCGTGAACATGTTGCACTATTTGTAGAGATTCTTCTAACGGCACCGCAGGATTTTGTAATTTTTCTATCGCATCTGCTAGCCCGAAGTAATTGTCGTGAATGATTTTTAAATCCATTTTAACCTGACTATCTTGAAATTTCGACTGGCTTTTCTGGATAGCGGCAGCTTCCTTTGTATCGAATTGTAAAACCACGTTCTTAATATTGTCAAAATATTTATGATAATAAAACGCGGCCTGCAACCATGTTCCCCAACGAGTTAGAATAGGTTCTGGTGGCTCTGGTATAAGGGGGCACAGTCTGTGAAATTCGCGAATACGTTTCGGTGATTTGACAAATACTGCTTTGGTATGCGCTATTAAAGCGTCTACCTCAGGATAACATTTTCTGATACTATCCGCCACAAGGTTGAGAGCATGAATTTTACACGTAACGTGTAACAAATTAGCAGAATGCTTTTTAAGAGACCGGCCTACAGAAAGCACGTTTGCAGCACCATCACTCACTAACACCAAGAGTTGGTTTGTTGAAAGTTCAAACTTGTCCAATGTATTTAACACTAACTTTGAAATTACTTCGGCAGTACACTGTTGTATTCGTTTGGCGACTAATAGAATTGAAGGTGCCGATTGATGAGGTTCCAATTTGCGTGCCATTACATTAAGAACAGAATGTTTCTTCCGATCTGTTGTTTCGTCGACACATAACCACAATTTTTGATCTTTCAACTCCGATTTTATTTTTTGTTCAATATGTTCGCGCGCAGATGGCACAATTCTTCGTAACGATGTTCGACTTGGTAATTTGCACTCCGAATAGTTATTCCAAAAGCAGATAAATGGTTCCTTGTTTAATAAATTAAACGGTATATTACATGCAATAAACGTAACGCATAAATTAAATATAAATTTTTCATTGTCTCGTGCGCAATTTCTTTTTGAGACATGCTTTTCACTATTTACGTGTCGTAGACAATGTTGTCTGGACCAACACACTAACGGGATTTTACAGATTACACATTTAATTTTAGCACCTTCATATATTAAGTCTGGAATTTCTGCAATAAATTTTCGAAGTTTGTCCGACCGCGGTCGTTTTGCTGACGAAATCATAATTTTTCTAGGACAGATAAACAATTGCGCAAATGACCGGCAGCGAAAATGTCCGTACTGCTCCGCAGACGAAGTGATACTACCGTTCCTCTCGGTCCGAACTGATTCTACGCCGATGCGCGGTACAGCTCGTGGCCAGCGTTATTTATAAGAACTAAATGAATCTATGGCTATTATTTACATCAATATGTGTATAGTTTATTTCAAATTATAAGAATATAACTGTAGACTTACAAGACCTTTAATACTTTTATCGCGCCTTCTGTGACGATAATAACCTGGCAATGCATATTGAATCTAGGGGCCGTATTGACTATAAATTAGGGCCCTATAAGATAATTATATGTTTATGTATATATATTTTACAAACAGTATAAATTTACATAGTAAGCAATTCGATGTTACAAGTAATTAAAGAATTTACATATTAAATGAGATTTAAATGTACAAACAGGTAGTTACGCATATCGCAAATCATAATTCCATTTCTATTCAATTCACTTAAATTTTGTCATTACGGTACTCAGCAGTTTGTTTGCGTATCCAGGTAGTTATTACCGCAGGTGGTGCAATAACAGCATTTAAGCCGTTCAAAGTTATATTCTTATAATTTGAAATAAACTATACAATGATAGTATTCCTAAATGTTTGATGTACATTAGTAATTAACTAACAGATTTATCTAAATTGATTAAATATGTGCGAGGTATACAACACTCCTTCCTCCTTAAGAGTGTGGCGGTACTTCTTTTATTCTTTAGTTCATATCTACTGATGGTCCTTGACTTAGAGAATGTCTTTTTACTGGAGGTACAACCACAGGTGTGGTCAATTCTATTCCTTCTTCATGTCGTAATCGTTCTTCGTTTTCGATTATTCGGTTAAGTTGTGCTCTTGTCACTGGAACACCACTAATGTTTGTATTGAAGATTTTGGCACAACAGCCCGGGGATGATTGGTGACACCTTTTACAGAAAAGTATGTTTTCCAACACTTTTAAAACATTACACCATTTTAAAACTTTGTAAATGGGTATAATTCCAAGAACGGTTCCAAGAATGGAAAAGAATACGGAGTACCAATTTGAAGTAGAATTAGGAACGTTTTTATTTAGTTGTCGTTCCAATATTTCATCTAATTGTGCTAATTTGGTTGGAGATAATCGAAGCACGTTGAGATTTATATTAGTGAATTTTACCGGTGGAACATTTATTGGCAAAACTGTTAAATTTTCTGGGTTTATCATGCAGCAATCGTCTTGAATTATGTTTAAATTGGTTATGGGGTTGTAATAATCAATAGAAATTTGATCACTAGTCATCAAGTACAGCAAATATAGAGTAACCGAAACCAAGAGTGTCTTCTTATTCCCGAGAAATCTAACAATTTGTATTCTTTTGCTGTATATTTTATTTTGATTATTTTTATTAACGTTTTGTTACTAAATAGGTAATTGTTCCGTAATTGGCTTAGCATTTAAGCAGAAGTATTTATTACGTTTTTATTGCGCCTGTTTGGGTTTCCTCGTAGAGATAAAAGCTTTTATTTTAAGGCAACTATAAATTCATTAACATCTAAAGTTCCAGCCATTAATTTTATCTATGGTGCGAAGTTGAAATAGCAAATTTCAAGACGAAACTGTTACTTACTTCTCAGAGACTATTACACTAAAAGCGCAGAAGAAACTTACTTCTCGGCGCATTATTAATGTTTATTATGAAACTTTTTGTCCCACTTATGTAACGCGGCCCTTTTTAAATGGCCGTGATTTATGGTGAAAGTGTGACGTAATTTAAGGTCTAGAAGATTAGGAGAGCAGTCACAGAAAAAAACGAAGAAGGACTTGCCGGCCTTAACAATTACAATAAGTATACATACGCATGATTCAGGCAAGAGTCTTTTCGGGACGGGTAAAACATTAAAAAGGGACACATTTTCTCACAAAGTTAAGCACATGCATATGTATGAATTCATTGCATGTGCTTCTAAATTTATTTCGGGGATAATATTTACAGTAGATGAATTATATCCACGCACACAACTTGCGATGACTTGATGTTGTGACAAGTATAAACGAAATTGATTTCACTGTGCGAGATGTATGCGTTTACCGTTTAATCTGAAATCATTTGCTTTGAAGTATAAAACCTTGCGGTTATTTCCAGACGTAATAAACTTTTAGGTTTTATTGATACAATTAACATGTGATTTTAAGGTTGATAGGTGCAAACAAATTGAGTTGGATATGACGACTACACGCCAAATTGCAGCATGTAGTTTTGTTTTATTATTATTGTCTTCATTTTCTCTTAAATGGCGGTATGATTTCTCAAAATTAATTTTGTTGTGTATGCCTACTAAATATAGTTTTTGTAAAAAACAAAATTTAATTATTTAACAATTTAGCAATTTATTTACAAAAATCTATATCCACGGCTCATCTAGTAATGAAGTAATGACCAGCAAAATTTTAAGGATCATAAGAAACTATAAAACCTTCAAAATTACACATGCAAAAGATGCTAATATAGCTCATGGTGTTGGTGGAATCACACCTGGCGAAAACAATGTGAGAAGAGGAAAACGTTAGCCGATGAACATGTTTCTGCCTACTAGGGGTCATCAGCGTCGCTCCGAGCACAAAATCCCTCCTCCCCGTTGTTATTTGACTCTCGGGTTTATGCCACAAATCTCCACAAACAGTACTTGCGTTAAGCAGCCCATGAGCTGCTCGAGAGGTGGTTTGGCATCTGCACTCCGGATTCTGTCGCTTCCTTCTAGACGGTATGACTATATCTCTTGGCATTAAATGGCGCCAATAGATATATTTTAGTGCTGTTTATGGAGATTAGTGGCATAAATCCGAGAGGCAAATAACAACGGTGAGATGAGATTTTTTGCTCGGAGCAACGCTGATGATGCCGGATAGGTAGAAACATGTCCGTCGGCTAGCGCTTTTCTCTTCTCACATTGTTTTTGCCAGGGGTGATTCCAACAATACCATGAGCTATATTAGCACTATTTTTGGTTATAAAAGCTTTTCTTGGTATCTTTTTCTCCAGAAATACTGCAGAACTTAATGGTATTTAAAATGTTATCGAAAATTCATCGGTATTAATAAAGTAAGGGCTACTCACTAACTAACTTGTATATGAAGTAAGGGATACTATGCAAGTATATATAAGTATTATGCATTTGACATGGGTTTAGTGAAGTTAATAAAAATTTTTGCGTAAATTGTTGTAATAATTACTTATGCAAATCTGTTAGTAAACGTGAATGTATGTACTTAGGCCATTTTAAATATTAAGCAAATATTTATTATTCCTCATTATCTTTTACTTTTGAGAATATTGTTGGAAAGAAGTTGAAGATTTGAAACCTATTATTATTATTATTTTAGTCGGACCGTGGCATAGATGCCTTTAATCACTGCGACCTTAATAGATCTACTGTAACAAAATGCCCTTATCTGTGTTAGAACAATTGGAGGCTTTTAATAAACCCTAGTACTACGATCTGCTTCCTTCAGTTCAGTAAGTGCAAGAAATGACTTACTGAAATGTTGGTGTCGTACGCGACTAATGGCAACACATTCACATAGGATGTGTTCTGCCGTCTCCAGATCTTCTTGGCATAGACGGCAGATTTGATCTTCAGCTTTTCCTAGTTTAAATAAGTGATATTTTAGGACTATATGGCTTGTCAGAAATCCTGCCAGTAATCCCCTTTGCTGAACGATAGCGCTGATTGTCCCCTCATATTTTAATTGCCTGTTTTATGTGGCTCTTTTGGAGACCACAGAAGGGATTAGGACCAATGAAAGGCATGTTCGCTGCTTCTTTGGCCAGCTTATCTGCCTTTTCGTTTCCTTCGATCCCTTGGTGGCTTGGGACCCACCACAAAGTAACGTGGTTATTTCGTCCTAATTGCCGTAGATTTTGTACACATTCGTGTATCAGAGCAGATTGTATGTGTAGGCCTTGCTAACCTTTAGAACTGCCTGACTGTCGCTGAATATATTAATAGTTGCGCCTCGTATCCCTTTCTCGAGGTTCTTTATAGCGCACATATTTGAAGCAGAAATCTCTGCTTGAAATATGTTGGTGTGCTGTAGGCATTTTTAGGTGGTAGTTAGAACCACTAATGCCTATACCGGTTTCGACACCTTCTATTCTCGAGCCGTCCGTGTACCGTTCCAGAGTACCTCTTTTGCGTTGAGGCTCACCGGATGCCCACTCAGTACGGCTTTCAATGATCATCATCATAAGTAAAACGTGACAAACGGTTGCACAAGGAATCGGGTGGACGTTCGGTTATTATCGGTTGATCGGTGTGCTTGTACTTATTGTTCGCGTGTACTATCGATGTAATAATACACGCACACCGATCAACCGATAATAACCGAACGTCCATTCGATTCCTTGAATGTTCATAGTAAATACAGCGGGTGCAACCGTTTGTCACGCTTTACTTATAAGGCTAATCAAAATTGTATCGCATAGGGATCGTGTCCTTTGCAATATACAAAAGATAGTTTATGTTGGGATCTTCAAGGATTTTGAGATACCCTCTAAGATCCCCAGGCTGTAATCCCTTCGTTCTAGTAAGAGTGAGGGCACTCGATATAGCCTGCTTCTGAATATTTGAAACCTAACTTTAAAATGTTATTGTAGGCTTTCGTGACCGTTGGTATTTTTAAAGCCCAAGAAATATTCAAAGGTAAGACAATTTATTCGGTCTGAAATTTCATGTTACGTAGGTGGATTTAGAAAATTAATAATAAATTATTTAGAAACAAAAATTTGGCAGTATCTTCATTAGCTATTGAATAAAAATACAAAGTATGAAGCAATGCTATGAGTGCTCTGAAACAGTTATAGTTTTTTACATATTTCCATTTTTGTTTTTGCTCAAAGTTTAATGCTGTCTCATTTTAAGCAAATAATATATTTGCTTTCTTTAGAAAAAAAAATCTGTCTTCTTTTTGTTATATTCCAAAATCTGTAAAAAGATTAACTTAAAATTGTGTAATTGTTCTGTAACAATACTTACAAAAATATTTGTTAAAATAGTAATAAAAACTTTAATGTTATTACATTGCAAATTTAATTTATAAAGATTCTGAAACGCACATCGTGTTGCTTAAATATGTAGCGAAGGCTATGTGAGAATTTCCACTTCCAGCATGCACCTCATGCACTAAATACTGTTTTTCTTGAGTGCAAACATTTTTTTTGTAGGTTCTTTTTCGCTAAGATACATTGCATTGCATTATGTTTTTTTATCTCTACATCAATAGAATGAATGTTTCCAGTAGCATTAAATCTTAGCTTCAATTTGACAAATGTTTTCGGTTGTGAATATCGTCAGGCAGTATAACGCAGCTTGTACATCCTGCTAGCCAAAATACACGATTTCTTTCTCGTTTTCCTTATATTATACTTACTACCTAACTCTTATACTTAGGCTCCAAATTTTGAATCAACAGTCTACGATCGTCAATGTCAGTATGTTTTGTTTACTGTTGTCGTTGTAACCAAACTACATTAACACCAGAAAGCATTTGTGTAGAATTTCCAAGTACAAGGCTCGTCTTTGAATACAAGTGGCTACTTGGGCCAAAAATTTTGAATCAATAGTTTAGTTTAGAAATGTCAGTGTTAGTATCTTCTTTTACGAGTGCCATGGTAACTAAACAATACTAACACCAGAAACCACTTGGATGCCATTCCCAAATGTTTTACTTTCAATGTTGGACATGTATCATTATACAAAAACGTCTAGATATAAATTTTCTATACGGTGGACATATGGCGCTATTTAAGAAAATGACGTTTCTGGTGTTTGCTTTTGGTAAGGTTTCGTGATTAATACTGAACATCCTGTGTATCTCGAAGGCGTTCTAACACCATGTTTAGATAGATGCAAGTATGCAATTTAGGGGATTAAGGACAAGATTATAAATGTCTCGAAATCTGTCAGAAGTAAATATATGAAACCCATATTATGTTAGTTTATTTCTGGAACAGGAAACGAAAAACGTAGTACTACACAGACGTTCAATTTAAAATAACACAGCAGGTGCCTAGTTCGCTACTTATCGATCATCCTGTATATAGTAGACCTCATCTCATCAGAAAATGTTAGCTTCCTACTATTTACACAAGACTAGAGTAAAGTGAATTTCACGTCAAAGGGCTAAAATTTCCTCTCGAAATTTAAAATAAATGTTATAATTACGATTGTCCGCATAAAAAGAGACTAAAAAATTCATTGATTGTTATATTTTAATGAAAACTACTATCTGCGCCATTCTAATAATATATTTGCAACTATACTTCTGTTGTTAACACTAGCTCCCATCCCACGCAATTCACCTTTCTAAGAAAAAATTGGTCAGTATATTTTGCTATCTCATTGTTAGTTACACGTATGTATATAGACATTTCTTATGTAATATATACGTTTTCTATATTAGGCATATGTAAATCTACCAAGCAATTTTCGTTCTTTTACATGTTAATTAACTACTAGTATAATCTTTTCTTTATGTTGATGGTAATAAGAAAATTATAGCTCTAAGAGTTGAGTTCTTTAAGCAAATACGACCCTATTTGCATAATTACATAATTATTTCCACACAGCAAGATTATTTTTCATTTATAGGTACATTCTCATACTCATACTCGATTAGCAAGACTCTGCTTATCTCTTTTACTACCATATCTGTGGGGTTCTAATGACGTTATTTGTTCGTATCTCAATTGGAAAACTATCCCGTTAGATTAAAGGAAATGAACTAAGAAGATATGTGTAGGAACACATAACACACATCGATGCTGATTTTCTTTCGACTCAGGATAATATGCTTATATACAGTGTGTTCCGTTAAGAAAAAAATCCTTTTTCAATTATCACCTCATGCTTACTGGAGCTAGGCCAGAGCCTCTAAGCTTCCTTGTCACACTTTGACCGATTCTTTCTCTCTGTTTGAGGGTTGAGAATTAATATCCACGCGCAGAAGAGGAAGTAACCGAGGAGACTTGTCATTTAGTTGAAATCTTGTCAGACAAGCGGGCAACCTTACAACGGGGTCGAGGACGGTCAGTGGGCTCCATTGCTACCTGGGCCACCAAGGGGTTCCATGGGCTTTTTTCTCTCTCAAGGGTGCTCTTTGCCAACTCTTTAAGATGTAGTTTTATGCTAGGGATCCCCAGGTCTTGTTGCAGCCGACCGTTTTTGACAAACCAGGGAACCTGGGCAATTAGTCTGAGGGTCTTGTTTTACAATACCTCTAGCTTATCAATGTGTGTTGCAGCAGCGGTTATCCGAGTAAGAGCACCACAGGTTAGAACTGGCCGAAGGCAGGATTTATAGAGGAGCATCTTTGTTCCAGGTTAATTCTTTGTATTTCTTCGTCGAGACGACGGCCCGGTATTCGAATTCTTTGGCCAGAATTCCGATGTTAATGGGACGCCACTGACTGTCTTGTTTAGCTTAGCCGCCTCGCTGATGATCGATACTCCCGTTGAAAACCAGTCAGTGTTTTCGAGGGAAAGGAAGAAAGGAGTATACAAAAGAAAATTCAAAACGTAGCAAATATTTGAACAAACTGTATATTGAATGAAAGAGCACTATTAAAAAAAAAGATAGACAAAATGTTACAAAAAAAAGACTAGTTTCTCAGGGTCAACACATTTACTATAAATATTAACAGTTAAAGAAATGAATAAAAGCGTCAAAGGAAATATTTGAAGATTAATTCTAATCTAGACAACAAAGTTAATAATTAGATTTACAAGTTTCTAGAACGGGCAGTAGTAATGGCGTTAAGCGCAGTTCTTAAATCTTAAGTACGAATCATAATTAACCAAAAGAATGACTATTAAATGCACCGAACAGCTCAATTAAAATGAAATGTTAATTGTGATTCGCCACGGTACATAATATATCTTAAATTAACTTACATAAGACTGGGTTCGGAGAGACACGCAGAGGGATGTTTGTCCGCAAGATACGGCGGTACTGGTGGTCTAGCGGCGGTGAAGTTGAAAAGGCGGGCGCTGGGCTCGCAGATCGAGGAAATGGCGGTCTAGCGGCGGTGAAGTTGAAAAGGCGGGCGCCGGACTCGCAGATCGAGGAAATGGTGGTCTAGCGGCGGTGAAGTTGAAAAGGCGGGCGCCGGGCTCGCAGATCGAGGAAATGGTGGTCTAGCGGCGGTGAAGTTGAAAAGGCGGGCGCCGGGCTCGCAGATCGAGGAAACGGTGGTGGACAACCAGCGAGCAGACACAATCCAAGTGGAGAAACCAAGGCTTAAGATCCGCAACTTGTGCGATGCCCCGTACGACTCAATACGACAAATGTAAACGCAAAACAAAAGTCGTTGGGAAAACGGGACCTCGGGCACCATATATCTCCAGTAAGGTTATGTACAACGACAAATGGTGGTACCTCAGAGGAAACCAGGTTTCTAACACATTTGACCACTTATGGCCACACTAACTGCTGCTGCCAACCAATGTGTAACTTCGATCTCGTGACTATTTCTTAATACTCTCCCGCCTCGCGTCAGAACGCATCTATTTATGCATTTTACGGGAACCCAATCGGATCACGACACGTAATGCGACCAATGCGGAAGCAAAGATATGATGACGTATGCGAGATTGGTGTATAGGACGTATTTGTGCTTGTATCGAACTGGATAATTGCTAATTACAACAATTAGCTACGGATGTAATCTAATTTAACTAATACCAAAATGTAAAGCGGAAGTAATACTATTTGTGGACAAAGTTTCATTTATGTTCTTTGATAAACAAAGAAGCTACAGGGCTTAAAGAATTGAAAGAAACGGGAATGATTGGTTCCTAAACAGTTAATTACTAAATATCTCATTAGATTACAAATGCAACTCAAATTTGTTGTTATCATAGGCAAGTAGAGTTCAAAATAAAGATTATTGGCAGTGTAGAATTTTGAAAGGATTAATATTAATGGTTTTATTAAATAATAGAGATCAAAACATAGGACAAATTATGGGAATGAGTTTAGCTAAAACATGTACACACAAATACTACGCCTTGTAGACGCGGTGATGCCATCCTTTGCAGGTGTTCAGTTTCGTTATATTTTGGAATAGAGGAATTCGCGCGAAATGAAATGTTCGAAGTATTTATATATATACAGCGTGTCCCAGGATTGATGTTACAATTTGACCTTTTTGAATTAAACCCTGCTTAGTTTGAAACTTATTTTTAGTTTACTTTCGATTTTTTGAAATCAAGTATGCCTTAGCAGTTGAGCAAAACCTATTTTCGTTTCAGGTAAAGTTCCTTTTTCGTCCACAGTATGCTAAAATGTTACTAAGTTGTTCAGAATGAAAAGTTATGGCGTTATACAAATTTTCTGGATGATAGACCTACTTTGATAAAATCCATTATTTGTCAACTTCGTTTCAGATAAAGTACCTTTTCCGTTCACAATACGCCAAAGTTTTACTAAGAAAAGTTGTTCAGGAAGATCTGCCAACTTTGATTAAACCGTAATTTTTTAGATTAAACAAAATAAATTGCATTTACTCCCAAATTAAATTTGCAACACTTCAATTATGTATTCATCATAGCTGCTACCAGTTTCTGCGCACCATTCTATGCGATATCTGAATTCTCTGAAACTGTTCCGAATTTCCTCGATTTGTATTTCGTGTGCGGCGCTTTACTTTTCTTTCAGTATTTCTCTACTGTTGGGTATGAGTTGAGAGTAAACCAGGTCTTTGAGGCCAACCCACACAAAAATGTAATCTAAAAAATGACGGTTTAATCAAAGCACATATTTGACTTTTTTTGAAATTTGTATAGAGCCATAACTTGTCATTCTGAACAACTTTTCTTAGTAAAACTTTGGCGTATTGCGAACGAGAAAGCCACTTTACCTGAAACTAAATTAACAAATAATGGATTTTATTAAAGTAGGCCGATCATTCAGAATGTATAACGGCATAACTTTTCATTGTGAACAACTTTTCTTAGTAACATTTTAGCATATTGCGAACGAAATAGGTACTTTACCCGAAACGAAAATAGTTTTTACTCAACTGTCAAGGCCTATTTGTTTTTAAAAAATCGAAAGTAAACTAAAGATAAGACTCAAACCAAGCAGGGCTTAGTTCCAAAATGCCAAATTAAGATTCAAAGATTTTTAGTTCCGCACACCTCTTGTAACATCAATCCTGGGACACGCTGCATATATATATATATATATATGGATTTAAGAAATTTGTAAATTAGGATGTAACAATTTTTCGTAAAACAACCAAATATATCAGAATTCCCTTTTTTTAATTTTATCGACATTTATTACAAAACGCGTTTCATAAGTACACATTTTTATTAACTGGTATTCACACTTTCCAGTTATGGACATGTACCATTATAATTGACCTATGCATACGTAATTATGCCTGGATTCAAAGTTCACATTTTCACGAAGTCGTCTACGAAAACAAGCACGACCTTTGCACCACAGTATAATTTAGCCAATTTTCCAATTGATAAATTTGCATAGTTTCTGCAAGGTACAGCGCGCATCTCCATATTTGGCAAAATCATAGCATCCATTAGCTATTCATTATTCATTGTCGGTAAGCTAGCGCGTAGAATTCAATAATGCTGACCTACAATGGTTTATTTGCATTATTACCGTATAACTCGAGAGTTTACCGGCTAAGGTGCCGTAAAGGTAAAGTGCCATAAAAAATCGAAGCGAGACCATAAAGGTAACTCGTTCATATAATCGCATTTAGTCGTTGTGATTTCATATTTTATTCATTTATTTTCTGATTGACGATCGTATATTTATTGCAAGCGATGAAAACATATTTTAATAGCGCACGATGAATATGCAAATTTTCGAGTGTAGCTTCGTTTACCTTGCGGTTGACTTTTTCCTCTGTCAACTCAAAAATGGCGAGAATTTTAATAGATTTAAGTAACCATATATGTAATATGACCCACATAATAAACGCGGTGAATATAAATGTTCAAGGAATAAGCTATCGATCTAAACCTATCCCAACATTATAAGCTCTGCGGTTTCTGTTTACTAATACTGACGTTAAAAGAAGGATAATTGATTTAAGAGTGAACGTATGCATGTGTTTACCAATTACGTGAATGGGTTTGCCTTACAAAATTACCAACTATGTGCACACACATGATTTATTTCATTCCTAAATGCAAACATTGCTTACAATTATTCAAAGTGTTATTTATATTTAAAGTGCGTACGGATGAGAAACGTAAACGTCTTTGTCTCGACTTATGTCTCAGCTGTCACAACTAGTTAGAGCTCGATGAACAGATAGAATTCACGCCGAGAGCAAAAAATCCGAGCCAACAAACCGGAACATTATTTTGCTGTTATTGATTAATCTGGCTGTGTTGTACCCTTCTTAGTTTTCTTGCATTACCATCATTCAATTTTTTCCTTTCAGCTAGGAATAACGTTTAGTCGGGAACTTTTGTGAAAAATTACAATTGTGAAGGTAATAAACAAAAAGAACAAAACTGCTTTTCAATGAATTTCAGTTTCTTTTAAAAGCTTGATGGCGTTTATTTATCTCTGAGGCCGTAAGCTGTTATATTACTGTAGCTGACTATAGCCTGTTTCACGTTGCTCTTATGGAGATAGCACTAAACGTTACAAGATTTCCAATGGAAAGATTATTTAAGATTAGTGTTTTAACAGTAGAAATTATTAGAAAAATTTACCGTATAGGTTATTGCTATTTATAAGAATGGTGAAACGATTTCAATATCAATTAGAAGTTTAAAGGTACGAGAACCAAATATATAAAACGAAAGTAAATCAGATTGAGCGTATTTCATTTCTAAATCAGTTTAAATGACAAACAACACAGAGTATCGGCACACTCCTCACCACACAAAATATTATTAATTAATTCGGAACAGCTGTTTCAAAGGCTCACTGGGCCCCCATTTTCAACCGAGTTACCGAATAAATCTGAACGAAAAAACTAAAAACTTTTTCTTTAATTCTACCATGCATGTCTATCCCTCCTCTCGAGGAAAAAAGAAGGGTATATATGTACAAATGTGTCTAAACATGTATCTGTGTATATCTATTTCCGAATACCTGCTTTTCTATCGCTTAACTCTAAGATGCTGGGTATATGTGAAACGTCCAAGGGTCTCATTCCGCCCTCGGGACCTTACAAAGGTTTAAGAAAAAGCCCGTTACCATCCATGATCAGACAAACAAAAGAGGTTATAAAAAATTGTCCAAAACACATTAACGCGAACCTTAAGTTTAAATTGTCAGTTCCAAACCCGACAGTTCCAAAAATGTATTGCCTACCAAAAATCCATAAACCAGGAAAGTCCGTGAGACCAATAGTTTCAGGTATAGACTCACCTACGTACAAACTGTCCAAATGGCTAGTAAACAGTTGGTTTGTTGAAAGTTCAAACTTTTCCAATGTATTTAACACTAACTTTGAAATTGCTTCGGCAGTACATTGTTGTACTCGTCTGGAAGCTAATAGAATTGAAAGTGACGATTGATGTGGTTTCATTGTACGTATCATTACATTAACCACAGAATGTTTTTTACGATCCGTTGTTTCGTCCACACATAACCACAGTTTTTTTTTATCTTTCAACTTTGATTTAAGTCTTTTTTCAACATATTCACGAGCAGATGGCGCAATTCTTTGTAACGATGCCCGACTTGGTAATTTGTTAATTACTCTTGACCAATCCTCTACCGGCCAAAATAGTTTAGATTTTGCCCATGTGAGCCTAGCTTTGTTTTGTTTTTCCGTCAACAGTGGCTTTTCCTTTGCCTATAAGAAAACATTTTTTTAAATACTCTTTTAAATTGTTACTTGTAATTCAACCTTATAAAACTCTAATCCACATTCATGAATCCACTGGCGACTCTTGACAGATTCAATTTAGTTTCGTGATTTCATTCAGCCGTAATTTGCCATAAAGTATTTCTTCGGTCTTTTTTGCATAGTTTTACTAATATTCTTTTGTCCCTATCAGAAACTAATTTTGGACGACCCGGACTTTTGCGCTTTTTATCGAGAATATTTGCAATTTTTCCATAATGCTTAATTATATTCCACACTGTAGCTTTAGGAATATTAAGTTCATCCGCCAGTTCACGTATTGTTTTATTGTGGAAATAATTCTTAAGCACTAACTTACGAATTTTTTAATTTATAGAGATACCACGCATCATTTTGTTCAATAAACGCAGCGATTCACTCAATACAATAGGAAAGCAACTGTCGATTAATCTGACCTTTCGTTCTGCGTTGTTTTCGCAGCTCACTTGCCTTATTTTGTTTCATTTTTGACAGTTACTTGATACTGTCCCAATATTTAGTTGTCACGCATTTTCGTTACTTTTACATATTATAAGGTTTGTTATTCCGTATGAATAAGTATGTTTTGTGATTAATTGACATTTAAACCATTGCTTATTCACCATTACTATAGTTAATAAAAAATAATTCGAAAAAATAAACTGTCAAATACCTGAACTACGCATGTACGTATTTTACTTTGTCCCAATATATAGTTGTTAGGGCTCGTACATATGTTTCAGTAAATATCGGTAACGTATTGGAACAAAAACAACATATTCTTAGGTAGACAAAGAAAATCTTAAAATACTGATGGGATCTATCGTCACAAGTATAATGCTCGAATATGAGTATACAATTACCAAGATGACAGTCGCATCTTTATACGAACAAATTAATCATTTTTAACAGGACGAGTAAAAAAAGTCGACCGTTCCAGTTGGAACAAATGATACTCGGGCTAGCAGAAACTTATCGCCTCGTCGAACGTCGACGATTATAGGAGAATCGAGTGCGTTTTAATTGAAAGAATGCGGAAACGAGCAGAAGTGTTAGAATACACATTAAATTCAAGTGATTATTAATCATACCATCGAGATGAATTATTGTTTGCACTAAGCTATATGACGCTTTTCAAAGGATTAATTTATGTTCGCTCTTAGTATTACTACACTCTGGCGTCAATTTATATCAAGAAAACTGCATTGTTCTTGACATACATGCACGCGAACGGTGGCGTTGTAATTAAACATCAAGCTTCATGCGTGATAATTTATAGGATAAGTTCGCAGTCTCTGATTAAAATCTTTTTATTCGTGCACCTGTAATTTCCTTTGAACTCGTTTCCTTTAAACTACGAGAAAATTGCAACTGGAATTTATGAATACAGTTATGGAGCTACCTATAGATAGTTCATGCTTGTGATTATAGTCCCCAAATAAACATATTCTTGTAGTTGTTGTAACTCTAGTGTTTATCGTCTTCGTTTTTCCCTATTTTCATAAATTTAATCTTCTCTTCTCGTCTACTTGAAATTTCATTTCTCTCCCATTTGCTAGGAACCTATCCGTATATGTTTCAACTTGGTGATCTCTCCAAATTATATGTCCTCTGCTATTTTGACCACTATTTCTCTTAATTTGTTCTAAGACTGCATTAAATAGAACCATTGATATTCCAACTTCAAATTCCTCTGATAGTTCACCTTTCACTCCAACTTTATTTGATGTTTGTGGTCATCCTAGTGAGTTTAATAAATTTTTATGACATCTGGAATTCTTTCACCAACTGCTATGGTTTTTTCTATAAGCTGAATCGTATGCCGATTTCAAGTCTGCAAAGAATAATCTTCCTGTTTATTGGCATTCAAATAAGAAAACTTGAATATAATTTTTATATTAGAATGGCTATATCAGTTTGATAGATCCTCAAAACCAGAAGATTCCAAATATTGCTTTTAGATAATGCTATTTCACGTTATAAGGATGATGATGGTGGAGTAGCGTCGCTCGTAAGCTGTCTAGGTCCTTAATTTCGGAATGGGTCATACCCCTTTTCTACTTTATTTCACTGGATAGTCTTCTTCATTTTCCTCTGTCCTTCGCGGCTTCTTCTGCATTCTTTATTCCAGCCCTGCTTATGTCGTTTGTAACTTCTTGTATCCATCTTGTTCTTGCCCTTCCTCTTCATCTCTCACCCGCAGGCTTCCAGTTCAAAATTGTTTTTATTACTTCCTCTTCCTCCCTTCTCCATACATGACTCAGCCATTTTGCTCGTTGTTGCTCCCTATATCCTAGTTTCGGACACTTCTATGTTCATTCTTCCCAGTTTTAACCGGTCCTGTTATTTTCCGTATTATTTTTATCTCGGCCACTCTCAGTTTTCCTTCTTCGATTTTTGTCATTGAAGCTACTGCAGCTGCACACATCGTTATAAGGATAATAGAATTAAAGAATATAAAGTCCTTTTTGTTAATAAATACGACAATTAGTCGCCGAATCAGGGACTTATAAAACTTCATACCAATCAAAGAAGCAAATAATAGAAGTATTTGTTTACATCCAACAGTGAAGCCAACATAAAACTGAAGCAGTTACATCTGGTCCAAAAAGAGAGGAGAGAGATTGTACGTTTTTCTAACCTTATTAAGCATTTTACGTGATGTTGAAATATTCCGCAATTCTATAACAAAAACGATAAGTTTCAGAGTGGCGGTGACATATTTGTGTACAAAATCGACGTTATGTCAGCTTCATCCAGGGATGCAGCGAATAGCGTGGAATGCTGTTTCTGATACTCCAAGTTCTTTGGCACTAACCCACAGTTCTAAAACGCAGTTTGTCCTAAATTAAAAATTCGTAATCGGCTTGTAAACTAGTCAATTTCATGACTATACTAGGCGCCATTTACTTTAGTAAGTAGTCATAAAATGAAGTTTCCATACTTATTATAGAACATTTCTCTTAAAAATTGCCTGAAAAACCCTAAATAAATAAAAAACTGGATGACGTTTCAGTGTTTATTGTGTTTTCTTTTGAAAGCAATTGCATAAGCGAATAGGCAATCATTTTACTTACGTTTCAAGAAAAGTAAAATGATATTTTAACTGAACTGTCAGTCGGAATCTCGTTACAAACAAGTATTCAATCGTGTTAAAGGGAAATCGTGCAAAGCGAGTCTCATGTAAAGCGAGCGTGCATTAGTATATCAACAGAATTAATTATTTGAACCTGTTAGAAGACAACATCGATCCAATAATTTCTGAAATTCTCGAACGGGATGAAAATATTATGGAAGATGAATTGGTTTTCCAACACGATGGGTCACCATCTCACTTTCCTGCTCCTGTCAGAGAATCGCCTAATAACAGGTTTCCCGTTCGGCGGATAGAATTGAAAAGCCCTGCGGAATGGCCACCTCGATCACCTGACCTATCACCACTTGACCTCTTTTTATGGGGGCATATTAAGAATATCGTCTACAAGACGAAACCGGAGAAAATCTACGAGCTAGGATTTTACAAACATGCTATCCAGTGACGCCAGGAATTTTACAAAATGAATGTCGTGGGTTTGAACAACATTTGTATTACTATATGGAAGTTGGAAGAAGCTTATTCCAACTTCTAAAATAAATAAATTATTGTTTTTTAGCTGAACTGTCGTATCTATTCTGTACCGTAAGTTTTTAAAAAAAGCCAATTTCTCAACGAAATTTCGTTAGATTTAAAAAGATACACGAAGGGTCTTTAAAAAATCGTTTCTAAAGTTGATTGCAAAATTGTTTTTCATCAAATAATAACTTCAAAAACTTTCTAGGAAACCCCAAAGACCAAGCAGATAACATGGATAAATCAAGAATTTATAAAATTTCATTTCATGTAAAGATTGTGATTAATTGGGCAGACAAAAAGATCAATCAGGGTTAAATACAAATAGGCTCATCTCAAATTCAGAAGGTTTTACAAATCTGATGTCCTACGTATGCTTCAAATGAATGATAATGTGGATAATATAAAATTAGTTGAGAACATAAACAGCAATTAATTTGTTACGAAGGAATGGAATTTTATAGAAACAAACAGATTTTAATGACTTCAGATTTAGGACTAAATTCTAGCCTTTATTCTTTGTTAAATCATGTATGACCATGGTCAGTCAACCGTAACTTTTAAAATTGCGTAATTCCGTTTGTTTTCGCTTACTGTGGTATTTCAATTTTACTGGTGAAGATGATAGCTTAGCTAACGAAACGTGCGTCTAGTGTTAGTGAGGTGTTGTGGCGAGGGTTTTAATGAAATGTTTCAGTGTTACGCTGAATTTTGTCTTACAATATTTCATACATAGTTTGTAAATGATTGATCTTATTTTGGGTATGTGCAGATTAAATTGATTTGATTTGTAGAATGTACATATAAACCCGAATAAATTGAATCCGTTAAAAGTATAACGCCAAACAGTTGTATACAGTCTGGTCCTAAAGTGTCCCCCCCTCATGCTAACTTTTGAACGACAGAAGCTAGCATTTTTAGAAAAACTAGATCGATATCTATTTTTTATGAGCTAACTTTTGCCGTTATCGGCATTTCAATTGGACTTCCGGTTTCACTGGAAGTGATGTAAAGTTTTTTTTTTATAGAACATCCTGTAAATTTTACGTTTTCGGAAAGGTAATCAATAGGCGAATCCAACGATATCACATATGTTATACGATATGCAGCAATAAAGGTTTTGGTCATCTGTTTTTGTTGTTACGCAAAGTTGGCTAAGAAAAAGCGCCAAATTGTTTCTTGTGACGCCAGACTGAGAGCTCGTTGCTATGCAAAGTAATCATAACAATTGCCAAACTGTCAAATCTCAATTCCAAAAGTGTAAATTATTCTTGTTATTTATTGTTATTATAACCTGCATTTGTCATAGTTTCGTTATGTGCTCGTTATTTTAACTTGTTTTGTTAATTGTTGTTTCTTCTTTACTTTATCGAACTTTATTGTATTTAATTAATTGTGGTAGGTTTGTTTAAATTTGTTAGTTTTTGACAGGCAATGTGCTCAGGTTTCACTTTTTTTTGTTTTGTTGATTTTACAATGGCCTCCGCATGGACCACGTAAGATAAACATCAATTATCTAATTTTGATATTCCATAAATTTGGCAACAATTAGCATGAAGTGGAACATAATTAACACTGCACTTGTACAGCCGGAAATATTTGAACTTTACGCTAAGTAAACATAGACAGTATAAAATTTACAGGGCGAACTGTTTTAACAGTAGATAATATGATTTAGATTATTGTACAATTTGTTGCGCAACCATGACAAATAAGGTGATAATTGTTGCCAGACTTGCATGATATTAAAACTGACCCAGCAATTTTGCATGGTTCGTGCCGAAGTCATCATAAAAGTAACAACAGAAAAAGCTTAAAAAGCAGACATATTATCTATCAAAAACTAACATATTTAAACGAACTTACCATAATTAATTAATTGCAATAAAGTTCGATAAAGTAAGGAAACAACAATTAACAAAACAAGTTCAAATGAGAGAAGATAATAACGTGAACAAAGAAAGAACGTATGATAAATACAGGATATAATAACAATAAACAACAAGAATAATTTACGTTTTTGGAATTGAGATTTGGCAATTGTTATAATTACTTTGATTAGCGACGAGCTCTTTAGATCACCTTGGCAACACAAGAAACAATTTGGCTCTCTTTCCTAGCCAACTTTGCGTAACAACAAAAACAGATTACCAAAATCTTTATTGCTGCATATCGTCATATTTCTTAAGTTAAAGTATAACATATGTGGTATCGGTGGATTCGCCTTTCGATTACCTTTTCAAAAACGTAAAAATATATATTCCATAAACGTAAAAAAAGAAAGTTGACGTCACTTCTGGTGAAACCGGGAATGCAATTGAAATGTCGATAACAGCAAAAGTTAGCTCATAAAAAATAGAAATCGATCTATTTTTTCTGAAGACGCTAGCTTCTGTCGTTCTACAGTTAGCAGGGGAGGAGGGGGTGGGGGGCACTTTAGGATCACACTGTATATCCACGTGTTTCCCGCTCGCTCGTGTAAATTCCCTTCGTATTTTAAAATGTGGAAAAGTTTGAGCACTTTCTTATTTTTCACCATTATGTGAGAAAACAATCTGTTTTCCTTTGGTGTTAGTCTCTCACAAAGTCTAAAGCAATTACAAGCCATATTAGGGGATAAATCAAATTTCCAATAAACCATTCTTCAAACAAACACGGAACTTTCAACTCTCAAACGCTTCACAACGTTTATTATTCGAGTGACATCTTTTTACGCCAATAAATGTCACTCCGTCATGAACAATAACGCATTTATTAATTTTTCTTCATAAAACTGCTACAACCTTTCAGCTACATCTCGAATGCAACGGTCTACGAGATTCGTTATGGTGTAGAGCGGCATATCGGAAGTTAATTTGTTCGACATCGTGAACCACGACCAAGCCAATGCACGCTAAAAGTCACCAGCACCATCAGTCAACGTTTTTCTAAAAATAGAGAAACTAATTTTCAAGAAAGCTGGCGCGTGTAAATAGTAGTGTGTCTTGAGTACACGGAGGTCATTTACATGTAAATGTTACCGATTGTTTAATTAAGTATACGGTGTAGTCATCGAAAATTGGTTTACTTGCCTTAAGTGTACGGTGGTAATTTGTGCAGAAGTGATTATAGAATAGAACATTACGAATCGCACATACGAGAAACGTATTTAAACGAGCTATGTTTTGAATAGAATACAACACATTGGGGTAGATTACTGAGACAGTAATAATAATGGATTTCAATAATAGTGAAATTATAAAGACACGAAAGGAGTAACCGATTCTTTTCTATCAGTATAATTAAGGCTAGGACATTTCTCGACAGTTCAGAATAACGTTCATTACAACGGCGGCGGCGCGTGCTTAGACGATATACAAATCTTTGCAATAAAATCGACTTCGCTCCTCGTCTTTTAAACTATTTCTTAGGTTGTTTTCGCTAAGGATTTTCGTTATTGCTTCTTTGATTGTTCATTTTTCAGATGTTCTTGCAACTATTTATCTATAGTTTGTCAGTTATCTCTTTTTTTTCGTATGTTCGTTTTTTGCTTTTGCTAATGCATCTTTTTGGTGAAAAGGAACAAGGGAAACAATATTTTAATAACAGGCCATACAGACTAACAGTAAGTGGTCATAAATATATATAAATATACGAGGGTAAGTCAAATATTATCTACACTTTCGCCATAACAAGCTTTGAAGGTTATCGTAGTGGCGGCCGCTTGTGATGCGTTGAATTGGCGCCTCTGTGATTATGTGTGCGGAATTTAATCACGATCGCGTCATTCGTTTGTTAGCTACAACAGCATAAGCATGTCAGCTCCGCTATTAGTTTGCACCAAAGAGGAACAACGAGCAGTGATCCGATTTTTGTGGTCAGAGGGTGTGAAAGATGCTGAAATTCACCGGAGACTTTTGTCACAATACGGGGACAGTGCTTTATCTCGTAAAAGCGTTTTTTTTGTGGATCGAAATGTTTCAAAGTGGCCGCACGAGCGTAACACAAAAAGAGGGACCTGGACAGCCGTCAACCTCAACTACCGACGACAACATTCAGCAAGCTCGAGAGATGGTTACAGCAAATAGGCGAGTTACCATAGGTGAGGTGGCATCTTCTTTAAACATCAGTCACTATTCTGCTTAAAAATGCGTCGCCTGCCGCGTTGAAGCTATCCAGTAAGCGTTGGCAGATGTCCAAACGTTTGGTTTTGTTTTCTGCGGTAAGCATTCGTGGTATCCATCGCGCACACACTTTACGAAATTTGAGTTCATCGTGGATAATTTGATAGGCAGAATCGTGACTGATGTTTAAAGAAGATGCAACGTCACCTGTGGTAGCTTGCCTATTGTGCCATGTAACCATCTCTCGAGCTTGCTGAATGTAGTCGTCGGTGGTCGAAGTTGCCAGCTCCCTCTTTTTGTGTTACGCTTGTGCGGCCACTTTGAAACATTTCGATCCCCAAAAAAACGCTTTTACGAGATAAAGCACTGTCCCCGTATTGTGACAAAAGTCTCCGGTGAATTTCAGCACCTTTCACACGCTCTGACCACAAAAATCGGATCACTGCTCGTTGTTCCTCTTTGGTGCAAACTGATAGCGGAGCTGACATGCTTATTGCTGTTGTAGCTAGCAGACAAATGACGCGATCGTGATTAAATTCCGCACACATGACCACAGAGGCGCCAACTGCCTGTTGTGTCGTCAACACATAACCAAAGAAACTGTTTTTTTTTTCAATATGCGTTTCATTTTCTTTTCCACGTCATCGCGTACAAATGCAACATGCTTACGTGCCGTTTTCTCCGTTGGGAACCGCAACTCGGGATTGTATTTGTCCCAAAAGTCCTTAGACGGTTGTTTATCGAGTAAGCCTAGTGGCAAATTACAGTTTATCAACATAAGAATTACATAAAAAAAATGCACTTCTCGGTGGCACGCCCAATTTTCGTTTTCTATGCTGTGCGGAATTTACGTGTCTTGTACAGTTCCACTTCTTATTTGACATCAAATGTACTTTGCACACTTTACAAACTATCTTACTCCCGTCGTAAAACAAATCGGGAAAGTCAGAAATAAACTTATTTACTATGTCTTGAAAGGGTCGTCTTTTAGTCTTCGACATGTTCACTAAAAACTATAATTGATAACTACGTCTGTATCAATAAAATCAAAACGCACTACACTAAATAATAACTACATCTATATCAATAAAATCAACACGCCCTATCCGTTATCCAATGCTAAACTGAACTGAGTGATGATTTGTTGTGTCGTATCATAATCGACCAGCCCTCCCTGCCCACCTAAACACAGTCACACCGCCGCTGCGATTGTTCTCCAGTTACCGGGCTCTATTAATAACTGAAGTTAAACAAACCGGGAAAGGTTATATATTCTTGCTGTGCTTCGAAACTGTTTACTCGAGTTTCTTCTCGATTAACAAGAAATAACCACAGTTTTATGCGGTTTACTATTTACTTTTACAATTAAATCTTAATTAGGGTGTAAGGTATATAGCCGATTTCATCCACTACACGCACATATTTAGATATTTTAATCAGAATGCTACTCTTACTAATAATTAAGCGTTATTTTCCCCCTAACCACATCACTGACTACAAAGTCATAATCATCTTTAATTTAAGTGATAATATCTGCAACATATGTATACAGACATAAATAACTAAAACCTCTTAACAAAGATTCAATCCAATCCAGTTGCAAAACAGAAATTAATGTCATATGTAAGCCAAGATCACAAAGACCGAAACACTCGTTTATTTACGAGTGCTACTGAAAAGTGGCTTAAAAGAGGAGTATATTAATTTCAGCCAGTAAGAACATTTCTCACCTCATTAAGTACGAAGTTTCCGTGTAATTAATTCACAGCATCTTTCAATTACGGCTTAATTAACGATACGCCGATACAGAGAGAGACGGTTTTCGTTTGCAGCCGTACACTTGCATGCATAAATAATATGAAGCGAATATGTGTAGTATTGATATTACATTGCCCATGTTTATTATTAAGTAGCCATATAACGAAGTTGCTTTGTAAATACGTGCCTCTAGCAAATAGCGTGCATACGTCATCAATAAATCTAGCTTAACTACACATGCTATAAATAAAATTATAAATGTAGTCGTATATCTACTTATGCCCTGATGCTTTACATTTAGGTACTCACCGTTCAGGTTATATGCGAACGTTTCGAGTGAGAACTTGAAATATTAACATCCTAGTCAGACTTACACCGTTATTTCTTTGTAAATAACTAATAAAGACGTCGTAATTTTGCTACTAGCTGCTTTTGGAATTACAAATATTTCCAATTGGGAATGCTAAATTGCTGTGTATAACGCCCAGAGGATTTTGCATCTTTTACGATCAGTATAAGCTGGTGTTTAAATGAACTCCTTACACTTATGTGTAATGCATTGTTTATGAAGTAAATTTTCCTGCAAATGCAATTAACAATGCAGAGTTAAGGGCAAATAATAACGAGAAGGCAAACTGAAATATGAAACATTAAATAACAAGAGCAATTTGTGCTTCCATAATATGGAATTGATATTTGAATGCAGTTGATGGCTTAACAATTGTTGTGATCTATTAATTTCGTGTAAATTTGGCTTCATTCGTCCAGATAATGTCGTTCAAAAATAATTTGTTCGCTTGAGACCATATTAAAATAAATTCATAAAAGCTCACTCTTCTTGGGAAATTAATTTCATTTAGATGCTGAACCATAGAAACCGGTATGGCCGCAATTTATGTTTGTGAAGTATTCTATGTATTGAGCACCTAGATAACCCTGATTCTAGCACAGCTTGTCTTAAAGACATTGTTGGATATGCTGTGAAGTATCTCAAAATGACAGTTTCCATGTTGGCATCATCAATAGGTTTATGCTTTTAAACTTTTGCCTTGGCGGATACGAGATGTTTAAAATATCGTATTATTCGTTTAACTGTGTTTGGTGACGATTTCTGTTTTTGTGGATATCGAGCAGCAAAGGTATCGCATCTGCTTGATATCATTTTATTGCTTTCTCCATAAATAATAAAAAAATGTATATAATCTTCGTGTCGGCATTGTTTATAATTGAAAACTAACTGACATTTCCTAATGGTCATGATTAACCTGGGCAAATATGCGGTAACAGCCAGAGGCGTGGCGAGCGCAAAGCAGTTTACACATAAAATAGAAGGCAAGAAATAAATTATAAAACGTGCTGAAACACTTACCATTTCAAAAGTCTTCCATGAAATCACAAACTGGGTAACATCTGTTAAATATTTGAATCATTAGATATGTTTCCACAGCTATTTCAGTCAAGTGAGTACGACGTGCGGAATAAATGTTTTTTAATGCCGAAAACGACCGTTCGACATCTAGCGATGTTATATTTGCATATTTAAAATAATCTTTGAAACAACTTAATGTATCTTCACACGCACCTTCACAAATTTGTCTTAATATAAGAAAATCGGAGTCTTTCTCTAAAATACTTTGAAATTTTCGTATTACACACCAATTTGTTTCGCCTTCTACAGCGCATAACTGTGCGTGAACATCATTCACAATTTCAACAGAAACCACTAACGACATCGAAACATTTTGTAATTTTTCTATTCCCTCCGCTAGTCCGAAGTAATTGTTGTGAATAGTTTGTAAATCTGTTTTAACCTGACTATCTTGAAATATTTCCTGGCTTTTCTTGATTGCTGCAGCTTCTGTCGGGTTGAATTTTAAAACTACCTTCTTTACTTGATCAAAATATTTGTTGTAGTGAAACGCAGCCTGCAACCATGTTCCCCAACGTGTAACAGTTGGCTGTGGTAGTTCAGGTAAATCAGGACACAGTTTGTGAAATAGTCGGATATGTTTCGGGGACTTTAGAAACACTGCCTTTGTACTAGCAATCAATGCATTTACTACTGGAAAACATGTAGGATTCGTTTGTGCCGCAAAATTTAGAGTATGGATTTTACACGTTACATGTAAGAAGTTACCACTGTGTTCTTTAAGAGATCGGCCCAGAGAACGCATGTTTGCGGCACCATCGCTCATAAACATTAAAGGTTGCTTAGTTGAAACTTCAAATTTGTTAAATGAGTTCACCACATTTAAAATCTCATCGGCAGTACAATTTGTAACTCTTTTGGAAGCAAGTAAGAAGGAGGATGACGGTCGATGTGATTTCATTGTACGTACCATTACATTAACCACAGAATGTTTTTGACGATCTGTTGTTTCGTCCACACACAACCACAGTTTTTTATCTTTCAATTCCGATTTCATTCTTTTTTCTATATATTCACGAGCAAATGGCACTACATTTCGTATCGATGTCCGACTAGGTAGTTTACAGTCCGCATATTTATTCCAGAAGGAGACAAATGCTTCTTTGTCTAGTAAGCGAAACGATAGATTACATAAAATAAGAGTAACACATAAATCAAATGTAAATTTTTCTTGGTCTCGTATGCCACTTTTTGCAGAAGAATGCTGTTTGCTTTCGATGTGACGTTGACAATGGCTTCTGGACCAACACATTAAAGGGATTTTACAAACTAGACATTGAATTTTAGCGCCATCAAAAATTAAGTACGGCATGTCCACTATAAAGTTTTTAACTCTGTCTGTCATTGGTCGTTTTCGCGACATTTTTAAAGCAAACATAAGCGTACAATTACGAAATAAGTTACGACAGCCTACATATACACAGAACTACTCGCATACAGCATCGATTTAGTACTGATGCTGTGAACGCGTGAAGTAAATAATCGCCGACTCCGTACCACATATCTACTACACTGACTGTTACCGCTGTTTGCCCAGACTAGTCATGACTAACTTAGATATACCAAAAAACTACGTAAACTACATTCTTACACCGTACATACATTGGCTGGTACTTTTTTATAAGGGAATTGTGCTGCAATACACATTTTCCTGCCAGACCTTGTCAAATGCCTGTGACACATACAGAAAAGCGACCGAACAGTAGTGTTTCTTTTCAAGATCTTAAGTTATTTTAAATACTACCCGATGTACCTGCTCTATTGTCGAATGTTGGTTGTGAAAACCGAACTGATGTTCGGAGATGAGATTGTAGCTATTATTGGCGACTCTCTTCACGTATCATTACATTAACTACAGAATGTTTTTTACGATCTGTTGTTTCGTCCAGACATAACCAGAGTTTTTTATCTTTCAACTCCGATTTAATTCTTTTTTCAACATGTTCACGAGCAGATGGCACAATTCTTTGTAACGACGCCCGATTTGGTAATTTGCAGTCCGAATATTTATTCCAAAAGAAAACATATGTTTCCTTGTCTAGTAAATTAAACGGTATATTACATGCAATAAAGGTAACACAAATTAAGTTTAAATTTGTCATAGTGTCCTGTGCAATTTTTTTTGAAGAATGCTGTTTACTATTAACGTGACGTAGACAATCCCTTTTGGACCAACACATTAAAGGGATATTACAAACTACACATTGAATTTTAACGCCATCATAATTTAGGTCAGGCATTTCTGCTATAAATTCTGTAATTTTGTCCAACATTGGTCGTTTTCGCGACGTAGGCAACATTAAAACAAACGTAGAACTACGAAATAGTATTTACGGCAGCGTACATGTATACACAACAGATCTGGTTGAGGCTCACAGTTATACTGAGGGTTGTATCGAACCTCCGCCACTGCCCGTTGGCGCTAGTGAGTGACTCTATTCATTAGGTTCATTGCCTATGGTTGATGTATATGAGGTAATTGACCAATATCGAGATATAGCCGATTTTGCAAGGCCTATCGATATTTAACAGAGTTTATGTTTAAAGCAGTTTGATGGTACCGCCGATTCAATCGTATATCTCGAAAACTCTAATATAATGCACACACACTTGGAGGTCTCAATACGGATAAAGGCCTATAATTGCTACTAGCCAGAAATAGGAAGTCCGTCAAAGCAGTGTAATGTCTGGTAGTCGTACATTCCATACTTCAGTAGCATATGAGTAACAGACCTATCCGTGGAAATAACACCTAGATTCTGCCAAGCTCCTTGTTGTCCTTGAACTTTGCTGTTGTACAGGACTAGCAAGAATGCAGCTTTCAGAATTGGGCTCGGAGTATCCAGAACCCTACTGCTTCGTAGAGAGATCGTTCAAAGGGCTGTTAGGTCTAGAAAATAACGATCTACATCGTACAAATCTCTCCTAACTGAATCTAATGTAATACAAAAATGAGCGTATGCTCGAAACCAATCGCATTTTTGTATTAAATGGAGTTTTCTGAGAATAGACCATTGTTACTACCTTCCTTAATAATTTAATACACTTGAAATCAGGTCAAATATTACATCAAATTAAGAAATAATAGGTGTGCCATTTTAGTATCAACGTTGAATGATTCAACAAAAATAAATGGTAATCTAAACAATTTTTTAATACTAACATTAACGCAGATTGTATGTTATTGCTTAGAATATAGAAAGATATCCAGTATATAGCTACAATTTAAAAAACAAAACACTACGGCATAGCATTGCGGTAACTTTATTGCCGGATTACACGCAGACGTCTCTTATTTATTGATGAATGATTCGCCGATGTCACTCCGCACATATTCCAGCCCAAGCACTTCTTTTTTTGGAATCAATACTGCCTCAGTCTAAGTGCATTTCATATATCATAAACTTCAATAGCGTACATGTACATGCACATACATTTACATTCGCATAGGATATGGCGACATTCTCATATACGTCGTGCTTACATCAACTAAGTTATTTACAATAAACAGCTGGCGCCATCTAGATTCTATGAATCAGGAAGCATCTTAGGTGATCCTGAAATCTTGCAATTTTGTTTCGCGCATTCATGGAACGACCGGACATGAAAACGCGCATTGGTTTTCGTTTTTTCTTTGTGCCGTTAATGCGACAGTAGTGTTGCACTTGCTGGTGCAGAAACTAGCTAACGATTATTGATATCATCGTCGCTAGTAGCTGTAACATAGAGGAAGGATTCATCGCTTTCATTGAAAGTGGCATTCTCCGTTTTAGTGGAGCGTTTCTCCGTATCTTCGCTATCAAATAATACGATTCGTATAGTCAGCAAAATGGAAATTGTTATGTGTTATGGTAATTGAAACTGACTCTTGTTTCACAATTGTGTCGCAACCGAAAACTTTTTTATAAAAATTGAGCTACAGATGTTGGCATTAGAGGTGCGAATGGGCCTAGTCATGCTGAAATATTCCAGATGCGGGCTTTTTTAGAATTAAACAGGGGGTCCGTTAAGTCCGTGTGGCGTACCGAGTCCACTCAGTCCGACAAGTCCGTTTGCTGTTAATTTTGAAACTATTTTTTAATTCAGACAGAATTCTTCTCAAACTTTCATTTTGAAAACACGTAACTATAAATACGTTAGTATTTACTTTTAAATTTAATAATGTGTAATTAACATGTATGGCTTCCATGGCTGAATACTGAAAAATCGATATTTTCTTTACTTTTTTTAATAATGTGTAAGTTAAGTACATTCATAACATTATACCGAAAAATATAAAAACATAGAATATAATTCATATGCTCACTTGATTGATTGATTGATTGATTTTTTACCAAAGCAGGGCTGGTCTTTACATCCCTAACACTGAAGCTTAGTAGCTTATTGTATTATTCCTGCTTCGGTTTTGTTTTACTCGAACAGGTTAGTTCCCGCAATCAGGTTTAAGAGCCTATGTAGTAAATCTTCCTCCATTGGTAGTTCAATTGTGCTTCGCATAGCGAATCTACGTTGACCTAACGCTGCACATTCGAAAATAATATGAGGGGGTGTTTCCTCCTCCTCATTGCAAAGTCTACATAAGGGCTCATCTTTGTAGATCACCATCTTATGCAAGTGGCCTCTCAAACAGCCATGTCCTGTTAATAGACATGTTACTGCCCTAAGCTGTATCTTGCTTAATTCAAGCAGGTCAGCAGTCAGATGTTGTGACGGTCTTCCCATCATCCGTTTGCTGTGCTTTTGTCCAGCTGCATGTTTCCAATTTAATTGGTGTTGTGTTATAATCCACTCATTAATTGCACCACGCACTGCACTCTTGGTAATACCTAGACCCGGTTCAGGGCCTATATAATTCATTTTTGAACCTTCCGTCGCTAGCTGGTCTGCAATTTCATTGCCCGCTCTGCCCCTGTGCTCTGGCACCCACACCAAAGTGACCTTGTTGTGTTTAGACAGAGCCATTAGGGTTTGCAGGCACTCCCATACTAGTTTGGAGGTTATACGATAGGATGCTAGTGCCTTTAAGGCTGCCTGACTGTTAGAGAGAATCCAAATCGTCTCACCCTGCGTTCGCCGACGCAGACTCTCCCACGCGCAGGTTTGTATAGCATAAATTTCTGTTTGAAATACCGTGGTGTATCGCCCAAGTGATACACATACTTTATATCCCTGGTTTTCCTCATATACACCAACGCCAGAAGTAGTGCCCGTTTTGGACCCATCTGTGTACCAGACTAGGGTCTTCGGTTTTCTCCCCTCTCCGACCCTCCATTCCTCCCAATTCAGGAGAACCTTGAAAGGTTTGTCATAGGAGATCCTGGAGATTGTTGTATCACTACCCATATCATAGATAGGGTTAGTTACTACTGTTTCTATTCTGGTGTGCCCAGATCCACTGTGGGATCTCCAGTTGCTAGTATTTTTCAGTCTGTATGCACCCATTCTAGCTTCTCCCTTGATATAAATCTCAAGAGGAGGTAGGTTTAGCATGGTTTCCATAACAGCTGTTAGAGTGCTTTTAATGGCTCCTGTTATACACAGACATGCCAGTCTCTGAATTTTCGAGAGACTAGTTATCGCATGCTTCTGTGTAATCTTAGGCCACCAAACCAGGCAGCCATAAGTTATCATGGGTCTTACCACCGTAGTGTACAACCAGTACGTCATATGTGGTTTGAGTCCCCATGTTTTCCCAACTGTTCTACGGGTTGTCATTAACACCCTCTTACACTTGTCGGTCATTTTTTGTAAATGCGAGTTCCAGTTCAGTTTAGAGTCCAAGGTTACACCTAAGAACTTAGCCTCCTGACTGATCTGTACTACTTCGTTGCAAAGAATCGGCTCTCTTAAACCGTCCAATTTCGTTCTCTTGGTGAAGGGTACAAGTGTAATTTTTCCAGGATTTACTCTAAGGTTCTCCTTTTTGCACCATACTTCTACCATTTTTAATGCTCTTTGCATTAGTTCTGAGATTATGCTGGCGTTTCTCCCGCTGGTGATATGCTCACTTAAAAGGACTAACGTTCAAGCTAGCAGTAAATTTTACATTTTCCTTGTTTTATTATCTTTCATTAAGAGACAAATGCAAAATTGGCAACCTTTGCCGACGAACAGCACTATTAGCTGTTGCAAATGCTATAGAAGAAGCGACTAGGAAACTTCAAGCAACAACGAAAATATACGAATGTACTAAAAAATGGAGAATAACCCTAAATGAAGTAAGTCTATACACGTGAATTTTACGAACAAAAGGATTGTTAATCAGCCCATAGTACTAAATAAAGTAGTAGTACTGTACGTCAATACAGCTAAGTATCTGGGAATGAACCTAAATGCAAAACTGAAATGGAAAGTGCATGTAAAGAAAAAATCTGAAGAAATGAGACTAAAGTACAAACAGATGTAATAGCTTATGAATAGAAAATCTAAACTATCCACAGAAAATGAGATTATGCTCTATAAACAAATTTTAAAGCCGATATGGACTTATGGTATTCAACTGTGGGGGTGTGTTTGCAAAATAATTAAAAATCAAATTCAAAAATTCCAGAATAAAGTGCTTATCCACTATAGTGGATGCGTCATGGTATATAAGAAATTCTAACCTTCATAGGCACCTAAAAATGCCCACCATTGAAGAGGGGACCTAGAGCTTTGCCAGAAAACACCAACAGAGGCTTCAGGACCATATAAACAACGAGGCCCTCCTCCTAGACAACAATCAACAAATAAGAAGACTCAAAAGGGTGAAACCTCTCGACCTGGCGGACTAGTGAATAAAAGCAGAGCAGAGGTTGTGTAGTGTAGTTCCGAAAGGATACCCAGGAAGCAAGGGAGTTTGTACTAGAGGGTGAACTCTTAGCAAGCAGGCTTACTTTAGGCATATTGTAAAGAAAAATTGCTGGTTAATTGTAAATAATTAGCTGCAATTCGTAAAGTAATAAAAAACAAATTATTAAGTCAATGTCTTCGTCAGCATTAGCTGCTGCAAAAGACGATTGTATCAGTACTGATACCTGTCATAAAAATCCACGGAATAATCTAACACTGCCTTGAAAACCATCATAAATTCATTATCAATAATTTCTAACGTGCTTTCATAAAGAAGGAAAAATCTCGTGGTTTACTATATTCATTTTCGCAAACAACACAGAGTATCGGCACATTCCTCACCACATAAAATATTAATTAATTCGGAACAACTGTTTCAAAGGCTCGATGGGCCACTTTCAACCGGGTTACCGAACAAATCAGCTGTTCCGAATTCATTAATATTTTGCATGGTGAGGAGTGTGCCGATACTCTGTGTTGTTTGTCATACTAACCCACAGTCCTTGCTATCATTATTTATTTTATATTCATTTTACTTACTCGGATTAAATAAACGATAAGCAAATCATTGAAATTATTATTATGAGAATAGTGCAACATAAATAAAATTTATTTTCTTTGAGAATGGTTTCTTTGAAGTAGAACTGAATAGATTTAATCATCTTCTTGTCGGATAAAACGGGCTTGTTGGATCAAACGGGCCAACAACCGGCGAAGTTGCCGGCCGTCCCCATTTGACAGATATGTTGGGGCGGATCGGGCTAAGCTGATAAACGTGTTGGGCCGGGCTGGGCCGAACCTTTATAAATTCCAAAATGTCCACCTATAGTTGGCAGAGCAAATTAGATTATTTTGTACTACTTTCACTATTTTCTTCCGAATTCTAAGGGACCAGAAATACAAGGAATGCTGATTCGTTAGATATATTCAAAGTATAGAAAGTGCCATTATACTTTCTATATTTTGAATAGGTACTAAATTTGGTAATAAGAAAGTTTACTTATTGAACTAGTTGAGGTTCAACCTTAAAGCTTGAGACTGAAAAAATTATCTCAGTAGTATAAAAAATTACCTCACTTGTATGAAGACTGAATTGAGTCTAGTGAATAACATCAGTTCCTAAAGTATACAGAGAATATAGTAGTTACAAGGTGAGGACCTCAAATTTCACAAAAATGTAAACTCAATTATACATACGAGGTGCGGTCCACGTATTCTAAGCCTAACTTAGAAAGAGGGGGTGTAGAGGAAAAATCTCTATTATTTTCCAATTTAATCTCTTGCTATTTCAATACACTTTTTAGATCGTTTAACTAACACTTAAATACCACTATCAAAATACGATGACCGTTTCTCCCTCTTAGCTCCGATTTAGATTTTGAAAATAGAAAATAGTCACTTGGGGCAAGGTCGGGGCTATACAATGGGTGATCGTGTTCTTTGAATCCGCACTGGTGCATTGTCGTGCAAAAGCCAGACACTTCGTCCCAGCTTTCCTCGGCGTTTCTCTATGATGGCTTGTTTTAACTGGAATAGCAAGTCGGCATAATATATTGCGTTTACTGTAGTGTTGCGTTCTTTAAAGTCGATTAACAAGATGCCCTCGCTATCTCAAACAATTGTAGTCATCACCTTTTTTGTCACCTTGGCTTTCTTTGGGGTGGGTTCGCCTTTCCGATGCCTCCATCGTTTCTCCTTTAGCCAAAGGATCGTAGTATAGAATCGTTGTTTCATCCCCAGCCACTGTTTGGTTAATGGTCGTGTTGTCGGATTCGTACAGCTCAAGAAACTTTTGGCTACAATCGACACGTTCCTTTTGGACCAGGCTGATCAATCTTAGAACTCATCTTGCGCTAATTTTTTGTCATAACCAATGATCGTGTAGGATTTTCAAAACACTAGTTTTTGAAATTCCTGTTCGTTCCCCTATCTCCTTAGCCTTCAGCCCTTAATTACCCAATACGACTTCCTCAACCAATTTGATGTTATCTGGTGTCACTATAGTAATAGGCTCTCCTTCGCGTGGATCAAGAGATTCTTTGCCTCAATGAAACAAGTTTGATTAACGTTTAACTATGGCAGACGATGGTGCAGAATCTTTATAAATCGTTTCCATTCGCTCTTTGATTTCGGACGGTGTCGTTTCTTCCAAAGTGAGAAATTTTATCCCTGCAGGATGTTCAATTTTGGAAATTTTGAAAATTTGTCATGCACCGCTCAACTTCTGATTGTTTCACTGAGCAATGGCTATAAACTGCCAAGTTATGATTTGAATGTTAACTAAAGACAGATCTGTCAAGTGGTGGCATCTATTTTGATCACCTTCTTACAAGATACCTTAGGCTTAGGATACGTGGACTGCACCTAGTATACATACATTTGGTTAACATCGTCAGTGTATTACAAGTTCAGTCTCTAAACCCTCTGGGTCTATATAGACATCAAATACTAAAAATATTAAAAGAAATTGAATGAAAGGTTACAAATTGAGAATTGCTAACAACATGTATATACGGGAAAAACAAGACTGAGTACATAGCGCGTATAAATTGTAGAGGGCCGTTAAATAAATAAACTTATTGAAATATAACAATTTTTATTTTTCAATATAATCTCCCCTAACTTCAATGCATTTATTACAACGATCAATTAATAATTCAATACTCTTGAAAAAATAATCGAAAGTTTTTCCCTCAAAATGTTGTATAACAACAATGCAATTCACTATCGTTTTTCAAACGACGTCCCCTAAGGTCTTTCTTTAAATGAGAAAATAAGTAATAATAACTTGGAGCCATGTGTGGACTATACGGTGGATGTTCCAATTCTTGAAAGCCACATTTGCGGATGGCACCTTGTGAAATGGCGGCAGGATGGTCGAGTGCATTGTCCTACAGTAATCGAACATTTTTCCTCGACGTTTTGCTGAAATGTTGTCCCTCAATTTATGCAGCAAAAACATCTAGCAATTCTTGCCCCAAACGGTAACATTTTGCTCACTTTTTACAGTGGAATATGAAGAAGATAAATTACCATGAACGCCGTCTAAACGCTGATCAATGTGATTAGGCGTATCCCTTTCTTTTGTTTAATTTTTAATTTTTTTATTATTTGTCATTAAATTTAATGACCCCGCGGTACTCAATTTTCGTTATCTGAGATATTTTCATGCACTAGTCACGTCGTCTGGCTGGCTACTAAAAACTACTACTCTTCGAGCTGTAATATGTTTGGTGTAGGCCTCGCACATATGCAATTATAACGCAACGGAGTTTGGACACGCTCGAACCTGCATAAGCCTGTCAGGCCGAGAATTTATGGCGCTTACCTCGTAAGTTCGTATTCAGAATGCTATTTTTGTATCTCTTCATATAAATAGTTTCCCACATGTCCAAGTTCACACATTCAGACTTTTTAAGAAGTAAACGTCGTTACATGAAAAACTATGGTTTGTTTTTACAAAATGATTATCGATGCAGATTTATTAATGTTAAAATTTTATCTGAATTTGAATAATAGTGTGCAGATTATACCGATTCGTCTAAGGAAAATTATAGTAACTCAAATTTTGCTCCTTTTGTTACATGTACCAAACGTTATGTTTAGGTAATAATTTTCCTGGATGAAAGTGAATACACTGTAGCGGAAATTATACTGCGGCATGTAATAGTACCTTAGATTTATCTGCGTAATTTCTTATATTCTAACATAAAACAAGATATCTATACAGTTAACGATTTTCTTTCGTTACGTTTTAAATAAAAGGAAACAGTGGCATTATATCTATACTCCCATTGTATTAATATTTCAACGAAACCACGAACCATAATATTAATTTTAATTATTGACATGATACTAGACATTCTATTATATTTTATTTGAGTAAGATGTTACCCAAATCCAATTTTCTGTTATTTACTTGTTATTGAATTTTAGGCCGTAGATCCGCCCGGGTTCGCCTCGAGAAAAATTCGAAGCGGGCCGGGTCACTCGGAAACTAAAAGACCAGAGCACGGAGAATTGAAATCCCACAAGGTAATATTTTCCATCATATGTGAATGTGTATACGCAATATTTAACAATTATAGCATGAGGTATGGTTTTTTTTTTGTAACCCCTGCCGACTAGAATATTTGCTCGTTTTAAAAATAGCATGCATTTGCATATTGGTAATATATGCACTTACAAAATAGAAAATTTTGATCATTTTTTAATTCTAAATGCATTTTCGCATAAAGACAATTTAAAGGAAAGGTGAAAGTTAAGATGCAGCACGTGGATAACATCTGTTTTAGTACTTTTGATTAATAGCAAAGTATTATTTTCTTTGTTACAAATTTAATATAAATTATAAACACTTTATAAGAGAAAGTTCATAATAATGTTATAATTAAAGAATGCCTAATAACAGTAATAACAGCTTGCAAACAATTACTTAAGATTGAGTATAATACGCATTGAAATGATATACAGTGAGGTCCTAAAGTATCCCCCCCCCCCCATTTACTAATTTTTTTGAACGAAGCTATCGTTTTTAAACAGGTCGATTCCTATTTGTTGTGAGCTAATTTTTCGTGCTATCGATAGCTTAATTGCATTTCCGATGTCACCGGAAGTGATGTCAACTTTTCTATTATAAATAGATATTGTACGTAGCGCGATCTGGTATACTTGCATTTATCCCCGCCGGCCAGCCTCGCCTCGTACAACTGCTGTAGCATCTGATGCACTCTTTGTCGTTCTGTGCGCTCGTAAGGTTCTAACAAGAGATCGTGGATTTTGAACACATTATGTTAGTTTATACAACCGCAGAGATGGTACAGATCATTAAATGATATTTTGCAAATTGCCGTAAATGCCAACAAATAGACAAACAGCCTCAAATCCCTCTAACGCATCCCGAGCGGGGGGAGAGAGAAGTGGGAATTTGTTCGTTAGTTGAAATGGGCGAACCTTGCTTTAGCCAGCAAATTTCAGACGAAATCGGTATTAGTGGAAACACTGTGAAACATATTTTGAAACGCAACAAATACAAAAGTTACAAAGTTCAATATTGCCAGGAGATTTTTCCCCTTAATAAAGTAACATTGTTTGAATTTCAATGTATTTTGTATAATTATCGAATTTATTTTTCTTTGGTTTAATTTTGTAAGAATCGTTGTTTATTTTCCTACTTAGAATTACTTTTTCGTTCTCCTACATCGTATAGGAGCAACAAAATGAACATAAGAAACTGTAATTTCTAACATAATCTGAGAATATAGAAAAAATACTATATTAGCACATTTTGTCAGAAGTGAGACTGGAATGATCTGTTGCTATTCACAAAGGTAATATCCCGTTCGTATCTGGACCGACGTGTATGTCTTCACGTTTTTCAAAATACAATTAAAAGACAAATTGTCTCGTGACACCAAATTCAACCAAATAGCTGGCAACGTAGTCACAACAATTGTCAATCTGTCAAATCTCGATTCTAAAATTGTAAATTGTTCTTGTTATTTAATGTCATTTAATTCTGTTTTTTTCTTTCAAATTTGTTCTTGGTAGACAATATACTTATTTTTCAGGTTCTTCACACGAACCGTGCAAAACAAAGTTGGCTCAATTTTAATAATCGGTCAACTTTGTAATAACAAAATTATCACCTTGTTTGCTGTGGTGAACGCGTCTTCTACCATAGTAGTTAACCTTTCATTGTTTGTTGGGAAACTAATTTCCCTCCTAACCTACCGTTAAGATCCCGTTGACAAAATACATTCCTACTTATATATGCGCAAATTGTGGATAAATAATGGGTGTGTATAGTGTTCATTTTTACACTGATTTAGTTGAGGTGGAAAAACATGTTTCCAGTCACCACCCATATACATATTTCTGAGTAATAAGAGATGAACGAATATTGAGAAATAATTTCCCACTCAACATTTTCGAAGGTTTTAATTTTTTTTTAAGATATTAAATATATTTGCATAATGTGTTGAAATAAAGGTATATTCAAAATATTGCAGCTTTACTGAATTTGCGAACCTTTGGCCCTGTAAAGGGTTAACATCGAGTGTGTTTTTAGTTGCACTTTAGATTCGAACATATTTCACTTGAGCAGATTGTTGTATGTTCGAACAAGTTGTCAGTTTAGAAAAATTGTTATTTATGTTACAAGCGACAGTTTTGTAAGTGCAGTTTTGCGGTTGAGGATGTTGTTTGCAGGTCGAGGCGAAGCCGAGGTCTGGAATACATCAAAGAGCACAAGAGCAAGAGTGTCATATATATATAGTTTTATTATTATTATTACCAATAAGAGAAAATGACAACGAGAAGGACGAATGATAATGCAAAAGACGCAAAAGAAATGACAACAAATAACAAAAACAGTTTGCCCTTTTAGAATTAAAAGGAGCGAGCTCTTTGAATGAACCTGGCGTCGCAGGAGATATTTGGCATTTTTCCTAATTAACTTTGCATAAAAACAATAGCAGATCATTGCTGTATATGGTGATAATTCTTAAGTTAATATATAACATGTGATATCGTTGAATTTGCTTTGCCATTGTCTTTTCAAAAATGTGAAAATATACAGGATGTTCTGCTTAAGAAAAGAAAGTTGGCGTCACGGCCGGTGACGCCGGAAATGCAATTGAATTGCCGATAACACAAAAAGTTACTTCACAAATAATAAAAATCGACCTGTTTTTCCTTTTGTCGTTCAAAAGTTAACATGGGGGGATACTTTAGTACCTCACTGTATATACATACATATATGTAGATATTTATCTGCATAAATTATATACTTAGTGCTGAATTGATTGCAATTTATACCAATATTCCATCAACAATTTAATTGAAAGAAAAGAGAATTTTAGAGACATTTTCGTATATGTCCATACCCTCTCTTATATAAAAACATATTAATCACCAAAATATTTGCATTTTTTTCGAAATCTGATGATTTTGATACTAAAATAAAAGACCAGTAAAAAGGTATCAATTGTTTGAAATTTTGCCATAAGTTGGATGTAATTTTTTTTTTGTTTGTTAATACACTATACATGATTTCGATTGCTGCTTTTCAATCTGCAGTTCACTCGTATCTATAAGATTTTTATAATTTAAGGAACGTAGGATTATTCAATAGAAATAATTCGCAGATCATAAAGCGGCAATCACATAAGGTAGGTTTATACTGCTACAGTTCCAGGGTCTAGTGAACATTATCATTGAACGGACAAGCTCAGTTTTAAATCTCAATTCCTTTAGGGGCATGAGAACTCACTACGAATAAATTCATAAATAAAATTCAGGGAACTGTAGTTAAATAAAAATACATTTATTGTTGGGAGCATGAAATATTGACATACACTGATATTATAAAACAAATTCAAGTGGTATAGCAAACAGTTTATGATTAATAGCAATAATGAAGCAAGGATTTAATAAAAGAACGTAGTTATAGCTTTATTAAGTTTTCGCTGAAGGCGTGACGGCGACGACCTGCTATTCGAACTCCTGGGTAATAAGACGATGGTAGATTGGGCAGCCACTGAATGCAAATCGGTCACCACACTGGACGGTAAAGAGCTCCTCAAGAACCATTCAGAGTTTCCAGAGAGATGTAAGAAAGGATCGTACGTGTAGTATGGTTTTAAATTCAAAATATTCAACAAGTTTAAAACATCAAATGGCAAATATGAATTGGTAAAAAATAATATATGTAAATTACCAAAGAGAAATGTGAATATTAATTTGCAATGACAAATAAAGATATACGATTCTAAAGTAAATTATATTGCGGTAGTAGCGTCAGGCGTAACTTTGATTCTCTGAACTAACGACACAACTAATTACTCGATCGATCATGCACTAAATGATACGAACTGTAATTAAAGATCATACACAACTATAAATGATACAAAATAGCAATACAAAGTGGCTTGAACTAACAATGAATAATCTTAATTATAGCTCGTGATGTTATAAAGAAATAAGGGCTTAAAACTAACTCACATAAACAGGTACGGTTCACAGGTTGCTCGGCAAGGCTCAGAACAGCTGACGGGGTTCGGTCGGGGAAGTCTCATTCGAGCGGGTGAAAATGATCTCGATGACGGTGAGCTCAGAACTATTGTGGGGTGCTAATCGGGATCCGGGATGAAAACCAGTAATGTATCCGTACCATAGTAGTTATTCTAAATGATCTGCTCAAACTTCAGAGAATAAAATGCGAGGATGGAAGTGTAGACAACTATTACGTATTAGTCTGAGATTTTGTGCGTGGATGACGGGATTAATTGTTAATTAACATGATTGCCTGCGGATAAAATTCAACTTGAGCATGATAATTTGGTAGAATAAGATGATTACTAGTAATATATTGCGTATAATTTGTAAAATATGAAAAAGATGGATTTGCGGCAGTCAAGAGACTGTGCGTACAACGATTGGTTACTAGTTGAAACGACTAATTAATTATTATTTTATTGAATTACGTATGTATTCTAAATTCGCTGAGATAATATGTGAGAATAGACTGTTACGAAGGTATTTAGCCGCGCGTAATTCTGAAAAATACCTATATTAAGTTCGTAGCTACCCAAAATTGTTTTTTTTTTAATGGGACCTGCTATATACTACTACATTTTTGAAATCCCCGTTAAATTTTGAGACAAAAACTAATAAGATAGTACTGTCGTAAAATTATGACGTACTTGTCTCTGTAGGCAAAATAAATATTGAGAGTAGGTCAGTTTCAAAAATATTTATAACGAGAAAATAGTTTTAAATTACTAACATGTTAGCAATATTTTGTCTAGAATGTCACCAAAATTAAAATAGTATGCAGGGCATTCCATTAACAAAAATACAAAAAAATATATATCATACTCCTATGAACTTACCCCATCTCGTTAGTAATTCGAAACCACATAAACGCAACAACATAAAAACCCTAATCACTTTACAACCCTTAATTTTAGGGCAAGAGTGCCTAATTACCTTTTGCCTTAGAATTTTGCGGTGATTCCAAGAATGCAATAATATATAGTACGGTTAATTAAAGAAAAAACTCAACTTTGGGTAGCTACGTAATATAACTTTAATCATATCTGATAACAAGAAAAAACCGTCTTGAAAAATGTGTATTCACAAAAGCACAGTCTTCAGAGCCCGCCGAACTGATTCACCTAAGAATTCATATACAGGACGAGTCAAAAATGTGGAAACACCCTTTTTTGTCGTTATTATGCATTTTACAAAAAATAATTTCAAACCAAAGGAGTGCAGGAAATTCTCATGGACGTAAAAGATTTTATTTTCGTTCAACTGTCTGTTAGCTATGACGTCACCCAATATTTTTTTTTAATACGAACTTACCACTTTTCTTCAATTGTTTTATAGAATATATAGCCCTCTTTGTGTTAAAATAAAAATATTATGGGGTTACAGAGAAAATGTCGTTTAAAACCTAAAACTAAGATATATCAACTTGGCTATGAAATAACGGAATGTGTTCTGAGATAAATAAATAACTACAAATAGAATCGACTGTAGAATAAATTATTTCATAGCCATTACATAAAATGTGTAATAACGCCAAAAAGGGTGTTTCCATAATTCTAACTTATCCTGTATATGTAAACCTACCTCTACAGTAGCACCAAGCTCAGAAAAACCTCGGAAAATATGCGAACTAATTTCAATATCAAACAACATCGACCAATAAGAAGCGTAATTTTCGTTTAGTACAGTAACTGACACAAGTTTTTTTAATTTCGTACGCTTGGTTCATATTTTTGCAAATTTACCTTTATTTTCCTGTTCCTACTTGTTTGACTAAAAAATTGTCTTTTTTAAGACACCTGTAGTCGTATATTTACATAATTTAGGTAAGTAAATTATTTTCAAGGATATATAAATCATTCAAACTGTATATCTTTAGGTTAGGAATTTCTAAGTGTATTGTAATATTCCTTTTAATACGATATTAATTTATAAAAAGAGTAATATTATTTTAAAGCATTTAGGTTTTTTTTCTTTTTTTACAGGTTAGCAACCATGAGTAAACGTAAACTCGTTCGCTCGGAAGCACGAAACATTATTCGCAATGTTATACAGTTTTTTGACAAGCAGAAAGCAGATGGTCATAGGACGTTTCCATTAGAAAAAGCTAGTGAGCTAGCTGCTGCAGCAACAGGGAAATCAGTCAGTTTCATAAAGCAGATTCGCAGAGAATCTGATATGGCCGGCACTTCTTCATTACAATCTCCAAAGAAGAAGCGAGAAACTGCAGTTTCAATGAAAATTGAATTAAATGATTTTGACCAAGGCGTACTAAGAAGAAGTGTCCATGAGATGTATACTGTAGATCGTAAGGTGCCAACATTGAAATTGCTGGTAGACAAAATGAAAGACAAGATTAACTACACAGGAGGACGAGAAACTTTACGTAAATATTTATTACAATTGGGCTTTCGATATAAGAAGTGTCATAATAAAAGAAAATTATTGATGGAAAGATATGATATTATAGCTTAGCGTTCTCAGTACTTAAGACAATTACGAGAAAATGAAAATTTAGGAAAGAATAAAAGACCAGTGATATATTTAGATGAAACTTATATTCACCCAACATAAGGAGTTGGCAAATGTTGGCAATCGGAAGAAGAACCTGGTGTTTATAAATGTGATCGAGCTGGTCAGAGACATATTATAGTGCATGCAGGAAGTTCTAATGGCTTTGTCGAGAATGCTTTGCTAATTTTTAAATCAAAAAGTAAATCAGGTGATTACCACGATGATATGAACCACTTCAATTTATGCAATGGTTAGAAAAACAACTTATTCCAAACTTGCCTCCACATAGCATTGTTGTTATGGACAATGCACCATATCACAGCATGCAAATAAATAAACCACCTACACAAAATAATCGAAAAGATGATATTCGATCATGGCTAGAAGGAAATAGAATTGCAACAACTCCAGAAATGCGAAAAACAGAATTTTTAATGTTGGTAAGACAATATTCTATAAGTAAAACTTATTATGTTGATGGACTTTTAAAAAAGCATGGCCATACTGTCTTACGTTTGCCTCCTTACCATTGTGAGTTGAATCCAATAGAATTAATTTGGAGCATGGCGAAAAGAAAAGTTGCTATGAATAATGTGTTGCACTCTGGCCATGACATCGAGCAATTAGTTAGAACTGCAATTTCAGAAATCACGCAAGCTGATTGGGAAAAGGAGTGTAACCATGTAAGACATGTTGCAGAAGAAATGTGGAAGGCCGATGGTTTAACTGATGAAATTGTGGAAAATTTAAGTTTCACAGTAAATACAGGTTCTTCAGATGAAGATTGGATCAGCGAGGACAGAATATCAGATGATGAATTTGATTACTAAGGCTAATGATCGCATTGTAATCTATAATGTAAAACATTTTGCAATTAAATTATATTTGAAGTTGAAATAAACGTTTGCTTTAATTAAAATTAGAAAAACATTTAAAAACTCTTTATTTTTCTTAATTCCTAAGTTTTTCACACGTCATTGGTCATTTGTTTATAGGAGCTACTACTTTAGTTTGATTTAAATATCCCGCGGAAAAGATTATGGATGAGAGTGTACCTTGTTAACTTGTAGCGCCCTCGGACACGCCCACTCAGGGCTTTTCTGAGCTTGGTGGCACTGTATTTTATGGATACGCTATGTGGAGATTAAAAAGATGGTTCAGGTTTAAGAGGAAATTGCATAAAATGTTTCTGTTATTTTTAAATGTTATAATAATAAACTACATACGTAAGTTTTAATAAAGACGTCTAACGTTTGAAGAAAATATTTAAATGTTGGTGTTTAACATTTAATATTTTTGTCATTTCTCATCTTAATTATTAATTAATCTAAACTAAAACAAACACAGCTGATATGTATACGTCTTTGAAAGTAATTGATTATGAAAACAAATGAATCTGGTCACTAAGATTAAACCAGATTTATTTTTCAAATGAAAATATTGATACTGTTTGCATAAATAAATTACTGAAATAAGCGAATTAAGGAAACAATTTCGTACAGGAAGCAAAATTAGCAGCTCTGTAATCCAATCGCTTCCTAAATAAATTCTTTACGTTTATATACCTATTTGTTTTTAAAAGAAATATTTCAGTGATGTGCGTGTTCCTATATGAGTATTTTAACCTATCTGAATTGCCGGCTAAATGTAGTCACATATTCCGACTGCGCATAACTATGTACCCCACCTAATATAGCGAAACTGCTCTCTTGAAAAACACACGTCTATAACGGCGATTGAGTCAACTTTAAATTGGGATTGAATCATTTTTCAATTAAATTTTATTTTTTGCGTAGGCAAAATGTGTTCCAGAAAAAACTTTATTTATCAGAAACTTCATTCAATAATTTTTTTTTTGTTTTAAAATACTGAATAGAGCTGTCATTTTCTAGTGACTAACTACAGGATTATTATAAGACACGTCATATAGGTATATTGAGATTTTACAATGAAATATAGAATTGAGAATAATCACAAGTTCTTTTATTTTCAATGATCCACTTTCAATGGATTTAAAAAAACTACTTACACTTGTAAGCCCTCGTGTGCTTTTGTAAAATTTTTAGTTAAAATCCTCTTCCCTTCCTTTACAGATGTTCTGGAACCTTTTCAATGAATTTTCTGATGTAACATCCTCTTAAACTTTGCGTTGGTTGTTCTTCGATCCTATTTTTCTCTCCTTTTCCAAATGATTTTAAATTTGTTTTAATATTATTTGATGATTGAAATACTTTCAACGTTCGTTTTGAATTTTTTCTAATACTTTTATCGAAAAACTTATCTTCTGTCAGAAAATTTTAGTTGTCTCTATGTTTACTCCGTTGTCACAGGATTGCCAATCCATATTCTTCGATATTTTAATGGTTGGCCTATCGATGATCGTATGCGATGTTACAAACGATATGATGAATTTTGATAGATTCCCATGTAAATAGTGTCGCATGTAAATTTTGTGTTTTTTATTGAAAGGTATGTTACTGAAAATAACTGGTGACTAGCAATTTTAATCACTCTGTTGTCGTCCGCTCTGCTGACGTGGTCGTTCTAACCCTTCCAACGTTTCTTGATAAATTTGTGAATATTTTCTTATTTCTTTGCTAGGTATTCTGTCCAGTAATGTGCAATTTTTATAATAAAATTTTGCTGCGTTGCAAACAGTTTGATGGATTACAGCCAATTAAAAATTGTGCATTTTTATGAAAACCTCTTTGTAGAAAATTGTTCAGATTATTGCATCGTTACAAACGGGTCTTCGTACTTACTTACTTATCCGCATCCTCATCTATCGTAGATTCCACTTTCTTCTGTTTGTTGCCCCTCTTGTCGTTTGGGTTAGTTTTCGTTTCTTGAGCGCCTCTGCTACTTCTGCATTCCACATTCTCCTTGGTCTGCCCCTGTTTTTCTTGTCTGCCACCTTCATTTCCCATATCTCCCTTACCACTCTCTTTTCATCTATTCGCACCATATGTCCGAACCATCTTAATTTTCGCCTTTCAATTTTTTGCACTGCACTTGTTACATTTAGTTCCTTTCGTATTACCTCACTTCTATTTTTGACTAATCTTGTCACTCTCGCGATCTTTCTAAGTACTTTCATCTTACACGCACTGAGTTTCTGTTTGAGTTTCTTTGTTAAGGACCCAACGAGTCTTACTAATGAACGATAATTGAATTGTTTGACTGTTTGAAATTTTATGGCTACCTTATTTCTCAAAATGTATTTTTCGTCCATTAAAGCATAATATCAAAAACTTTTGTCAACATATGATACACAATTGAAATCAGAAAGAAACGACTTTCTGACGGTGTCAAAATCCAATGTGACACCGATAAGAAATAAAAAAGTTGATGACGGTACGAAAGAACTGATACGTCATTTAAACATTTTGAGTACATCGTTAGATAGAAGGGAGTTTTTTTCTGCAAAGTCGAATAAAGACGCTAGAGGTAAAACAAGAAAACGAGCTTCTTGCTTCTTTCGTTTTTTTTTTCTTTTTGAATCTCGTCATTTGTCGCGGGTCAATTTTTTCGTCGGGTTCATAACAAACACAAAATTTTGCCACTTTGTCAAATTTAAACCTATTATCTATCTCCAATAATAATGCGAGATCACTAAGGTGAAGGTCGAAAATGAATCTGCCTGTATATTGCAGAGTCAGTTTTGGTAATTAATATTTCTCAGAAGCTTAAAATAAGAAGTGCGATGTGATCTCACTAGATACCTTTAATTAATAATTATTCCACACTTCCTTTTTTAGTATTACTGTACATTTACTTACTTATTTAGATGTCCAGAGTCCACGCTTCTCTTTGGAATTGGTACATCATCAATTAGCTTCGCCTAATTATTAAATAACCCCGTAAATCGAGAAATGTGCAAGAACCATCAGATAATCTAAATGATTGCTGGTTGCGATAATTGAGAAGAAGATATCAGTTTCAAAATGACAACTGCGCATTTAAGAAATTGTGGGCGTTTTCTCTGAATTACTTAAGATTTATGGGGTGCTTCTTGTGACATTATTAGATAATGTTGCTAGATGTGACATAAATATGCGGTTGCACTATTTGTAACGCCATAAATTAGGAAACAGTATATGCTATAAAATTACTGCTAAGACATGCAATATCAATCGTTTCTCCTGAATAAAATATACTTGTATTCTTTAAATAACTGGATAAAATACGAGAGCCAAAATGATATTATTGAGGATAAAAAAAGGTAAATATATTGCAGAATTTTATTTTAAATATGTTCTAAGTAATTCACTTCAACAATAATACCATTCTTCTTATAAGCCGCGAACTAATCCTCTTTTATGAAGTTGGAGGAAAAGAAAAGTCCACTTTCTTACAATAACTCAAAATTTAATTAGAAAAGAGCGCCTGGTTTCGGGACTAACTAAATTTATTGGTACCTCGATTTTCCACTCGTCAAATCGCAACTTTTTACATACCAACTGTTACAATTAATTCAGCTCTCCATTCTCCCCTCATAGTCATGACACGGAATTTTAATAGCATCTCCCAATATTGTGACATAAATTACAATACCTTTGCCGAAATGCTTACCATAGCCAGATCACACTTATAGTTGTAAGACTTTCTATGATTTTTTTTATTATTGCTCTCTGGTTAATTCATTTTTTCACTGACGTTGGTACTTAAAAAAATTAAAAACTTCTCTTCTAATTAACGCAAATACAACAGCTAAAGTTCAACTGACAGATAGATAGTTGCCCTAAATAACAGTTCATAGCCTACTGGATTTTCTTATTCTGAATAATAACGCCTTGGCCCTCGTATCTTATCTATTATTTAATATTATCTTGTTTTACTCTAAAAAGTTTCTTGAGAAAACACCGACAGTGGCGCACCGCATAAAAGTAGGTAGGTAATATACAATATTAGTGAAAAATAATGTTGTACCTTCTCCTGTCGTCTTGATGTCTTCTGTGGCAATTGGCAAGCGCCCTGGTAAGCTGTGTAGAATTGCAACATCAGCAACGCTTCCATTGTCGATTCATTCAGCCGTCGACGGTGTTGTGAATACGTTGTCGTATGCTTCGAAAATGATCGTTCGACATCCAGTGAAGTAAGATTTGCAAATGTCAGATATTCCTTTTCCTCATCTGGGCACACTTGATTTTCAGTTATAGACCGAACCTTTTGTAAATCGGGATTTTTCGTTAAAATTGCACTAAATTTTTGAGCAACATCGACTCCTATAGTGTTCGTCAAGTTTTCTAGAGCGGCTTGTAAATTATTTATGCAATTTAATGCGTCTCGTGCAGATAAGTGACTGTTTTCTCATTGCTCAATAGCTTGTGCAACTTCAGAATAGTTCATGGAAATTTCATCTCTTTGTTGTTGAACGTCCGAATTGGAAAAAAGTTGCTGACTATCTCGAACAGCTGCAGAATCATTTGAATCAAGTTTCAAGATGACATTTTTTACTTGTGAAAAATATTTCTGATAGTAAGATACTGCCTGGAGCCATGTTCCCCATCGCGTTATTAGAGGCTGAGGTGGTGGTGGTAATTATAGCGTTATTACAGTCTGAGGTGGTGGTGGTAATTTCGGACACAATTGTTTGAATACACGGATGTGTTTGGGAGATTTGATGAACACTTTTTTGGTAGATGCTATTAACTTATCCACTATCCGATACTTCTTTCGAATGGTTCCTGCTACGAGGTGACATGCGTGTATGAGGCATGTTATGTGAAGAAGAGTCGGAAAGCATATTTTCAACATCTTACCAACTCTCAGCATTGTTGCGGCTCCGTCAATAACGAACATCGTGACTTGGGTTCCTGTGATACAAAACTCTCAACGAATCTTTTATCTTGACAACGGTTTCTGCATTAGTTTTCTGAATCCTTTTACTGGATAACAACAATGAAGCTGATGGACCATCGCGTTTTAAAGGACGCGCTACAACATGAATGACGCTGTGTTTCTAAGCATCAGTTGTTTCATCCACACATAGGCAGATTTTCTTATTTCTCAACTCGTCTTTTATACATTCCTTTACTGTACCTTGCACACGTAGCAAATTGTATTGTAATTGCATAGATGTTGGCAGCTTCCGTGAGGGAACGTACTTAGCCCAAAAAAGACGAAAGTGTTCATTAGATACTAGATGTGGGATGTTGCACACACTTAACATAAAAATAAAATCATATAAAAATTGCCAGTATGGAATACTGTTTCTTAAATTCAATACATGACGTTTACTTTTACAATGATTTCTACATTCAAACCTATCGCGACTTAGTAATCCGCTATTGCATATTGTGCAATAAATATGCGGACTTCTATATTCTAATCCAGGGAAATGCCTGAGATGTTTATTCACATTCGAAGGGAACGTTACACCCTTTGGCCGTCCTATCTCCGCGTTCTTATTTGGCGTACAGCGTGCAACGTCCTGTCGCTTTGAACTCTCTCGCGGTACTGTCGAGATCGACTACGAGTTGCAAGTTACCCCTACCCAAGCGCTACCGCTACGCTACTGCCATTCGGTACCACCTTTTTAACAAACTCTACTAATAAGCAATTCTCCAAACACACAGAATAAATGCACTCTAAATGTAAGTAATCTATAAATAATTAATATTAGCCTGATGCCTAACTTGCGGCATATCTGCTTTTAGTAATAAACACTAAATTTGTACGTTAGATAGTAGTGAAGATAAAAATACATAAATGACTTTTGAATTGTTCCAATTCATTGAAAATAAAATATAATTCTGTTAATAAAGTTTTCTTCAAATATTCTATAAACATTACCATTATCGTTACTTCTTAATAATTAACTCTCTACTGTTATGTAAATGATGTGAAAAAGATTATTATTTTATTCCAAAATATCCTTCAGACGGTGGATTCGCTTAAGTAAATAAAACGATACTTAATTTCGAGTGGATTGCTTGCTTAACAGTGTAAACAGATCCCAATTTTTGATGGCAGTATTTCATAACCATAACACATATTTAATATCTACACATTTTAATGTAGGTATTAACTGTCCTAATAGTAATTATATTAACATGCAATTTTAGAACTAGAAATTAGCTAAGCTTTTCGGTTGTTTAATCATTGCAATATGCTAGGTAATAAATAGTTATTGGGTGCTGCAATGTTCATCAGGGCAACTGGTCCTATTAATGCAGTTATTTTAATACTTTTGTTAATTTCTAGCAATAGCAGAAACCAATTATGACGAAGGCCTGAAAATCAGTGAAATGAAAATTTAGGATAGGAACTTCTATCCAAAGCTTGTGTAGGGGTATGTAATAATTTAGTTGATTAGTCGTAATTCCAAAAAGGAATATTAAAACAACATCGTCTTCGAGGAGAACCATCCTGCATCCACTGTTGAATTGTTTTGTTTCCAGGAAAAAATAAAGGCAAAAGGAACTATGGATGTACTCCATTTATCAAATCAATGCTTATCCTTTAAAAAGCATTATCACGATGACAGCATTCAGTTTGGAAGCTTCTTTTCCTTTTAATACTTGCCTATATTCTTTTCATTGGACTACAATACCATTTGACAGTTTTCAATTATCCAATGTTGGTGTCTCTTTGCCTACTCTAAACGATTTCTTCTGTTGCTCTCAGACAATAACGGCGTTTTCATTGTCTTTCAACCTTTTAAACCTGCACTATTTGAGCGTCTTCTAACCGTTCTAGCTGAAATTTTTGGGCCTCCTCCTATGCTAATTTTTGCAGACAGCCGCCAAGAAGTTTTCTTCCTACCTCAAAGAGAAAGTCTTGTAATAGATGTTCCTCTCTGGCTGTTGTTGTTTCCTGGCTTATTTTTATAAGATCCAGTAGTCTTGTACATACCTATTTATGGCAAATTGAATAGCACGGCGTGAACACTAACTTTTGACCAATTTTAATTTCAAGGAAAAGAACTCGGGGACAGAATTGCGTCATTGCATTATGTACTTATACGATTGTATATTGGGCAAATCATTACTTTCCGAACTTAAAGTCACATTATCTTAAATAATCGGGTACTCTAAATCTATGGCACTGGAACACTGAAACAGTTCACTAAAACCTTTACCACAATACTTAGCTCGTACTGGACGCACGTTTCGATAGCCAAGAATTCAGTTTTACTGCTGATGATGATAGCTTGGCTATCGAAACGTGCGTCCAATACGAGTTAAGTATTGTGGTAAGGGTTTTAGTGAACTGTTTCACATTATCTTAAAATAAATAGTAGAAAATGATGGAATTTGTAAGTAAATCACCATTTATCTGTACAGATGATTTCATTATCGAAGCCCACCTAAATGTATGGACTAAATGTTCTCTGCCTTAGGACTAAACCCAGACAGTATTGGTTATGTTATATAACCAATAGATGTTGCAACGAAAAACCTCATTCTCTTCTGATAAGAAAATTTTCTTATATACTCAAATCACTTTCATCATTGGTGGCATATGTAGATCTAGTTTGCCAAGCTATCGGTTTCAGACCTGGCCCCGGACCTGGAACTTTCTCAGAGTAAGAAGGTCTTCCCTAGTTTACCCTACTCCTTCAAATTTGCCGAATGCTAAGATGGATGAACACGCATCTACGAGCGCAGGTGTGTAATATTCTCTGCCAATGCTTCCCTGTTAATGGCGAAAGCTGTTGTAGAAGCAAAACATGGAATAGTTATTGTTATTTCGTTTCTTTGTTCTTCCAATCATTACAATTATATATAAGAACACTGCATAATTTGTGATAGTTTAATACAGAATGCTTTAATTATTCACTTGCATAATTGTTGAAAAGTATACAAGTTTATTGTAGCAATCGTTGCAAGTTTTGCGCCACTCTTGTTTCCTACAATATTGTTTCATTCATTGTCCACGTCACGGATGCTACAACTACTTGTAGTGGCATTTGCTACACTCGTGGAAGTTACTCTAATATTTTTTTTCTATGTGAACAAGGCTGTAGTTCTCATAAAAGCAGACTGAGTCAATTTTTAATGATAAAATGCAACAACGTAATTTTTTACTATTGACATTTGACAACAGCTACAATAGGAAACTGCTACTTGGATGGAACTTGCATTGGAACATTCGGTATTTGAGTAACCGTTGAAACGAAAAATATCTACCAACAGTTTTTTTTTAGATTATCCATTGACGTAGGAATACTAAATTTAGGCTGGTGTTATTGTTTTTTTCATTTACAGTGTAAACAATTTTTTAAGCGGCATACCTTGTGCATAATTTCATTTTTGATCAACAATCTGTTTGGTAATTACAATGGATAATTTTTAAATACTTTTAATTTGCGGGAATTTAATGAAATGTGATAGTGCTAATCGTACTTAACAAAGTGAAACAACCCCTACTACTGTAACCATATTTCAAATTACCTAATATACTAGGGTGCACAAATGCAATTATTAACATAATAAATCACCCCACTTAATTTCAAGTCCAGCATTACTTATAAAACTCCTTGTAAATTCTGCAGCTAAATATACAGGCTGTCTCACAAGGAACTGCATTGATCGGTATATGAAAGAGTATACATTGGAAAATTCTGAAAACTTGGTAATATACTAAAGCCTGCGTGTACTATTGAACTAAAATATTTTCAATTATCTAAGACTTATACCGGAAGTAACTTGTCAACTTTGCTATTTTAAATAGAACACCCTATGTATTATTACATTTTTGATTTCCTAGTTCAATTTTAAGGTTTGTTTGATAAAACAACTATGTTGCTGTTTCCAACCATATTTGAAATAGTTGAATTTTTTGAAAATAAACGAAACGCGAGACTGGTATACACGTAATATGTTATAATTAATCTGGGCAAACAGCGGTAACAGTCAGTGTAGTAGATATGTGGTGCGGAGTCGGCGATTATTTATTTCACGCGTTCACAGCGTCAGTACTAAATCGATGCTGTATGCGAGTAGTTCTGTGTATATGTAGGCTGTCGTAACTTATTTCGTAATTCTACACTTGTTTGCTTTAAAAATGTCGCATTTAGGTATGTCGCAAAAACGACCAATGGCAGTCACAGTTAAAAACTTTATAGTAGACATGCCGGACTTAATTTTTGATGGTACTAAAATTTAATGTCTAGTTTGTAAAATCCCTTTAATGTGTTGGTCCAGAGGCCATTGTAATCGTCACATCGAAAGCAAACAGCATTCTTCTGCAGAAAGTGGCACGTGAGATCAAGAAAAATTTACATTTGATTTATGCGTTACTCTTATTTTATGTAATCTATCGTTTCGTTTACTAGACAAAGAAGCATTTGCCTCCTTCTGGAATAAATATGCGGGCTGTAAATTACCTAGTCGGACATCGATACGTAATGTAGTGCCATTTGCTCGTGAACATATAGAAAAAAGAATGAAAACGGAATTGAAAGATAAAAAACTGTGGTTGTGTGTGGACGAAACAACAGATCCTCAAAAACATTTTGTGGTTAATGTAATGGTACGTGCAATGAAACCACATCGACCGTCATACTCCTTCTTACTTGCTTCCAAAAGAGTTATAAATTGTACTGCCGATGAGATTTTAAAGGTGGTGTTGAACTCATTGAACAAATTGGAAGTTTCAACTAAGCAACTTTTAATGTCTATGAGTGATGGTGCCGCAAACATGCGTTCTTTGGGCTGATCTCTTAAAGAACACAGTGGTAACTTCTTACATGTAACGTGTAAAATCCATAGTCTAAATCTTGCAGCACAAACGATTCCTACATGTTTTCTAATAGTAAATGCATTGATTGCTAGTACAAAGGCAGTGTTTCTAAAGTCCCCGAAACGTACCCGACTATTTCACACACTGTGTCCTGATTTACCTGAACCACCACAGTCGATTGTTACACGTGGAAACATATGTAATGATTCAAATATTTAACAGATGCTACCCAGTTTGTGATTTCAAGACTTTTAAAACGGTAAGTGTTTCAGCACGTTTTATAATTTATTTCTTACCTTTTATTTTATGTGTAAACTTTTATGCGCGCGCCACACGTTATTTATAATGTTCCATTGTATCTTCTACGCAGTTGTACGCACGTCTGCCCCTAAAAATAGCGGCGGGAATTTCAAACTTGGACACATAGGAATTTGAAGTTTGACAGTTGTGGTAGGTAAGGACAAAACTTGCCCTTCTTGCCACTGCGCGATCAAAACATCCTCCTACGAACTTCACTTCATTCTCATAATTTCTTAGGCTTACAATAGCGAGTCACAAACAGATATCTGAAAGGTACCAAGCGGTAAGCATTTGAGTATATGTTGATAGATCGATTTTGAATCTTTGAAACAATTTATATTTCGTGTAAAAATATTGAGATTAATTCTGCAAAAGAACACAGAGGTAAGCCATATTTCATATTGCATAATACCATTTTCATTTACATTCTGTTCGCATTATGTCCTTCAAAAAATAGCTGAAGCGTCTCTAGTCCCGCAAACGGCATGCGCTATCGTAAATTCGAGTATAAATCATTCAGCGTTCAAGAGATTTACTTGAAAAGAATGATGCAATCTGTTATGCATCTACGGAACGATCTATCTTGGCTCGGCAGAAGAATACGCGAAATGTAAAATCGAATCGGAAATATATGAAATTAATGCTGTAGCGATGAAGAAAACGAAGATAAACAATGATGATGTGTGGAAGCCTGAAACGTGGCATTAATATTGTATGTGGCTCGTTAATAATGAAATTCCATGATATGTGTATATGCCTTACATATGCATGTGTATCGCATGCAATATCACTTTGAAGTATTCAGCGATGCCGCAGATACGCAATAATTGAAATGTTCGATCGGGCGCCGACATTACTTGAAAAATTACAGCTACTGAGCAGTGTTGAAGTATTACTATATGTTAGTGATAAGTTGGTAAAATCTGTGTGCGTGTGTGGCAGATAGAAACAGAAAAGAAAAAAAAACAAAGATCATCAGCACGCCTTGGTTTCAATCGAAGATTTATTAGATTGGTCATCGGAATAGCGTGTAATTGATATTTAGAATCCTTGAACAAATTAATTTTATTGCTCTGGGTATAAGTAATTTATTACCCAACAGTATATAGATAGATTGATTACTTCTTTAGGAGCAATGTTGTAGTAGTAAGCGACCGAAATTATGACAACTTGCATAACGTCTATATTACGATGATTTCTTCCTTGCGACATTATACAGAGTGTCCCTTCGAGAACTACAATCATCGATATGTTTTTTTGAGAAAAACACAAAAGCCTGTCAGAAATGTTCTAATTTACCTTATGATGCGAAATAAATGAAATCTCAAAGGTTCATTAAAAAGTAGAAGAGTATTTCTCAACAATTAACGCTTTTTATCTACACGCAGAGAAACGTTTACTTGTATCAAAGCTGTCCGCCTTCATTTAAGAAAATTACTGTTTCAATTATCCGCAATGCAATAACTGTTTTAAATCAAAACTAATATTTTCTTAGCGTTTCTTTCTCCGTTTGAGAGAAGTATACACTTGTAATTTAATAATTCTTTGTTTAAGACATTTGTTAATTTGATTCAAGAAAATCTTACAGAAAATTTAAGGAAAGCGATTCTTGTTTATATGCACATTATTAATTGCGCTTACTTTGGTAAAAACAGTACGACATATCCGTACATAATGCAGTAAATTGTTCACATTGTTTGTGATTTTAAAAAGCTAAAGTAGATGTTATCTACAGAATAATGTTCAAACAAAAGTGAACTTAATGTAGAAGTACACATAAAAAAAGTGCCTAGAAACAATAACCAAGATAGGTAATGCTAATAAATAGCTTCTGGCATTGGCGGAATCACTACCGACAAAAACTATATGAGAAGAGAAGAGCATTAAAGCTTCTTACTCTTGGCCTCATTGCTCTTACATCTCTCAGTTTATGCCACTAATCTTCACAACTGAAATATTTCCTGGCGCCACGTACTGCCAGTAGTTCATGCCGTCCTAGAGAGTAGTGAATATAGAAATCGGAATATAGATGACATACTTACCCATGCAATGATATAACCTTTAACGTACGACGTTTCATAAACATTTTCAAAGCTACCAGTTACTGTAATATTTTTTCTTTTTATTACTATTTGCCGCGTGTACTAATTAAACTATAGTCTTTAATTATTAAACTACATAAAAATAATCCATATTTGATAACATTATTAGAGAAATAAATTAATTATACTGTAACATATAAAAAAAAAACTTTTTGATTAATTCTTAATTTTAATTATTTATTGTAGGTTTTTTTTCATTAATTAATTCATTAATTTTTCATTTATTGGAAATCTTTGTAGTTGGCCTGATGATGTGGTTTTTGAACACGAAACTGGTCGCTTAATTTCTCAATAGAAGTTTGTGAGATCTGGACCATTTTTTTATTCCTTCCTTTAATATGAATATTTTCTTAACTTAAAACTAAACGATTTACTTGGAGGAAACATTTTTCCATCTTGGATTTTCTAACCCCAAGAAAATAATTATTTAATCCAAATAAAATTTCAAGAAAATTATTTTCTTATATTATATAATAATAATTCATGCCTTCACATCCCCCAACAGCTTTCGCCAATTACAGGGGACATCGGCCAGCCATAAGATATTATTACGCCTGCGCCGGTAGATCGTCTTAAGATGTTCACCCTCAGCATTCGCCAAATTTGGAGTAAGGAAAACTACGGAAAACCTTACTCTGAAAGTGACGGGCCCGGGGTTCGAATCCGGTACCCCGAGACTGGTAGCCCGGCGCGCTAGGCATCGCGCTACCAGTCCCATGTATATTTTTATTGTTTTGAAATAAAAATAATTTCTTGAATAGAGGGTTATTTTTGCAAGAAAATCTATTTTCCTTGCATCAAGAAAATAGATTTCCATTTCTCTGCGTGTAAGCTTTCAATTTTGTTCTTACAACTTTAACTTAAACAAACTAAAAATTTGTTCAAATATGTAATTTTAAAATAATAAATTTAAAATAATATATGTGTACATACCTCACTATATTTTAGCGTAGAGTTAACCCCACTTTAGAGCTAACTTCACTACCTTGTCAGAACGAGAACTAACAGACACCGTTTGGACCAGAACCTTTAGTTGGCATCATTTAATGTTGCTAAAATGCATGTTACCTGCTGAGCCGAACTGGGAGTTCTTCAAAACTTAGGGTGAGTTTACAGGTCGATCTCAAGCGAAGACATTTATATTGCCCGGTCGAGATGAAGCTAGAAATCTTCAGGAGTATGACAAAAAATCTGTCAGGTCTCCAACTGCAATCCCCACCGGCCGTGCTCGATTAGGGAAACACCACACAAAGATGGGGACTTGTAGTAAAAAAGGAGCGTCGTTTGTGGTTGGAAGAAGAGGAGACAGTTGCGCACATATATTGTCACTGTCTTGCTGTGTGTAGAATCAGATTTTCTCTGCTTGGTGAGACTTTCCAGAGAGTCTAAAGAAGACCTCGGTGAGTGAACTTCTGGAATTCGCCAGAAGGGCGGGTCTACTCGGCGAACTTATTGGTCTGTGTAATTGGATTACTAATGTAATGTAATGTGACTGGATATGTCCGTTTAAAACGTACACGTGTTCAGTTAGTTTTGTAGCAGTTTCAAGTGGCTTATTCATGTGTTTCAACACCGTCTTTAATTGTATTTAATTTTTCTTTTGGTACGTTGGTGTTATATGAGATTAAGTATTTGAACATTTACGAAGTGTGTATATTTTTAACGAGTGGTGACGGCCCAACAGAGTATACAAGCTTTAAAGCTTGTCATAACCTCGGGAGTCTTTAGTATGTAAAGTATCCCATGGCTTTGTTACTATTACCCTCTCGTTGTAAGAGGTGAAGCGCAATTAATTGTTCCCCAACTGGCAAATGGTCACTCGGGATTGTACTCTGCCCAGTCAGGCACGGGCTTTCTTACCACTGGACCACCAAGTAGTTTTTATGTACATTTTTAGTTCAATACAAGCTTTATGAGTAAACGTTAAACATATGTCTGAATTATTTATTTTAACAAATTTTACGTCCTTACAATTTTCACATCATGTTTTAAGTAACAGAAATTTTAATAAATGAAATACTGTTTTGCATTAGTATTTAAGTATGTATTTTGTTACTTTTTCGAATCAATTAATATAGCAATAAAAAAACGAATAATCCAATATCAATAAATAAATGTCTTGTTACATTAATTTTCTTTTAATTTGTTGTTGTAGTGTAAAAGTGAAACAAAAATTATTATTGTAATAATATTCAGTCAAAACTGCTCGTAATAAAGCATTTTGAAAAAAAAATATGAATTTAATTTGTGATAGTGTATATAGCTTCATATTTTTAATACGATAATTACAACGACTTCCACATTTAACAAATCTCCTCGGTGATTATTGGTCTATTCTTAAGCTTATCAGAAAATTTATTAGTTTGAACTAAACATTTTGCTGCTTTTGTCAATTTTAACAAACAAAATACAAACATATGGAAATGAAAACAGATTATTTCGCATATGTTATAAGTTGAATATGCTGCGCTGATTTGGGATCCCTTGAACACCTCCGATATCCTAGCTTTAGAACAAATTCAGCGCAGATTTTTGAAATTTATCTCTTTCAAAAGTGGTGGTGTCTATCCTGATAGGGGATACATCACGATGTTATCCTATCGCGCTTTGAAATGGTATCCTTGAGTTAAACGAAGAGAGACGGTCTGCAAGAAATGCATATATAAATTGATTTCAAATACTATCGATTGTTCTTTCTTACTCGAACGCATGTCGTTTCTTGTTCCACGTATTAACTCTAGATATAATTCTACATTCATGGTGCCATTTGCAAGGGCAAATATTCTGAAACGGGCCCCAACATACACACTCTCTCGGATCGGCAACGATGGATGAGAGGATATTTTCAGGTGCCATGCATCTTAAACACTCATCAGGAAGTGCATTTGAATAGTACGCTTTTTTAATATACATACATGCTGTAATGCGCAAAATTACTTACCTGTATACACACAAACACACGCACGTATTTACATATACATATATTTACATATATATTTAAAATTAATACATACAATACTGTTTACTTTCAAGATAACATTTATTTATATTGCACATATTGTAATTATCCTGTTATTGGACCTTCATTGGTCTTTTGGGTAATAAAGGCTTATTATTATCATTATTATTATTGCTATTTTTATTACTTTCAATAAATTAAAATTGCCAATGTGAAGAACAAAGTTCCAATGGTAAAAATAAAATCTAAATTTCTCCACAAAATTGTTCAAAGTTGAATGCGCATTTCGCAACTCTTCACTGCATCATCAGCAACTCCAATGCGTTGCCATTGATTAATTTCAAGTCGAGAAATCGTTCAATCTACAAATAAATGTAAAGCTAGGTTGAGCCAAAAGCCTTTTAAAAAATCCTGTTATGCATTCAGTTTTTTTGTTTTTTGTGTGCATTTTGATTGATTAGAGCTCGAATGCTTTGACCGTATCATATTTACGAGGATGGTATGAGAAGTACCCGTGTTCGGTGACAGATGGCGCTTTGAGTCAAAATCTTCATTACTGACCGTGAGTACTGTTCTTTAATCGACGTCTGTCAACATTTTGGAGAGATTCATCGAGTAGTGTTGATTTGAGAGCTGTTGAAAGTGAGCATGTTTATGCATTCGTGGAATCATGGAAAAGGAACAATACCGATCAGTGATTCGATTTCTTGTTTTGGCCGAACATTCGTCTCTGATGAAGAGCGGCCAGGTCGTCCCATTGAAGTGACTACGGACGATGTGATCAATAAATTCATGATATCGTGTTAGCAGACAGCTGGGTGAGGATTAGAGAGATTGCTAATATGGTGAACATGTCAATTGAACGTGTCAATTGATTATAAGAAAGCTATCGGGGAGATGGGTGCTGCGTCTGCTGACGATTGATCAATCTGGAATCGCGTGATAACTTCAAGGCAACGTTTGGAGGTTTAAGCGCAGTACAAGTGAGTTTCTACGGCGTTATGCGACTATGAATGAGATATGGATACATCACTACACAACAGAAACCAAACGTCAGACGGTAAAATGTGGTTTTCTGGCGAACGTGCACCAAAGAAGGCTAAGATGATTCTATCAGCCGGCAGAGTTATGGCGATGATTTTCTGGGATTTACAAGGCATAATCTTAATTGATTATTTGAAGGACAATTACAGGACAGTACTATGCTGATCTATTGGACCGATTCGAGGCTGAACTAAAGAGAAAAGGGGCCCACCTAGCGAAGAAAAAAAATTCTCAACCATTATGATAACGCTCCGAACCACTCATCAGCAATCGTGACAGCAAAACTAGTCCAGTCAGGGTAGGAATTGGTGCTCCATCCACCATATTTACCAGATTAGCCCCCTGTGACTGCTTTCTTTTCATTGCCAAAACAGAGGCCCATTTTGCAGAGTTCGACAAATCCTATTATTTGGAAAAACATCCCTGGATGACGTGTAAGGAGATTACGTCGAGAAATAAATTTACTAAATGCAAAACAATTGCGTTACCTTCTTTAACATAAGTATTTATCATACCATCCTCGTATTATACGTGAAACATCTACATGTAGTTATCCATTGCTGTTTACATATTGATTAAAGAAATTAAAAGACTTGAATTTATGTTAACTCTTAGAGCGGCGGTGGTTCAAATTACGTACCACCTTTTTGACTGCCGTTTAGCAACGGTGGTTTAAAATATAAACGACCTATTGAAGTCAGAGTTATTAACGTCTCAGTAGTGTATTTTCTGCACCATCGCTTCAGCGATATCTTTTGGTATGTTTTGAAAATATTCAATTCAAATTGGTTAAGTGCACCAGACCTCAATGACTCCTTTATTTGCTCGATTATAAATCTGAAAAGATACTTGGGTTTTGTCCCATTTACATGTTAATAACTCTGTTATGCCTGATCGATCATCTCCTAATTTTGATAAGCCGTATAAACTGCGTCCAACTTTAAATTTGATTAATCAATTTAGGGAAATGTTTACTTCCTAATCAATTTAGGGAAATGTTTACTTCCTAATCAATAAGTAACTATTACTTCTACAAAACTTAGAGATGCCCAATACGTATGTAAAAGGTTTTCGACGCAGTATAATAAATGAACAGGTGGCAGAAACTGTAATTTCCAAAAAACAACCATCGACTAGTTCGTCAACACTAAAGATACCTCTCCAGTCTTCTAAGCATTAACCCGTACGTAGTTCTAAGGGGAGAAGTGCATTGCGCAGCTTAAAAGCAAAGCAAGTACGAGCAGACTGGATTTGTTCCACATGCTAAGTTCCCATTTGTTTGAGAAAAAGTTAGTCATGGCTTCAGACTTATCACGGTAAATAATAAAAATAAATAAATGTAAAAATTGAATATTAAGCCTTTTTTCCCCTTAACGGTTTGGTGGTACGTATATTGTACCACCCAATATAACTAAAAGAAAATGTAGAAAGCTGTAAATACTATATTAATGTCCAATTTCATCTTCGTTTAAGTAAAATATTAAAAAATTTCTTCATTTTTCCAATAAAAATTATAATGCTCTGTTTAGGACCTTTTACATCTGTACTGTTGCTCCTCAAAGAGTTAAATAAAAAAAAAATAACAAATTTAATTACCAAACAAATTGGTATTGTATAGAATTAAATATCTGCAGGATTCCCTTATCGGAGTAGAAAGCAAGAGAGGTCTTGGAAACTTAATCGTATAATCGCTGAGATTAACTTGAACGAATTCGAAGTTTAATCAATTGGAAATGCGATTCAAAGAACAAATTAATATTTGGATTCTGCTTCACGGTTTAATAAACAGTGCGATTCGTTCGAATCCAAAGAGGGAAATGGTTTTTCTTTTTCTCTTAAAAAAATGATAAAAAAGAATATCGAAAGAAAGATGTCTACGATTTAATTGCTGCATTTATTTTACTTTGCCTTAAATGTAGTATTGAAAATTCTTGGAATAAATGCATTTATTTCAGTTAGGAACTGTCGCTTATATACTGCGTTTTAGGAAAAATAGATTAATATTTCTACCCGATAATTTTCATGAAAATAACCTTAGTATAGTGATATTTTTGTAAGTTTTAATGCACGTCATAAGTGACGCTGATATGACGTCGCATTGCCAATATAAATGTACAAATTTTATGCAAAAATAAAAATGTTTGTATTGCATCTTTTCATATTTTTCTTTAATACAGACGTTAGCCTTTAATAGATATCTCTATTATTTCAATGCAGTAATATATGACTTCGTTCTCTTAAACCAAAAGTAAATTTCTGTCGCGTATGTTGCCTGCACGCCGTACGAAAACTTGATGTTGCCGGTTTATATTTGTTGACATATTACTGATCTGTCAGTTTTTTCTCTATTATATCGTACGTTTATTCTTATATTTCTGGTGCTATACTGTTTTTAGAAGAGTTATTATCAAAACTAGCACTTTTGAAATCAATTTTCGTGTTTCGAGCATATTTTTAATATATAATGCCAAAAGGTTTGTGTAAACAAAGCAAGATGCTTGTAGCATCTGTTATCTAGTTCTTCATAAAAGAAAACGATAATGGAGCTCCACTTGTACTGTTAAACGCTATTAATGAGGTAAACTATAGATTATTTTCATAAAATATATATTTAATACATCATTATGATTTCAGCGTGTAGCTCAAGCTATGTCAATCAGTACAGTTACTGTCAGTAAAATTCGACAAAGTATTGAAACCAACAAGGAATTAGAGAGTCCGAAAAGAAAAAGACAGCGAAAGAAACCTGTAACTAATATTACTAGATCTGACGAAGCATCTATACGTAATGCAATTTACCAAATGTACGCAACAAAGAAATACTTTACATTAACATCCATTTTGAAAAATTTGAAAGACTGCAATATATACGATGGCAGTATATATTCTTTAAGGATAATTTTAAAACGAATTGGTTTCTCTTCATACGTTAAAAACAAGCACACACAATTTTATGAGTTTGTGTACCTAGATGAGACATGGGTGTTCGAGAATGGGACTGTTAACAGATCTTGGCAAGACAACACTAAACATAGTGTTAAATCTATAAAATCGGAAGGCACCAGATACGTCGTACAAAACGCTGCCACTAAAAATGGATTTGTACCAGGAGCTTCTAAAATATTTACCTCAAAAACAAAAGACTTAGACTGCCATGGTGAAATGAACCAGAATAATTTTGTAATATGGTTCCAAGAACAATTGCTTAAAAATTTAAGCGAACCATCGATGATAATTATGGATAATGCAAGTTATCACTCTACGTTGGAAAATAAATTACCAAATTCTTCCTCAAACAAAGCACAAGTCAAACAATGGCTTACAGGTCAGAATATTCCATTCGAAGAGAATGCATACAAGAAGCAATTATTGCAATTGGTTGCTATGAACAAGGGACCAAAAATTTACATTGCTTATACTCTTGCTGCCAAGTATGGCCATGTAGTTTTACGTTTACCACCTTACCACTGCGTTTTCAACCCAATTGAGCATATATGGGGCATAACCAAAAATTATTACAACAGACACATAGGTAGAGATGGACATGGAATAGCAAAGTGTATAGAGATGTGGGAAGAAGCACTTGGCACTATAACGCCTGAAGTGTGTATGAAAACAGTTCATCATACTGAAAAGGTTATTGAGGACTGGTGGAAAAGGGAAGTTGGTTTCGAGAGAGAGGAAATTCCAGAACTAATTATTAATTTGAACAAAGATTCATCTGATGAATACAGTTCTAGTAACACAGACTGTGAATAACAGCTTATTTTTTAAATGCATTATTTCATATATAAATTAATAAGAAGGTGAATGTTGTATAGAGTGAAGTTTAATTTCTTTGCCGTATATTTGATGATCGCAGTTCTAAATTTATGTGAAAGAAAAGTTTTATTTTGTGCCTTTTAAAGGTTTTTATCTATTCTCCTTCCATAAGTGTAATTGAACATTGTATTGTATTCTTAAATAAACATGAAACACGATTCGATATGTATAATATTCATATTAGTTATAATCTTTCTTTGTCCAAATATCATATATTTATAAAGGTAATATCTAACGACTTTCACGAATTCTTAACCATTATTCAAACTTAACCTCAAAACGCTCCAATCATATGGATATAGACCAGATGTAAACTGTGAGTATAATAATTACAACTGCGCGTAATATGACGTCACAGTTTATTAATGACGTGCATTAAAACTTACAAAAATCGGAGTATAGGTCTGCACTTTCGAAAGTCTAAGTATGAATATTACATTGTAGAAATTGTTTTTACTGCTGCTGAAAACAATGCAGGTAATTGCGTTTCAATCATTATTAAGCTGTCATAGTAACCTAAAGGTTGTAGAGCGTAGAAACTTCCACTGTTGCACCGTTAATAGCATTGAAGCAGAACTTTAGGCGATTTTGTCCATTCTAATTGATTATTGCATTCTTAATGTAATATAATCTATGTCGGCTAGAAAACAAACGTTGTATAAATTACAATAAACTACTTTGTAATTATTGTTAGGAGATTATTATGCGATAGTTATGCTTCAGGCATGCTACAATAACATTATAAATATACTGCTCAAAATAATTAGAGGAACACCTGTTTTCATCACAATAACTTTTTTAGTTGTAATAAAATAGAAATCTTATAAGGGATTTTGTTCGAATAAATTTGAAAAGCGTAATTTTTTATATAGCAATAACAATTCAAAGTCACTGCAAGAAAAAAAGCGATCGTGCTTGTATAACGTATAGTTCTTTTGAAGAATTGTGGGTTGCTAATAACGTGTGCATCTTTCATTAGCCCGAATTATTTCTTGGCACTTACGAGACATGCATCGCAGGAGCCTACGACTGTTTTCTTGGGATATATTCTTACATTCTGCGACTAGGATATTTGTTAGCTGTTGGAGAAACTGAGATTGGTCTGAGCACCTCCGATTACGTCGTTGTAATAAATCTCAAAGACGTTCAATTGAATTCATATCGGGACGTAGTGAAGGCCAATCCATGGTTCGAATCACGAAGCAAATTTTTGGTGACGGTCGCGGTATGTGGTCTAGCGTTATCTTGCACTAACACAAAATTTGTATCTATATCAGAAACGGCTGGGATAACAATCCTTCAGAATGAAATCGAAGTATTGATTGAGCGATTAGTTTCCTGGGAACTTACTTTTCTTTCATCAAGACTAATGCCAACCATCACAGATCCACCACTAAATATTTCCACTTATTTCATGTTAGCTAAAAATAGCGTTCATATGGGCACATACTCGATCTCTAAAGCCCTCTAAAGCTGGCATAAAATCCAAAAATCAATTAACATTGAAACTTACCAATAGATTAATGTCTTTACCCCTCCCCCACTACATTTAGAAACCGGTATCAAGACTCACAGCACCTCAGTTAAGCGACTTATCTGCGGTGTCTATATTTTTGTTTTCTTTGTTTTATTTGTTATTTGTTTTATGTTGTGTGTAAGACTCTATTTTAATTAATTTTGTTAGAGTAGGACTAAAAGTTGGTCGCATATTCGACTTGTTTTCCTCGTAGAATCTTATCCAATACGTCTTTTGTATCTCCCGATTGTTAGGTAACAATTCCACACACGACGGATGGCAGAAGGGTAGCGTAGCGAAGCGCAATTGATCTACCAACGGAGAAAGATTTACTACATAGGCTCTTAAACCTGATTGAGGGAACTAACCTGTTCAAGTAAAATGAAACCGATTTTTTACGATTTTAGTAAAGGCCTAACACAACAACAATGCCTTGAATCTCTTCGTTCAACTTTTAGTAATGAAGCACCATCAGAAAAGACCGTTTACAACTGGTTTGCAGAATTTTGTCGTGGTCGTGCTTCCATCGGTGAAGAATTTCGTGAGGGTCGACCAAAATCGGTTGTTCCAAAAAACATCGATGCTGTGTGCAACATGATTGAAGAGAATCGGCATATGACTTACCATGAGATAGAGGCATTCTTAAGCATATCGAAGACTAATACATTCGATTTTGCATGAACATTTAGATGTCAAAAAGATCTGTTCCCGATTGATTCCACCTAATTTGACCAAAGCACAAAAGAGGCTTGTGTTAGTTTGTGTAAGGAAAAAAATTCGACAGAGGAATTTGAAAATCTGTACACAACATCGCAACAGGTGACGTAACTCGGATATATTCGTACGAGCTGGGAATTAAGCAACAATAAACTGTTTGGGTGTTCCCAGATGAGCCGAATCCAACAAAAATTGTTTGTTCTCGAAGCACATCCAAGAAAATGATTGTTTGTTTCTTTCTGTGTGCTGGACATGTCGCAAGCATTGCTTTGGATGACTGAAGAACAGTTGATACTGAATGGTATACAACAATTTGTATGTCAGAAGTCATCGATGAAATTAGGACAACGTCGCATTATATTTCATCATGATAATGCCAACTCTCACACAGCACGTCAAACGATTATTTGAAGGACAAGAACATCGAATTAATGTCCGTATTCACCTAATTTATCGCCTAATGACTTCTTCTTGTTCCCAAATGTCAAACAAAATATGCTTAGACACCGATTTTTATCACCTCAAGAAGCCGCTGAAGCCTTGAAAAACCGTGTTTTGGAGATACCACTTTCAGAGTGGAAAAAATGTCTCGAGAATTGGTTCGAACACAAGCAAAAGTGTATAAATCTTAATGGCGAATGTTTTGAAAGACAATAAAACGATTTGTACTAAAAAAAAAAATTTTCTTTCATTGTTTTTGTATAAACTTGAAAGATCCCTTTCGTACATGAAAATAAGTTTACATACTTTAAAGTCAAAATATCTTCCTTTGGAGTACAAGTATTTTTAGTGATACTGACCTAAATACATTCTTTATTTCAACATGAACGTAAAGCACTCCTTAACTATACGTATTAAAACAAATAAGATATACGTTAAGCAATTTTCTGAATATATACGTTATCTTTTTCACAGTCGACCTCAAATATCAACAAAAACAATGGAAGGCTGGCAAAATGGTTTACACAAGTGACTTGATAACGATGAAGATAGACAAACATTTCACGAAAGTAAAGAAGATGCTTTGCGCAAAGCAACGTGGTTATTACGTTGACAACGACAAATTTTCATCTTGGAGAAATATTAAAATAGTCGCGAGATAAGATAGTATTAATTAGTTTACATTATTAATAATAGTTAGAGAGATATCTTTGTCATGCTTTGCAATTAAAATAACACCTTTAGAGGTAATCATATGTAGTAAAACAGTTACTTTTCTAAACATATACGCAATAATTGAATGCCTGGACAATCATTTTTGTCCAAGATACATTAAAATATTAACTCTTTTGCACGCGAAAAGAGGTCAATTTGCTGTCCAAGTGAAGTGTTAATTCTGCAATACGCACACATTCCTGACTTTTTTCCAAATATTCATGACCTATAATAGCTTGTAGTGTAGTCCAGACGCAGATAAATGATTTCTTGCATCGAGAAAATAGATTTTCTTGCAAAAATCAGTCTCCGTTCAAGAAAATATTTTCATTTCAAGGCTATAAAAATGTATAATATAGGAAAATAATTTTCTTGAAAGGTTATTTGTATTAAATAAATATTTTCTTAGGGTTTGAGAATGAAGAAAATACTTTTTCTTCCAAGTAAATCATTTAGTTTTAAGTTAAGAAAATATTCATATTAAAGGTAGGAATGGAAAAATGGTCCAGATCTCACAAAGTTCTATTGAGAAATAAGGCGACCGGTTTCGTGTTCAAAAACACATCATCAGGCCAGCTACAAGGATATCCAATAAAGGAAAAATTCCAATAATGGGAAAAAACCTTAAGTTAACAATTTAAATTAAGAGCAAGTGAATGAACTAATGAAAAAGTGTTTTTTTATATGTTACAGTATAATTAAATTATTTCTTTAATCATGTAATTAAATAGGGATTATTTTTATGTAGTTTAATAATAATTAATGAGTTAATATTTAAGTTTATTTATACCTTTTTTATTATTATTTATTATATATTTTAAAAAAGTATAGTTAAATTAGTACACGTGGTAAATAGTAATAAAAAGAAAAAAAATTACATTAACCGGTGTCTTTTGAAAATGTTTATGAAACGTTGTACCTTAAAGGCTTTATCATTGTATGGATAAACATGGCATCTGTACTCGGGTTTCTATCGCTACTATCTAGGACGGCATGACTATATCTCTTGAAAGTAGGTGGCACCAGTAAATATGTCAGTTAGTGTTTCTGAAAATTGGTGAGATGGAGAACAATGTGGACAGAAGCAAACAGTTACTGCTTTTCCCTTATCACCTTGTTTTTCCATCAATACCATGAGGTATTTATTAGCATTATCTTGGTTATTGTTTCTAGACACTTTTTTCATGTGTACTTCTACATTAAGTCCATTTTTGTTTGAACATTATTCTGTAGATAACCTCTACGTTAGCCTTTTTAAAATCACGAGCAATAAGAATAATTTACTGCATTGTGTATGGATATGTCGTACTGTTTTAAACAAGGTAAGTACAATTAATAATATGGATATAAATAATATGGATTTCAAGAATTCTAAGTAAATAAATGCTTTATTTTAAGAAAATGAAACTATTGATTTATGAACAATACCTGAACGCTTTCTTGAATTAAGAAAACTATCTACTATCCCTGAGAAAATATTGTTTTGTCTTATAACGATCATTTACTTATACTAAGAATTGCTTTTTTCATATTTTCTGCAAGATCTTCTGGAATCAAGTGAACTTAAACAAAGAAATACAATTATTTCATTACAAGTATATACTTCTCTTAAGCGAAGAAAAAACGCTAAGAAAATATTTCTTTTGATTTGAAACAGTTATTGTATTGTGGATAATTGAAATAATAATTGTCTTGAATTGAGGCAGACAACCTTGATACAAGGTAAAATTTCTCTGCCTGCAGATGATCTTTTAGAAGAAATTTTAGAGAAAATCCCGGTTTACAAATTTGACATTCGTGTCAAAGTATACAAAAGAAATTACTAATTTCATAATACTTGGTATTAACAATGTAATAAATTTTACAATTCCAATCCAGGTCATAGGTGAGGCTCAGATGCACAAATTTTGTTAAAAGTTGATCACAAATGGAATAGCAAAATATGAGTGGTGTGCAGATTTTCGTCACTTCATTTTTAAACGCCACTTTCCGAAACATAAAATAAATTATAAGTATATTTACATAAAATTATTTAATTATACAATGCTGCAGGTGCAATCCCATACTGTGGTGTTTCTTATATTAATTCTTTTTTACATAAAGAAATAAAATGGAAACATTTTAAAAGAAAGTTGGTCATCTCAGTATTTTAAAATTTTAAAGGACAGTATTAGCAAGAATAAACATATTAATAACAGAATACACAATATTAAGCACAGAAATAACAAAGAAAGACAATAGCGTATTCTCGTCTCTATTTCCAATAATGGTCTCATACTCGAAATTAGACCTAATATGCTCTTGGTTATTGTTATTTAATTTCTGTAAACATATTTTCAACGTCAGTCGTCTTGGAAGATTCACTACTGGTTTTGCTGTATCTGCACTACTTACATACATAAATAATTAGGTAATCTAAAAAATGGTTCACACAAACGAGATAAGTTTATTTTGCAACTGGTGCTGACGGAATTCCAGTTTCTTTGATGAAGAATTGCTCTGAGGAAATGTCATTTCTATTAGCTACCTTAATAAATGTTGAAGCGAAATGTCATTAGAATGCGCTAGTTCTGTATATATTGAAATTGTTATCTGTTTTACCTACAAAAACCTATGAGCACACTACTTTAACCACATTCATACAGACACTTTACTTTACCGACATACATTCATTCTACCAACCTACATTCGGCAACAACGAACAACTAGTTTGTAACGTTCTAATATATTATGTTTTATATGTAAATAAAAGTATTTACAAAAACCATTGCGGTATCTCTCAACAAAACTTTGGTCCTTCGAGTCACATTATTGGCGAATCAACGAGCAACATTACGAAGAAGGAAAATGGCCCACGTGCTCTTATGAAAACGAACGGTAAAGAAGTTTGAAGTGATTATCACAATCCTCACTCGATATCGTAACGTCAGTTTCATACAATTTTCGAATTATTTTAACGATTCAATATTTAACTAATTTATTTGCGCATTGTGCGAGTAACCATTGTGGTTTGTTAGCTTTTCAACGATGTCTTCCCCGGAAAAACAAGATTCTCAACATTTAGTACGTAAGCGTGGGACATTGAAAGCGTCGGTAACGAGATTTATGAATTTCATTACGAAGTTCGATAAATCGCAAATAACGGAACTAGGTTAGGTTAGAAAATCTCAAGCTGGTACTTAACGAATTTGAAACGGTTCAAAATGAAATAGAAAGTTCGGGTTTAGATGACGATCATGATGAAACGGTACGTGAAGAATTTGAAAATATGTATTATAAAACGTTAGCGTCAGGTAAACGATTATTAAAATCGATTAATATTAGCGACAGCGTCATTCTCGGCTAGAAATGTTCAACTTAGCAAATCGAATAATCTGCAATCGTTGGATTTAAATAATATTACAGACATGAATAATGTACGACTCCCTACAATAAATTTGCCGGAATTCGATGGCAATTATGAGAATTGGTTTCAGTTTCGCGATGTTTTTAATACGTTAGTGGACAGCAATTCAAAATTAAAGGACGTTCAAAAGTTTTATGTATTTATCGTTGTCGTTAAAGGCATTAGAAATTTCTTCGCATAATTACAAGGTAGCATTAGAGTTATTGAAAGAACGGTTTGAGAATAAGAAAATCATAGTTAATTCACATATGCGATTATTGTTTGAATTAGAAAACTTACCACGCGAATCTTCTGGATCTTTATTGCACTTATTGGACGATTGCAATTACAGAATTGCTAAACTTCTTAAAGGATAGGTGTCAAGTACTGGAATCAATTACAAATAGTAGCACAATTCTGAAACCGACTCAAAAACCGAAGGCAGTCTTTAATTTTGCATCTCAAAAATTAAATTGTATTCATTGCTTTGGATCACATTCAATATACCAATGTCATAACTTTTTTAACATTCATTTTCCAAAGTGACGCGTTTTCGGAAAAATTAAAATATTCAATAGTTTAACCTGTTCATAAAAAAGGGACAGGAGTGATGTGAACAACTAGAAAGCCGGTGGCCTTGGTCTCGAACATATCTAAAATCATTGAGAAGATTCTTTATTAAACAATTTTGCAGTTTGTAACAAAACATATCTCACACTTTTACCAAAATGACTTAATTAAGAAACGATCGACTAAGAGAATAGCCTTCCAAATCTTAGAAGACATCTTGACAGGCATAAGTAATGGAGAGATCAGTGTATATGCTCTTTTGTATTTGTCCAAGGCCTTCGACTGCGTACACGATCAAAACCTCTGCGAAAGCTAGAAAAAATAAGAATAAGGGGCGTGGCTTTAGAGACACTGAATTCTTATCTCACGAATAGCCAACAATCTGTAATGGCTCATGATTTATATGGAGCTGAAATTTCATCGACTTGGCGAACCATTCACAGCGGTGTTCCGCAATGTTCTACGCTGGGCCGGCTTGTTTTTCTATTGTACGTTAATGATATACCAGTGACCGTTAACGGTTTGGGCATTTTATATGCCGGTGACACCTCTTGCATTGTACGGAAGCGCACCTGTGAACAAAGAGAATAACCTAAAGTCTATATTGCGGTAGTGCACAATCAATAATTTAAAACTCAACGCTAAGAAAGCTAATATTTATCTTTTCAACTCAAATCCAGAAATTAACTACAATCAAGAATTTTTTTGAAGTGGTGAACTACGATTTATCCTGGAAGTATCACCTGTAATAAAACTGAATGGGTTTTGCTGCATTTAAAGCGTTAAAAGTGTATTCCGTATTCAATACGGAATTATCTTCCGACGTAATGCTGTAAATGTAACCAGAATTTTCGTGTGATAAAAAATATCTAAAAGAGCAATTTTCCTACTAAAAGACTTTAACATATTTACCTAAGCATCCATTTATATATTAGAATAGGTACCCTTTTTCGTTAAGAATAATAAAAGAACTACAAGGTTTTTGTCTGTAGCATAAAACGTAAACATGTGTCCCTTTTTCATCTATAAATCTATCGAAGCTGAGCGGCTAAGGGGATCTCTTTCCCTGTTTAACAGATTTGCATCCTTTTTCATATAAATGGCTTCGAAAGCGTCTAATTCTCGCGGTGAAGTTACGTTCTTAATTAACTTCCCTTTCACAGAATATCGAAAGGTATTAGCACAGTTTTTAGGGAACAAGATATGAACGCGTATTTCAGTTTGTAAAATATACTCAGAAACTTTCTAGGCAATCCGAAAGATAAACCGAGTGTGAAGGAAAGGTCCGGAATTTATAAAATCGTATGCAGTGACTGCGATAAAGCCTATATTGGACAAAGGAAACGGGCAATAGGCACCAGATTCAAAGAACATATAGCTCATTACCGCTATGGGAGGATCGAATCGCCAAGTGTTGCACAACACATAAACGAAACCCGGTATAGTATTAAATTAGAAAACCTCAAATTAATTTAAAACGTAATTTCACCGCATGAATTAGACGCTTACGAAACCATTTGTATGAAAAAGAATACAAATCTGTTAAACAGGGAAAAAGGTCCACCTACTCACTTAGCTTTGACGGACACATGTTTACGTTTCGTGCTATAAACAAGAACCTTTTAGTTTCATAGTTTCGCATGTTTTAGGGTACATAGGTGGTAAAGGTCGGTATTTGTAGATTAGTTTTAGAGTAGGGATAGAACAAGGCATGTTAGAACTAATACCTTTTTCTCACATCATTCGGTTGTACGGTTGAATCCACGAATTCTCGAAACATTTGTTCCGAATTAATGAAATAATTGTAATAATTGTATAGTGAGGAATGTACCGATACTTTAGTGTCGTGCCATCATTATCGGGTTGAGTGTTCATACGACAAAACATATTTTTCAATCTGTGATTTAATTAAAATCTAATTCTAAATTCAATTCAAAATTCACTTTAATTTAGGTCCAAACATCAATTTATCAGTGCTGCTCATAATCTTTTATTAGAATAATACTTAATGTAAGTATTTTAATTTTATACGTGCGCAATCCATTTCATAAGAATGAGCAAAATTTCTCCGCTCTGCATCTGTTAAAGGACGCCCACCGATAGAAACGTCCGGTATAAATTACAAACCTCTAAACACAGCAGAATGTTCAAAAATGTTTTTTCGGTTAAATTTTACAATCTATTAAGTCGAAATGGTGTATGCAATTTCAACTGAAATTGTCTGGAATCTTTTTGTGCATTGCCAACAATGCCAACCGTTTAAATTGGCAGTGTTACGGTGTTTTTTAAATAATATAAATTATGCGGCTCGTGTACAAAGGACTAGAATAACAAAAACGAATAGGTTGGTTAATTATGGCGACTACGTTATCGGGAAACTATTCTATTTAGTCAATTTGGCGATTGCCACAGCATTTTCTTAACATACATACATCATAAATCTGTATACCTTTTTGTAATATAATAACTTTATTATTATTGAAATTGTAAAATAGTTCGATATATAGTTCGGGTATAAATGGGTCATCGATATTTTCGAATATTTTATAGAAAAATAATGTTGAAGAATTACACTGAGGAAAAGAAGATTGAGCCAAGGCAAAATGCATTCAACGAACTACAAGTCTTATTCACCTATTAGCAATGCATTTTAGTTGCTTACGGAACATCTTATGTAGCTTCATTGAACAATGTTTGATCTCTAATCAACAATATTCCTGCCTTGATCCAATGAAATATTAGACATTTGATGAACATTTGGAAGAGTTAAATAAACACGCAGGTGTATACATAAAAAAGAAATTGCAACACCAAGAAAGGGCGAAAATTTTTTGACCTATCTTGGCAGAAACTATTCAAAGGTAATAATTGATTATAATTTCATAGAAAAAGAACAGATGATTAGCACAATTTAATTTTATTTTTATTAATAATGTGTTGGGCCGTAAAGTGGTAACACAAGATGTGGTCGATAGAATTGCAAGTCGAAAGCACTGATTGGACGATAAACGGTTCGAAGGGTTACAGAACGACTTTAGATTAAATTAGATTCATTCTTGAGGTGGTCGTTGACCTATCCCACCGCGACCTTTTTAGATCTATTGTGGTTCGGCCCTCTATCATTAGGTCAATTACGCTAACTTTGCCTTTTTCACCAGACCTAGCAGCCTTGTGAGTGACACCTCTGCCTAGGTTTCAGCTTTTGGATATTCCGATCCCATTTCTGAGAGCCGTAGCAGGCCTACTATTGTTCTCACAGACTTTCTGTCCCTGCTCAGTTGGTCTGCTGTAAATTTAGGCCTGTATCCCATCAGAAATTGCTTGGCCTGTCTTCGACCTGGGATACTCTTTCACCAGTCTTGAGATTTCTCATTTTTCCATTGTTTGGTAGTTGCTTTAACTACCGTATATGCTATGCCCACCGAATGTTTTGGGTTTTTTTCAGCATTTGACGAGCCTGCTCGGGCTAATTCGTCTGTCTTAACATTCCCTCGATGACCTTCGTGTCCTGGTACCCAGACCAGGGTCACCTTAGTTTGGTTGCCCAGTCTATTGAGGGCATTCGTGCATTCCCACACTAGTTTCGACTTTGCCTGTGTAGGGTCCAGTGCTTTTATCACTGCTTGATTTTCTGAATAGATAGCAATAGATCGACAGTTACTTTCTTACTTGTCTAGTTTTTCAATACACCCCAACACTGCAACTATTTCGGCTTGAAATACTGTGACGCTTTGAATTAGGCTTAGTGACTTAGTTATTTTTGGTTTAATCCCGCAAATTCGGGCTCCGACTCCAGTTACTGTCTTTGAGCCGTCTGTGTACCAGATAAATTCGGCTTTAATAGGCGAGCCTTTTTTCCATTCTTCTCTATCTGGTATTATCGTTTTATAATTCTTATCGAAGCTGTATTTGGGACTAATGGCGTCACTGGGCCCGCTTGTTATCGGCCCCGCCTTAAGTTCCTTTAACAGTTTCTGATGATATGCACCATGCGATCTAATTATGGGAGGTTGACCATTCATTAGTCTGTAGCTTGTTAGCCTAGCCGCTCCTTGAATATGTAGGTGTAGTTGTTCTAGATTAAGGATGACACAGACATGCTAGTCTTTGTATGTCACTTAGCTTCTTTGTTGCCTCCACCTGCAATGTCTTTAACCGCCATACCACCGAGCCATATGTTATCGTTGGTCTGATGACTCTCATGTATAATCACAACCTATTTTTTGGGCTCAGTTCCCACGTTTTTCCACACAACCTTCTACAGCTGCCTAAGTTGATAGTAGATTTGTTGATGGTTTTATTGATCAAGCCACACACTAAGGTATTTCGCTTCTTTGACCAATGGAATCTCTACTCCTCTTAGCATAATTGGCTTTAAGCCTCGAATTATGCGTTTTTTTGTGAAGACGATGATTTGTGTCTTTTGGCCATTGACTGTAAGTCTTTTTTATTCACACCATTTGGCTCGTACTACTATTGCTAGGCCGTCAGCTAGGCAATAGAGGTCTCCTAAAGAGCATCCCCGCTGCCCTTACTTTGATATTAGCCTCCCCCAGAGACGCCACTATTATGCGTTTCTCCAGGGTGGCCCTTATCCATTGACAGCGTCGTGAAGGGACTCCCTTTTCCTTGAGTGCCTCTACTAGGGAATTTGTGATGGCGTTGTTAAACGCCCCTACAATATCCAGAAAGGCAGTCATTTGCCATCTCTTTCTCCTCTATTGACTTAGAGATTAATCTATTTAGTTCGTCTAGCGCTGAGTCTGTTGACCTTTCTGGTTGGTATGCGTATTGACAAGCGCTGAGTGGTTGCTTTGTCAGCGTTTCGTCTTTAACGTATATGCCCACCAGCCGCTCCAGTGTCTTTAATAGAAAGGAGGACAGGCTGATGGGTCTGTAAGAATGTGGTGTTAGGTCAGAGACCCTTCCTACTTTGGGTAAAAATATTACCTTAGTTATACGCCATTGAGTTGGCATGTACCCCCATGCTAAACAGCTTTTGAAGATATTGCACAAGTGAGGTATAAGCACGTCAGCTCGTATTTGTAGTAACACTGGGTAGATTCCATCCTCTCCGGGAGATTTGGATGGTTGGAACCTGTTTATTGCCCTTCTAATTCTATTTGGTTTAGCCGGAACGATCTTTATTACCTAAACATTGATCAGCAATTGACGTGGTACTGGAGAATCGGTCTCTTAGTGCCATTAGGCGAAGATGGCGGTCCTGCTCCTTATTAGTTCTTATTCGGCCTCCGGTTCCTCTTCGGCAACTTTCCTGGTCCTCCCTAGTCCATGACCGATAACTGCGCATGATGGTGAATTGGTTCCGGTTAAGGCGATTTCCCTGAACGAAAAACCACCTTCGCGCAAGCCAACAATTCGACCTCTGTCGAATTCGCTGAACTGGCGATTATTTCCACGTTGCCGCACTCTAGGCATAATCAAACCCTGAAAACACGATAAACAAAAGTATAGCAAGAGAAAACGATGAAAATGGAATCAAAATTCCCAAGAAATATACCTGAAAAGACTGCATGAAGTGTCAAATATGCCATGATCACTTGATCCATCACAACAAAATTATAATCAATTATTAACTTTGAATAGTTATACGTTTCTGCCAAGTTTGGTCAAAAAATTCGCACCCCTTCTTGGTGTTGCAATTTCCATGTCATGTAGCATATTTCATTTAAAAATTTAGGTTGTGACTTGACGATATAGTTGACGTTATTTGAAAACATTTGGTAATTTAAAACAAATTACGTGTCTGTCTTTAGGACGCAGTAGTTCTTTAATCCAATACTGGAGAGTGTTAATTAAATTAATTCAAATCATATATGCCTTCATTAGCAGTTTCAAATGGATTGGTATAAGTAAAAGCACTGTTGCTGCAATGAACTTCGCATAAGTTCTTTAAATAATATATTAGTATGTTAAACTGACACTAAAAGTTAGTATTTGCCAGGAGTCTTGTTTGAATAATTCACTTATGACGTAAGGTAGTAATAAAATGAAACAGAGATTGAAATAAAATAACATTTTTCAAGAAACGTCCAATCATATTGCAAATCTTACGTCGTTTTACTTTCCAACAACCGACTAGAAAACAAAATGTCGATTTATTCTTACTATTCCAAATCTCTGTTCTCCTGATTTATACCAGAAGCGGTGGTTTGTTACGTTTCATTCTGTTAGCAATCGCAATCACTGTAGGATTTCCTGTTGAGTATCTATTAACAAATACTACCATGACAGTGTACTATTAACATATTGCACTTAATAAATTAATTTCATTATTATTTATGGAATGATGATATTTATGGAAAATAGACGTTAGGAAACTAATATAAAGATACCCGTCGTGATTGGTCAATGCATCATCACGTGACTGAAGAGGGTGGTTGGACGAGTAGTCTCTTTTCGCTTATTTAAGAATGCAACTTTGGGTCGAACTACAGAAATAATTTTCCTAAACTGCTATATCAGTTGATCCAACCAAGCTTTAAGATTCCTTTAACATGCACACTGTTTGTTCAAACAAAAAAAAATTTTGCTCAGATCAACTCAAATAGTTTGACATTTTTGCAAGGTTTAGTGAAGACACTGCAAGTCTTGATTAATGTTAGCTGAAGTTTTTCACCTCTTTTAATTGTTAGTTTCGTTTTCGTTGAACGAATAAGGCTTGAATAACTTCAAATATTTTATTTAAATACAGTTGATACGTAATATGTGCAACAGCGAACTAGGTGCCATATCGTCTCTTTCCAGCTCGTTTACCTTACTTTTACTAATAACTAGAGTAACCAAAACTTGCGGACTCGCATAGGCGTCGGTATTACGGGTTAATATAAGAATACGAAAAATTCATAAATAAACTTACTTGCTAATTATTCAACAAATTAGAGGCATCAGGATGTGAACTACTGTAAACTTGCATCATTGCATATGTTTCCACAGTTACTTCTTTAAACCTTGTGCGTCGACAAGAAAAAATATTCTTATACATAGAAAACGATCTCTCCACATCTAAGGAAGTTACATTTGCATGTAGAAACTGTTTTTCAAAATCACTTAAAGGTTCACTATTCTTACACTTATTATAAACGGCCTCTAAAGTATTAAAATCGGGATTTTTCCTTAAAACATCTGCCAACTTTTGACTAGCGCATAATCCTGGCGTATCATTTAATGTGTGTAATTTATTTTTTACACTCTCCACTATGTCTAATGATTCCTGCAATGACAATTCATTACATTGTAGTTTTCTGATGGTATCTAGTAATACTGTATAATTGGTACATATTGTTGTTAAATCTTCTAAAAGTTGAGGAATTTGAAATTCTCTTTGACTTTCTCTAATTGCTTTGGATTCATTCCGATTAAATCGCATTATAACTGATTGAATTTGTTGAAAATGGATCAAATAGTAAGAAGCTGCTGTTAGCCAAGTACCCCATCGCGTTAAAATTGCTTCAGGAGGTTCTGGAATACCTGGACAAAATTTACGAAATTCTTTTAAACGTTTAGGAGATTTACGAAACACTGCTTTAGCACTTCCAATCATCCGATCAACGTTTCCGTAATGTTGTCGAACAACTTCACCAACTAAATACAAAGCATGCAGCACGCAGGTTATATGTATTAAGTTAGGAAATATATGTTTCAAGGATCGCCCAACACTTAACATCGTTGCTGCACTATCTGTCACAATCATCACAACTTGATCTTGGGCAATTTTAAATTTTTTCAAAGCGTTCATTATCACTTTTTGAATATTTTCCGCGGTACATCGTTGAACACGTTTGCAAGCTAACAAATATCGAGATGCTGTGTTCTCGCTAGATAAAACGCGAGCTATTACATTCACAATACTGTTTTTCTTTATATCGGTCGTCTCATCCACGGTAATCCATATTTTTTTGGAACACAAATCACGTTTACACACATTTTTTAGCATCTCTTTCTGTAATTGTGTTTCTGAGGGTAATGGGTACTTTGGAACGTATTGTCGCCAAAACGTTTTAAAAGCTGCTTTTCTCACCAACGACAACGGAAGATTACAAGAGGTAAACATAATTAATAAATGTACGAGGAATAGTGTATAAGGTATTTCAGTTCTTGCATTTCTCATATGCTTAATACCATTCACATGCCTCTGGCAATCAGTTCTGTCCAATGCAGCCAAACGAACATTGCATATTAAGCAAAAAACTGCACTACCGTCATATTTTAAATGGGGAAAAAGTGACACATACTTATGTACATTAGTAGCAAATCTATTACGAGGCATTGTTTTCTTAGGTATGTAAATATTAGTTCTATATGAAGCGATACACTAATTTTGTACTTGGTATAATACTACAACACACAAAAAACACCAGCTATATTTTCAAAAGCGACACGTAAGTACATAACCTTGACCGTTCGACTAATCTCTGCAACAGCTCAACCGGTACTAAAACGAAATCTCTCTCAGCGCGGTTTAACATGATTTATATTCAAGGTCGCCACTACACGCATGCTTCTCTACCGGTTTAGTTTATTTATGAATTTTTCGTATTTTTATATTAACCCGTAATACCGACGCCTATGCGAGTCCGCAAGTTTAGGTTACTCTACTAATAACATAATGACAGAGCGGCGCAAAATTAAAAAAAAAAAACTAAATGGCAAGTATTTAATATAATTAAAGATCAGTTCGCCCGACTACAAACGATTTGACATTCATCAGGTGGTTGATTTAAGTCACTTATTTTTCTGTGTACCAAGCTATTCAATATCATAAATAAACCTATAAAAGGTATTAAACATCATTTACTTAAAGTCCAGACAAACCTTGAAAACAGAAAAACACGATAATAAACTAAATTAATTTTAGTTTAGAAACATTCTTGTTGTTCACTGTAATAATAAATGCTATAGTGAGGCTAATAGAAATAGAATATGATAAATAGAACGTACTTTTGTAAACAGCTTTCAATTTCTGGGAGAATCTAAGGCATAAATGAATAAAAAATGCCGTAAATGTAGATTAGCTTCGACACTATAACAATAAGATTATTTGATGTATTTTTAACTTTATTATGCAATAATTTACAGTTTTGACAAACAAAAGAAGTTTATTTCTAGGAGCACAATAATTCATAATGTCGTAATGCCGTCACTGTAATGTTTCTAGTCGAAATGCAAATATTTATAGTGGAACTAAATATGTGCGCTTGATTCTTACCAAAAATAGTTTGCTTAAATAACGCGATCGTTTTGATAGTCGCTAAAACAAGTCATTCTTTCAGTATTCCATTGATAATTTCATTTTTGCTTTGTTGCTCATTGACTGCGGTAATTACGCTTTTGTATATGTATACGTTAGTACGCCATTCAGATGTTTTTTGTTGGATATAATCCCTACGACGTTGACGCAAATTGCTAGTCCCGCTTGTGCACTAGATGTTCACGCAGTATATCGTCGGCCTAATTTCAAAACCTCGTAAGTCCCGTTTTGGTCATTTTACAGGAGAGCATAAAAACCGTCTCATGTTTGTGAAGCCACTTATGATACGATGTTTTAATAATATCCTACGCTATTTTTGAAAACGACTTACCAGGTTTTTTTTAATGTTGTAGAATTCAAACTCCTTAATAATAAAATGCCTCAAACTCAATTTTTTTCATTTTCGGACTTACGAAGTTTTGAAATTATGGCGACGATATGTTACCGCATGTCGTCTATACGAAATTTGCGATACATACTTCGCATTTTAACGTATTTTAGCCAACAATTGCTGTCCCTGTGAATATTGCTCCTACAGGAAAATTTTGACGATCAAGGTCTTAGCATTTTTCCTGGACTTTTCGAATTTGCTACCAAAGAAGTAACCTGTTTAGAACTTTTTTGGGTTGCTGTGTAGTCCGCGATGTATTTTTAACGTAGTTCAGGTGTGCGGTCCACACATTAGCTACTTTTTTGAGAAATGAGAACAAACAGAATTTCGAGATCTCTTTTGATTTCTGAGTTGCCGGATGAAATCGAAAATTTTCAATTTTTGAACGCACCCCACATTTCAATTACGAAAATTGTTTACCTTTTTCCGACTTAAACAATAACTTTCTTAAAAAAAGAACATTAATCTACTAAATCCGCCCCAAAAAATAATTAATATCCTTTAAAAAAGTAATTTCAATATGTTTTTGTGCTTGAAAAAGTGTGCTGTGGCAGCTTTGATTAAAATACCATAAAACGAAAACTACCAAGTACAGGGCGTGGAAAAAGCTCCCGAAATTTTATTTTTGTGAGTATATGGCATTGCCATTGTGTTTTTTTATTAACTCTCATGCTTTTATTGCATTCTACGCGTAATTTTGGTCAAGATTCTTACGTCATGTCTCGTAAAAATCAACGTGCCACTGTCTTCGAGTTGCACAAGGGCGGGATGGACTGTCTACGACGGCGTAAAACTCTGGAGAAGGTCAACAAGTTCCGCTGCCGAATTCGTCACAATCAGGAGGTGTCAATGCGCAAAATGGTGAACGCGCACGATGTCGATGAAAAAATCATGCGCGACATCGTCAAAAGGAAGCTGAACCTCCGTAATTGCCCGCGTCCACTTCCTCAACGACGCAATGAAGGTGAAACGGCTGCAGAAATCTCGTCGAATACTTCGCTTAGTCGGTGGTGGCCCACAGCCGCGAAAACCATCGGTCGCGGCCATTTTTCGGCTTCGGCGACCTCGCTGGTCTTTATCGACCGCAACGTCAAAATCAACACAGCCAACTACCAGCTGCGATTCACGCTTCAGTAGGACTGGCCACCAGCGCATTCCGCCCAATTCACCATCGCCGTCTGTGAAGAGTTGTTTCCGGGATTTTGGAGCAAGTAGGTTTGGTCGCCAAAGTCACGCAACTTGAACTCAATGGACTTTTCGGTATAGTCCACCTTGGAGCAAAAAATCTCGGGAACAAGGCACGCGAAAGTGACTCTGAAAATGTATTGAAGCCAAAGGAGGCAATTTTGAACCTTTGTTGTAAATGTTATTGTTTTAATTCATTGTTATTAAGTTAATAAAAGTTATTATTCGTTTAGTTATGTGGATTCATCTGTTTATGCAATATTTTTATACTGTTGAAATACTTAAAAAGGATCCGGGAACATTTTCCGCACCTTGTATTATTAAACGATGAAAAGGGTTAATTATGCATTTGCGAAACTTAGAAAGCTTTTGTTGGAATGCGTAAGATTGTGTACTATAACATTGCTATACATTTCTAGAATCTAATTTATACATAGCTTTTGAAATTACATTGTGCTATACTTTGGATCGATCACTCCAACCTGATTAGCTTCTTGTAAAACGACAATAGGCATCTTTTCTTTAATGCATATTATTGCCTATTTATATTCTGGGGCGAATGTGATTTGTAGAGCGTGACAAACGGTTGCAACCGTAGAGGCACTGTGAAAGAAGCTGTGTTTACTATGTACATACAAGGAATCAAGTAGACGTTCGGTTATTATCGGTTGATAGGTGTGCGTGTACTATTTATAATGTTCGAGAAACTAATGGAACCGTCCAAAAGTAGACACAGTATTAATAAAAAAATAATAGATTGTTACCTTCTATTGACGTATCGATGACCGCTGCGGTAATGTGCGACTGCCATGGCACGCCGCGTAGTACTGCAACATAAGCAATCCTTTCATTGTCGATTTGGTCAGGCCTCGACGACGGTCTGAAAACGTTCTCGTATACTTTGCAAATGATCGTTCAGCATCCGATGAAGTAAGATTTGCGAAATTCAAATACTCCTCTGTGCAGTCTTGAATTCCAGATATAGATCGGGCCTTTTCTAAATCAGCACGGAATTTTTGCGCGACATCTAGTCTTTTATCTTGCAACGAATGTGCGAACCGTCAAGCTTTCTAGAGCGGCTGCCAAATTGTTGATGTTATTTAACAAGTCTTTTATAGATAAGTGAGTATTTTTTAACTGCGAAATAGTTTGTGTCACTACAGAGTAGGTTATGGAAATGTCATCTATTTCTTTTTGAAGGTCCGCATCGGAAAAAAGTTGCTGACTCTCGCGAATCGCTTGAGAATTAGAAGAATTAAGTTTGAAAATGACATCTTTCACTTGGGAATAATATTGGCGATAGTAAGATACTGCCTCGATCCATATCCCCCATCGTGTCAATACAGGGTGAGGTGGTAGCGGAATTTGCGGATACAATTGCTTGAATATGCGGATATGTTTGGGAAATTTCACACACTTTTTTGGTAGATGATATTAAATCATTCACCCTAGGATACTTGCTTTGAATTGTTTCTGTTACGAGATGACATGCGTGTATGAGGCTTGTTATGTGAAGAAGAGTCAGAAAGCATACTTTTAACATCCTACCAGCTTTCAGCAGTGTTGCGGCTCCGTCGGAAACTAAAGTGATTTGGCCTCCTACGATACAAAATTCTCTTAACATATTTTTTATTATGTTTACAACGGTTTCGGCATCAGTTCTTTCAATTCCTTTTACTGGCTAACAACAAGGAAGCTGCTGGACCATTACGTTTTAAAGGACGCGCCACAATATGAATCACGCTGTGTTTCTGAGCATCAGTAGTTTCGTCCACAGTGAGCCAGATTTTTTGATTTCTCATCTCGTCTTTTATACGTCTTTTACTGTACTTTGCACATGTAGTAAATTGTACCGCAATTGTCTTTTTGTTGGTAGCTTCCATAATGGAACATATTTATCCCAAAAAAGGCGAAAGTTTTCATTATCTACTAGGTGTTGTGGGATGTTGCACGTGCTCAACATGAAAATAAAGTCATACAAAAATTGCCAGTACGGAATATTGTTTTTTAAATTCAATACATGACGTTTACTTTTAATATGACTTCTACATTCAAATGTCGTGCGACCTAGCAACCCTATACCGCAAAATTTGCAACGAATGCGCGAACCTGTAAATTGCAAACCAGGGAAACGCCAAATATATTTCTCCACATGCGATACAAGAGGTACACCAGGCTTACGTCCCATGTTTTCGAAAACACACAATGAGAACCCGATAAATAATCGAATGACCAAACTCCTTAATGTCTACCGCATTACTGAACTCTGCATCCACATACGTACATACACCCCCTCGTACAAGCGTCTCTGCTGGTGCAACTGTTTATCACGTTTTAGTGATTTCTCTGTGTGAGATGCAATGAAATAGAACACCTCTATAAAGCTTTTATAAAATAAAAACTGAGCTATGTAAGTCTTTAGTTTTATTGCAATTTAATTATCGTTCTACAGTTGTTGGCCTATGTTTAATTCAGGATGTATGTATTACGTGGAGTACAACGTGTTCAAAACTCGTGTATTCGCCTGATATTTGGTATTCGCAAGTTCTAACACGTAACCCGTAAGTTGGTTGACTAGAATTGGTTGAACATGAAGAATAGATTACATTTGTAGGCAGGATTGGTCTATTTTAATAGTATTATCTCTAAAGCACCAACATATTTACATAACAAACTAAATTTTCGTACTGATCTTCACTACTTGGGGTTGCGATATAGAAATTTTATTACTACTCCCATTCATAAAAGTTCGATATTCCAACGGTCTTTTTCTTACATCTCCAAATTTCATAATAATATGACTGCTGAGGTTAAGGGTTACCCGTTCTCTAAATTTAAATCATGGATGCGAGCGTTCTTGTTCATTAATCAGCGGTGAGCTCTATCTCGACTATATCTCCGTTTTTGTAAGTGGGGTGGTAATGGGTGTGTTGTTCAATTGCTTTATTGTAGAATCTATATCCAGTTATTGCGCTCAGTTCATGCGTGATGGAACTTTAAGTTAGAATTAGGTATGTTCATCTCATTTCATTTGTATTCTCACTTTGTTAAAGGCTGTATGGAAGATCAACACAAGCTTTACTGTGTTTTGAATTCAGCCTTTTGATTATCTCTGCAAACTGTATGTGGAGCAATAGTTGCTATCACTACTTACAGGAATTTCTGTTGCAGAAGAAAATAAACGCTATTATTATTATTTAAAAGGAAACAAGAAGACTTGTCAATCACATAAATCAAAGGTTTGTCTCTAACCATTAATAATATACGTATAAATAATGTAGAAATTATTCTAAGAATATCATTCGAAAATAGTATGAAAAACATAATGAAATCGATTTTGTTTAATGAAAGTTTATATTTTTAATAAGCGTAACGGTAAGAAGCAACGTTTTTTGAAATACTAACAATTACGTCCGTACTGATTTTTTTCCGCAGCCGCTGCAATGCAATAATATTTATTTATAGCAGCGTAAATCGCACATGCGAATACGTTCCGCATGTTTTAGGTCGAAATGCATTTTTAAAATTTATTTCTGCGCAAGATCGCTCTTCGGTGCCGTGAAAAAAGTGATTGAACTTGACGGAAGAATGCGCGTACATTTGTCAACGTTGTCACATTCATAACCCGCGAACATTTATTTCTACAAATTGAAATTTTTCTCGCAAAAATAAATCATTCGAGTTGATTACTTTTTTCAATGTTGAGCAAGTCGCTAAAAATAACTACGCCGCGCGTTCGGATCTAATTTTATACGCGCATTTCAAAGGAAAAGGCAAAAAAAGGTTTAATACCTGCTTCCAAAGAAATATTTAACCGTTTTCTTTAAAACGCACCACGCCTAATAAATTTGTGACTTTGTGACTGGGAAGACATTATAAACGCCAAATCGAGTTTTTCCGTTACTTGATTTTATTTATACTAATTTAGATATCAGCTTCTGATGGGTTCTAAAATATCTACAAGAAAAATATTTGTGTGATGCGGAAAACTATTCAGGTATCAGGTAATCAAAATTAATAGTTTGATATCTTAACCTGTTCCAGTTCATTCGCCTACTTTCTTTTTCTGTTGGAAAAAATAAGTGCTTTAGGAAGATAAATCAAATCATTTAATGTAAGCAAAATATAATTTAGACATATAGATTTATCAAAATAAACACTGAAATCCAAGATTAAGTCATTAGTACGGAAGGTAGTCTTAAATATTTATAATTTTTGAAAATAGGCTGCAGTAGGACATAAGCGTTAAATAAAAACTTCAACAGAATATACCATTAAATTGTTAATAGAATTTATGCTTCTATAAAATGTGATGCAGTACTGAATAATAAAATATACGAGTTCAGTATATTTCGATTATATAAGCAGTAACCCATTTTCTTTCAACATGTCGACAATATTTGTCTGCTTTAATCGTTGAAATATTTTACCGCCTGTACTACCATTAATCTGTGATTTCAAGATTGATATTCGTTCTCTCTATAAGAAATTGTAGAGGGAACAGGTATACACTCTTATAGAATATTACATGACGTTGAAATTGTTAAATTGGAAATATTTTTTAAAGGAGAAAAGTAACAAGACAACAACTGTAAGTTTCCGTGATATTTAAAATCTAACGTAAAAATACACCTGCTATTTGGAAATTATATAGGCTGCTTCACAGATTTGGGCCATTAAAAGTTGAATGAATACGCAATAATTTGATTCTGAATGTTAATTTGGTGTTAAGCATTTATTATATTTTCATTAAAATTAATAATGCTTTATATTTATGTTTTCATTTTCTTTAAGAATGTCTCATATGGAATGTGAAGAGCATAGCTCCTGCACTCATTAATAAACTACAAGAAAAAAACATAAACGAAATTGTACAGTCTGTTCAAAATACAAAGTTGATTTGGCATATATTTTAAGTAATAAATGTTATTCCTTAACATAAACACATTTTCAAAATTAACGCACTGCTCAAATTCTATAAAATGTTTTAATTCGTGAATTATATATTATATTATTTCTTAGTATCATCAAAAAACAATATGACTGGAGATAATTAATAATCTGGGCAAACAGCAGTAACAGTCAGTGTAGTAGATATGTGGTGCGGAGTCGGCGATTATTTATTTCACGCGTTCACAGCCTCAGTACTAAGTCGATGCTATATGCGAGTAGTTCTGTGTGTATGTAGGCTGTCGTAACTTATTTCGTAATTGTACGCTTATGTTTGCTTTAAAAATGTCGCAGTTGGGTACGTCGTGAAAACGATCAATGGCAGACACAGTTAAAAACTTTGGACATGCCGGACTTAATTTTTGATGGTGGCAAAAATTAAATGTCTAGTTTGTAAAATCCCTTTAATGTGTTGGCCCAGAAGCCATTGTCAACGTCACATCGAAAGCAACCAGCATTCTTCTGCAAAAAGTGGCATACGAGACCAAGAAAAATTTACATTTGATTTATGTGTTACTCTTATTTTATGTAAACTATCGTTTCGTTTACTAGACAAAGAAGCATTTGTCTCCTTCTGGAATAAATATGCGGACTGTGTGCACCTAGTCGGACATCGATACGAAATGTAGTGCCATTTGCTTGAACATATAGAAAAAAGAATGTAAACGGAATTGGAAGATAAAAAACTGTGGTTGTGTGTGGACGAAACAACAGATCGTCAAAAACATGCTGTGGTTAATGCATTGGTACGTACAATGGAACCACATCGACCGTCATCCTCCTTCTTACTTGCTTCCAAAAGTGTTATGAATTGTACTGCCGATGAGATTTTAAAGGTGGTGTTGAACTCATTGAACAAATGTGAAGTTTCAACAAAGCAACTTTTAATGTTTATGAGTGATTGTGCCGCAAACATGCGTTCTTTGGGCCGATCTCTTAAAGAACACAGTGGTAACTTCTTACATGTAACGTGTAAAATCCATACTCTAAATCTTGCGGCACAAACGATTCCTACATGTTTTACTCTAGTAAATGCATTGATTGCTAGTACAAAGGCGGTGTTTCTAAAGTCCTCCAAACGTACCCGACTATTTCACAAACTGTGTCCTGATTTACCTGAACCACCACAGGCGATTTTTACACGTTGGAGAACATGGTTACAGGCTGCGTTTTACTGCAACAAATATTTTGATCAAGTAAAGAAGGTAGTTTTATAATTCAATCCGACAGAAGTTGCAAAAATCAAGAAAATCCAGGAAATATTTCAAGATAGTCGGGTTAAAAGAGATTTACAAACTATTCACAACAATTACTTCGGACTAGCGGAGGGAACAGAAAAATTACAAAATGTTTCGATGCCGCTAGTGGATTCTGTTCAAATTGTGAATGATGTTCACGCATATTTATGCGCTGTAGAAGGCGAAACAAATTGGTGTGTAATACGAAAATTGGAAAGTGTTTTAGAGAAAGACTCCGATTTTCTTATATTAAGACAAATTTGTGAGGGTGCGTGTGAAGATGCATTAAGTTGTTTTAAAGATTATTTTAAATATGCAAATATAACATCGCTAGATGTCGAACGGTCGTTTTCGGCATTAAAAAACATTTATTCCGCACGTCGTACTCACTTGACTGAAACAGCTGTGGAAACATACCTAACGATTCAAATATTTAACAGATGTTACCCAGTTTGTGATTTCACGGAAGACTTTTAAAACGGTGAGTGTTTCAGCACGTTTTATAATTTATTTCTTACCTTCTATTTTATGTGTAAACTTTTATGCGCTCGCCACGTCTCTGGCTGTTACCGCATATTTGCCCAGGTTAATAATTAAACATCGGTTCATCAATTAACTTCTTTTTTAATGGAAACTTATGAAAAAAAATACAAATTCCATTCAATTACAAATTCAGAAACAAAACGATATTATTGGAAAACTTAAAAAACTCTATAAACAAAAAAAAGGGAATAAAAAAATAAAATTTAGTAACGCATGATACCTCCCCTAGCTCTGACAACTGTTTGGATTTGCCGTGGTGAGCTCACTATCAACAGCTGTACTCGAAAAGTACAGCTTGTCCCCTGGAGATTACCGGAAGGTGGTAAATGATTTTTTAGAGCATCCTAAAGGTGCTCAATCGGATCTAAATCTGGGCTTCGTGGTAGCCAGTCCATGACTTGAATATTGTTGCTCTTGCAAAACTTTTCTAGCTGTGTGTGGTTTCGCATTATTCTGCATGAACATGAAATTGTTCTCTAACAATGGTGCAAAAAGCATTACATGGTGCTGAATAATGATATCTAGGTAGTATTCTGCATTCATTCACCTTTGGCGAATAGGGATTAACTCTGTGCAGATGTGAAAGCAAATACTTTCCCAAAATATTTTTGATACACCACCAAAGGGCTCTCTTTGAGAGCTTGCGCAGTCAAGATATCTTTCTCCAGTTCTTCGCTATACTCTCTCGCGACCATTAGAGATTTTAAACTTATTCTAGTCTCGTCCGAAAACAAAACTCGCTTCCAATCTTCAGTTGTCCAATTTACGCGATTCTTGGCAAATGTCAAACGTTGAACTCTGTGTGCTGTGGTAAGTAATGATCTAACTGCAAGCCTTCTACTACTCAATCTTAATTGCCTCAATATTTTCCTTTCAGTAAAAGAAGAAACTCTGACATTTCCAACTGCTTCAAGCTGGTTACTGAGTTCTGTACTTGTTATTCGCCTATTTCTGAGAACTTGCAATTGCAAAAAACGATCATCTCTCGCACTTGTGACTCGTTTCCTATCTTGACCACGTCTTCTAGAGTGCCATCCGCTTTCCCTGAATCTTCTAACCATTCGACTGACTGTTGCATGATTAATGTCCAGCAAATTAACCACATAGCGCATTGTACGTCCTTCTTCTAACAAAGTTGAAGCTCTTACATATCCATCATTGGTTAAATGATGTGATCCGTTCATGATTTTCGATTTAAACTTTATTAACTTAAATTCTATGTCGGGGGTTGAGCAGATGTGTCAGACATAAGTCGATAAAAATTTTCTCTGAAACCCAGGCTGCACTGCGAGCTGTTGAGGGGAGAAAGACTTCTTCCAGAGTTGTAGCTGACTACAGAAATAACATTCACATTTTGGGTAGGAACAAGGAGACTGTCATCTGGACACCAGGCCACACTGGCAACGATGGCAATGAGGCGGCCGATGCCCTTGCCAGGAAGGTTGCTGAGCACACTTCGCTGGGTCCAGAACCTCAAGTTGACTGACATATCCTTTAACACTGCCAAAAAGCTTGTTACCCACTTCGCCGAACAAGAAGTACTTCGAACTTGGGGTAACTCCGCAGATCTGTCTCATATGAGGCTATTTATGTTGCCCCGCAGAGACAGAGTCAGGAAGCTTATAGAACTTGATAAGAGGTCTCTCATGGCTCTAATCGCAATCCTTACCGGCCACACTCGATTAAGGAAACGCCTACATAGAATGGGGCTCGTTCAAGAGAAGGGGTGCACAACTGTGGAAATTTTCTGCCACTGTTCTGCCGTCTACAGAATCAGATTTTCTCTGTTTGGTGGGGACTTTGTAACGCCTGAAAGTCTGAGAAACATTTTGCTGAGCGAACTTCTGGAATTCGATAGATCTACTCGGCGAACTGTAAAATTACATTGCCGGGCTAGATTAGAAATTGTTGGTTGATGTAGACGGGTGAATTGAGCCACCCACCCGACTTTACATAGTAATATTGTAATATCGCTAATTGCAAATCTTATAAATTCGCTGCTGAGAATGTCACAACTCAATGTCCTCGTCACAATATTTTTTTTCTGTTACATGTGTGTAGCTATTAAATCATGTTTGGTGACAACCTATGTAGAAATTAATCGGTATCTATTTACCGGAGCATTTCTTAGATGAGCATCACTGTAAACAAACCACTACAAACATTTGTTGGCGATACTTTTATAAGAAAAATATCCTGTAGTCATTTGGTTGTTAATATTCAATGTTAGTGCCTTGCTATGTAGCTTTACCCTTACCTTTGCTCTCGCGATAGTACATTTAAAGATTAATGTAACGCACTTTATACCGATGTATAAGCATCCATATAGTCCGTACATATATTGCTTCGTCGCAGCGGATAGACGCAGTTGGACGTTGAATCCCCAGCATGTCTGCATGCAACCGATTCAGATATACGTGCCTGATGATAAATAGAAAATGAGAAGGTCCCGCACCGAGAGTAAGATTGCACCTCCGTTCGTATACACCCATCGTCCCAGTTGAGAGAATTGGCGTCCGTTATTCTGTTTACCTTATACGTGAAATAATCCCGCATTACATTCGCCGTTTCTGCTCCATGCATGAAATTGCCTCATGCCGCATTTATTTTGTGCATAATTCATTACAGCGCCGCGCCGCGAACGAGAACGGCACACAAAAGGAATAAATACAAACCCGGACGGCTCGGATGAGGATTCTCATTGTCGTTCGAACCGTGAAATTTTTGAAACTTCTCCACTCTTGATAAAGAAACGTATTGTACGATCACCGGTGAACATCATTTGTCATGTCACCTTTCAATGAACGTTCGTTTGGTGTCGGAATTCGCAAAAGTACACCACGTAATAAATGCTTTCTAGTGAGACTACAATAGCTTCATATAAATAAAAGCACCATTTATCTATTTATACTAGACACTATTTCAAATGAATGCTTTGAATCTCAACATAAAGCTATTGGCTCGGTCAAAACTATTCTGGTCCTACAAATGAAGAGCTAGATGTAATAGATTCCAAGTGATATTCTAGCATTTTCTAGAGAAAGGTGTAACGTGTCAAATTCTACTTTGTAAGCATAATTGAATTTCTGACTGTCTAGGGTTGTTTTATGTTTACAATAGATGTTGCTGTTATTTTTTCTAATATGCTTCGAATTTATAATTTCTATTAATGTTTGGTTAATTTACTTTTGGTGATTTCAATTTTAAGGTTGGTTATTAAACAATTTTCATCACGTTTTTCTTTCTCTTTATTTTTGTTTTGGTTCTTTTTATTGTAGTTAAATTTACCTAGGTTCATTGTAATAGAATGTCCGATGTTCGTTGATTGGTAATTAAGCTTTTTCGGTGGTGACGTCAACCGAGAAGGACCGCTTGTCGACCTCTATTTAATGTAGAACTTAAACATTTTCAAAGTATTACTGTATTAAGTACTGCGAATGTTTCTGTATTCAGTTTTTTTAGATAATCATTATCGACATTGTCGGATGTGATAATTTTCACGATGCCACGTCAGCCTTTTATTGAATAATTATCGATCATCAGCACGTACACCCTCCATGCATCCGAGGAAATCAATTGTTCTAATAATATTTCATTCGGTTTATGCCTATAGATCGTTATTTTCCACATTGAAGGTTTTTTCTTTGTTGGGCTTTCGTCAAAGCACATTTTATCGAAATCCACTGAAGGGTAGAGTTTTGCTGTGTGTGTATGTCCACATATAAGATTGCGTCCTCTAGCTCGCTACGACAGCACAAGGTTACTTGAAAACTCCAATTGATCATGACCCAGATAAGTGGACTTATCGTTTTCTTTTGTTTTCTGTTTACAAACATTATTTTTTTTTCTAAAAGTTAAACTTCTTTTTCTTTCAAGATTATTTTACTTAAGTAATTCTCATTAACGTATGGATATACTCTAGGAATCTTTTATTATTACTATAATCCTTATTAGAAATTTACTATATTTTTGGTAATTTGTTTTTTGCCAATATTTTTCAATTCATACTTTATTTTTTTGTTAACGAACATTTTACCGCAAGTTGTTCTAACGAGTATTATTTTCTTTTTTTTATTTGTATATTTTGCGTGATATTAACAAATTGCGTTTCTATGTATCATCGATGTTAAATCGAACGTAGTGGCTACCAACGTCGACCCCTTAGTTAAATTTTATTCATTAACAATTCAGAACTAATATTTTCATCTCTATTGATTGTTATTCTCTTTAAATTACATTAAAGAAGTTGTAGTAATAATATTCTTTCGCCTACCCTCCTCCACCTCGCGTTCCCGTTTTTCGTGAGTAGTTCTCCCTAATTCAGACGGATGGCGCATATTTTCATGCTAGCGGGCATAGAGCAGGAGAACTACGTTCAGGTAGGTCTGGAATTATTTCTGGTGCGCTACAAAGCAAGGCAAAAAAGACGCTTTCTAAAATGGGGGGCCTTCTGCTAATAACTCAAGTGATATGTATAAATTTACCGCAAAAAATATTAAAGTTTTTACTCATGGTATCAAGCAGGGTAAAGAGAAACGGTTACACCAGTAAAAATATTTATTGTGCAACAAGTCTAATAAATCCCAAGAAACGGAGCGACGTAAATAGACAACTCTATCGTACGTCAATGGAATAGCTAATCGAACAAGGAACGTCAACAACAAAAAGAAGGATGCAGGCTGAGCAAGATCCGGAAAAGGCTGCTGCAACAACAACAGAAGAAGAGCTGTCACGGTTCAGAATGCAATAACCGTTATTCTCCGGTGAGCACACTTATATATGTACATATTACGGCGGACAAAACACTATAGAATTCATCTGCAGAAAGATCCTGCAAAATCAAGCGGTATGAGTAGCGAAATGGATTCAAACGAACGACACACGGTACAACCAGAAATAAGTTATTGTGGCCGCGAAAATTGACGAATATTTATTCCACAAGTCCACAAGGGATGGATACTAGGTAGGGCAGCTAAAAATAACACAATCACTCGATTCTATTCTTCTATTCTTTTCTTGGTTTCCGGATTGGAACCACGTCGTTGTCGTAGCTTCTGCCGACGTTTCGTCCACACTCTTATGGGATATCTTCAGAGCTGTTACAGCACACTGACTGGGGACTATTCGTTCCTGAGCACGAGCGTTGTACGCGATTGTTCCGTGTAGCCGGGCCAGCACTGGCTAAGCACTGACTGGAAACTGGCCACAAAATCCATTTAAACTCCACCTGCATCTTGTCATGCAATCCTCCCTATTATAGTAGAAAAATCCGAGAATCAATAGAAATCTTCAAACATCCCAACAATTTAAATCGCGAATATGGCTACTCCTTACATCAACGTGGAAATCTCAACTGATTAAATTAAACCTCCTAGTAACCGCCACACTTCATTGATCCCTAAACTTTGACTCCCATTGACCCGAAACAAACTCTGTATAAACTCTTCCGGAATGAATAGCTCCGAGTTAGTGTGCAGTAACAGCCCTGAAGATTCCAACCCGGAAACCATGAGTACAGTGTTATTAACGACCGCGGAAGCCTACGTACCAGAATCAGTCAATTGTTCAGATTTTGAGCTTTCGCAATCAGTTTCTTGTTTCATCGGAGAAAACGAAACTGGAATTATATGGATTACAATGTGTACTACAGTAAGTTCAAGATCACTTACAAGTGAGTGTAAATTCTCACAATAAACAGAAAACTAGACATTACAATCAACTACGTAGTGACATTTTAAAAAAATATTAAAAGTTCATCATTTTAAATATTAAAATACGAAGAGGACACGTTCTGTGCGACTAGAGACGAGTATAGGGCACGGCGAAAGCGCAAACATCCGCTTTTATTTTCACGGTTAGGTTAGGTTATAGGTTCTGGGATTTTTTATTGTATAGCTACGGTGTCCTTGTATGTTCTTTTTTTCATTATTTGAATTAATTTGCTTTCTACTTACAAATCTCTCAGTAAGCCATGGAGGAAAAATTTATTGATAAGTTGTTTGTTCAGAAAACACAGAAGAACACGGCTACCCCTCACTTATAGTGGAAATTCTAAGATACTCTGTGTAATAAAAACAAAAAGCTATCCTTATCCAAGTCCGATAGTAAAAGTCAACATTCAATGGTTGCCGGTAATGTTTAAAATCATAGTTATGCTTTAGAATTAGAACTCGCATGGCATACTTTACACCGTAACATGATATTTATCGAGAAAGGAAATTTAATTGAAATGTGATTCAAAATGGGTATCCCAATTGGCCATGATTTAACAATCGCTATCACGAACAAAGAAGCCAAGAGGCGCTAAACAATCTTTCAGTTTAGTTCAAATATCCGTTGCGTAAACACATTTTTGACTTGTTTTCCAAGATTTTCCAAGTGTTTAGTGTTTAAATTATACTTCACATTCGAAGTGAATTCGACTTTTGGTTATTCAAAGGTACGCCGGGTTTTGAGTACGTGACGCGTATGATCATAGAGCTCACGAAACGTCACGGTTTGAGGTTAGGTTTTACTCTTTCAATTTAATTCTCGTAAAACGTTAATATTTGTTGTTAATTTTAATTTTAAGCTGCCGAAAGAGTGTCTAGGGGACACTCCCGGACCTTACGACCGGAACATTTAATTAATTAATTAAGAAAATCAATTTCACTCGTTATAACATTACAATACTTTCCCTCATATCGTAAGATATTGCTATTTGAACGAAGTTCGATGGTTTCTTTCACAAATTCTGATTTACTAGTTCGTAAAAAGGTGGATAAAGTAGGATTTCTCCAATCTTTGATGTGGTTATGTACGTATGTATATACAATAAATGTGTACATAAGCAAACATACAGGAATATGAAATAATAAACATTTTACCTTGATGTACAACGAAATTCGGTCTTCATATACGGACTAAGAAAAAATCCAATACAATGCAACTTGTTATTGGCAAACCAACATAAATAGGGAAAGGAGCCGTTCATAAGCTGACAGAACATCGAGGTCGAACCTAATGAATTCAAATGCGCTATTGTGTTGTTCTACGTTGAATACAGGCAGTCCGATTTTAAAAAGTTTCAATCGTTACAGCAACTGTAGAACACATTATGCAGTTTGGTTTTATGTATCCTTTAATAATTGAGGAACGGACAAAATTTTAATTTTCGAGCTGAAGGTGGTGTCAGTCAAGTACTACAGATTTACGATGTTTTAGACGTTCAAAACTCTCTGTCCTTTGTAAATAATTGATTTAAACTACCCTGACAAAGAAAATGCATTTTGTACACTGCCAATAGTCGTACAAAACGCGTTATGTCCGTATTTGGCAAGGAAAACTTTTATTTAATTCACTCTTCATATTATTTTAAGGTGTTCATTCAGAGCCATAAACATCAAATTTATCAACTATTTAGAGCAATATATGTACAATGTATCGCAAAGAAGAATAAATTCAATATGCCATAAAGTTAAGAATCTCGAATTACTGAAAAGGAGATGGAGATAAACGTTCTTCCAATGTATACTGAACAATTTAACGCTGTCAAAATGTTTATAAGCCAGCTAAAAGGTAAAAAAAGTCATTACGGGTGAAGAAAGCCAAGAAGAATTTACTTATCTTCTGAGTATACTATTTCCAAACTCTTATAACGAAAAAGCGACAGATGAATTAAAGCTAAATTACAAATATTTTAGCATGGTCTTCAGTAATAATTTTAATATAGGTTTTGATAACCCTGCAACAGATGTTTGTGGATATTGTGTAAGAACTGAAACGCAAGTTAATAACACCGATGGTCCAAATATTAAAAATTAGCTGAAGACGCAGCATAAATTTGGAGCAGCCCAGTTCCATAAACTGATGAAAGAACAACCGCCCAATTATGTTTCTTTTTGGTTTGACCTTTCATCAGGTTCGTCTTTTACATTTTTGAAAAAACACCAGCTTCCCTTCAAATGTTAATCATCTTAGGTTATTCACCGATGGGTGCGGAGGACAAAATAAAAACAGTTACATTGTTCACATGCTCATGTTATAGCTGCATAAATTTGCCCCCGACACTATTCAGACAATGGAAGTTGTATTTTCTGTTATGGGACATTCGTATCTGGTGGGATGGAGATGATTTTAAGACGCCAGAGTATCATAAAGTCTCCTGAAGAATACTGGGAACTGTTTTCCAAAGACGGAAAAATTGGAAAACTCGAAACTGACTGGCCTTTATTCTTCTTCTTCTTTCTTCTCCTTGTGCCTTTTCAGGCATCGGAGTGGTATTCCGGTTCTTCTTTTACTCATATCTTCCATGCTTTCCTATCTCTCGCCAAAATCTTCATTTCATCAAGGGTTTTCCTTTTTCTCTTCCTATTATCTCTATCTGGTTCATCCATGTTTTCCTAGGTCTACCTCTTCGTGTCTTCCTTGATTTTCCCATCTCCATCAATTTCTTCGCCAGCCTATCCGGGTTCATTCTTATCATGTGTCCATACCAATTCATTTGTTTTTCTCGTACCTCTGTCATTATCGGTTTCTGATCTATCATCTTCCTGATCTCCTCATTTCTTAGTCTGTCCTATTTGGTCTTTCCAGCTATTCGTCTAACATGCATCATTTCAATAGCGTTGATTTTTGCCTCCCGTTTTTTGTTTATTGCCCAGTTCTCACAAGCATATGTTATTGACTGCCCTTTATTAAATATTAAAAAGGCTTTAAATTTTTTTAAGAAAATAATAGAGATCGCCTCCCTCCAAATAGGGTTTTCATAAAAACAGAACTCTTGTATCGATCTAATGATACATCGAAAAAATACGAGTCCCTATTAAAATCCCGTAAACGGTTTGATCAAATTGAAGTTCTAGAGTTATTCTTGGGGCATAAAATTAAAAAGTTAGATAATTTAAAAAAATTGCTTATTTCGTTATATGGAGAGAAATGACACAGTGATCCCATTTCCAATCTTTAATGAAGAAGGCAATGAAGTCTGTAAATGTGCAGATCAAGACGAAAATGATTTTGCTTGGAAAATATATTTTTCTCTGCGAGAAGTTTATTCTTAATTTTTACATTGTTCAGGTTGAATATCATGCTTAGATGTAACTCTGATATACTGCATGCTTAAGAAAGTCCATTATAGGCATTATGTAAGAAATTCTACGACCTTGATCCCGGTAGAAACCAGCGACAAGAAATTCGTGAAACTTGTCTTCCACAGAATATCGAAAGGTATTAGTAAAGTTTTTAGAGGACAAAATATGAACGTATGTTTTAGTTCACGTAATATACTCAAAGACCTTCTTGGCAATCCGAAAGATAAACCGGACATGAAAAAAGGTCGGAAATTTATAAAATGGCATGTAATGACTGTAATATAGTCTATATTGGTCAAACAAAACGAGCAATAGGTATTAAATTCAATGAACACATCAGGTGCTATAGGTACGGCTAGATAGAAGCGTCAAGTGTAACACAACACATGAACGAAACCGGGCATATTCACGTAAGATACTCAAAAACCTTCTTGGCAATTCGAAAGATAAACCGGACATGAAAAAAAGGTCGGACATTTATAAAATGGCATGCAATGACTGTAATATAGTCTATATTGGTCAAACAAAACGAGCGATAGGAATTAAATTCAATGAACACATCAGGTGCTATAGGTACGGCAAGATAGAAGCGTCAAGTGTAGCACAACACATGAACGAAACCGGGCATATTCATGTAATATATTCAAAAACCTTCTTAGCAATCCGAAAGATAAACCGGACATGAAAAAAAGGTCGGGAATTTATAAAATGGCATGCAATGACTGTAATATAGTCTATATTGGTCAAACAAAACGAGCGATAGGTATTAAATTCAATGAACACATCAGGTGCTATAGGTACGGCAAGATAGAAGCGTCAAGTGTAGCATAACACATGAACGAAACCGGGCATAATATTAAATTAGAAAACCTGAAATTGACTAAGAGTGTAACTTCGCCCAGAGAACTGGACACGTATGAAACAAAGAGTTAAACAAAGAGAGCGTGGCACTTTATTACTCTTGCCTTTTTGATTTCTTAGGGTAAAACGATCATATGGTTTAAGTAACGTGCTACTTTGACAAAAACCTCTTTCGTTTTGTCCCGTACATCTTGAATGTTTTAGATTTAGAGACGGAAGAAACACAAATTTGACGAGAAGAAAGTTGCCGTTGTCTTGCTCTATTTTTTATGACGATGGAACGGTTGCATGTCAGGCAATAACAAGGGACGTTCTCGTTCCGTATATATTTCGCATGTTTAGTGTTAAGCGGCAAAAGTAGTTTCTGGTAAACATACATATTTTTTCCTCAAATGATAGGGATAAACAAGCATGGTAGAATTAGAATTTTAACATTAATTCGAGTGTCCCCAAGAGTCCTCGAAACGGCCGTTTCGAATTAATTAATAATTTGTGTGGTGCGGGGTGTACCGATACTTAGTGTTGTCTAATATATTACATTGATATTTTTTTTGTTTCTCTAAAGTTAATCTGGCTAATTAAAAATATTCAAAAACAAAATCAGCTGCTTTATTTAAGTGAAAATTTGACATTCATAACGCATTTTGTCCACAAAAGACTTGCAAACTGCATTATGTCTACGTTTTCTTTTATGTTTCTATGTACCTTTCATCCTTCTAGTACAGAAATGTGAAAATTACATTTACTACGCCTATTTCGTGTTAAAACGTTTTTACTTACATTTATAGTTTTTTGCAGCAGCTTTTTGGCTGTCCTCTAAATTTGTAAAAATGGGCAAAATTGTATTTACAACAAAATAAAAATAACGGTTCTGATTTATTTTGGTAATCGCACTAAGCTTTTCCACGAGATACATGCATGTGTATATTACAATCTGATGCATTCTTGAAATAAAATACTGTACTACCGAGTCCAATCATTTATTTAAAACTAATTGCGTTCTTGTAAGGCATTTTCATCTGAACCTCTTTTCCTGGGAGATATTTCACATAGGAAGAGTGAGAGAGAGTTAAATCATGACAACAGCACAAAAAATAGGTGCCTACCTCAGGTTTAAACCAATCCTTGATAATAACACAAATTGGTTTCAGAAGCATTACATACAAATGGAGGGTTCGAATTAATGTATCGTATGTAGGACTCTTTTTGAATGGTGAAATCTTGGAATCATCAATCCGACGATGAGTCATCTAATTTGAATAACTTTTATTTGTTTTTGGCTTGCCTACCTGTATTGGGACCGTTTCACGATGACCATCCAATATTTGTATCTTAAAAATTAAGAAGAATTTGATTGTAACAAAGCAAATACATGCAAATATATGTAATTGCTAACGCGTATGCGTTGCACGATTTTCAATTTTAGTTTATAATTTTTTCATGTCATCACAAATTTTTGCTAGTGCGTTATGGCGAATATATAAAACCGTGTAATTTACGAGGCACACACACACTTGCTATGCATAAATCAATACGTGAACAGCTTTTATTGACTTTCTAGCACTTGCATCATTATGTAATTCAATTAACATTGAAATAAACTAAGTAGATGCAGTTCTAATTTTTGGCATCAAATAAACATAGATACATTAGGATTATAATCGTTATCGTTTCTAATTTTATAGAAATGACAAATTATAGGTAGGAATTGTTTATGTAAATATAGCACAAAATGATCGTTGGGTGATATTCTAAAGTCTATTTATTTTTGTCTTAATTTTAAAATAAACACTTGATTCTACGAATTACATAAAGCATGAAAGTTTATGAGGCTGATCCTTGAAGGTTTTCTTATATTTATGCGGTTACCAATGAAATAAAACTCAAATTAGAGAATATAATTCAAAAACGAGAATATTCTTAGAACGTTTCATAATGTTAGGAAATACCATTGTGTCCTGATTGTTTGTGAATGTTTAGAGTTCTTGCTCCATTTACTGTAAAGCATTTAACACTTACGCATGCAGAAAGAAGTGTCTTATGTCACAAAATGTTTCCTAAATTTCGATAAAGTCGACAAAATCGTATTCGATGACAATCTTTCATTGAAAATTTTCAGTTTAGTTATTCTTGTATTACCTTAAAATCTTAACAATCTTTGCTAAATAGTATTATTTTAGTTTGCAAAATTTTTATAATTATAAAATAAATAGCTATCAAATCATGCAAGATTAAACCATCAATATCTTGCAAATACTTGTGGTACAAAACAAATAAAACGCATATCAGAAGCTGTGTTTAAACCTTGTTTCTGATGTCAACATGGGTCTCCGTATTGACAGTGCGCATGCACTCAAATAAAAATAGATAATGCCAAATATGAGAAATGTAAACGTGAACAGTGGTATAAAAGTTATAGATTTTTAGACTGTATTGGCCGGTCGTGTACGTATCAGTACTATTTTGAAAATAGAATAGATGATACAGGCCTGCGAAAGATTTGAGATTAGACAATTTGTGTTTGTATGTGTTAAGTGAGTTTTGACGTACTAATAACATTGTGTTAGTTGCAAACTGCAACAAACTGGGCGTCCGGGGGGTAAAACCTAATTCTAGTACGCTGAATCCAATGGTGCCAACCGTTTTTAAAAGTTAGTTCGCGTTTTCGAGAAATTTCAATTTAAAAATTTTAGGCCTAAAGAACCTTCTGGAACATTCTGGAATTTTCTGGAAAACCTGATCAATAGCCAAAGAGCAATGCCCCCCCCCCCCCCGGTGCTCACTTTGTTGCAAAAAAGGTCTCCAATTAGAGGACAGTGTAATCAAATATTCATGTTTTTTATGCGATTGAAATCGTAGAGCTGGAGTAAAAAGAACATTGGGTGAAAAGAAATTGACCAACAAAAGAGCAACAGAAATGTGCTGCGTGAAAGTCTAGTTGATCCTGCAACTTCATATTAAGTTCGGTCTAATAAAGCAATTTGTTAAAGCGTTGGACAAAACAGGTCGATGTTACCAATCCTTTTGTGAAAAATGTCCTGGTCTATCAGAAGCGAAGATTAAATAAGATATCTTTGTTAGTCATCAAATTAGAACCCTAATGAAAACTGTCGACTTTGAAGCGGTAGTGAACCGAAAACAATGCGTGAACAGCTTTTAAAGAAGTTGAAGAAATTTCTGGGAAATAATAAAGATCCAAATTATGTGACAAATTTAAAGCATCAGGTTAGAATATGAGCGTTAAAATTCATTTTTTACATTTACATTTGAACTATTTTCCTGCTAACCTTAGTGATGTCAGTGAAGAATAGATTCCACCAGGATACTACAGGAATTGAGAAAATATATCAGTGGCGATGGAATACTAACATGATGGCGGACTATTGCTGGATGTTCAAGCGGGATGTTCCTATTGCCGAGTATAAGAAAGAAATCAACAAACGGAGCTTTTTGGGCAAAAGAAAACGATCTTCTAAGAAGAGCAAAGATTAGATCATGTTATTTTTGTTGTTTTTTGTATCATCTTTATTGATATTATAAGTTTTTATATATTTTGTGAATATAATATTGTAAAAACGTATCGTTTTATACGCATTATATTATTTACGTTGATTTTCTGTTGACACAAAACCTTACGCGATACAACAAAACTAAATACAGATTTGAAATCGAAGACACCAAATTACCCATGTTCAATTACAAACAACACTTCACATCCAATAAGGTGTAAAAACATAGGCCTGTGAATTGCCACAAATTGTCTATGTCATCCTATAACGGATCCTATAACCATTTGTAGTTTCATTTGCTGCAATTGAAGAGGCAAGTGGATGACAAACATTTGAGTTCTCATGAAACTTATTCATTGCAACAACGAGTAGATTTCGTAGTTTTGTGTACTAAGAAGTGTAATAAGGTTCATAGCAAGAAATTACGCCTATTTTATAGGAAAAATAGTCCTCTTTCGATATAGTTGTATAGGAAGCCTTCAGGTGGTTCGCTCTTTTTCGCAAGTCCCGTACAATTTGCTCCCTTTTGACCCTCTTTCCCGTTTTTTTCGCGCCTACGGACGACCGATCTATAATCGAGGACGCAAGAGAGGTTACGTGTTTTTCACAATCACCTCTTATTATATATTAATTCAAAGTTGTAGATTTCTAAGACTGTGTTGTCCGGTCGACGCCATAGTACGGTGTTTTCTGCAATATTATTCAAAAATCAATATTTTGAAAATAGAAATAAGGACAATTATTCAAAAAGAAATAATTTGACACAATATTTTATTATTAATCATCCCTGTCAATCACTATGAGATATAAAAACTTAATTTGTAACACGAATTGCTTCAAATACGCCACTAAACACTGCACAAACAAATATTTTCTGACATTATACATTTTAGTGAAGACATTTACCTTTTTTATTATTCACATAACATTTCGGTATTAAACACGAATGTCATTATATATTCGAATTAAAATATGATTAAGTGCAACACAAATTTCAACAAGTTACGAGTGTAAATAATTGTCTAAATGATGCAAGTGACGTGTACGACGTTTATATAACCATAAAAATCAACCGCAACACATAAACTCTTTGATATGTGCAATAGGCTAAAGCTTTAACCCTTTAATTTTATATGCTATTACTAAATAAGAAGTAAGAACGTGTCACATACATATGTACGCATATTTGTATGCATTCTACGTCGGAGATTGGTTCAAAATAAATTTAGAATTAGGCGGGTATTTCATTTTATGTGACATAAAAATATCACTTTAAGCGTTTTATGACCGATGTACGGCGCTTTACTATTTTCCCTTTTTTATGCCCGCCCGTGTTACGCGGCCTTCAACTAACCACTTGTTATTATTCGTTAATAAAACCACATCAAAGATAAATACATTCTTCCGTGCAGCGATCTTCTGAGCGTACGTGTACGTATAAACGCCATATGAATCAAGTTTAAAATGTATAAAATCGCAGTAAATCAGTTCAGAGCGCAGCTTTTTTTCTATCACAGCGATCATAAGAATCTATATATTACAGTCCGTCGGATGAAATTTGATTTGCCAAATGATGTTTCTACACGCAATTACGTATACGTTATATATTCTTTCAATAAAAGTACTGGACTTATAAAATATAAAGTGAATCGAAAATCATTTCTTCTATTTTCTTCCAACTTCTTTATTTTTAACATGTTTTGAAGAGTGTGTGGTACCCTATAGTATCAAAATATCATTTAATTATTTAAAAGTTGACCTTTTTTCAATCAACTACTTCTTTTTTACTTGTTTTTATAATAACCTTTATCGATTCTAGGATATCATATTATAACAAGTTTGTTGTTATGCGTTCTAATTTTTTTAAATTGCAGTGTATAGGTGGGCCTAATTTTCCAACTTTCTAAAAGTTTAGTTCCCACCCCTCTATATTGTTTTAATCAACGAAAAAACGATCTCTGCAGGGCGACCCTCATTGACCATGAAGATTTGACATTTTCGCCTAAACAATTGAAGGGATGGGTGCAAGAACTAGACAGCTCCAGTTTAGCAAATTTGTGGGAAATAAAAAAAAAAATAAATCTACATGGTTTTTATGACTCGATTCTGAAAATGTATATCTTCTGCTTCTTCTTTAAAAAGGGAATTTGATTTTTGTTCCTCGCTAAAAATATATATTAGCAGTTTTATGTGGTATTTTATTCATAGAGCAGACATTTTTTTGATTTCGGAGCGCCTACTTTTTGCTTAAAAAACATAAATTTCACACCCTTGGTGATTTTTTAAAATCTTATTTTAGATACAATTTGAAATACAAATAGAAATAAAAATTAATTTCTTAAATAAAAACATACTAGGAGTATTACAAAAAGGTAGTATTCGTTTCCATCATTTGTTTTTGATGTTTGTCTTTGTCAGCTTCTGCAGTAACCAGTTTTTAGTAATACCACATTTCAACCTTTCCAACATATTATGCAATCAGCTCTACGTTCTTTATCTTTTCTTCTTTGAGAAACAGAGGAGCATTATACAGTTTATCGTTTATCTTGGAAAGAGTTGCTTTGCAGATTTTTTTGGAGATCAAACGATTTAGGTACGGAACCACATGCCATTTCAGACACATAAACTTTCTATGTGTTCTCCTCAAAATTCTATTATTTTGTATCTTGAAATAGAAACTTTTGGCCTTCCTAATTTTCTATATATATTATTCTTCTTGAAAAAAGGGGTGAATGTTTCTTTGTAATTTAAAATCATCTCTTGTGTAAGTTCTTTAACGACAAATGTTGGCAATTTGTATCATTTTAGGGGCAAGAACCAGACAGGTCCAGGAGCTGCCTTATTCTTGCAGAAAACAAAAAGTGAAGCAGCTCCAAATAAATAGCTAGCGCCCGTACTTTTAATAGGAGCTGCCTAATTTTAGCATCAAACAATCCGTCTAGTTTTTTTGCGTCATATCGAATAGAAAATCCAATTTTGACAAAAAGTGGAGCTGCCTGGTTATTGCAACCACCCCTTCAATTTCGCTCTGAGAAAAAAATTCCCGACAAAATTCAGGCACTTTACTGTGATACAACAGCAAGCAGCACAGCTCGATTAAACGGTACATGTACAAATCTAGAAAACTTGTTAAATCGTAACCTGTTGCACCTCCCTTGCCATCATCACATTTTTGAGTTAGTTTCGAGAAGCTACTTCGACTCACTGACGGGTGCAACTCCTGGTCCAGACATGGCGCTTTTCAAAAGATTTAGAAAAACCGTTTACATAACTGATAGTAATGATGTGCCTGGTGATGTCCTTCCTACCATTCTCGAATTTCTTGACCACCACCTGTCTACGCAGAAACGACCACGAGATAGTTACCGAGAATTGTAGAAGTTAACGATGATCTTTCTTTGTGACATTCCGAAAAATGGACTATCGTTTTGTATACCAGGAGCTCTAAGTCATGCAAAGGCAATTTATGCCTCGCTAGATATTCCTGTTTCAAGATCAATTTCAGTTATCTCACAAGGAGAAGAACTCTGTACTACAAGAAAAATACAGAGTCTGTATTTTTCTTGTTGGAGTGTCCGTTTGAACCTGGTTTCTGTCATCAGCAGCAATTAAAGCACCTGATGATGATTTCCTGTTCATGCATCAACTGATAAATTATCAGGTTATTGAGCCAAAAATCAGTAAAACTGCCACGAAATAATATTCTAACCATCTCTGGTACTTAGTTTTCGAAACTATGGCTCTATCCTTATTTGATGACAACGTTGCCACAGCCGAAAAGACAAATATGGCTTAGATTATGCTAGAGGCAGATAAAGGTGAAGAGGAAGAAGAAATAAATCAGCTGAAGAGGTACATTTTGTACTAAATTGATTTTTTTCCTTTACAATCATTGAGTTTTCATCTTTTGCAACTCCTCGAAGGAAAAATTTATTCGCAAAATTTTCTATCAGCACCGATTTCCTCGACAAAGACGTTTCAACATGGAAAGATGATCCAGACTACAAAAGTGAAGTTGAAAAACTTGAGAAGACGCTTGTTGTGAATGATGTTACAGAAAAAGATAACATAACAAATAGTGTTCAATGTACGTTCGTTCACATTAATGTTTTGATTCTATAGAAATTATTGCTGTAAATAAAAATATCTATTATATGTTTCTTTTAAATTTAGTAACATTTAGTGCATGCAATAATATACAGCGTGTCTGTCTAGTACGTGGACGGAAGATAATTATTTCAAACAAAAAATATTCGGAGATAAATGCTGTTTAACATAACATTATACTCGAGTATACAGCGTGTTCAGTATCCGCTGCGCACGATACAAGTTTGATTTTTTAAATAGAACATCCTGTATATTATTAAATTTTTGGATGTTTCTCTTAAATTCATGTCAACTTTCTTCAATATTCCATATACCCAGCTATCTTAGTTTTTGAGATAATAGACATAATTTGAGATTTTTGCGAAACGCCGCTGTTTATTTTACGACCGATATCTTAAACGCCTTACGTGCTAGAGCGATGATTCAAATTTTATTTGATTGAGTATTTCTTAGAGATTTCGACAAGATATCGAAGATTCTTTCATATCAACCAGATTTTACAGGAAAGTCATCGATATCGTTACCAAGTTTGATTCATCTTATTTCAATTTTCTTAAACGGAATATCCTATATATTTTTTCAAAATCTAATAGAGCAGCTCTTCTGAATATCTTTTCTAAACATTCCCCTATACCTAAAAGACGTCCTTTTTTAGTAAATTAAATACAAAGCTATGCAGATAAGTTTTTCGTTTAAAAACATAGAGTGTTGTGATGAAGTACTATAAAATTTTGTTTCGCTAAGGATATTAATTAAAGCAAATGTTTAAAATTTTTTGGTACAATTGCATCATCTATTCAAAGTAATAATTATTTTCCTGCAAACATCGTCTAGTAAGTTAACCAGCACGTATAAATAAATAACGAAGATAATTATTAGATCAGATTAGAGTTCAACATAAAAGCAGTAGAAGCTTTTTCAGCAGTAAAAAATTTCAATTCAGCCAAATAGAAATGTTTATGAAAAAACTTCCTGAATGAATTTCTTAAGGCAATGTATAACGTGGACATTAGACAAAATAATACTCCCGAAACGTTATAAATGTTCAATTAAATATAAGGAATCGTATTGCACTTTGCATATAGGAATACGGTGTTCGCTTGGAATAGATGTTGGAATTGTACGCATAAATTAAATTTCACAGTTTATTTTTAATGAATGTCTAACAAAAGTTTACAGCATTTCGTCGCTGCACTTTACGCGCTTTAGCAAAAAAATTATCTGCATAGCTTCATACTTAATTGACTAAAGTACATACACTTTAGGTACAGGCAAATGTTTATAAGAAAAAGTGTATAACAGTTTCAGAGAGTCGAAAATATACAGGGTGTTTAATGGAACACCCTGTATATTTTCGAAAAAAATGCAATAAAATTTGAATCACCACCCTAACGTGTAAGGCGTGTAAGATATCAACCGTTAAAGAAACAGCAGCATTTCGCAAAAATCTCAAATTATGTCAATTATTTCAAAAACTAAGACAGATAAGTATAAGGAATATTGGTAAAAGTTGACATGAATTGAAGAGGGGCATCTAAAATCGTAATAATATACAGGTTGTCCTACTTAAAAAACCAAACTTGTATCATGCGCTGCGGAAACTGAACATCCTGTATATTTGATTTGATTGAAATTTTATGTTATACAGAATTTATCTCCGAACATTTTTTATTTGGAAACTTTTTCTCTAAATTGCTCAGGAAGGAAATTATCTTCTGTCCACGCACCAAGTTTTCTCTTCATGTAGCGTTACGAGGACTTTAGTCACGTTTATACAATATATCGACATACGGGCTATTGAACTTCCAACATGACTTTTAGGAAAATCTCGAAAGTACAATTTACCAAAAATGACAAGTAAGTCTATCGAATCAATTCCACGTTAGATGTGTGGCATCGGAACATCGCATCGAAGTCAATCTCGTATTACTACTGGAAATTAAAGTATCCGAGCTTGTAGGTTACGAATATAAAGTAGCCTGACGGACGCATTACATAGTTTTAATTGGATTAGGTGTTTAGTGTTATCTGGCATTTCATATGTAAATGAACACTTATAAAAACGAAAATCTCTTTGACTTACAGCATCTAAAATAGATTCAAAGCTGCTTTTACATAACGCGATCACAAACGATAATACATTATTCATATACGCAGCTACCAGTTTTACACGCAAATATTGTATGTATAAAAGTGTAGCGGTTTGTAGAGGTATGTATTAAATGAAATAGTGAAAAGGTGATTTTTCACTTGATTTTCTCAGCGAAATTAAAAACGCGAACATTGCATTAAGAATTATAATCTTGTGTCTTTACATTTTGTATACGCAGCAAAACGTTTAATTGCATCAAAGCTGTCCGCCTTAATTCAAGACAATTACTGTTTCAATTATCCGCAATACAATAACTGTTTTAAATCAAAAGAAATATTTTCTTAGCGTTTCTTTCTCCGCTTAAGAGAAGTATATACTTGTAATGAAATAATTGTATTTCTTTGTTTAAGACATTTGCTAACTTGATTTAAGAAAATCTTGAAGAAAATTTGAAGAAAACGATTCTTAGTATAAGTAAATGGCCGTTATAATACAAAACAATATTTTCTTAAGGATAGTAGATTGTTTTCTTCATTACAGAAAGCGTTTAAGTATTGTTCATAAATCAACAGTTTCATTTTCTTAAAATAAAGCATTTTTTATTTAGAATTCTTCAAATGCATATTATTTATATGCACATTATTCATTGCGCTTACCTTGTTTAAAACAGTACGACATATCCGCACATAATTCAGTAAATTATTCACATTGCTTATGATTTTAAAATGGCTACGTAGACGATATCTACAGAATAATGTTCAAACAAAAGTGAACTTAATATAGAAGTACACATGAAACAAACAGTAACCAAGATAATGCTAATAAATAGCTCCTGGTGTTGATGAAATCGTTACCGGCAGAAACATTGTGAGAAGAGAGAAGTATTAAAGCTTCTTGCTCCTGGCCACATTGCTCTTACATCTCTGAGTTTATGCCACTAATCTTCAAAAACAGCAACTTAAATATTTTCTGGCTTAGAAAATCAAGAAAATCCAAGACAGAAAAATGTTTCTTCCAAGTATATCATTTAGTTTTAAGTTGAGAAAATATTTATATTAAAGGTAGGAATGAAAAAATGGTCTAGATCTCACAAAGTTTCGTATTGAAAAATACATCATCGGGCCAGCTACAAGGATATCCAATAAGAGAAAAATTACAATAATGGAGAGAAACCAAAGATAATTTAACTTTATTTATCCCTTTATTATTATTATTATTAGTATTATTATTATTATTATTATTATTATTATTATTATTATTATTATTTATTATATCTTTAAAAAATTATAGATAATTTAGTACAAATAGTAATAAAAAGAAAAAAATATATTACATTAACCAGTATCTTTTGAAAATGTTTATGAAACGTCTTACTTTAAAAGTTATATGATTGCATGGGTAAATATGCTACTCTCTAGGGCGGGATGACTGTGACTACTGGCACTACGTGGTGCCAGGAAATATTTCAGTTGCTGTTTTTGAAGATTAGTGACATAAAGTGAGAGATGCTAGAGCACTGTAACCGAGAGCAAGAAGCTTTAATGCTTTTTCTCTTTTCATATTGTTTTTGTCGGTGGTGATTCCATCAATACCAGGAGCTATTTATTAGCATTATCTATCTTGGTTATTGTTTCTAGGCAATTTTTTAATGTGTACTTCTACATTAGGTTCACTTTTGTTTGTTTATTCTGTAGATAACCTCTACTTTAGCCTTTTTAAAATCACCAGCAATGTGAATAATGTACTGCATTATGTACGGATGTATCGTACTGTTTTAAACAAGTAAGCGCAATTAATAATGTGAATATAAATAATATGCATTTCAAGAATTCTAAGTAAAAATGCTTTATTTTAAGGAAATGAACCTATTGATTTATGAACAATACTTAAATGCTTTCTGCAATTTGGAAAAATATTTACTAGCCTTAAGAAAATATTGTTTTGTGTTATAGCGGCTATTTACTTATACTAATAATCGCTTCCTTCAAATTTTCTGCTAGATTTTCTTGAATCAAGTTAACAAATGCCTTAAACAACGAAATATAATTATTTCATTACAAGTGTATACTTCTCTTAGGCGAATAATGATACGCTAAGAAAATATTTCTTTTGATTTAAAACAGTTACTGTATTGCGAATAATTAAAACAGTGATTGTCTTGAATTAAGGCGGACAGCTTTGATACAAGTAAACATTTTTCTGCGTGTAAGCATATGATATATGGTCTATAAAGTAGTATAAAGTCTATAAAGTGGGCGAACTTCTATTTTCATTTTATATTCAAAGTACAGACACCAACTGTACGCGATTCGAGCATGTGTACTACTACGGTATTACGTATCAAGACAAGGTGCCACTACGAAAATATATCTTACGTACCCAAAGCAATTACTAAACATTTTGATTCATAGAACAGCAAGGAACAGTGGAATTTGAAGAGCAATATATCATCCATTAGAGGATAAAAATTTGTTAAATAAAGTAATCGTAAATTATATAGCAATTTGAAGGCCAACAATAACTTATGGAGATTAGGGATGGATACTCAACTAAGCATCAGATATGGGAGAGATACTGTGCTCTGAAAAGTTTCCGCCACGCAGAAACAAGTATTTTCTTTTGTAAAATTCAGCTTTATTTCTCAACATAGTAAGTTATACACTTTTCCCAGCGATGCTCCCATCTCTTTAATCCATCCAAATAGTAGTTGACATCGTGTTCTGCAAAATAGGCATTTATGAATGTGATGGCCTCCTGATTCGATGAAAATCTCTGTCCTCCGAGTCGCTGGGGACTAGATCTGGGTGGTCTATCAATTCGAACCAGAATTCAGTGTTGTCTTAGAATAAAACTTTCTTTTTCTTAAGATACGGTCGTTTTTCCGCAATTTCCACCTTCAGCAACTCAAGTAATGATGCGTAGTATGTCCTCGTTATTGTTTTTCTTTTTCAAGATAGTCGATTAACACAACTCCCGACTAACTATCCCAAAAAAGGGTCGCCATCACATTCCCGGCCGCTGGAACAGTCTTTGCCTTTTTCGAAGTCGATTCACCTTTCGCAGTTCACTGTTTCGACTATGCATTGCATCGCGGCATCCAACGAGCGGTTAGCTTATCCATGCTCAAATCTTCAGTCAATATATTGCAAATACGTTGTTTCGAGATGCCCACAGCCTGTGCTATGTCTCTAACCTTAATTCGACGGTGGTCTAGCACCATTTGGTGAACATTTCCGATGTTATCGGTAGTAGTTGCAGTTTTTGGCCATCTCGAATACCATCAACCAAGCTGCGGTAAATGATACTACAGAGTCCTCGTAAAGAGCGTCCACCTCGGCTTTAATTACCGTAGGCGTAATACCTTTCAATCTTTTAATTTCTACAGAAATACCAACATCGATCGACATAAACGACTGCTAAACAACAACTGAGCGTCCAACATGGTTAAAATTTTCAAAAGTATCTTTCAACGCATGCCCAATTATATCACCAAAATATCTTTGACTAGTAACGCCATGTTCATGTTTCATGTAAGCTTGAAGCTTTTTGGAGTATCCTCATATTTGGAAGTAAGATAATGCAGAAGAAGTATAAGAGTAGTCGTTACAGAAGAATTGAGTAAAGAAAATGTAAACATTTGGAAAAGAGGGAGCACTGGATAGGAAAGCATGGAACAAAATAACACAACTGAGAATTTAAATGGCCTGTGAATAGCCCAATTATATAAACGAGGTGTGATTGGAAAGTTTTAACCCATTCGCTCACCGTGGAAACCAACTTCAATGCTATTCTAGTTGACTAACTTTAATAAAGCGTGGCTAAAGAGGTTAAGACAGTAAGCGCCTTTGCTTTATAGAAAGGAGTAGGTTTGCCAGCGGGTGTGAATAAGCTTGAAAGGTCCTGAAACGGTCACCCCGCGAAATTTCTTTGAACCTCGTGAGTGAAGACTTGGTTTCGGTTCTCGGCGGATTTATCGACTTCGCAAATGGATCAAAATAAGAGTTTGTATCAAATTTTGTTTTTAAACTGGGAAATCAGCATCCGAGAGTTATGAAATCTTAAAAACAGCTTTCGAGAATAAATGCCTGAGCCGGTCAAATGTTTTCATCTGGTTCACCAGATTCAAGAATGGCCGCGAATCAGTCGAAAATGGCCGCCGGTCCGACCCACCCTGCACTTCAAAAACCAGTGAAAACATTGCGAAACTTTAGGATTTAGTGCACTCTGACTGTCGACTTACAATTAGGGAAATGGCTGATGAACTGAATTTACGTTTCTACGCTCTTCAATAAATTTTAACTGAGAACTGGACATCGAATGTCCGTGAAATTCGTTTCGTAATTGTTGTCAAACGAACATGAACAACACCGATTTCAAGTGACCTAAGAACTGCTTAGTTGGGTCGAAAATGAACCAGATCTGTTAAATAGCGTAATTATACGTGAGCTTATGGGTAGGACTCATAAACAAAAGCAGAAAGAAGCGTTACAAAATCGGTAGAATGTGAAGACGTTGTTGCTGGTTTGTTTCGATTCTACAAATATTGTGTGTCACAAACATGCCCGGAGGGGGGGGGGGGGTAGATAGCCACCTAGGCACACTATAAAAGTGGGCTTGAGTGTTTGCGCGGAAAGGCCTGCACTCTGATGAAACAAGAATTGGGTCCTCCACTACGACAGCGCACCGGTTTATTGTGCGCTTTCAATCAGGGAATGTTTTCCAAACTCCAAATTGCTGAAAGGAAAGCGATTTGACTCCGTTGAAAACATCTAGGCAAATACGGAGACGGTTCTTATCATGAAAAAAGAAAATTTCTAGAAATTCTTCCAAATGTGGAAACACCGTTGAAGTGGGTGTGTTCAGTCAAAACTACTTTGAAGGAGATCCATCAAAATAGCCTGCAAATGATCTCATTTTAAAATTACAAGCGCAGTCTTAAAACTTTCCAGCCACACCTCATACGTACGTAGGAAAGCTAAAAGCTTTATAACGTTTATGTTATCTAAATATTGTTTCCTACATGCAATAGTCTCTTGATATAAGCATAACATTATGATGTGAGAAAGTAAACATCCTCCATTAGCACACACTTAAAGGCAATAAAATTGTAATTGTTCATTGTGCACGGAGAATAAATTCAAATACGACGCGTATAAATGCAAAGTGCTATATGTCTATTAAATTGCAGGTCGCATTTCTCGCATAAGTTCTGAGTGGACATAGCATACTTTGCATTCAAAGTAAGATTTTTTACATATATTTTGATATTCCTCATCGCGATTTGAAGCTGAAATGTTTCTCAAAAAATCCTTGCTATAATTAGTTGGCCTTTATTAAAGAAGAAGGTTTTTAGTTTCCGGGAAATAAATAAAATTTACGATTTTACTATACCGAACTATCTTTCCTTAAGAGAATGCTCCAATCATAGGTTGAATACATTGGGATCCCGGGTTTAGGGTCAAAGCGCCATAGAAATGAGTCGCTACATAATTTCCCGGTAATACATGTAAGTGAATTGCAACGTTGTTTTAACTACTTGAAGCTCTTGCTCTAAAAACTCACATGTTTACGACGTGTATTGCATATTAAGCAATATTTTCTCTGAATTTATGCAAGGCACATGTTTACCGATGAAATTATTTGTAATCTTAGGCGGATTAAGAACTTGTTTACGCAATTACTTGAAACGAATTGTATTAACTTGGGATGGATGTCTTTACATTGAAATTATTAGGAGTGCAATTTCTTGATAGTACGCCTTTATATACAGTGAGGTCCTAATATTTGAACGACAAAAGCTAGTGTTTTTATAAAGAAATAAGGTCGATTTCTATTTTTTTTGTTTGTTTTCTTTTCGCGTCATCAGCAGTTGAATTGTATTTCCAGTGTCACTGGAGGTGACGTCAAAACCCTATTTTCTTTTCTGGAAAGCCGAATCAAGAAAACCTTTCTCACGTACTGTTGTCCTTTAACTCACTATTTATTGTTTTTTTTTGGTCCAGGTTCTTCAAGAAGCTTAGTTCCTCCATTTTGCCATAGTAGTCATTTCCAGTTTAGATAATAAATTCCTTAGTTTGTTTACAACACGCAAAGAAATACAGTGACTGCCGTCGATTTTAATTTTCTTCACCAAGTGCTTCGTGATCTTACCATGACTGTCACTGGTTTTTCTTTTGAAACATGGTCTACGAAAGATTTGCTTAGACTTCTTAGGGTATTGGATAGTTTCATAATACCTCTATGATTATCCTTTCTACACGAAAGCCAATAATTATCGTAGTCACTAAGAGTTTCATTTCCTTTGATGTACCTATACAAGGAATAAGCGTTTGTTTCATTTGTTTAATGTAGTGCTACCATTTAAGAGCCTTGTGCTTCGTTAATTGCCTTAAATTTTTATTTTGCGTTAGTGATAAATAAATATCAATATGTAAGGCATCAACAGAAATTTTGAAATTCCTAATGAATACGTATTGCTGAAATACTTCACTAAAAATACTTATCACAATACTTTAGTTTTACTGCTGATGATGGTAGCTTGGCTATTGGAACTTACGCCCAATGCGAGTGAAGTATTGTGGTAAGCGTTTTTAGTGAAGTATTTCAGTAATACGTATTCATTAGGAATTTCAACATTTCTGTTGATGCGTACGGTACCTGCCTTAGATATTGATATTTATTTATCACTAACACGAAATAAAAATCGAAGGCAATTAACGAAGCACAAGGCTCTTAAATGTTTCAGTGCCACAGAGTTCGAGTACTTGTTTGGGTACGTATTATTTAAATGTTCATGCAATCTACAGCTTGCACTGCTTATAAAATGATTTTGAGCTTTTCTGACGACTACTACTACCTTTGGCAAGAATAAGTAAACCACAGCAAATAATAACGCAATTAACAAAAATTTTTTCTAAAATTTTTTTCTACCCTCTGGTAGGAAACTGCAGAAAAATTAAGGCACATGTATTTGTTTTAGGCTAACTAAATGATACGAAAAATTTTGCAATTTTTAAATTGAATATATGTTCAGAGTAATTTATGTACATATATATTGTAGTGTTAAAAATATCGCTAGGATGAGCGCCACGACTAACGCTGTTCAGCCACGTGCGCTCGGGCAACAATTGTAAGTGACCCTTTTCCGACGTCGTATTATATGACTCTTTAGCGGCTTATATAGCCGAGATCTCTCCATTCCCTATCCCCGGGGTTTTGATATTTAAATATATCTTCATTCAACGATAATTCCGGGGAAACGAGAACATAGCTCCTCTTCGCTCTGTATTCCTAAGTTCTGTAAAGTTAAAACAACTTCCTTCAGTAAGCACATAGAGAATAAGTTTATTTGTTGTGTATTATGTAATTTTATTTTAAGATAATAATAGTATTCAAAATGGAAAGCACATTGTAGTTATCTGTGGTTAAAATTAGCAAAATACTATCGGTGAGCGAAGGAAAGACAACCGAAGCTTTTTAGTTCGAGCTACGATAGAATGAAGACGTGTTTGGCAGTGTATTGTATTTAAAAATAATTTTAAGTCTGAATAGTGGTTTAAAATCTCTTCTAAGTTCAACTTTTAATCTATCCGGTCTTGTAGAAACAAATTACTGATACGTGCTGTACATTGAACTTTTTCTTACGGTTTGATACAGAAGATCTGGGTAGTGGATCACACGCATATGCATATATAAGAGAACGCGATCGTTTTATTTTAGACTCGGTGAATAGAATCATACCCTGAGAAAGTATTCTTCTGCTTCCAAGTGCTTTAATTAAATTAAACAGTTAAGTGAAGTGTGTTGACTTTTGATATTGGTTTTTCTACAACGTAGAAAAAGAATAGCCGGTTGCATTAAGCGAATTAATGTGAATCTGGATAAAACAGAACTTAACAGTCTGACAGTTACACATATTACGGCATACTTTTTTGAAAATGTAATGCATTTTTCCAGTAATTATAAATATTTAGCGGTTTACAGACGAAAATCATTCATTTTAATTGTTATAGAATACTAATTCAATTTTATTTATTAAAGTAATGTATAAAGTTGTCGTATCACTCGAAAAATACGCGAAAGGAATAAATAATAGGAAAATACCCGCCACTATGTTAGGAAATGAACCCAATGTTGTTTGGAATGCAGGAAATTTAAAAAATAACAAGACTACTGATTAAAAGTGAGGTTGTTATGTTAAAATAGAAACTATATCTGTCAACAAGCCATATTAGAAAAGCATGCAATTCCTTGTTGACAGATAACAAGGAATTGCATGCTTTTCTAATATGGCTTTATAACCATTTTTTCTTAAAATTCCTATAATTTGATACAAATCATCAACACCGTGGAAAGAAAAACACCCCCACACCAGTGCAGAGACACCTCCATGTTTCATAGTTGGCACAACATACTCTGCAAGCATTCTGTCGTCCACCTTTCTTTGAACAAGAATTCGCCGGTTGCTTGCAGACATTTGGAACTTCGATTCGTGGCTTCATAACACTCTTGAAAACTATTAGACCATTTTAAGTTTTTTACGATTTTGTGGGCGTATAAGAGGTTTGCTTTTTCTAAACGTTGCTTCACTGTACATACTGATACTGGGTATTGGAGATTTTCATTGAATTCTGTTTGGATTTGTGGAGTAGTAAGGCGCCGATTCCGTTTAGATATTAATTGTATACGTAAATCATCAGCCGGACTGGTAGCCTTCGGTCTTCCAGAATGCTTTCATTATGCCGTTGATCCGGTTTCTTGGTACCCCTTAACAGTTCCTGATACAGAACGGTATGTTAACTGACGTTCTTTTTTTTAAAGGTCTTGGAAAGGCTGATTGAAAGGCATATTGGGGATAATGCATTAAGAATGTTGCCGATCAGTGATCATCATCAATATGCTTATCAAACGGGCAAGTTCCACGAGCTGGCAACTCGTGAGGTTGTTCGGAAGATGGAGTATTGGCCAAAATTCTCGGCACCTTTTTGGATATTGATTAACACCTATACGGTGATGGTGATACCAATAATAACATTTTCCCGCCTAGTCTGGTGGCAACGCTCCCATTTTCAAGATTGCCGGAATAGTTTATTCCGGCAGCAGAATACAGTGCTTAGCATGCCTCGACATAACCGGAGCCATGACGACAATCTCAACTGCCGCACTAGAGACCCTGATTAACTTGCTGCCTCTGTGTTTGCTGATACACCATCTGAATGGCAGTATACGACGGGAATAAAAGTAGAGAAGGACATCAACATAATAGATGAAAACCCCATATTAAGTATGGTACTAGACGGAATCCCTAAGGCGTACACTATTGTGAAAACCTACGAGGACTAGAGAACAGTGGTAATAGGAGAAAGTTACTCTGAACGGTCTCGTCTTTTTCACGGATGGATCTGAAACCCAATTCGGAACGGGTGCGGGAATATGCGCAGCGGTCAGATCGAAATGGGGCATTTCTGCCAGCCTCGGCAAGCTCGCAAGCATATTTCAAACGGAAATTTATGCAATCACATTATGTTCTCGGGAACTGTTGGAAACCTTCGTCGAAAAGAACAGGATCCTTTTAGTAACCGACAGTCAGGCGGCTTTAAAAGCACTCAGTGCGTCCGAAATAACATCAGGAATGATACAGGAATGTGTTTGGATACTGAATGTACTTGGAGGAAAGAATGTACTAAAACTGATATGGGTACCCTCGCATACCAACATACCAGGCAATGAAAAGCCAGACCAGCTAGTACTCCCGCTGACCGGCCCTGAGCCTTCCTTTGGGATCCTTGGCTAAGGTGGAAATTAAAACACACACATAACATCCATGAAAAACATTGGAGAGAAGAACCAGGAAACGTGCATGAGAAGACTTTCCTGGTAGGACCCTCAAAAAGTGGAAGAAATTGCTAGCCATAAGCAAATGTTAGGTGTTAGATTGTGGACGGGCAATCATCTACACAAAATGGGACTCGTATTTGAATCTGTATGTAGAGGATGCGGTGAGGAAAAGGAAATTCCTCTACACTTTATAAGCCACTTTGAAACCTATAATAGCATAACAAAGATAGACCCGGGTAAACTCTCAAATATAGAGCCGAAGAAAATTCTGGACTCTTTAAAGGCCATAGAACTCCTACGGAATTAAAAAATTACTCAGAGGACATGATAGATCAGTCGACAGCATTGCAAGAAACCGTTGGGGACCACCTCATTGTAATAATAATAATAATAATAATATTGCACCACGCGTAGCTGGACTGCATTCTTTTCACTATTTTGCTATTTTCTGTTTTTTCATACACGATTACATTGTTTACAACGTTTCACAGTAATTTATGAATGCAAACTGAACATTTTTAAGAGACCTTTAGTACTCTAAATTTACATATCGTAGATAGTATGTATATCATAAAACAGAATAAATCAGATTAAATGATATGTAAAAGATGAAAATATCAGGCACAATAAAGTAATAACGTAATTGAAAGGGATACTTTCTTTTTTAGTTGAGATTGTATTAGAAAGATAAAACGACTGATCGATAATCAAGAAATCCCCCAGTTTAGTAGACATGCTTACACAGGTTCGAGCGTGTTCAGATTCCGTTGCGTCATAGTTACATATGTGCGAGGCCCACACTATCTATATTATGGCTCGAGGAGTAGTAGTCTTTAGTAGCCAGCCAGACAACGTGACTAGTGCATGAAAATATCTCAGGTAACGAAAATTGAGTACAGCGCGGCATTAATTTTTTTACAAAAGAAGGGCATATGCCTAATCATATTAAATAACGTTTAGACGACGTTTATGGTGATTTACCTCCTTCATATTACATTGTAAAAATACCTCCTTCATATTCCATTGTAAAAATACCTCCTTCATATTCCATTGTAAAAAAAGTGGGTAAAATGTTTCCGTTTGGGTCAACAATCCCTAGAAGATGATGAGCGCCTGGGTCGCCCAATTGAACTGATAACGCCTCCAAACATTCAATTATAATTGAAGAAATGGTATTAACTGTTAACAGCACATATTATGTGTCTCACCTGCATAAATTTAGGGTCAATATTCGTGCAAAACGTCGAGGAAAATTGACAAAAGGTGTTATTATTGCACGACAATGCACCCGTCCATACTGCTACCATTTCACAAGCTACCATCTGCGAATGTGGCTTTCAAGAATTGGAACATCCACCGTATAGTCTGAATATGGCTCCAAGTGATTATTATTTATTTTCTCATTTAAAGGAAGACCTTAGGAGACGTCGTTTTAAGGAAGATAGTGAGTTGCAAGCAGCTGTAATACAACATTTTGAGGGAAAAGCTTTAGATTATTTTTACAAGAGTTGAAGTTATGGAAGATTATATTGAAAAATAAAAATTGTTGTATTTTACCAAGTTTGTTTTCTATATCAGGCCGAGCCTACCTCGTATGTAGATCATTTTATCTTCAATAATGATATTCATTTTAAATTTTGTTTCGAAAGTTCTCACAAGTAAGTTAAAGCATCGGAGACATTTATTCAAAAATAACAGATAAATTAGTAGAAGTACCTACTAATAGAATATAAAATTTGACAGCATGATAGTCATTGTGCTCATATTTTTATTTTACTGTTCATAATAAATTTACCTGCCATTTGCTATCAGTGTTAGAGTCTACACAAAACAGAATCGTTTAATACTTAAGCAAGATTTACGGTCAAAAAGATTAATGTTTACGAGGAATCACAGTAAATAAACTATGAACATGGGGATAACATAAATTTCATATACTACGTCCAATAATTCGTAAGATAATTATTGTCCAAAATAATATAAAGCCGTTAACAGATCGTCTGTGAATTCTATGATGTAGTAAACGTAAAAATCTCATTTTAAAGTGATAAGTTGAGTTAATAAAATTCTTCGTAATAGCATTTCAAGAAGCAGTAATTGTAAAGTAGAGCATCACTCATTTCCTGCCATAATTATTAGTAGAGATTCTGCAAAACTACTTCGAATAATTACTTTCATTAGGTTGCAGCACTGCAACTTGATAATATACTACCATTGACTAGATGCACTTATTACTATACATATATGGAGAGTCATGTACGTACCTCTAACAATAACCCACAGGTATTTATGTTTGTAACTCTTGCTATACAATTTCCTATGAATGGAATGAGATAACCAATTAGTCCGAGACAAACATACGTTGAATACATGCCGTTGCATTAAATTGAAAAGACATAAAAAAAACAATAGTTAATCACGATCTTGTCTTACCGAGAAGAGGCATTCAGATAAAATTACTTTTGGTAGTATCTATACATCTGGGGCTTGGTTCGATATGAATGCAGATTAGGTACTGTTTACATTTTGAATTCTATAACTGTGATAATACAAGAAATAAGTATGAATCCATTTATCTTTAACAATGAATAAGTAATGTAATGAAAAATTTGTTCTGTAGTGTATCTACATATAATTGTGAGTATTGTACTATTTTAATTTGTAAATAACTTTCGCATGCTGTAAAATTATTCATTCCTTTTTCATTTAATAATGTTCAAATAGTAGTAGTAGAAAAAAACTGTATTAATGACTTAAATTTCGTTTGAGGAAGTTTTTAATGAAGTAATACGAGTGAGTACATTGTAATAGGCATGAGTGGCAACATGGTAAGCAAAGGATAATGCAAAGAACGTGCGCTTCCTTCAAAAAAATAAGTAATAAATCGAATAATAACAGAACCAATCAAGAATTATAATATCTGAAAAGCTGTGAAACACTCAACCTCTTAACCAGGGTTATCAAGTAGGTGGGCTGCATTGGAATTACCGAAAACCAAAAGTAGAAGCACTATTATCAGTATTATCACTCACTGGATAAGAGTTGTAAAAAGTTGACAGCATTAAATATGTTTCCACAGTTTTCTCGTTGTACGATGTGTGCCGTGGTGAAAAAATGTGTTTATATTATGAAAATGGTAGTCCTACATCTACAGATGTAATACGTGCATGATTCAAACACTCTTTGAATTCAGTTTAATGGTTTAATCGATGCAATAATAGCTTTTACTTGTCTTTACTGTAGTCTCGTCAACACATAACCATAGCAACTGATTTTTTAATGTAGATTTGGTTTGCTTTTCTACGTCTTCGCGTGCAAGTAAGCCATGCTTACGTGCCGTTTTCGGAGTTGGCGGCTTCATCTCGGGGTTGTACTTATACCAAAAGTTCTGAAACGGTTCTTTTTCGAGTATGCGAAGTGACAAGTTACAGCTCGTCATCATGACAAGTGAATCGAAAATAAAGGCAGTTCTCGTTGGCACCCCCTTTCTTTTACTTCTGTATTCTTCGGTATTTACAGTCCGCCTTGTCATAGCATATCAAATGTTTCTCGCACACTTTACAAACTATTTTAGCACCGTCGTGGAACAAATCCGGAAAGTCACAGATAAACTTATTTACTGTGCCAGCAAAGGATCGTTGTTTAGCCTCGTTCACATTACACATTTTAAATTAATGACGATATATAATTAATAAAATTTACAACGAATAACACGTAACACAAAACATAACGCACGCTCTCGTTTCCTAAATTGAACGATAAATAAACAAGCGGACGCTGACAAAGAGAGAATCGATCTTTGCACACAGCCCCTTGCTCCGGTGAACCGCCTATGTGTCGCAGAGACGATTACCTCGCTCTAATTATTTATTATTTAGTTGGTTATGGATATTGTTGCAAGTTTGCGAAGCGAAGCAATGTTGGTAGTCTCTTCCCCCGATTTTCAACCACATCAATTTTGTTCTTGAAAAAATTCCAGTCAACAACTTTTAATGCATAAATCGAAACTTGTTAAACGTATTGTGTGTTAGTGCTCGCATTGCTACTCGTATACAGTATTTGACATTAATAAATGACATACAGTAAATTAAACATGGAAACCACTGGACGCATATCGAATTTCATACATACGTTGGTGTAGAAGCGTTTTAATGTGCAAATAACGAGGGTGTTTCGAGAAGTAAGGTAACAGGATCTCTGAGAGAAAGCAAGAGATGAAAGAGATACATAACATAATAAGGCACTGGTGTATACTACTCCACATCAACATGGTTGTTGAAGCATGCGTTCCATCGGTACACCAACGAATCGAAACCGTCATAGAAGAAATCAGCGTCAATCTCGTGGAGCCAGTTATTACGCCACGCTGGATTGGTTGCGCAAGGCAATTCGCCAGAAACGTCTGAGGCTGCTCTCAACAGATGTCCTGTTGCTGCACAACAACGCCCGAGCGTATACAGCCGCATTTACGTGGTACGTTTCCAATGAGAGTCATTGGAACACCCGCCCTACAGACCAGATCTCGCACCAAGTGACTTTTATATCTTCGGACTATTGAAAAAGCTCCTGGAAAGTCGGAATTTCAAAACCGACGCCAAAGTTTAGCAAGCCGTCTTCACGTGGCTCCACGACCTTGACGCTAATTTCTTCTATGCCGATTTCGATTCGTTGGTGTATCGATGGAAGAAATGCTTTGACAACCATGGTGACTTTGTGGAGAAGTAATATGTATCTTTTTGATTTCATGAATAAAGGTTTTCCCTAGAGCTCTTGTTACCTTACTTTTTGAAACGTCCTCGTAGAATTTTGAAAGTGGTTACCTTACTTTATTTATGAAGTGAACATTGAATTTAAATACAAAAACAATAGAAGAGGGATTTGAACATTTTTGACTTAGGAAAAGTATCGAAATTAATCTTCGAGTTAATAACTATAGGAATGTTAAATAACAATCGTATTACTGTTTAAAAATAGTAAATTGGAATATTTTGGCACTTGAATTTGAAAAGCAAGGAACTGCAAAGAAGAATTAAGAACAGCAACAGGGCAGGAGTTACGGAAAGGGTTTCGAATATTATTTTGATTTGAGGAATTAGTGTGAGTAGTAAGAATTTATAATTTTGGCCATTAAACTTAAAATTTGGATAGCATTTAATTAGATAAATTTAAATACAGCTGTGGGTCAGGTTTTGTGTTAGGAATTTCTAAAAATTCAAAACTTGTAATTATTATCTATTTAGTAAAACTGTATACTCTTTTCTGGCATTGAAAAATTGTTTGATTTGACTTTAATCCGTTCAATAAATTAAATTCATCTTGATCCCATATATAATTTAATTTTTTTTATTTACGAAATCCCTGAGAAAGTACATTTTTTAAAAGTCTCTTTACATTAGTTATGAATGTAAATTGCAAGTACATCTATGCGTTGATTTTGCAACGATATATAAATTTGACTTCAATTACGCTTCTTATTCTGATAGAAACAAGCCTGAGATTGCAGCGTTTTCCAAAACGGGTCTCCTGCATCTGTAAATTAATTTCTCTCCACAAATTTAAATATTTTAAACTGGCTAAGACCGTCAATTGAAACAAATGGCGCTTTGATCATTACTTATAAAGCAAACATTGCAACGATATTATGGAGATATGTTATAGACACATCTTTGATGTTCAAAATAACGAAAACGTATCGTGAAGCTTTGTTGGACCTAAATTAGAGAATTTATAATCGTTCAGACTTGATAAGCCAAAATTTCGAAGGAAGAACTCAAAATGTCTCTTTCGTACCTCAACACAGTTTTGACATCTTCAGGCCGAAACACTATGTATGCCATTTCCAATCGACGGTATCAGCAATATTTAAAGTACATTTCTAACTATTTGTATAGAATCTTATATGATTCTTGTTTTTTTTTTTATGAAATGCTGTTTTTGCAGATAGCAAACGAAAAATGTAGTTGTTACTGATAATACTTCATTGTATTTCTGCAAATAACTCAAATTAAAGTAATCTTTATAAGTGTGATTTGAATGCACTGGTATTTTGCATGTCCAAAAAGGAAAATAAAATCGATTAATAAGTAATATTTTGTTTTAGTTTACATTCTTGGTCAGCTTGAAATATTTATAGGTGTAGTAACCAGCAAGAAGCCTCATAGAAAGCTTTTTTCTAACGTAAAATATCAATATGTCTAGTCATTGGCGACTTCCGTTTAAAATTTTCGAGTTTTGAACGTATTTTGAAATTACCCCAACGTTTTATGGGCACAGCTTGTATAACAAAAAAATATGTAATTTGGATGAAAAAATGTGGGAGCGATTGTCAGAAAGAGACATTCTTTCTCTGAGCTAAACACGAGAATTTATTTCCCGAAACTTTATGTAATTCAAAAACAGTTGCATATCAATATGGGGAATGCTATGTAATCCTAACTTGAAGTTAGATCTAGAATTTAAAAATGTAGCGGGTTATACCGAAAATCGATTTTAAATTAAACATACCGTATGTGTTCAATTTAAAATCGATTTCCGGTATAACCTGCAAGTGACAGACATGTCAAAGGATTTTAGATAAGTAATCTACCAAATTTTCAGTTCATTTTCAGTTGACACCTTTGCAATTACCGATGAGACATTCTGTATATGTTGCACAATACTTCTAATTATAGTTTGATTATTGTGTTGTACTAAAAGTAGTTTCATTAGCTCTTTTATTAAAAAAAAAACACTCACTACAGTATCTATTTACAACACAAATTAGAACATTTTAAGCATTTAAGAACGTTAAAATCAAATATTCCCTGTTCTTTTTATTTTTGAATAACATGACATGATTTCCATCGCACGTTGCAGATATCCTTAACGTATTTGAGTCTGTTTTGTACGTTAATACATATTACGTGACAATATAACCTTGACGCATTGGGCAATAATGTTTAATAGATTTATCGGCTCATTTTTCAATGTCCCATTGTAGGCGCTTTTTATCTGTCCCGTGTGACCGTCGACAGGCCAAATTTTGAAATTTCAAAAAAAATATGATTCATAAATTCGATAAACGCGAGGCCAGCTAAGTAGTAACTACTTAACGATGATTTATTGACGTGTCGTAAAAATAACACATTGCAAAATTCCAAATAGTTATTCCTGTTCTGTGGCGCCGCCAGGTATTGAAGAGAGACATCTAAGGTAAAGAAGAGAGGCAAAATTCGTTTACATTGCTTAATTTCTTGCTCAATTATTGGGTGCAGTAAAAGTTTTTTTGGATTGGTAGACTTTTGATTTATAAAACTATCAAAAATAAAAGTAAAATAGTTGCCATTATTAATGCTGTGTTAAACATCATTGTTGTAAGTGTTTGTAACTAAGTTATCGTGAGATCTTATTAACATATGTACTTTTGTGGACCCAAAATGCCTAATACAAAAAGAGAGATTTTGGCAATTTTGCTTCATTACTGAAAATTAGGCAAAAACGCTGTTGATACCGTTTGTATACTCCCTAAAGTTTTTCAAGATGCTACCTCAAATTGGACTGCGCAAAACTGGTATAAAAAATTCAGGAATGATTAAATAGAACTAGAGAAGAACGATGTTCCGAAAACCCTTCTATCGTTGAGCAAGAGGTTCTTCGCCAACGAATTGAGGCTACTCCGACTTATAGTTCGCGACAATTGTCACAGGAACTTGGCTCTAGGCGGTGGACAATAGAGCGCCATCTTCACAACCTGGGGAAGGTAACAGACGATGCAGAGAAGTGCCTCATGGATTGACTGCAGAACAGGCACAGTGACGAGTAAAAATATGTAATCAACTTTTTGCCAATCCACAGGATCTCCTTTTCTATCGACGAATTAACGTATGATGAAAAGTAGATGTACCTGCGTAATACAAACAAATCTAATCAGCAGTTAACCCGTGACCAATCTGTAGAACCTGTGGTCAAGTGCAAAAGCTTTGAGGCAAAAGTGGTGCTGTGCGTTTGGTGGAATTATGAGTTGTCCACTTTGAATTGGTACCAGAAGGCAACTACAGACTATACTGCGAACAATTGGATCGAATGTTTGCAGTTTTAAGAGAAAGATACATTAGTCAACAAAAACCGAAATATAATGTTAGGCCTCATACTATCCAAAGAACTCTCCAGAAACTGGAAGAATTTGATGGGGTGGAATTGCTACCACATCCGGCTTAGAGCCCGGACTTAGCGCCATCCGACCTTCTTAGGTCAATGGCATACTTTCTTGCTGGGCGTGTTTTTGCCAATGTCGTGGAGATAAAACAAGGATGACATTTTAGTCACCCTGTAGATCTAGTAACCAATATTGTAATTATCATAAAAAAAATTTCAAAATAAGCAAGACTTGTTATAAAAATGATTATTTTTGTAAAAATTAAGGATACAAAAATTGAAAATGTAGTTAGGACCATCCGTGGACACACTATAAAATGTTATTCATAATTACAATGCAAAAAGTAATGAATTATACGCCACTACAAGTAATTTTATAAAAACAATTAGTAATTTAATTTTTTGAAATTTTTTTCGCTGGTAATTAGAGATTTTCACGTTTTGCTATCAAATGTGATAGCAATTATCATGGAGAGACGACATCTTAACTATGACGAAAGTTAGTTCTTTTAGAAACAGGAATGCGACAAATTGCTACTGCCATAATTACAACGCGAAGTGTCATATCCCACTCAAACTCACGTTTTTGTCACCCAAAATTGCTTTTTGCAGCTAACCGCCAAACGGAATTCTTTTGCTACTGCACCAGAATTGCAGAACTAACTACGGGCAGCCTATAGAGTGATGGTAACTCTTAGAACGGTGAGAAAGCTACGAAGCTAAAATAAGCTTTAAGTATTTCTCCTGAATCTGATGGAGAAACTGTTCTAGCATTTTTTTAATATAAACATTTCTCTATATCTAAAATATGTCGTTCCTTAGTAAATTCAATATCAACACTAAGCAGCGGCACACTCTGCACCATACAAATGACTAACTAATTCGGAGCAGCCGTTTCAAGGACTCGTGGGCCCCCATCCTAGTTTATTGTTGTTTCTAATTTCTAAACTATCCAGGAACAGGAGTTGATTGTTCACTTCTTCTTCTACTGTAAATTTAATAGTTTGAATTAAGTGTCGCGAGGAAATTCGGAATATTACTTGTATTAGTATCAAAAACCACGGAAATATCGTCTACGTATCTAAGCCAAATTCTAGGGAAATATATGGTGTTCTTTTTCACGTTTCAAATTTACTCATGAATAAGTTGGCTATGAATAGGGAGAGTGGATTGCCCATCACCGTACCCTCTAGTTATTCATAATACTTACCCTCTATTTGAAAACGATTTTGGTTCATGCAAAGTAAAGTTAGTCTTTTGTATTCCGCAATTTTAACATCATCAATTTTATTAAGTTTTAAAAATTTAACCAAATATTCTCCGGTTTTTGAAATTGGTACGATGGGGAAGAGTGAACAAGCATCAAATGATACTAAAACTTCGCCATCTTCTAATTTAAATATTATTTACCTTATTTACCAAATCTAGTGCATTTTCTACTTCTAGGTAATCTACTTTGATGGGCAAATGTCTGTATTCGTTTACTAGCCATTTGGGCAATTTGTACGTAGGTGAGTCTATTTCTGAAACTGTTGGTCTCATAAATTTTCCCAGTTTGTTGACAATAAATTTTTGGGGTTCGGGTTTGGGACTGACAGTTTTAACTTAAGGTTCGCGTTAATAAGTTTTGGGCAATTTTTCAGAACCTCTTTTGTTTCTCTAATCATGGATGGTAACGAATTTTTTCTTAATTCTTTACAAGGCCCTGATGATAACAAATTATTAACTCGGTTGAAGTTATCCGGCTTCGGCTGAGCATGGGGATCCATGAGTCCCTGAAACAGCTGTTCCGAATTAATTAATCATTTGTGTGGTGTGGTGTGTGTCGATACTTAGTGTTGTCTGCAATACTACCCCACAGTCCTTGCTATCATTATTCATTTAAATATCAAGCTATGTAGGTAAGTTTTTCGTTTAAAAACATAGAGTGCTGCCACGATATACTAGAAACTTTTGTTGCGCTAAAGATATTCATTAAAACCTATGTGTAAAGGTTATCTTTTTTGGTATAATTCCAGCATCTACTCGAAGTAACCATCATTTTCCCATATACATTGCCTGGCATCGAATTTCAGTATATTAATCTATTAACACAGCGAACAATTCTTCAAATATCCACTTTAAGATGCAACCTAGGTTCGTTCTTTTATTAAAGTGTTTCAGGAAATTCAATTTTTGCTAGAACAAAATTATTTTACATTTAAAGTATGAATAGAAATTGGTATTACTCTACCTCTACTTCTTACCATTTGTACATCATAGCCAAATATTTGTAAGTATGGCTAAAAGTATGTACATACGTACGTAGGTGTCGCTTTGAATGCAACTCTCCTTTGCAATCCACTACTTCTACTATTTAGTGAAACCGACATGAATGATATTTACGCTAACGCAAGTGTACACTCAGATTTTAAAACACGCTTTCATGTGCTTACTTGCATTTAAAATGCTACGTATAAAACATGATTAGACGTTTCCCATTTAGAATATAATTCCAGTTCAATTGCACTATAAACTAACGGACACTTATTCATACTATTATAGATCAAAAGTTTTTGCGAATGCAGAAGAACACAATTATTATGCAACAAAAGTAATTTTAATGTATTATTCACAAGTGCATAGTACATTTGTGTATAATTGTTATTCAGCTATAACTTCATTCCAATCACGTGCCAATAGTGTTGCGTAGATGGGAGAAATTTATGTTAAGTTCAAAGCGAATGTAAAGTTAGAAAAAGTCGTAATTTTGTAAGATTCAAGATATTTTATTAAATTTCGTAGTAGTTAGAAAAGAAGAGATATAAGAGAAAGAACTAGAAAAGCAACCCAGTTTATCAAAGTCTCGTATAATTTGAAGAAAATTCTGAAATATTTAATTTCGAATTTCAGAAGGTATCAAATTAAATCAATATTGAATTAAGAAGGACTCCTGAATCTTAAATCTACTTTTAAATGTGGTCAGCCCTACATAAATTTGCCTTTAACAACTAACATTTGCTATTTCTACTTGTTATAGTTCCTGTAGTATATTTTCCAAACTGCACTGCTTAATTGAATCACAATTATTTGCATATAATCAATAAATTGGAAACCAAAAGTATAAAAGTACGCTGCACTTTCCGAGTAATTGTAACTAGCGGCTAGTGTATTCATTGAAGAATCTGTAACCATTCTAGAGATCTTGAAATGTGGTAGTTTGACAATGTTTAAACATTTGGACATTGTATATGTTATATATGTTGTTGTATAATATATTGAAGTGTTGTAAATTTTACATCGTTGAACGCAGCTGTCATTCCAGTACGTACAGTGTATTCAGTATGGCGACTCATTCAATGTGAAATTCCCTTTAGCGGCTATTAGCTTTTTTTCCGTAGCCTCTACTCCTCCCCGGGCCTCCGATCTTTGGAGTAGGGGTACTAAGTAGCTATTCTAAGTCGAGTCAACAGCAAACGTTGTGGAACGGTGAAGTAATTCCTCTTCAGTTCATTTTCTTAGTTTTGTAATTCAAAATTGATGGAATCTCTTCCTACAACAAATAATAGTGTAAATGTAGAGGTATTTCAAGCATAATGTTCTTGATACATTCCATATGTAACATACCTTATGGATGATTTTGTAGCATCATCGATATCTAATACGGGTTTAATCATTTGTCGATTTGCCTTGGGATCGGTCGGGAGTTCATTATTTTTCACTGCTTCTGATATGGCACTAATAGAAGATATGTTAATTCAAACCTGCCCCAACATGCTAAAATTACATACGATCACCAAGAAACGTGATTATTTACTAGATTCCTGATTGGCGCCAATTTTAACAAAATAAGTAACATATAGCAAAGAAAATAGGCGTTGAATAAGCAATAACCTAAACAAACTGCACAAATCTCAGACAACGATAGTAGGTAAGGGGTCACCTGAGCGTGGGAAAAAAAAACCGGAAGTAGGCAGCGAATTCCAGGAAGCGGCTCCTTTGGATAGTAGGTAGCCTATGCGGGTACGGGGCCACTTTAATCGAGCTTTTAATCGAAGTTTGATTAGCGGCTCGCGCTTTTAATCCGCGGCTAATTTCGCGGAATCGAAGTTTGATTAGTGGCTCGCGCTTTTAATCCGCGGCTAATTTCGCGGAATCGATGTTTGATTAGCGGCTCGCGCTTTTGATTCCCAGGTAATTTCGGGGAATCGAAGTTTGATTAGCGGCTCGCGCTTTTAATCCGTGTTCGCGGCTATTTCAAGATCGCGCTTTTTATTCCGCGAGTAATCTCACGCTTTATTTCGCAGCTAATTTCAAGTTTGCACTTCTTGAACTTTTGAACGGCTACTGAACAGCTTCTGAACGGCTTTTGAACGGCTCCTGAACGGGTATCCGTTCAATGACTATATCTCTTGGCACTAGGTGGCGCCAGGAATTTATTTTCGGACGTGATACGTTCCGGGTGTGATATGTTCCGGGCGTGATATGCCGTATGGAAACTATTGTTTGTGGAGGTGACTCATGCTTCAAATGTGTTTGGGGATCAGATAGGTAGTAGGTAAGGGGTCACCTGAGCGTGGGAAAAAAACCGGAAGTAGGCAGCGAACTCCAGGAAGCGGCTCCTTTGGATAGTAGGTAGGCTGCGCGGGTACGGGGAAGCGTGTGATCTTCATTATCTATTTACGATCCCACTCAGGTGACCCCTTACCTACTACCTATCTGATCCCCAAACACATTTGAAACATGAGTCACCTCCACAAACAAATAGTTTCCATACGGCATATCACACCCGGAACATATCACACTCGGAACGTATCACACCCGGAAGTAAATTCCTAGCGCCACCTAGTGCCAAGAGATATAGTCATTGAACGGATACCCGTTCAGGAGCCGTTCAAAAGCTGTTCAGGCGCCGTTCAAAAGCCATTCAGAAGCTGTTCAGTAGCCGTTCAAAAGCTGTTCGGGAGCCGTTCAAAAGCCGTTCAGAAGCTGTTCAGTAGCCGTCTAAAAGCCGTTCAGAAGCTGTTCAGTAGCCGTTCAAAAGCTGTTCAGGAAGTGCAAACTTGAAATTAGCTGCGAAATAAAGCGTGAAGTTACCCGCGGAATAAAAAGCGCGACCTTGAAATAGCCGCGAACACGGATTAAAAGCGCGAGCCGCTAATCAAACTTTGATTCCCTGAAATTACCTGCGAATCAAAAGCGCGAGCCGCTAATCAAACTTCGATTCCGCGAAATTAGCCACGGATTAAGAGCGCGAGCCGCTAATCAAACTTCGATTCCGCGAAATTAGCCACGGATTAAGAGCGCGAGCCGCTAATCAAACTTCGATTAAAAGCTCGATTAAAGTGGCCCCGTACCCGCATAGCCTACTTACTATCCAAAGGAGCCGCTTCCTGGAATTCGCTGCCTACTTCCGGTTTTTTTTCCCACGCTCAGGTGACCCCTTACCTACTAACGATGACAGAAACGTAATATCGACAAATAATTATTCTAAGTGATAGTATGCACTAAACTGGAGTAATCTACAACTACTCATATGTTGAACTATTGATTATAACTTCATTGATATATATTTAAAAAAAATTATAAATTCGTATTTTATCGTTGGTAGTGACGTAATATATACAGTATAATTGATGTACATCGATATTTATCCTGCCCCAAGTATACCTGTGGTGTTTAATAATAAAACGGTGCCTACTTGAGAAACACCCCTCGTATACTTATAATAAACACAAAGCGGCATAGTCTTGCAATTATCTAGACTTAATCATTGTAATGTTAAGTTAAAACAACAATTGTTAATTAAACAGTAGTCTTCTTGGTCTTAAATTTCCTTTTATAATACTTCCAAGAGATTATACGAAGGTTTAACAGCGTTAAATTGCACGCCTATAGGAATCCTAATTTACCATTAACGAAGGTGAAACTGCATTCATAAACATATGACAGGAAGATAATTAAATATATGTATATATGGATATTGTACATATACAACGTATAATTGTTACAGCTACAAGATCCCTCGAGTGGACTGCCGTAATTGCTACAGGTGATTTTTTTAACAATGAGATAATATATCAACACCTTGTTTGACACGACAAAGTACATTACACCAATCTAACAAAATATTCTTTCTTGTTATGTTCACAATGGGCATATAAACGGAGAAACATTAGAATAAGAAAAGATAAAATCATTGAGGAAAAGCTCGTATGGAGATATGAGAATAGCTTTTATACGAGTGAAAGGAATGTAAATCTTAATGCTTATGTACACGTCTGAATTCGAAATACATGGTACAGAAAATTTGCAAGACGGCGAGAGATGAGTTATTCAAATGAAACGAATTAAAAGGTAATTAAATAAATGCATGCAGAAAGATTAATAAATAAAAACAACCATTTAGCGACTATTAAGGTATCGCGAACATAAATTCCTAGCATAATTGCATGTAAGGTCAATGCAAACAAGAATTAAAATCGTCAATATTAAACGTACCATTGGCGGAACTGAAACTTACAAATTATTAACGGCGCAGTGTTGTATTATTGTCTGACTGGGACAAACATGAATTTATTAATAAAGGCGAGGCGCGATGACACAAGCGACAAACGAAACTATAAATCAGCTGTGTTTACCTGAAAGAAACATTGTACAGGCTATTAGTTATTTGTTGAATTACTACTAGAGTTATCTCATTTGTCATGAATAAAAAAAATGTAAAAAATAACGATATCCGTCTTTCAACATAAAAATACTACAGTCCTAACAACGTGCGCTATAATAAGACGGAAAAGCGCCGACTTGACATTGGAATGGCGCTCTAGAGGATAAAGAACTGTCATGCAGATTTTATATAATGTAGTACGGTGAATTAGAACAAAAAATAGACTTCTTTGGTTAGAATAGCAAATTTAATAATTTGATTCAAACCAGGCCTTTAGGAGATGCCTAATTAATAATACCTAAATTCCTAACACTAACGATAAAGCTCCATGTAACGGAACTTCTTGGAAAATGTCGAGATGAAAACGTCATAAGAAAATGTTATGACCGCATAAAGTCGTTTCCTCTAATAAATTTGCTTTTTATTCTAAAACTATTGCATCAAATGATTCTTTTTATCGGTAGGAAGGCAATATGTTATTATTCTATTTTACAACACTTTTAAAGTAGTGTGGTGAGCATGATTAAATTAAAGATACTCGCAGAAAATCATTCACTATTAATAGTTAGGGAACAGTTCTTAAATATTGCCAGATACCACTTAGCAATGTTGTCACATATAATAATTTTTGGAAATGCTTTTACACCTTTTATGCAAACTTTTATACGTATCTTATACAGCACAAGTTCGCTTCAAGAATAATAAGTTGGACAAAGTCATATATAACGTTTCAAAAGTTAAATTTGAATTTTTCTGCTTTTCCATTGAATAACTATTTTTTTTCAAAAAGAATAGCAAAAAACAAAATGCAATGCGATTTTGACAGTACACTCTCTCAGGATGAGACTTCTGATTTTAGTGCTTCACAAGAATACCTAACAGATTGTTCAGACATTTAATTTTTTTGTTTGTTTATTTTTTTCCTTATAACTATTAATGGATAAAAATAAGTTGCAGTTGCTATAAGGATTCATTTGGAGTATATAATGACAAAATATAATGCAGATATAGTAGTTTTGTGCGAAACATGGTATATACCACAGCAAAATGTGTTCTTCAAACGCTAGAATGTCATTAGGGAACTTTTCTCGTAGTAGAGTCAGTTCCACTGCCGGTAAATGTAACGTTTTGTTGGGTCTAAATAAGAAACAGATATGCGACAAACTTATTAGTTTCTTAAAGCAATCACAGATTTATATTTAAGCATAACGTTTGTCATAACGTTTATTTTTTTCTCAACAGATAGTATTAACTGACTGCTGGCATATAGACATTGATCCCGCAGGCCATAAAAAAAAAACAAACTATTTTTTCCTTTATATCTATTACAATGCGATGTGATAAAGGCTTGAGAGATATTTAGAAGAAGGCATATATTTAGTTCGAAATATGCTCTGGAAACCATGGCAAATTGTACAATATCCTGGGATAGTTTTATAATTCTTATATATACGAGCCCTAACCACTGTATATTGGGGCAAATCATAACTTTTGAAAAAATATACTGGTTCGATGAAAAGATCTAAAATATAACTTTTTTTTATTTTAAACACATCATGTGTTTAAAATAATGTTTCTAGAACATTTTAAAAAGTAGTTTTGAGACGAAAACGTATTGCTTACAGATTAATAAAAAATTATATTTTTAACAATCAAAACTGTTCACAATAAAATGTTAGAACAATTACGTGGAACCACTGTTAAAAAAGAGTTACATCTCCTTTAGCCTTAATGACTGCCTTAATTCGAGAAGGCATAGTGTCTACAAAGAGATTTACAAAATTCTGGAGTAAAATTGTTTCAAATTTCTTGTAATTTATTCCTCAATTCTGGAATGGTTCGTTGTGAATTATTTCTTAAGTGTAGCTTCGTTTTGTGTCATAAAGCAGCGGTTCTCAATCTTTTTGGAGTCGGGAACACTAAACTGTGATATTCTTTTGCGCGGAACACAAAAAAACATAAGCTTTAAAATAGGAGTAGCTAACTTTTTTGAAATCAAGAGCGCAATGAGAAGAAAGGACATTGTTTGCAAAAACAACTCCATTATTGAAGAGAAAGGAAAGGGAATAGCACTTACACTTGTGGACGCGGAATTAACCATCCCTGCTTCAAAATGTTACTTTTATAAAAGAGTAAAATACAGATATTGGTTGATAGAAACATATTTATTTGTTCTCTATTCCTGGTTTCCGGGTTGGAACCCCGTCGTTGTCATAGCTTTTGCTGGCGTTTTATCCGCACTCTTATGGGACATCTCCAGGGCTGTTACTACAGGCTGACTGGGGACTATTCGTTCGGAAGGGGTTTATATACGGCTTGTTTCGAGTCAATGCAGCGAGGCGGTTGCTAGGAGGTTTAATCAGTGGGGATTTCCACATGTGATGTAAGGGGTAGCCATCATCGTGTTTTAAATTGTTGGGATGCTTGAAGATCTCTATTGATTCACGGATTTCTCTACTATAATAGTGAAGGTTGCAAGACCATATGCGGGTAGAATTTAATTGGATTTGATGGCCAGTTTCCAGTCTATGCGCAGCCAGCGTGGACCCGGCTACACGCAACAACCGCGTATAACGCTCGTGCTCAATAAGACGAGTACATGATCGCTTTCTTTCACCAATGTACACACTACCGCACGAACATGGAACCTGGTAGACACCGGGGACTTGCGGTCTTTGATGGTAAAGTAGTCTGAGAGTTTGAAATTGGGTTTGAAGATGAGTTTCATGTTGTTCCCGAAGAGAATTTTGGTGATACGATCGGTAACACTTTGAATGTAGGGTAGATACGCTTGCTTACGGAAATTAGCGTTAGATGAGGGGAGTTGCCGTGGAAAAGGGTTGATATAGCGATTAATGTTAGTTTAAGGACTGGATGATGGTGTGACAGGTCATTGAGTTATCTATCCGTGTGCGTGGGTTTTCGGTAAACGAAATGTCTCGGCGCACGGTCAGGGCGCCAATGTACGAGAACATGTAGGAAAGGAAGGCAACCGTCCGATTCGACTTCCATGGGTGAAGTGTTGGGAATTCAGAAACGGTAGGAAATTGTTAAAAGATTCGTGTTCATGAGGCCAGATGACAAAGGTGTCATTAACGTACTTGTACCAACACTTTTGGCTTAAGGTTGTAAGATAATGGGACTTGTTGTTCGAATGCTTCCATAATGATGTTGGCGACGACAGGAGATCCCATAGCTGCGTGTGAGACTTGCTCATAGTATTTCCCATGAAATTGGAAATAGGTAGAAGAAAGACAGGCTTCAACCTTCGTCAGCCAGATCATCCTGTTGGTCATTGGAGATGAGGAACTTTGTAATAATGGATACTGTATCCCGTCTGGGAACTTTGGTGAATAAGGATTCGTCATTAAAGCTAATAAATAATCCACCGTAAACTCCTTCAGTCATTTGACGAAATGATGGGAATTTTGGATGAAAGAGTGGCTGTGTCCAGCGTAAGGTTTCAGAAAGTTAGAAAGGTACTTCGATAATTTGTAGATAGGGCTGTTGACAGTGCTGACAGTAAGGGGATATTGGGTTTGTGAATTTTAGGGAGACCGTATAATTTCTGGGCTGAAGAATCACTAGGGAGAAGTGACCTCTGCGTATCGGTAGGGATAGATTAGCGGAGTTAATGATGTGTCGTCTTTATTTACTGTTTTTTATTAGGTGCCGTCTTTATTTATTGTTTTTTATTAGGTGCCGTTTTTATTTATTGTTCATAGTAATTGGGTGTGTGTTTACGAACATATATTACTATAAAACAAGGCGTTTACTTATTACGATCCCATATAGAAATTATTTTACGTCGTATTGATTTTTCTTTTGAAACAATTTTTAATTGTGTATATGATTTTTTCGCTTGATTAAACGTTACGTGCCAATCACAATACATTTAACAAATTCCTTTAAACTTTAAATTTTTATCACATATTATTGACGATAACGTGTTTTTGCTTCTCAACAACTTCAATGACTATAGTCTGATGATGACATTATGTCGAAATCGATATCTAGCCAATAAAACACTTTGCATGGTATTAAATTGAATTTGTTTATACTCAGCCATCATAGTTTCTTTAGGAGATTTCATCTTGACCGATGAAGCACGCTCTGAAAGATCGAAGATTATTAACATCGAGGATATTCAGCAGGTTGTGGAGGAAAATTCCAGTACAACGTGCTTAGAGATTGCAGAAAGGTTCAGTATGAGCGATGAAACCATTCGTTTGCACCTTCACCAGCTAGGAAAGACATGGAATTTAAGCAAATGGGTCTCACATGAATTATTCAGCGGTCTTACCATTTGTTCGGCAAACATTTCACGCCATGGTAATGAACCTTTTCCTGATCGGTTGTTAACTTGCGACGAAAAGTAGATATTGTACTCAAATTCAAAGCATTTGTATCATTGGTTGTCGCCAACTGATCTAATGCCACACACTCCCAAGGTTTCTTTGCACCCAAAAAAGATTTTATTGTGTGTTTGGTGGACAGCAGCCGGAATTGTCCATTATGAGTTTTTGGAAACGGGTCAAACCATCACTGCTAATTTGTATTGCGAGCAGCTTCAGCGAGTACAAACAGCACTCATCCAGGAAGAGCCTTCTTTGATCAGTTGAAAGAAAATGCTATTCTTACAGGGCAACGCCAGGCCTCATACCGCAAGAGTGACTCGGGAAAACATTTCTGAACTTAGCTAGGAAACAACTACACCCTCCTTATTCTCCTGATATTTCACCAAATGATTATCATCTTTTTTTTTTTGAATTGATGTAATAAATGCTGTCCGTCAATTTTTCAAAATCGGTAGTGTTCTACAATACCAGCATAGAAAAATTGGTGTCGCGTGGCACTGGGATGGTAATTACTTCGATGAATAATTATTGTTTTTTAATAAATATTTATTTTACCATCAAAAACCGCACGAACTTATTTGATTACCTGATAAAAATTTTTTAAAAATATACATTTGTTAGCCTAATGGTAGAAATAAGCTTAATCCATGTGTTCAATAAAATCAAATCAAATTATTTAATTTTTCCTACAAAGACGTTAGAAAAATTCCGCTTTTAAAAATTATTGCATTAATTATGGAACGAGTGCATATAAATTATGTGTAATACCTTTTTAATAAACAAATCTCTCTTGATATTCCCGCCGGTGCCAATATTTATGTTGAGTGCTGGAGCCGTAAGTATAAGACAAGGCTGATGCTTCTAAAATAAGGATTTTTGTTTAATAAAATATCAGTTTTAATTTAATGTTATCTTTTGCTCATTTCCCTGTCACCATTAATGTCATCAACACCCATGAGTTTTTAATAAAATTATCCAAAATTTCTTTCGTATGGGTCCAAAGGTTTTACGGACGATAGAACGCGTTTAAAATATTATACCTATCCACGAGAATAGCGATCGTAAATATCCCAGTGTTTGAGCAATAACTTAACTAGAAAACAATATAGAGTTTATAGTAAGCTACGTTGGAAAGTTATTAAATTTATTCAGTATTAGTATTATTAAAGACCGTTTTAATTATGTATTTCGTACATTTGATAGATGGTATATTGTGTACAACACGGATTCAAGAATCTGCATCCACTAAATTGGTTCGTATATCTTACTAATAAACAGCGCTCGTAGATTTCCGCTCATGTTCCGCTTTTATTGGTTTTGAAACAGCTCGAAAACTAATTTAATTATTGAACTCTATTAGAGTGCTTAATTGATAGTGCTTTCGTTTTTGTCAAAATGATTAATGCAGTTAACCAAAATTGGTTAGGTGATTATCGTTTCCCTACCGAGAATTGTAAAATTAGTTTAATCGTTACAATGCGTTTCAGCCGACTTCTTCGAGACAGTTATAAATGATGGTTTATCATTTTTATAGGCAATAAAAGCGTAATAATTGAAAATTAGGTGAATGTCTAGACATTCTTGCGAAAGAAATCATTTTTAGTATTAGTTTTGATATGTGGAATATCTTTGTTGGTTTTAACAAAATTCCAGACAGAACATTTTTAACCTTTTAAACTCAATCTTAATCAGAAAAAAATGGATAAACAACACTAAAAATATGTAAAAAATACACAATAATATGCTGTAATGTTATTTTTGAAATTTTAGTAGTGATGAGGTGGTCTTCATTTCTGACTACAGGTACACTTGCGCCTTTGAGGTCCTTTACCCTCTTGCGAAGGATTTCTTCCTCAACCGCTGAATGCTGGCACTTTTCTGTTTCTACAACAGCACTTCCAGTCTGGTTTCAGTCATGTCTTCTATCTCCTAGTTGTCTCCCAACTACATCAGCAAATCTGGGCACTCGGCGATGAAGTGGTGGTCGGTTCTACAAATTCTGGACCACTCTTATCAATACTCGTTGCCATGATCTCTTGGCCAACTCACGTTAGTATTCCAGAAGCGTTGGCATCCGTAGGTCCAATCTCAGTCGAAAGTTCCTCACAAACTACGGGGCTCCGGTTATTAGACGCAACGCCTGGTTTTGTAAGACATCTAATTTCTTCAGGTGGCTGGTAGCCGTCGTTAACCATGAGAGTACCAGTTGACTTCTTCTAGCTAACAACGGTGGCAATACATTGACAAACTTGAAATTTTGTCTATATAAGTGTTATAAGAAATATAATTGAAAGAGCCATAGACAGTGGGAAACGACTTTACCTGGCTTTCATTGATCTAAAGGCAGCGTTTGATATGGTAGAAAGAAAATCAGTTTGGAGATGCTTACATGAGTTGCAAGTAAATGATTAATTAATTAATTAATGTAATAAGAAGTACCTACCAGAAGGTGAACGGAAAAGTGCAGATTGGGAGGCTAAGATTGGGAACTTTCCAAATGGACAGGGGAGTGAAGCAAGGTGATAGGATGAGCCCACCATTATTTATCATACTGATGGATAGAATAATGAAAAACACTAGAAGAAAAACTGAAAAAACTACAATTAGATACAGAAACCTTACTCCCATAAATCTGGATGGCCTGATGTATGCCGATGACAATACTGATTGCTGATAGCAAAAGAAAAATACAATCAATACTAGACATATGGAGAAATGAATTAGAACAACTGAAGATGGAAGTAAATATAGAAAAAAAGTAAAATAATGATAATAAATGATGCAATATTGACAGAAGAAGAAAGAACAATAACATGCACTACGAATATTTAGGCAGCGTCATCTCAAATGATGAAAAACTTGATCTGGAAATAGCAAAAAGAAAACAGTAGACTACAAACATATACATTGAATGCATTGAATAAAACAATACTCAGTAAAAATGAAATAGACATAAACATAGAAACTAAGGTATACAATACCATCGCTCTGCAATCAGTATTATATGCAAGTGAGACTTGGGTACCCCTGAAAAGACACCACCAACAAATAAATACTATGGAAATGAAGTACCTCAGAAGGATATCCAGGAAAACAAAATACGACAGAATAAGGAACATACAAATAAGGCAGACGACGAAGCAAGAACCAATTGGAATTAAACTAGAAAATAGGCAATTAAATTGGTTTGGCCACATAACAATAATGGATCAAGACAGACTGGTGCGAAGGGTGATTCAAGCAGGAAGGATGGGGAGGAGAAAGCGGGGCAGGCCAAGAAAGACATGGATTGAAGGAATAAAAGAAATAGGTGCAGGACGCGGAAAAACCTTGGGTGAGATGAAAATATGTGCAAGGGACCGGAAGGGATGAAAAGCATGGATAAGGGAGACTAGTAATATGCAATTCGATCCGACACTCGAAAGGGCATAAGGAATACGGAGAAGAAGAAGAAGAAATTTTGTCTATGGGTAGTCTCAAAGTGGATATTTGATTTTTCAATTTATTTTGCATTTGATATCATTTTAGCTGAGCAGTGAAGCGTTTCTTGGATATATTTATAACTACTCTCTTCGTGAATCATGTTCAGAATTAATAAACGTTTCTTAGGTGTGCAGTGTTTTAATCGACCCATTACTGCTTACAATATAAGTTCTATATTACAAAAATAATTAAACTATAAACTAAAAACTATAGATAAAGAAATTATAAATAATGTAATAATTGTATGGTGTAACATATTCGACAGTACATGAAGTACGTTTTTCGAAATTATTAATAATACTGTTAATTTAGTGCATAGTTATTTTATTGATTTCTGCTAGATAGTATGCGGTTTCCCCTAGATAATGTTTAATATGTTTTAAACAAGCTTTAAAGTAACTTCTTTATATTACAATATCATAAAATGGTAGGATTATGATCATTTAATAAATGTTTACATGTACGCATGAGGAAATCTAATTAGATATCCTCATTTGTAGGTTTTTGTCGAGTAAATTACTGCAAACGCTTCTACAGAACTGAACAAATCGTATTGCTACTAATTCTGATGCGACAGTAGTCTCAACTTCTGGCTTAAACCGCCATAGGTTAATTAATTGAAAAGTAATGCCATCACCTATCCACCATCTATGGACGCGCGTTTCGATGTTATACATCTCGTCGGCATAGCTTTGTGGAAGGTAATGGCATTTCAATATTTTAAATCGTATATATACGAAGTAGATGTTCGTATATATACGATTTAAAATATTGAAATGCCATTACCTTCCACAAAGCTATGCCGACGAGATGTATAACACCGAAACGCGCGTCCATAGATGGTGGATAGGTGATGGCATTACTTTTCAATTAATCATTTAATAAGTTATTGATTTTTTCATGCACACCACTGTACTGCAAATTTTCTTGAGTTTACTCCCCACTGAGCAGGGTTAACTACTTTCTACCACATACTAGATGTATTCTGTTATTTCAATTTTTTATAAAATAACCATAAAACTAGTTAAAAGAAAGTAGTTAACTACATAGTACTAACTACTTTAGGTAGTTTAACTATTTTTAGGTAATTCAACTATTTAATTTGCAAGTGAACTACTTAGAATATTACACTCTCGAGAAATATCGTGTTAGAACAAGTTGAAAATACGTCGTTATTCGCTTTTGCTGATCGTCGCGATTAGAGTTACTTACTGTACTTCTTACGCATCAGCTGTAGACGGAGCGTAAGAAACAGTGGATGCGCCTGATTAATTTTGTGAGTAAGTGCATAAGCCTCGCTCCCTGGGCCCCAGATTTTATGTCCCTTGATTTTTTTCTTATGGGAGTATTTAAAATCAAAAATCTATGTTGGTATAGGATCTAAAAAATTTGAAAAATATAATTAGGTATGAAATGAGTCGAATTAGTCCTAACATCACTTGCAATGTACAAAATGAATATGTTCATAGATTTGGCTCCACTTAGACAATCAAATAAAAAGGATCGGGAGTTAGAATTTAATTAAACACTGTCGATGACATCATTACTTGAAAACCAGAAGCGAGGGAAAGTTAAAATTGATGCAAAAATGTTTATTTTTATAAAATAAAATTAACCTGACCCAGCATTTCTTCTTCTTCCTCTTGTAGTAGGAAATAGTCCAGTTCATTCTGTCATTCCAGCTCTTGCGATGCTGATGACCAGCTTTCACACCATTTCTTGGAGAGTCCCCCATTCTGTCGACATGATCTCTCCACTTACGACGCCGTGCTCGCGTCCATCTCACCACATCCTGAACTCCTGTGTATCTCAGTGTGTCCTCGTTCTTTATTCTGTCTCTAAGTGAGATTCCCCTAATAGTTCTTAACACCTTAATTTCTGTTCTTATCAGTCCTTTCGTCTGTGTTGTCTCAGCTCTGGTTTCGGCTGCATAGGTTAGTATTGGCCTTAGGCATGCTTCATACGAGGGTAAGTCAAATATTATCTACACTTTCGCCATAACAAGCTTTGAAGGTTATCGTAGTGGCGGCCGCTTGCGCATGCGTTGAGTGGTCATGTGAGTGGAATTTAATCACGATCGCGTCATTTGTCTGCTAGCTGCAACGGTATAAGCATGTCAGCTCCGCTATTAGTTTGCACCAAAGAGGAACAACGAGTAGTGATCCGATTTTTGTGGTCAGAGGGGGTGAAAGGTGCTGAAATTCAACGGAGACTTTTGTCACAATACGGGGACAGTGCTTTATCTCGTAAAAGCATTTTTTGTGGAGACCTCGCCATCGGCTGGGAAGTTGATGCTAACCGTGTTTTGGGACGAAAAAGGCCTTATACTGGACGACTACTTGGACAGGGGGACTACCATAAATAGTGCGAGGTACAGTGATTTGTTGGCGAATAAGCTGAAACCAGTTCGGAACAAACGTCGTGGTCTACTCTCAAAGTTTTGTTGTTGAAAGGCAACGCCCGTCCGCACACGGCCCATAACACCATAGAAACTATCAAAAGGTTGGGCTTTGAGACTCTAGAACACCCCTACAGCCCTGGTATCGCCCCCTCAGACTTTCATCTCTTGGGACCGCTCAAGGAAGCTTTGGGAGGTCGTCGATTTGCCTCAGACAGACGTTCGAGATGCGGTGCAAAAGTGGCTTCACGACCAACCGAAAACCTTCTACCAGGAAGGCATACGGAAGCTTGTGGCTCGCTGAACCAAGTGTATTGCTAAAGGTGGAAACTATATCGAAAAATAATGTATCTGTTGTACACCTATCTTTGTTTAATACAGTTGTAGTACTAAAAGTGTAAGTAATTTTTGACTTACCCTAGTATATTCGGATGTTACTCTCTGTGGTCATGTATTTGTTCCTCCATTTTATATCTCAAGTATCCCGATATTATGGATGCCTTATTTGCTTGTTTTTTTTTTACTTCTCCTGCAGTGCGTCTATCACACAATGTCTCTATTCCCAGGTAACTAAAGTTCATGACTTGGTCTATTATGTGTTCGCTAGCCATTAGTTTGCGCCTTACGGGATTTTTGGATATCTAAAAACAAATTGCTTCAAATTTAATTTATTACAATTTTGTCGCGCAGTGTATAAGCACTAAAGAAATATCTACTAAATTGTTACACTACAATTACAAAAAAATCTAAGCAGAAATATGAAAAAGAACCACTTTCTTTTCCGTTATAAATAACTTGTTGCATTCTCAACATTTAGAAAATCATTCGCAGTTCCACTAATAACAGTTTTAAAATTACATGCAATTAGCAATAAGATGCATATAAAGTAAACCCGCGGTACTTCCTGATATATATAAGCTTGGTACTAAAAGCGGTCTTCTCGATAATTGTGCTAATAATAAGTACATACGGACACTGACATTTACATTTCGGAATACATAAAACTGCCAGCAAAATAAGCAACGTTAAAATATATGACACAAGCACGGCTTGATGATAATTACATCTACGCGAAGTCGACAAAAAATGAGCGCCTGGTTTCTTCCGATAAGATTAATATGATCGGAATTTTTCGACTCACTTTTTTTTAAGCCGGCATCACTAATTGAGATAAACGCCCTGAACTTAAACCGACATTGTCAATCGTGATTTTACAAATTCGATAGTAATTAGATTTAACAGTTTCATAATTATACCGTGTGAACGCCGCGTGGAAGTGTTATTTTTCAAGATATTTCGATCCCTGTCAGCGATAATCTCGCCGCCATTGATTTATGAACTCGAATTTGTTCTAATTTGCCTATTCTCGGGATTTTCTTAATTACAATTATGTAAGGCGGCTCCGGTCTTCTTAATTTATTCGGTTGCTTTATTCCAATTATAACGAATGGATGGTACTAATGAGAGATATGAATTTTCATTGCACACTCTCTATACTAAATTCTTCTTTATCAACGACTAGAAGGAAATGAGACAAATTGCTTTGTTCATTAAGGGATCATTTAAAATTTCGACTGCAATGTTTTACTTAATTGACAAATGGCTCTGAATTTGTTTGTGTAGAGATATTTTTTGTGTATTTTGATCCGATGGTTGTGTGTACGGGGTTCTACCCAAACATTTTTTTATAAAAAGCAGAAGATTTATGTTGCGTCCTAATTTCTTCTGTTACCTTCAAAGTAGTCACCTCCGGCATCTATGCAACGATCCCAACAATTTTTAGAATTTTGGAAGCACTGCTGGAAATCGGAACGCAGTAGGATGTTCAAGACCAGTTGCGATTCCATTTGGATATCTTCAATGGAGTCAAAATGTCGCCTTTTCAAGTTTATTTCATTTTAGGGAAGAGATAGAAGTCGCAGAAGCCCAGGTCAAGAGAGTAAGAAGGGTTAGGGGCCGTTGTCTTGTTTTTTGCCAGGACGTTGTCGTGGTGAAGCAACAAATCTTCGTTCTTCCACAATTCAGGCCGTTTGCGCCAAACATTTTTTCCCCAGTCCCTTTAACATCTCGCAGTAAAATTTCCCGTTGATAGTCTGGCCAGGTGGAATAATCTCTTTATGCACAATTCCTCGAATATCATAAACAGGAATAACTCACACAGAAATGTGCCTACGATTACAATATTTTATAGAACAGCAGTTGAAAGGTAAACTAAGAGGCATTTAGCGGCGGGACTTGTAGTGCTTTTGGTTTGTGCGGAATACTCAATTTCTCGGATATTTTAGGTAGCACTTCGAACATGTAAAGGCAAATGATTAAAATCTGGGAAATGAAAGGGATTTTATCTTCCAATAAGACCCGAAGCACGGCTTGGATTGTTAAAGAATAGATCATACATTCTGCCTCACATGTATTGGAAACACCATCCCAAAGCCAAGAAATCAAACCTCTTAGGATGTGTTTATAGTGAAGATATATATCTGTAAGAGCGATGAATTAGCAAAATGGACCAATCAGTGCGCGTTACGGAAAGGTGCAATGCTCCCCGATTAACCCGTTAATTTATCTCGTCACTTTTATCGAGTATCACAGCTTCACTATAAACGCACCCTTATAGGGAGTATCCAATTATGAGGACGTATTGATAACTAATGCCTCCATGGCCATAACTTTTATAATGATGGGCCAGACAGTGTCAAAAGTGGTTTGCCATTTACCTTAACTCTTGGTACATAAGTCTCCCTAGTGGAGATTCTCAGCAACATCGCGTTTGCGCACGACAGTTCTAAAAATGACGGCCGGCATGGACGTGCGGTTAAAGCAACGAGTTGTCATCGAATTTCTTACTGCGGAGGGTGTAGCGCCCATTGACATCCGTCGAAGGCTGGGTGCCGTGTACCGTCATGCGTGTGTGGACGTGAGTAGTGTTAGGAGGTGGGTAAGGACTGTAAAAGACGAAAATCCTGCTAAAACAGATCTCCAAGATTAGGCACACAGTGGCCGACCAGTTTCTGCGTGTGGTGAAAGGCAGGTGGCCCTCGTGGATGAACTGGTTCACGAGAATCGGCGGTGTAAACAAACTGACATTGCCGATAGGGTGAGTATTTCACAAGAATGTGCTGAAGTACAGGAGAATATGCGCACGTTGGGTGCCCCGAATGCTTACTGATGCAATGACAGCCAATCGAAAACAAATTTGCGAACAATTCTCGACTCGATATGAGACGGAAGCTGATGCTTTTCTCCACAGAATTGTGACCGGCGACGAGTCGTGGGCACATCATTACGACCCTGAAATGAAACCTTAGTCCATGGAGTACAGACATAAGGGTTCGCCACAAACGAAAAAATTCAAAGCAGTTCCATCTTCTGGGAAAGTCATGATTACCGTTTTCTGGGATTGCGATGGCATCGTTCATATTGAATTTTTTGAACGTGGCTGTACTGTCAACTCCGAAGGATATGTTAACACCCTAACAAATCTGAAGCGACTGCTGCGTAGGGTTCGTCCAGCCAAAGTGCCAATTCTGCATCATGATAATGCTCGGTCTCACACAAGTCGGAGAACGCGGGAGAAGCTTGGGTTTCGTGACGTTTTACCTCATTCAACTTATAGCCCAGATCTTGCGCCTTGTGACTTTTTCCTCTTCCCGAAGCTTAAGGAACATCTCAAGGGCAAGCGTTTCTCTTCGGATGCAGAGGTGATAACGGAGGTGCGGAAATGGTGCCGTGCGAAGACTTTTTCCGCGCAACTCGTAGTACGTTGGCGTAAATGTATTGCTGTTAATGGCGATTATGTGGAAAAGTAATTATATCAGTGGCTAGAGGATAGTTTATACTCTCATTTCACACTTATATGTAAACAATATACATATCTATTACTAATAAAGTTATAGCCGTGGAGGCATTAGTTTTCAATGCGCCTTCGTAAAAAGAAAAAATTGATGTCTTTTTTCTTTTTGCGAAGGCGTATTGAAACATATTTTTGAAGAATAGCAGAAGATAACACCGTAGTTTACAGAAAAACTAATGAGATCTATGACAAAACGTCTACAGGCAATCATCGGAGCTAATAGCTACGTCACAAAATATTAGTTTTAAGAAAATACAATTTATTTTTTTACCTTGTATTTAGGATAATGTCATGGACGAATACATTTGCGTGTCCAAATTTAATGCTGTTATAGCCGTTTTATGATGTTATTAAACCTGGATTTCTGAGAGATGCAAGTGGACGAATACTGTAATTGTAACCGTCATATGTGTCAAAATATTACACTGAGATAATGAGCAAGATTGTTGTACTATGTTTCATGAAAATAGGTTAATCAAGAAACGTTAAAGCGAAGATTTAGGGCGAAATAGAAACCTGCACAGGAAAAATACTTGTAAAACTGATTCTTCTCTGTTCTAAAATATAAGTTTTTTTCCTCTCATGCAAGTCAATTAAACCTTTGGAGACCTCGTGCAGCCAGAGAAAGTATGTGATATTTTATATTAACATTTTGGACTCCGAATTCACACATTCTATATTCAATAACCTTAATTGTGAATTCAAACTTTCACAGTGGGCGCTCAGCAGAATTTAAATACAGAGTCGTATAGTCCAAAAGAAAGATGTGTAAAGAAAAATGACTGACTGATGAGTATTAAATAGAGCAATAATTAATATTTAGTTTCCTACTTTGATCTAACTTAATAATATTATAAGTACATTTGTATTGGGAATATACTCATTTATTTTCTGTTGTTTATTTGTTATTTACTGCTGCATATTACGCAACCTGACTAAAATCCGTAAACAGTTACGATATGGATACCCATATTACGAGGGTAGTCTGAAACGTTTCAAGCCTCAATATGAATCCGAGTTGTCATTAAATTCTTGCAAAATAAGAGACAAATTAAAGTCGAGATAAACGCCGTTTACGGGAAATTTACACCATCACAGTGAAACTTTGGACAGCTTAATTTAAAAGTAGTCCTACCAACTTGGTTGACGACAAATGTTCAGAACGGCCAAAAACTCCAAACATTACCGATAACCTCGAAAAAGTTCACCAAATGATGCTAGACAATCGTCGAATTAAGGTTAGAGACATAGCAGCGGCTGTGAGCATCTCGAGAGAACGTGTTTGTCATATATTGACTGAAGATTAGGGCATTGGGTACCGCGCTTTCTCACTCAAGACCAAAAACGCATCCAAGTGAACATTTCCAAAGCTCTGTTGAGGCAGTTTAAACGAGATAAACCAGAGTTTTGGTGTCGAATAATAACTGTAGATGAAACTTGGATAAACCAGTACACTCCTGAAGCTAAAGCACAGCCAAAACTGCGGACTGCGAAGGGTGAATCGTCTCCGAAAAAGGCGAAGACTGTTCCTTCAGCTGGGAATGTGATGGCGACTGTTTTTTTTTTTTGGATAGTTATGGAGTTGTGTTAATCGACTATCTTTAAAAGGGAAAAGCAATAACGGGGGCGTACCACACATCACTACTTGCCAAGCTAAAACCAGAAATTGCGGAAAAATGGCCGCATTTGAAGAAAGAGAAGGTTTTGTTCCACCAAGACAACACACTTCAGTGGTCACCATGGCAAAAGTTCACGAATTGGGATCCGAATTATTAAACCACCCACCCTATTCACCAGATCTGGCCCCCAGCGATTTTTTTATATTTCCTAAGGTCAAAGATTCACTCGAAAGACAGGGATTTTCATCGAATTGCAATGAAACTTTGTTGGGAAATAAAACTGAATTTGACAAAAAATACTTGCTTCTGTATTAAGCTGGAAACTTTTCAGACTACCCTCGTACATTCATAAAACATACAAAAACATCGATATCCATAGTTACTCTGTCATATCAAACAAACATCCACTTGTTTGGAAAATGGACATCCTGTGAATATCCATTGTGATCTGTAAATACAATGTTGCAAGATTATGGACGTCTATCTATGTACCCAAATCAGCACATCCATTGAACATTATTTATGAACATAACTAACTGTATTATCTAATAATGTCTTACTGCATATTTTCGCGTATACATGACATAAAGCACGAGGTAGGCGACATAAATTCTCGGCCTGACAGGTTTATACAGGTTCTAGCGTGTCAAACTTCGTCGCGTCATAGTTCCACATGTGCGAGGCCTACACTGTGTGTATTACGGCTCGAAGAGTAGTAGTTTTTAGTAGCCAGCCAGACAATGTGACTAGTACATGAAAATGTCGCAAGTAACCAAAATTGAGTACCGTGCGGTCACTAAATTTTTAACAAAAGAGGGGCATACGCCTAATCACATTAGACAACGTTTAGACGGCGTTTATGATAATAGCCGCCCTGGTCGGCCAATTGAAGTGATAACTAGAGCAACGCAACTGCGCTGAAAGCCAGTGGCGGACGCATACAAGTTTACACAAAATAAATTAAATGTGATACGTGCTCAAACACTTACCGTTTTAAGAGTCCTCCGTGAAATCACAAAGTGGATAATGTCTATTTAATATTTGTAACAGTAGATATGTTTCCAAAGTTGTTTCGGCAGAGTGAGTGCGGCGTGAAGAAAAAGTGTTTTTGTATGCCGAAAACGAACGTTCTACATCTAGTGACGTTATATTTGCGTAAGTAAAATAATCTTTCAAATAACGGTTCTGTTGACGCACCTTCACAAATTTGTCTTAATGTGCCAAAATCAGAGTCTTTATCTAAAACACTTTCAAACCTTTCTAAAACACAAACATTTCTTGCGTTTTCCATCGCGCATAGCTGTGCGTGAACATGTTGCACTATTTGCAAAGATTCCACTAACGTCACCGAAGAATTTTGTAATTTTTCTATCGCATCCGCTAGTCCCACGTAATTGTTCTGAATAATTTCCAAATTTGTTTTAACTTGACTATCCTGAAATTTCAAGCGGCTTACCTTGACAGTCGCAACTTCCTTTGGGTCGAATTCTAAAATCACGTTCTTTATATTCTCAAAATATTTAAGATAATAAAATGCAGCCTCTAACCATGTTCCCCAACGAGTAAGAATAGGTTGTGGTGGTTCGGGAATACCGGGGCATAGTCTATGAAATTCCCGAATACGTTTTGGGGATTTTACAAACACAGCTTTTGTATGTGCTATTAGAGTGTCTACCTCGGGATAACATTTTCTGATACTATCTGCTACGAGACTGAGAGTATGAATTTTACATGTAATATGCAACAAGTTAGCACAATGTTTTTTAAGAGATCGACCTACAGCAAGCATGTTTGCGGCACCATCACTCATAAACATCAACAGTTGATTTGTTGAAAGTTCAAACTTTTCCAATGTATTTAACACCAACATTGAAATTACTTCGGCAGTGCATTGTTGTATTCGTCTGGAAGCTAGTAAAATTGAGGGTGACGGTCGATGTGGTTCCATTGTGCGTACCATTACATTAACCACAGAATGTTTTTTACGATCTGTTGTTTGGTCCACACATAACCACAGTTTTTTATCTTGCAACTCCGATTTAATTCTTTTCTCGACATGCTCACGAGCAGACGGCACAACTCTATGTAATGTTCTCTCACTTGGTAACGAATATTCATTTCAAAACGAGACGTATGCTTTTTTCCTTAGTAAATGAAATGGTAAATTACATGCAATAAACATATAAATTAAATTTAAATTTGTCATAATCTCGTGTGGAATTTTTTTTTGAAACATGCCCTGCACTATTTACGTGCCGTAGACAATCACTTTTCGACCAACACATTAAATCTATTTTACACACTACACATTGAATTTTAGCGCCATCACACTTTAAATCAGGCATTTCCGCAATAAATTCTCTTATTGTGTCCAACTTTGGTCGTTTTCGCGACGTAGGAAACATTTTCAAAACAAACGTAGAACTACGATATAGTATACGACAGCGTAGATGCATACACAACAGATTGGCTTTCGAGTCGCAGTTATACTGACGCTTATACCGAATTGTCCCGGCCGTGTTTATTTTGTGTAAACTTTTATGCGTCAGCCACTGGCTTTCAACGCAGTTTGCGTTGCTCTAGTGATAACGCCCCAAAACATTTCAATTATTGAAGAATTGGTATTAGTAGATCGCCGTTTGAAAGTGAAGAAATTAGCAGTGATGTCTAACATTTCTGAAACAAGTATTCGCCCTTCTCTCCAACGTGAACGTCGGGTCGAATGTGCGCGCTCGTTTTTAAGCATGTGTGAAAACGACCCGAAACCGATTTTGGAGTCCATGGTCACGAGAGATGAAACAGTGATTCTGTATTATGATCTTCTATCCAAAAAGGAATCGTTTTAAGCAAGCAGCTGTAATACAACATTTTTAGGGAAAAACTTTACAAGGGTATAGAATTATTAATTGATCGTTGTAATAAATATATTGAAGTTAGGGGAAATTATATTGAAAAATAAAAATTGTTATATTTTACCAAGTTTATTTTTTCTATATCAGGCTGAGAATTTATGGCGCCTACCTCGTAAAATAAGTAAATTAGGATTTCAGACACTCTTACAACCCTATTCTATATTTCAGCAATCCTTTATGTTAATTATTAACTTGTTAAGTTCATTCCTTTACGATTGGGGGAAGACTGACATGGAAATTTGAATTAACATCACTGGTATTGGTCTAAATTATAAATTATTAATACCCTCTGATGTTAATAGCGTACGTTATTGTGAGTGGTCTAGATGTTACGGCGATCAATCCGAAATAAAACTACTTCAATTACTTTCACTCTTTGAATAATACGCGTAAATGTGTGGGTTAAAAGAATTTTTTGCATAGTGTAAACAATAAATACAACGTAAGTACACACAAATGTACTGTACAAGTGACTGACATTGAAAAGAGAAATAAACTGGGATCAGAGTTTAAATTTAGAATTACTTTAAATACTGGTCGTGCGTTATAAATAGAATTGTAGATAATTCCAGATACTCTATTTTAGTTTTGGTACACTTACAGATTTGTAATTGCATTTTTAGGTAATACTAAATTTATTTAACAGGAAGTAACCGTGGTTATTAGTGCTAGAGAAGATAAATAGATATTTTATAAAAGTTAACAGTTAATTTCAATAACGTAAACATCTGCGAATCGATTCGAATGTTGTTTATTGCAACTCTGAGCAAAAATTTCAATTATAGTGAAACACTGTTTGTTTCAGGCCAACACATTTCTTTCTGCATTTGATTCCGAGAGCGCTATAACGTTATTAGGCCGACTGCTGTCTGGTCGCTGATTGTGTTCTATTGACTAATTTATTGCACATATTCATTTAAACAATTATCACGGAAGATTTTTTACTGCATGTTTGATTTGTTTCTATGTGGTTTACACTTATTTTGTATTTGGCGTTACAAGAAGTGTTGAAATTAAAATAAAATCTACAATGTAACTACGTTACATGATTATTTTACAAGAATTTAGTTTTTGTTTTTACATCAAACTGCGTTTTGGGAGCATTGTACTGTCCTTTTTCTTTGCTTTTTAGTTTTCTTCTAATTTATGTCATTTCAGTCATATCTTTCCTTTATGCCCTTTTTTACTTGAGTTTTCTGTTTCTTCTTTTTCTTATAATCTCCTGGTATGTTAGTAATAGAATGAGATGATGATCTGAAAAAAACATGCTTCATATTCCCATAAAAATGTTAAAATGGAGTAATAAATAAACCGTGACAAACGATTGCACCCGCTGAGGCGCCGTGAAAGGAGCTGTGTTTACTATGTACATACAAGGAATCGAGTGGACGTTCGGTTATTAACGGTTGATCGGTATGTGTGTACTATTTATAATGTTCGAGAAACTAGTGGAACCGTCCGGGGCGTACCGCGCAAAAGCAGACACAGTATTAATAAAAAAATAATATATTGTTTCCTTTTATTGACGTATAGATGACCACTGCGGTAATGTGCGACTGCCATGGTACGTCGCGTAGTACTCCAACATAAGCAATGCTTCCATTGTCGATTCGGTCAGGCCTCGACGATGGTCTGAAAACGTTCTCGTATGCTTTGCAAAAGATCGTTCAGCATCTAATGAAGTAAGATTTGCGGAATTCAAATACTCCTGTATCTCTTCTGTGCAGTCTTGAATTCCCGATATAGATCGGACCTTTTCTAAATCCGGATTTTTATTTAAAACTGCACGAAATTTTTGCGCGACATCTAGTCCTATAGGATCCGTGAAGCTTTCTAGAGCAGCTGCTAAATTGTTGATGTTATTTAGCGAGTCTTGTATAGATAAGTGAGTATTTTCTAACTGCGAAATAGTTTGTGTCACTACAGGATAGTTTATGGAAATGTCATCTATTTCTTTTTGAACGTCCAGATCGGAAAAAAGTTGCTGACTCTCGTCAACCGCTTGAGAATTACAAGAATTAAGTTTGAATATGACATCTTTCACTCGGGAATAATATTTGCGATAGTAAGATACTGCCTCGATCCATGTTTCCCATCGCATCAATATAGGCTGAGGTGGTAGCGGAATTTGCGAATACAATTGCTTGAATAGGCGGATATGTTTGGGAGATTTCACAAACACTTTTTTGGTAGATGATATTAAATCATTCACCTTAGGATACTTGCTTCGAATTGTTTCTGCTATGAGATGACATGCGTGTATGAGGCATGTTATGTGAAGAAGAGTCGGAAAGCATACTTTTAACATTCTATCAACTTTCAGCATTGTTGCGGCTCCGTCAGAAACTAACATGGTGATTTGGGCTCCTACGATACAAAATTCTCTTAACATATTTTTTATTATGTTTACAACGGTTTCGGCATCAGTTCTTTCAATCCTGGCTAATAACTAACAACAACTGACTAACAACAAGGAAGTTGCTGGACCATTACGTTTTAAAGGACGCGCCACAATGTGAATCACGCTGTGTTTCTGAACATCAGTAGTTTCGTTCACACTGAGCCAGATTTTTTGATTTCTCAACTCGTCTTTTATACAGTCTTTTACTGTACTTTACACATGTGGTAAATTGTACCGCAATTGTCCTTTTGTTGGTAGCTTCCATGATGGAACGTATTTATCCCAAAAAAGGCGAAAGTTGTCATTATCTACTAGGTGTTGTGGGATGTTGCACGTGCTCAACATGAAAATAAAGTCATACAAAAATTGCCAGTACGGAATATTGTTTCTTAAATTCAATACATGACGTTTACTTTTAATATGACTTCTACATTCAAATGTCGTGCGACCTAGTAACCCTATACCGCAAAATTTGTGAACCTGTAAATTCCAAACTGGGGAAAGGCCAAATATATTTCTTCACATGCGATGCAAGAAGTACACCAGGCTTGTCCCATCGTATCGAAAACACAATGAGAATCCGATAAATAACCGAACGACCAAACTCCTCAATGTCTACCGCATTACTGAACTCTGCATGCACATACGTACATACACTCCCCCGTACAGGCGTTTCTGCGGGGGCAACCATTTCTCACGTTTTAGCAATAAAACAGTTTTGTTGTTTCTATGGTTATTAGTAATTTCAACAACAAAAATCATTGAACAGACCATATACTTATTCCAAAAAATGTTTCAAAAGGGACTACTTTAGGTAGGTAATGTTTTTGGTAGACGTATTTTGTAATCTAACACATTTTTCTAAAACAATTAAATTATAATTTTACATCTGCTAATAAATAATAAGTATAAGTGAAGTATCCTGTGGTTCTTGCACACATAGGGGTCAAAGCGAAAAACGACAAAAAATCTTTATAGTAATAAACTAAGTTAGTTAATTTGTGAGCTTTATGAATAACATTCTATTGAAAAATTACCGTATTTCCTCGTAATTATTTTGAAGCTACTAACTTGCAAACTAATAGTGTTTGGAATATGGTAGTTTATCCATAGCGTTGCATAAAGTGAAGAAGTTTCTTGAACTTCCTGAAATGTATCCAATACACATATGTATGAAAGGAAGGAATGAAAAGATGGTCCAAAACTCACAAAATTCTATACTGAGAAATCACGCGAACGGTTTCGTGTTCAAAAAACACATCATCAGGCCAGAATTAATTATAGCAGGGGTTTGGTGATGTGCCGTTTGACCAGGAGACCGTTCGCGTAATTTCTCAATATAGAATTTGATGAGATTTGGACCATTTTTTCATTCTTTCCTTTCATACTGCATCTCACACAAAGTCGCTATGGATTACACATATGTATGCACACATAATAAGCCTTATGTACTTAATTTGCGATAATGCCTAGTTCTTTCTACAAACTCATCTTCAGCTTACTTCGAAATAAAGCGTATTACCTGTTTTTATTTGCCAGTTTCATATTTACTTTTGTCTTTGGGATGGCGCCTACAATTAAATCTGAAGTATTTGTTCAAAGGCCAAGTAATTAACGGTAATTGTAAGTTTAAGTTAAGTGCAGATTCTCAATGTTACAAGGTCAGCTAATGGAAATAACGAAACTAAAGAAAGTGCTCTTTCTAACTCATATTCAATTATCATAAATTATCTTTTGTTTGCATTGTAAAATGTTTATTGATGTACTTATGTATGACTATAATACATACATAATCACATACAATAGACAAAATACTACCATTAATATCACCATATCGAAAATCTATTTCTGTATTTCTAATGAAACAAGTTCATTTCATTTCGATGAGTGCTTCTAATTATTATGTACAGAAATATTCATGAAGACCATCAAAACTAAATCATATTCTGTTGGAAAATTAGGAAAACGCGATATCGATATCCGTATCAATTTGTAGAATGGTTCCAAAGTATTCTATTCTTTTTATAGTTATTGTGTATGTTTACTTATTTATTATAGAAACACGGAAAGTAATACAGGGTGAATCCCGAGCAATGAGAAATATTTTGTAGGTAGAAACAGAGGATCAAAAAAAGAAAAATTAACCTATATGTTAGAGTTCGATTTTGTCATCATCATTATCATCATCATCATCAACGCCTTTTAATCCCTTCGGATTGTGGCTAAGCGCTTAAGCGTGTTGTATCCAGATTCTGCGGTGGATTAGTCCGCTTTTCCTTTTTTTTTCCTCTGTTTTTACAATTTGTTTGAGTCCTTGCTGACTTTGTTACTTGTTCCCATGTCTTCCTGTCTCTGCATTTCTCTTCCCATTGCTTTATGTTCATTGCCTTCAGATCTCTTTCTATATTGTTCCACCATCCTCTTCTGGGTTTCCCTCTATTTCTTCGCTGGATTGGTGCCCATTTAGTTACTGTTTTTAATCATCTCAGTTTGTGGTCTTCTCATTATATGTCCTGCCCACTCTAACCTCTGGGATTTATTAACTCTTACTATATTTTCATCTTCTAGTTCTTTTTCTATTTCCTTATTTCTTTTCCGACTTCTATCTCCATCTGGGGTGATATCTGGTGGTAGTATTGTTCACATAATCTTCCTTTCTAGTCTTCTCAAATTTTCCTCTTCTTTTTTGTTTTTTCCGCGGCAGATGTAATTACCAGTCTTATTAATGTTTTGTTTATTTTTATTTTTGTGTTCTTATTTAGTTTTCTGCCTTTCAGCATTTTCTGTTTCTCCCGAACGCTTGATTACTTTTAGTTATTCTTTCTTGAATCATTTCTTTCCCTGTTTGCCTTACTGAAACTCCCATGTAATTGAAGCTTTTTTCCTTTCCATATATTTTGTCTTTTTTTTGTTTAACTGCTTTTATAATGCTGATTTTTGTTTTTTCTATAACTGCCGTGTCATCCGCATAGGCTATTATTTGTATATTGTGCTGAAATATATCTTTTTATCCATTTTTAGTCTTCTCATTATTTTTTCTATTACCAGATTGAATAGTGTTGGGGAGATTGGGCTCCCTGTTTGACTCCTTTTCCAGTTTCAAATTCCTCTATTGTCAGTCCTTGAACTTGTACTTGCGCTTTTGTTTTGGTTATGGTTATTTTTGCTACCTCTCTCAATTTCTTAGGTATCTGTAAGTACTTCAGAGCCTGTATAGCTTTGATCCTTTTGATTGTGTCAAAGACGTTTTGGGAGTCAACGAACACGACATGCACACCTCTATTATACTCCCATGATTTTTCTAGTATTTGTTCCAAAATATATATGGTATTTATTGTTAATCTTCCTACTCTGAATCCATTTTGATAATCTCCTAATCTTTTTTCTGCACAGTTTTTAAATTTTTTGTTTAAGTTGGCTAAAATTTTGTAGGCGCAATTTAATAGTGTGTTCTGTAATTCTCTTCTGTAATACTTTGGATCGGCGTTAAAATTCCTTTGTTTCAATATGTTTTGATTCCATATGTCTTTTTTTACCTGATATGTGTATTTGTTCGTGTAATTGATTCCTTTTATTATTTCTTCATTTGTAGTGCAACTTGTATCTTCTTCCTCCCTTGGGTTTATCTCTCCACCGATTTTATCAACCGCTAATTAAAACAAGTCAAATTTTTTAAATGGGTAATTATTTCATCGGTGTGGAAGAGTGAAATTAGTAAAAAGAAACATCAGAAAGTATAGATAATTAAAGAACATTTTCAAAACCGCCACCAAATTAAATGCACTTGCTTGCTCTTTTATTGATGTTATTGATTGCAGATTTAATAACGGGATTATTTTTTATTTCTACACCCGCATTCATAATGCGATCAAGTAAAGCTTTTCTTGTGTCTACTTTTATGGCATATACCAATGATTTCATCTACCGCCAGAGAAAATAGTCGATTGAGTTTAAGTCCAGAGACTTCATTGCCCAATTCATTGGGCCTCTACCGATCTAACGCTCAGGAAAATAATTGTTTAAAAAAATTGTACAGGTAAAGCGCGGTGGGGAGGAGCCCCATCGTGTTAGTTGTTGAATATTTAGAGGAACATCGTTCCATCTAGGAATTGTAAATATCCTTTTCTAGTAAGGCGCACAAATATACCTTTTAACTGATCATTAGTGGCCACACCAAACATGTATGGTAAACCTGCGTTGAAAGTTCTCTACAAACGTGGCGTGAGGGTTTTCATCTGACCATCGCTACTCATTATGACAATTATTTTATACTATCACGTTACTGAATAAAAAGCGTTTATTTACTCTTGGGTTTCGCAAAATTGAAATCCTATAACGTGATCGCGATTTTCAAGTTGTTGAACTGCTTGAACATGAAAAGGCTAAACCATTTTTCTTAAGGGTATTACAAACAACTTTCTGTGATAGTGTTGGTGCAACATAAAATTCAATACTACTTGAGCTTTTGAGTAACCATTACAGCCCTTGTGGGCAATTGTGAAAACCCAAAGAATTATATGGACTCAAAGGAATTATGGCTAATTATTAGCTGCAGTATCGAAGACCATTATACGTACGACGGAACAAAAGTAAATCTGAGTGACTGGCAAGGTAGTATCGACAGTACAAACAAGGCTCACTTTCGTGCAGGTTTGCTGCATATCGTCCAGGTATACTTTTGTGCCATTGTACAAGTATTTACATTTAAAAGTCACCAATTTCTATCCAGTCAATGCTGTAAGTTTTAATTTTTATTCCTTCTTTTTCAGGTAAGTCCTTTACATCAGGCGGGAATGCACTGTGAAATGTTGGTCAATAATATTTTTCCCTGAAGCCTCAAGTTAGCTTAGGTAAGTCCATTTTAACCCAGAATCCCCAATTCATAAACGCCTTAGAGGGCAAGATCCTAGTCAATTTAAGCAATTGAAGCAAGTATCATTATATGTTCATTTGGCATTTCAACATTTTGTTTTTGTAACTGTTAATTGTTCGCGTATTTTAGCTCTTTTGGTCGATATACATATGTATTACAGTATCAAAAATTGGTACTATTAGCGCGTGGTTGACGTTATTCAGCTACATGTGTTGAAGTACGTTCAGGCAACGACGGCGCTCTACCGACGCCTCACACGACATTGCTGTAGCTTATATAACCAAGTCCCCTCTTAGCTCATCTTCGTCCTATATTCTAACAATAATTTTATTATTACAAAAATATATTTTCCCGAATTAAATATGCTTATTTAACGACTCATCAGATTTGATAAGAAGAGTGCATTTCTCAAAGTTGTAGATATGCAGCGCTGATACTTCGCCGTGACGCTAGGCAGCAAACCCAAGTATAATATTTTAGTCTGGAAAGGAATTTGTAATTTGAAGTTATGTAATTTGTTGATTGGTAACGCAAAAATTACCAATTATCCTCGCAAGAGGGGTATTTGGTTGCCAACGAGTGGCCAGCCTGACATTTGGTCAGTACCGATATGACAACCGAGAGAAGTTGTTGTTGTCGTAAACACAACGTTGAACATAACATAAATATACATATCTTCTATTTCAATGTATAATTAATATATGAATTTCGTTTAAATACATTTATAAAAACTTAACGTCTGAAATATCCAACATACATTTAGTGCGTCTCTGTATCATGTTTACGATTCGTAGTTCTGAGTCTTATCCCTTACGATTTTACCGTTCCCTGGTTACAATATTGGGCAAAAAATTATCCTCAGTGAAGGTCTTTTTTGGTTAAGTGGATATGTTAACAAACAAAATTGCCGTTTTAGGTGTGAAAACATTCCACAAGAGGTTCACGAGAAGATTTTGCATTCACCAAAGGTACCACTGTATGGTAGGGTTTATGACATGGTGGCATCACCGGACCATATTTTTTCAAAACGAGGTAGGAGATGCAGTTTACAGTGATTAGTGAACGGTACCGATTGATATTAACAGACCTTTCGTGGCCCAATTTAGATGAAATTGATGTGGAGGGTATGTGGTACCAACAATACACTGCCACATGTCACACTGCTTTGGTGAAAGGATAATTTATATCTTCTTTAGATTACTTTTTATGTCTTTTTTTTAAATCTGTGGTCTATGCAAACAAACCACGAACCCCTGATGCGTTAAGATTGAACATCGAACGCTGCATTCGTGACATTAGGCCCAAATTATTGCACTAAGTCGGACGCTTAAATGATTCAAAGTATACTGTAATCAACTGTGCTTAAAAATGATCAAAAAAATTTGGTTGTATCTGAAATAGTTATTTTATTTTATTTACAAAGTTCTTATTGGAAAATCCTTTATATGCATACATTGACGTTTTATTTTAGATGCGGTAATTAAAGATGCACATATATCCAAATAAGGCTTTTATCCTTAAAAAAAAGCACTCCAGTAGAAACGTTGATATTTCATCTGACCTATATTACGTATAATGCATGGCTCCAAAGCGTACTAAATAGCGGCGCATAAAAAATAACAATAACAAACATATTAACAATGCATTGTGTTCCAAAAAGTGGTCGCCGTATTACGGAACGCTACATACAGTGAAGCGTAGGTAAACACCATAAATTTAAATGACTACGAATCTACACTATGTAGTTTGAAGCGCGTCGTGGCTGTGCGGTGTGTCTTCAAAGTAGAGACGTGCGCTAGTCTCAACCATATCACACACTCTGCTCGGATCAAGCTCAGTGTTTCACCGGTCTTGTGCGCGAAAACACGCCGAGCCCATACCTACTACACCTATTGTACCCACCACAGAAAGTTCAGGAACTTGAACAAGCTTCTCGACACACATACACCTTTTAAACGCTACTAACAGCACGGTACGAGTACTCGATAACGTTATCCTGCACGGCGAAAGCTCGGTCTACCGATCATTCGCTAACGTTTACTTTGGAAACAGGTTATTTAGATTGTTTGATATTTCTAGTTATCACGCATTCAATTTTTTTCAACAAATATTTTTCAAATCATTGATTTTTATTTACGCGAGGTTTCTTGCTTATTATCCTGTATAAAAATTGTTTAAGGCAGTTATATGTTTTTGAACTTCTAACAGGTGCTTTTCGCGATAATGATAATTATTTCTGTCTAACGACAATCGAAGAAAGCTCATTTATATTATAATCAATTGAACAGTTTAAAGAGAGTTGCTGACAGAATGTTGCTGACCGTGCTGTTACTGTATTTGGTAAGTTTAATTTTAATTTATTTCTCATATCTAATTAATTATAATCTATATACAATAAAAAATTTTGTTCGGGTAAAATCATAAATATAACATTATTGAAATTTTACAAACACTTAAACACTTCGTAGGTTATAAATGTTAATATCACAATTTCATCAAAGTGTAAACAATTCTAATTTACAGATTAACCGAGCATTATGTACTATAACATACTATACCAGCTTTATTGCAAAAATATTTATCAATTAAATGAGCCTAAATCTCCATTTATTTGATACGAAAAAATCCTAAAATATATTTTTATTATCGACAATAAAGAAACTAAAAACGCGTTCAAATGACTAAGTTTATAAAAATGTGGCGCCTCATATTAATTCAAAAAGCTTAATTTATCAGTTTAATGGGAAGTTATGTTGGCTACTTTTAGAGGCTACAGATTAAATTATCGTGAAATTAAACATTTGTGCCCAATTTTAAAGTAGTGCCAAGTCGTTTTAGTGAAGCCGTTTTCATTTGCCGGAGCGCATCTTCTGTGGTTTGTTTATAATGTGATCACAGCAATATTGATACCAGTGATAAAAAGAATTTAATGAAAGTATTTTCGTCGCTCTCAAAGTTTCAATTATAGTTATTAAATACGTATTTCATTCAACATTTCATAGATTTGTTTTGGGCTGCAAAGATCACTTAGAATACTTTTTATAATTTGTTTCTTTGTTTTATTATCAAAATATGTATCGTATTACATATGTATATTACCTAAATTAACCTTTAAATATTTTTTCTTTTGCTAATAAAGCGAGGGTATTATTTAAGCCCAATTAGGCTAGGATATATTGTATAAACAGACAACCACCATTAAAATAAGATTTATGCTCAAGATTGTTATAAAAGTCAAAAAATATATTCTAATATCCGACGGATATTAAAATGTAGAGAATGTGTAAGCAGATAAATTTGCAACAATTTATGCAAATGTATTTTTAACTTTCGATATACCATTTTGATAGCTGAACGCATAATTGAAGTGGAATCCAATCTGTAACAAACTAATTTATTAGTAATTTAAGTAGACGAACAAATTGTATTGTCCATTATTTGTATTTTATTTTATACATTTACACATATTCTTAATGAATTCGATTAACATGAATTCATTTTATTATCCTTTAATCTTGGGTTGTATTATCATTCCCATTCTCAATGCCAAATGAAATAAATGTCGTCATTTATGGCAACATCTATTTTGTTTAACACTAGAAAAGATCCAACTGTTCCGTCATCTTCTCTCTTTGTGCTGGGTTTCTGTTAAATATACTAAAATAGACCAACATAAACAATATTCAAGCAATTCCTTTATTTGCTATGGTTAGATACCTATAATTTGAGTCACCTTGGAATGATAAAGTACTAAGTGCTGCACTGTCCATTTTGAGAAACAGCGGTACAAAGTTTTGAAATGCGCTATTTCCCTTATATTTTGAGATATTCTCACAATTGCCTTGTTTACAAATTTCATAATGTGAGAATTTTCAATGGAATGCTTAACTTGTGCGTCTATCACAGTTATTTAACTGAAAAGCGAAACATACTTTTGCAGTAAGAACCTTTTACCTCAATTTAAATTATCACAATTCATAAAACAGGATTCCAAGTGGTACTTAAAACCTTTCTCTTCGAAAGCATTGCCCTAAAAATGTGTAATGTAATAAAACATAAAAATAAGTACATTTCTGTATTTTAAGAGAAAGAACAAATTTCATAAATTATCAGCATTATTACTACTAACATTAATTAATAGACTGGCATGAAACTAAACTTATCACTAGAGTTGGCCACGCGCGCCAACGGGCAGCGGCGTTGTTTCGATTAGGCCTCGGGTTCCACTAGAGCTATTGTGTGTAGATGTTTGCTGTCGTAAATACTTTCGCGTAGTTGTTAAATAAAAATAAAATAATGCGTGCTCAAACACTTACCATTTTAAGAGTCCTCCGTGAAATCGCAAAGTGAATAATGTCTGTTAAATATCTGCAACATTAGATATGTTTCAACAGTTGTTTCGACAGACCGAGTGCGGCGCGAGGAAAAAATGTGTTTATATGCAGAGAACGAACGTTCTACATCTAGTGACGTTATATTTGCGTAATTAAAATATTCTTTGAAACAACTTAACGGTTCTGTTGACTCACCTTCACAAATGTGTCTTAATGTGCCAAAATCAGAATCTTTCTCTAAAACACTTTCATATTTTTCTAGAACACAAACATTTTTTGCGTCTTCTATCGCGCATAGCTGTGCGTGAACATGTTGCACTATTTGCACAGATTCCACTAACGACACCCAAGGATCTTGTAACTTTTCTATTGTCTCCGCTAGTCCGAAGTAATTGTTGGGAATAATTTTTAAATCCGTTTTAACCCGACTATCTTGAAATTTCGACTGGCTTTTCTTGATAGCGGCGGCTTCCTTTGGATCGAATTGTAAAACCACGTTCTTAATATTCTCATAATATTTATGATAATAAAATGCAGCATTTAACCAAGTTCCCCAACGTGTAAGAATAGGTTCTGGTGGCTCAGGTATACGGGGGCACAGTCTGTGAAATTCGCGAATACGTTTCGGGGATTTGACAAACACTGCTTTTGTATGCGCTATTAAAGCGTCTACCTCAGGATAACATTTTCTGATACCATCTGCCACAAGATTGAGAACATGAATTTTACACGTAATGTGTAACAAGTTAACAGAATGCTTTTTAAGAGACCGGCCTACAGAAACCATGTTTGCGGCACCATCACTCATAAACATCAACAGTTGGTTTGTTGAAAGTTCAAACTTTTCTAATGTATTTAATACTAACTTTACAATTACTTCGGCAGTACATTGTTGTATTCGTCTGGAAGCTAATAGAATTAAAGGTGACGATTGATGCGGTTCCATTTTTCGTGCCATTATATTAACGACCCAATGTTTTTTACGATCTGTCGTTTCGTCCACACATAACCACATTTTTTTTTCTTTCGACTCCGATTTAATACTTTTTTCAACATATTCACGAGCAGATGGCGCTATCCTTCGTAACGATGTCCGACTTGGTAATTTGTACTCCGAATAGTTATTCCAAAACAAAGCAAACGCTTCCTTGTCTAGTAAATTAAGCGGTATATTACATACAATAAAAGTAACACATAAATTAAATATAAATTTGTCATAGTCTCGTGCGCAAGTTTTTTTTGAAGCATGCCGTTCACTGTTTACGTGCCGTAGACAGTCCCTGTTGGACCAACTCATCAACGGGACATTACGTACTACACATTCAATTTTAGCGCTATCATACGTTAAGTCAGGAATTTCGGCAAAACATTCTCTAACTTGGTCCGCTTTGGGTTTGCGCGACGTACCCAACGTTTCTAAACAACACGTACCGCGCTAATGGAAGGTCGAAGCTACAGTGAGGCTTGTATGTAACCGTATAGATACGACGCAGCTGCCTGTTGGGGGCAGTACTGCAATTTCCTGCGTTATATACTTTACATAGTAGGTCAACCGAAAAACTTAAGCATAAGGTTTTCTTGTCTAAAATTGGTTAATCTTTAAATCATCTTTATTATTTAATAAATTTAATAAATAAATAAATAAATATATTGGCTTTCGTTGGCGAGTAATGAAAATCGGTATTTTCTTAATTTCTCCGATGTAATTAATGACATAAAACTTTTGTTGACTGCGGTGGGATTCGAACCTACGGTTCCCATTTTTCGTTTTCGTTTTTATGCTCAATAATTCCATAAATGCATTCCTACTTCAATTATGTTGTTTTTTTATTGAGTTGTCTATGGAGCACACTTTGTTTTATGTCTTTATATAATATACAGGGTGTCTTAGAAGGTATTAGAAACAGAGGAAAACTAAGAAAAGGAGGCCAATAGGTTAATGTCTGATTCCAAATTATTATGGAAACAATAGTAGTTTTTCAACTTCTTTCAATCATCAATTTTAAGTTTAATCAAGAACTCAAACATTGGAGCACCAGAGCATTCAAGTACTTCCTAGTAACTCTTATCACAACACTTTATTTGTATTGGACATAGCTTTAGCAGTATTACTGAATTGGTTTAGTGTTATTACTTGCTAAGATTACACTTAGAAGCCAATAAGTTTAAGGCTAGTTTGTAGAGTAAATTGGTATAAGCACAATATTTTTTATAAATGCTATTTTCTATAGTAGCTGCAGCATAAAAAATACGACCCATCTGAATATATTCTCGAAGTACTTTCCTTTCTGAAACACCGTGCATATATTGAGATGTGTCAATGAAATATAAAATAACAAGCTATAAGCTCCCATGTATGTGATGTGTGTGTGTGTGTGTGTGTGTCCCTTTCTTTGTAGGTCCTTTCTGATTAATCCTTGGGTTCAAATTTTCTTCAAAATGGTTTGAAATTTCTTTTGATTGTTTTTGATTATCGAAATTCTTTAAATATTTGTTTTTTAGCTTATAAATAATTTTTCCAAAACTTGTCTTATATCAAAAATGTCTATTTCTGTCTTCTCGTTTACTTCGTTGTCACAGGAATGTCAATCTAACGACTTCGATATTTTTATGGTTGGCCTATAGATGATAGTATCCAATGTTACAGATGACATTAAGGATTTTGATTACTAGATTCCATGTAAATAATGTTGTGCATTATTTTTGGTGTTTTTACAAAATATTATTATTAAAAGGCAAATTATTGAAAATAACTTGTGACTTTGATTATTCCCTACAATGCAGTCTTAAGAAAAAACGAAGAATTAATAATATAAATTATAAAAATGTGAATTTTGATAATTATTGAAAATTCAAAATGTAATTATATAAATTAATGGTATTAAATACAAGTGCATGCATTTCACTCCAATATCTCACTCCAATATATTATAACTTTAGTTATATTTTGTTTTTTGTTGGGAAAAATTCAAAATTCTACTTCGAAACCAGTTTTTAGAAATACTGGCATTTGAAAATGCGTTTTTACAAACTACATGGCGAAAAGATCACCATATGGAAGCACTTGACGGCTGATTACACACAATTATCCAGCCTTATTGTGTAGAAGTCGATCTAAAGTAAGGATTTTTCTTGGGCTTTTGTTACAAGAATAAGAAAAAAATGCTTGTTTTTCGTAATTCCTTATAAAAGAGCTTATATTTATACCTATATACCTAAACTCACAAAAATTAAAGGATCAGTGGGTTATTTCCGGTAGTAGGTATGTGTAAATTTCGATAAGTGGCTATGTATACCTGTAATTAGTACGTGAAAGTTGCATATATTTACACACTGTTACTTCAAAATAAACCAGGCACTGATTAAACCAATGAATTGGGGATCTTTTTAGAGAATTGTAAATTTCAGCTTTGGCAATCACGCGGGATCCTTAATTCAGTTTAGGATAAAGTGGCACCTGGTTCCTTTTGGAGTAAAAGTATCTATTTATAAAAGCTTTATTTTATTCCTTTCTGTTCGTTGAAAATTGAAGGCATTTACACTTTTGTAGAAAATGAATATGATTTTAGTCAAACCTATTAATTTTGGTAAGTATAGCTAATAGCTATAGCTACTAGGACAGCCTCTATATATTTTCACCTTTTTGAAAAGGCAAATGAAAGACAAATTCAGCGATACTGCATAGGTTATACTTTTGCTTAAAAAATGTTACGGTATGCAGGAATAAAGCTTTTGGTAGTCTGTGCTTGTGGAACAACGTTGATCCAAATAGCTCGTTACTAAACAGCATAATCGTAACTATTGCCAAACTGTCAAGTCTCAATTCTAAAAACGTAAATTATTCTTCTAATTTATTGTTATTATATCCCGTATTTTTAATATTTTCGTTCTTTGTTCTCGCTATTAGTTTTCCTTATTTTTACCTATTTCATTCATCGTTACCATTTCTTCACTTTACCGAAATCTGTTCGAATTAGTTATGCTATTCTTTTAGCAATTCTGTCTTCTGCCATTCTTTCTATATGGCCCAGTCATTGTAGTCTTCTTGCTTTGACAACCATATCTATTTCAGGATCTTTGTATAAGTCATATGTTTCCTCATTGGTCCTTCTTACATTTTTTCCCTCCCATTATTCGTCGGAGTATTTTCGTTTCCCAACGTCTTATTCTTTCTCTTACTGTTTGATTCAAAACCCATGTCTCACATCCGTATATTGCCGTCGGTCTTAATATTGTTTTATATATTGTAAGTTTTGTGGCTTTTGAGTTGTTTTGCCCTTATTAAATAATTGATCATTCCAGCAATTCTATTGGCTTTACTTAATCTAGCATCAATTTCTTTCTCTTCCTCACATGTATTCGTTATTCTTGCACCTAAGTAAACAAATTCTCCTATTTCTTCAAACTTGATTTCTCCTAATTGTGTATGTACTTTGAATTTTATTGTCTCCTCATTATTTTTTCCGATTTAATTTACTTGTAGTCCCAATTGGTGAGCCACCTTTATCAGTATCTCGCCAGTTTCTTTGACTTCTTTCTCATTCCTGGCTATCATGACCAAATCATCTGCATATCATTAATTGATGACTTTGAAAAGTATATTTCCCCTCTGTTCAGTCTGCCATTCTTTACAATCTTTTCGAACACCATATTAAAATGTAGGGTTGAAAGCGGATCTCCTTGGCGCGGGCCTGTTTTTAATCCTCTGATAATCCTCCTTTAACTTTCACGTTGCAAGTTGCACATTGTCATTTTCATCGTCATCTTTATCAATCTTTGTAATTTCGTCGGTATACTAAACTCTTTCATCACCTCTGTCAATTTATTTCTTTTCACGGAGTCATATGCCTTCTTCAAATCGACGAATAGAACAATTGCCGGTATTTTGTATTTATAACACTTCTTTCATTACAAACTGCCGATCGTTTGTTCCTCTACCTCTCCTAAAACCTGCCCGGTATTCCCCTAATTGTGGCTGGACTATTCTTTCCAACTTTATTTTAGTAATTGTCGCTATTTGCCATGGTTGTATAACAAATTGTCTAATAATTTAAGTAATATTATTTCCTGTCAAAGCAGTTCGCTGTGTACGTTTTATCCTATCTGTCCTACCTTACTTAGCACAAATTTCAAATATTTCGCCGATATTTCCGGCTGTGTAAGGACAACGTTCATGCGTGGACCATTGTAAAATCAACTGCATAAAAAACTGAAAAATAAGTCTATCAAAAACTGACAATTTAAACAAACGTACCATAATTAATTAATCGCAGTAAAACTCAATAAAGTACAGAAATAACAACAATTTACAAAACAAGTAAAAATTAGCGAAAATAAGAACGAGAACAAAGAAGGAAACTATGAAAAATGCAGAATATAACAATAAAAAAAATTGGCAATTGTTGTGATTATGTCGCCTAACAGCGAACTCTTTGGATCCACTTGGTGTCACAGGAGACAATTTGGTGCTCTTTATTGCTGCATATCGCACTATTAGCGTATAACCTATGTGGTATCGTTGGATTCGTCTTTCATTTGCCTTTCCAAAAACGTAAAAATACACGTTATTCTATTCAAAATAATTAAAGTGACATTACTTCCGGTGATAACGCCAAAAGTTACTTTACAAAAAATAGAAATCGACCTATTTCTTCCAAAAGCGTCAGCTTCTGAAGTTGGTATGTGTGTGTGTGTGGGGGGGTTACTTTAAGACCATGATATATTTTATAAAATCCAGAAAGCAATTTGGAAGCAATATTTGTATTTCATCATAATATTTCATTGGCTAGCAATGTTAACCCACATCGTTTATACGTCGGAGAATGAGCTTTTGATTTATAAATAAAAAAAAGCTTTATAGATTATAACAGACGCTCAACGCGATTCTGTTGCATCATAAAAATTAAAAACAATATTTTACCAAAGCAACTGAAGGCACGCCAATAAATCTTCCAAACCATACAACGCCAACGTGACATTCCTCATAGCAAAAATCCATAAAATTCTCAATACAAAATAAATTATCCTTCACATAATTAATTAATTGTTTATCCGAACCATTTTATAGTGTATATATGTATTTATTTACGTTGAAGCGATAGATATAATACCGAAAATCATCGCCCAAAACGTAATTAATATGATAGCATTTCTTCGAAATGTAGTCAAAAACTGGTAGACGCTATCATCAGTTGGCGTATCGATGACGTATACCTTGCATTCCGAGGTTTCCGTCTTACGTAATGTCTATCTACCCTGTACTTACAAAAAAGCTTTCGGGCAAATTCATTTTATGTAATGGCTTAAGTGTTTATCTCGTCCTTATTAGCGGAACCGCTTTGAAGTTCCGCCAAATGCAATCATTTGATGTTTTTGTTTTGACAATAAGTAATTCTGTTAATAGGATATTGACGAAATTATCGGTTGTTCGGTTCAGTTACGCATTTTAATAGCTATCGGTTCCATGTATGTTCGTCAATTAATTTATTTATATCAACGCATAATTATTATACATTTAATGCGTAAATTAATATTTGCAATAATATGTAAAGTGCAGCTGTTACGAAATAGTTTTCATTACTAATTCTTTTTTTCATTATTCCAACGTATCCAGCTGAGCGCATTTTATTTATCTCTCTATATTTACATAACTAAACGCTAAAACTGCTTCCTATACGATAATTATATACACATGCTCATGGTACAATTGCTACAATAATATTTGGAACATTAATTTGATATTTTTCATGCAAATTGTGTATGTTAGCAATTAATAATGTCACACAATAGTTGTCGATGTTTATTTATGCTTGTTGCAATAAGCCAAAAATAATCTGATGGCGTCTAGCTTTACTATTTTTAGTCCTTTACATCGTACGGCGGAATTCGGAACTACTTTAAGCGATAATTAATGGAAGAAAGATATTTTCGACGCGAAGTTTAGTTTTTACACCTTCTGTTGGTGAAAAATTCAAATTTGAGATACCCGTATAGATATTTACAGATGTCCCAACCTTCTGAAATTGTGAAATTGCACCTATTGTGTAAATAGTAGGAAGCTGATAACATATTAGACGTCATAGAGTATCTTCCAGAAATATTTTCGTATATACAGAATGATCGATAAGTAGCGAACCAGCCGTCTAATTTGTTATTTTAAATGGATTTCCTTGTATATTATTGCCTTTTTGGTTTCTGTGTCAAAACATTCTAGTGTACATCTTTACGGCATTAATTTAGATACTTGACTCTATCTAGACATGGTACCAAAACGCCTTCGAAGTGTGCAGGGTGTTCAGTTTTGAACACCAAACATTGTCAAATTCGATGACCAGAAAGGTATTTTTTTTAATAATTGGATATACTTTTTCTGTATCCATCGTATAAGAAATTTACTAACGTTTTTGTATAATGATACATACCGTGTGGAAATCTTTGATTCGATCGGGTACGTACAATTTTTATATGGGCATTTGCTTTGTAGTTAATCCGTCGTACTCGAAAAAACAAAAAAAAAACAGCCTTGGCACTAGTAAACTACGATTCCCACTTTCAATGAACAAGCAACTCTATTCATTCGAAATAAATAACTAGAGCCCGGCAACTGGAGAGCAATCGCAGCGGCGGTGTGACTGTGTTTAGGTGGGCGGGAAGGGCTGGTCGATTATGATACGACAAATCATCATCACTCAGTTCAGTTTAGCATTGGATAGCGGATAGGGCGTGTTGATTTTTTTGATACAGACGTAGTTATTAATTGTAGTTTTTAGTGAACATGTCGAAGGCTAAAAAACGACCCCTTCAAGACATAGTAAATAAGTTTATTTCTGACTTTCCCGATTTGTTTTACAACGGGAGTAAGATAGTTTGTAAAGTGTGCAAAATACATTTGATGTCAAATAACAAGTGGAACTGTACAAGACACGTAAATTCCGCACAGCATAGAAAACGAAAATTGGGCATGCCACCGAGAAGTGCATTTTTTTTATGTAATTCTTATGTTGATAAACTGTAATTTGCCACTAGGCTTACTCGATAAACAACCGTTTAAGGACTTTTGGAACAAATACAATCCCGAGTTGCGGTTGCCAACAGAGAAAACGGCACGTAAGCATGTTGCATTTGTACGGGATGACGTGGAAAAGAAAATGAAACGCATATTGAAAAAACAGTTTCATTGGTTGTGTTGACGAGACAACACACTGTAAAAAATATTTAATTGTAAATATTATGGTACGCATACTAGACCCTAGTAAACCTACATTACCACTGTTACTAGCTAGCCGAAGACTACAAGAGTGTACTGCTGCAGCAATTACGAAGGTTGTACTTAGTACGTTGGAAAAATTTAATATTTCAAAAAATAAAGTGTTGATGTTTATGAGCGATGGCGCAGCGATAATATGTTCGGTAGGCCGTTCTCTTCTTAAACATGGTTGCAAGTGTTTACATGTTACGTGTAAAGTGCATGCTTTACATCTTGTGGCAGAAACCATTCAACAATGTTCTCTCGAGGTAGATGCATTAATAGCAAGCACAAAAAAGGTATTTTCCCAAATGCCTACGATCATTTCACACGAAGTGTCCTGGTGTTCGTCAACCACCGGAACCAGTTCTTACACGTTACGGAACATGGTTGCAGGCAGCTTTCTATTATGCTGAACATTTCAAAATAGTAAAAGCTAAAAGATTTAAAAAATATTCGTAGCTACTATAAAGGATTAGCTGACGCAATAGACCAATTACAAAATAGATCGTTATCATTATTGGAGTCTCTGCAAATTATGGACGGAGTGCATACACAGCTACTGACTATATATGACGCAAAATGTAATCGCGTTTTAGAAAAGTTCGAGAGTGTGCTACAGAAAGATCCCGATTTTAGCACACTAAAACAAATTTGTGATGGTGTATCAAATAATCCACTGACTAAGTACAAAGAGTATTTTAATCATACATGAATAACATCGGTAGATGTTGAACGCTCTTTTTCAATATATAAACTCATTTTCTCACTGCGGCGAACATCGCTCACCGAGACAACTGTGGAAACACATCTAATGGTGTCAACTTTTTGCCACTCTTATCCATATGATGTTAATATTGATAATGGTGCTTCTAGTTTTACTGTTCCGTAGCTAAGGCTGGTTAAAAGGGTGAGTGTTTCACTACTTTTCACATATTATAAATATGTATTAGTTCTGTTATTTTTTTTCTATTTTCTTACTATTGTTTTTGTATACTAGGCAGGTACGGCTATGGCACGGCTCCCTGTTACCGAGCTCTATAAATAACTTATAAATACAAAAATTAATACCTTTTAGAGTTTAAGAAAAACTCTAATTCAATGAATCATTAGTTTGAATAAGTCCTTTTTGATAACTCTCTCACATTTAAATAAGAAAAGTGCTGCATGTCGCAGTCTCGTAGTGCAGCATTCAACTATAGCGTTCGGGTCATTTCCGACCGCCCGGTATGTCTAATATTCAAAGTAAAAGTGTTATTTATAGTTAAACGCACGTCCAGCATTTGAGTACTGCATCCAAGTGGTTCCCTGTGTTAGTATGGTTTGATAACGGTAAACAAAACGTACTGACATTGCTATTCTTAACTGTTGATTTAAAATTTCAAGCCCAAGTAGCTATTTGCGGTCAAAGGTGGGTTTTGCATTTGGAAATAACATCCAAATGTAAGATGCTGGTGTTAGTATGGTTTGGTAACCATGACAACAGTAAACAAAACACATTGATATTGACGATCTGACTATTGCTTCAAAATGTCCGGCCTAAGTAAAAAATAAGTGCTATAAACAATTTTAAAATCAAAACAAAAAATCTAAGGAAAACAATGACATGTAACACAATTGAAATTCACCATGAATAAACTTGATAACCTTTGTTGTAATTTTATTTATTTATATATTTCTTGAGTTTAATCAATCATACATGATGATGTAGTAACTAATCTACAGCAAGCATGTCTTCCCAATCTCCTTGTCCAAACCTGCCTGCCCTGGGCAAGGTCTTCGTTTAGATCTCTTCTTTCCATAGCTTCTCTGACCCCTTAATTCCATGAACGTCTTGGTCTTCCACGTTTTTTCTTGCCAAGAGGTACCCACTGGAACATTCTCTTAGGCCATCTGTTTTCTTGCATTCTCAAGAGTTGTCCAAGTTTTATTTCCTTTGTAAGTTCTCTATTTCTATCTTTATATTATGTCCGACTTGCATTATTTTTTAGTGTTAACCAATTATTGCATAGCCTGTTCTTATCGGTTATTAGTGCTTGCATTGCATCTGTTAACCATGGAGGCTTCTGTTTGTGTTTAATTGGGGGTAACAATCCTAATGCTCGCTGTGGTGCTGTATGCAGCCCCTCCTTTATGTTTACATATTCTATTTCTACATCTTCATTAACTTTCTTTCGGGATTTATTCCCTTAGCCGATGGGTTCTATTTTTGAGGCGCCAGAAGTTCGCCTTCACCTTCTTCCGTCAGCTGCAAAACGTACACCCATTGCACCCCATGCATTGCCCGGCGGTCACGCGACTCATGACTACGTGGACGTGGAAGTAGGATTTGTTGGTGCGCCCTTTCGAGCTGTGGGCTTTTCTTAGAGTTTTGTTGTAATTAAGAGATCGGCACCCTTGATTACCTCCAAGACCCTGATACCAACCATTTGACCACCTGTTGCAATTTTCATTGCAATAATTAATGGCTATCTACTTATTTATCTATCTACAGTGATCGCTCGAAGTCCCTTCCTTCCACCTTGATTCATTTGCGCAATCGTTTGTAAAAACTGCGCCTTTTTAGCCTACTAACAATAAGTATTGTACTTGGAAATACTTGGGTTATCCTTAATTTCAGACGATAGGCACACAGGAATTCCAGGAGGTTGGGACACCTGTATAGTAATTATTGGTGCAGAACCTAACAATATTTTCAATCTCATAGGATGATTATCTACAGAGTGTCGTAACTAAGTTATTTTTTTTTTAATAAAACACCGTGGATATTATACCATTTTTGTATTGTACATTACATTCCGAAAATCTTTTACTAGGAATTAGGTTCGTCGGACCAAACGGGCTTGGCGGACCGAACGGGCTCAACGAGTCAAACGGACTTGACAGGCCGAGCGGGCTTAAGGGACCGCTCGGCTCATTCTGCCCTCCCGGCCCATTAAAGAAATCTCCCTTTCATTTTTAATAAAGAACTACAACTTGCTCATATTCTAACTCACAAGGCTTCCTTCTTTTGAAGGAAAGTTCGTGTTATATATAAACTATATCTTTGCATATATTATTTGCGTTCAACGCAGTGTGACAGACTAAAGTCATCCCTCACAAAAATGCGATCACTTCTTGAGCAGGTGTACCAACATTCCATTACTGAATTTCCAAATTGTCACATTTTCTGGGAAAGAACAGATTTCATTATTTTAATACCATAGGATCTGTGCAGTATTTTAAGTAGGATCACTAAAACCATTTCATTATTTCAATTTATTAATATAACTATATCTATCTATAATTTTCAGCGCATATTTCACCAATTTCCAATCTTCACCAATATCTTTTGTTCAGAAGAATAACAGAATTGATTTATTGGATTCTTGTACAAAATTTCCTTCCGCTATTATATCCAGAATCTATAAATGTTGAAATATATAAACAAATCTTGATATGCGAGTGGGAATACATAACAATTCAACGATACCTAAATACGTCTATGTGAAAATAATCACCTGACTATTCAATTTCTACATCCGCGTATTTCAATAAATTTTAGATCTGCTTAAAATATTTAAAATTTGAAGAAGGTTCTTATATTTTTTATCTGTTCTGGTTAATTTAAACCCTACAAAAATATATACACTTTCGGCCTGTCAAAATAATTCCATGCAGTTAATCCGTTCGTGAAAATCGCGTAATCCCTTAACTTCATCGCGTACAGTTGAACTTAAAGCTTGAACCAATATTTAAATTATCGAAATAATTTTGAATACGCTAAACAAATCATATCTACTTAATTTGTAGCAAAACAGATCATAATTTCATTTCATTTTGTTAAGAGCATATTGCATCTTAAGGGGGAGCAAACTGTATATAACGGTTGCAGTACCTCTTTTATTTACAACGAATGGAATACTAACCTAAATACTATGGTATATACTTTTATTTGTTTGTGCTTTCTTTTCATTCAGGCAATTAATGTAATAAAAACATTGCTTCAGACAAATTCCGCAAAACAAAGTCAAGATATTAAGATAAGCAAGAGATTATTCGGAGTAGAGTTGTCAGAAGCAGAAAAATGTAAAGAACAGGCGTGAGGCTCGAGGAAAATGATATCAAACGTCTCAGAGAATTACAATATAGCTGATACCATCCACAATATGTCATTGTTTTCGGGTAGCTAACGTTTTTAATAATTTAATTGCACAACAAATTTAACATCCACTTACAGGACGACAATACGATTCATGCAAAAGTAAACCATATTAATGTATGAAATTTACTAAACTTAAATATAACTAAACTTGAATCTAACTAAATTAAACATCAAAACAGGAAAAAGAAAAAACTGAAACTCCAAAAAATGTATATTATACAGATTAATATATAAAGTACACACGTCTCTACGCAAATATTGAAAAGGAAGAATATAAGCGGGGTGTGCGTCACTCATGCTCCCACCCGTATTCTCCGTCTCATATACGAGGACGGTATAATAAATACCTGTGTTAAGGAAGATAACGCAATTGTTTTACATTTAGTAAATTTATTTCTCGAAATAATCTCCTTGTAGCTCTATACACTTGGTTCAGTGATGTTCTAACCTTTCTAAGCCATCCAAATAATAGGGTTTGTCGAACTTTGCAACCTCTTGATTTGACATGAACAGCTTTCCGCCAAGCCTTTTTTTTCAAGTTCGAAAAAAGAAAGAAATCACGGAGGGCCAAATCTGGCGAATATAGTGGATGGAGCACCAATTCGTACAGTAACTGGACTAGTTTTGTTGTCGAAATTGTTGCAATTGGACAGGGGCTTTATCATGACGGTAGATAATTTTTTTCTTTCCTACATGAGGCCTTTTTCTCTTTAGTCCAGCGTCGAATCGGTCCAATAAATCAGCGTAGTACTGTCCCGTGATTGTTTTTCCCTTCTTCAAATAATCAATTAAGATTATGTCCTGGAAATCGCAAAAAGTGTCGCTATAACTTTTCCGGCTGATGAAATAGTCTTCGCCTTCTTTGGTGCACGTTCCCCGGGAAAACCCCGTTTTGCTGACTGATGTTTGGTTTCTGGCGTGTAGTGATGTATCCATGTATCATCTATAGTCACATAACGCCACAGAAACTCACTTGTATTGCGCTTAAACATGTCCGAACATTGCTTTGAAGTTTCAATTGAATTTGAAATTGAAAAAGAGACTTTGTTAGCTTTTGTGTGTATAAAATGAGTTATCGTGAACCAGTGTAAAGTCGATCAAACCGGGTTTTTCATATTTTTGAATGCATACGGCAATAACACATAAACAATGAGCTGTTTTCTATTTACACCTTTATAGCCGACTGACGTACAACCGTGATCCCGAAGGTGCGAAATGTGAACAGTAAATAAATTGTTACAAATTAAAAAGCATTTTTTTTTGATTTGTACAATATGTGAAATCATCTAAAGGTGCGTTCACATAGGGTAGCGTGAAATTATCGTTAGGATTAGCGCGAAATTATTCGCAACATTCTGCTGTAATTCTTAAAATAATTTTGTAACTATGATAACTGACGTTTCGATTTACTTTGTCGTGTCATAACCTTAATTTATCTGTTAATAATTTCTTTTGTAGTAGATGGAATGATACATAAATGTAATATACTGTGTTTATTAGCAGTTTTTGCAATAATCCTGACGAACAAATTTAAAAGTGAATGTAAAAAGAGAGAAGCGTTAACAGGTATGCACCATCTATACTCAAAAGAAAGAACAAAGACTGTTTAAATTGAATTTTGGAAATCTTAGATCATGATCCCGATTCCTTTTTCTTATATACAGGAAAGAATGTCGATTTATTTGGGAATTTATTGAAAATAGTAAAAGCAAATCCGTCAAATACTTCGGGGAAGATTTAAAGCACTGTGAATTGTATTACAGTTTGTTTACTCACCAACATGAAGCATAAAAACATACACATTGTGGTACGAATGCTAATGGCCTCTTAAATAACTGGCAGTCTCACAAACGTATAGGTGCAATAGAAGGCATGCACATTCATGTAAAACAACCTAACAATTCTGGATCTTTATATTACAATTATAAGAAAACTTTTAGTATTTTATTTAGTGTATGCAAATTTTAAATTCATATATGTGGATATAGGAACCTATGAATCTTCAAGTGATGGAGGAATGAATAGCAAAAAAAATCAAAGAAAATTAAACCAAGCTGTATAAACGACAACGATGTAAAGAATTTTTCAATGTGATTTTTGTTTTATGCACATTATCATAGAAAGGAATAGAAATGAAAACGTATGCCTAAACATGATTTATTTAAATTTTATTCTATTTATCTTCATCGTAAAAGTATAAATGGAAGTTGCAATAGAAACGACTAATGTTTATCAAAAACGAATTGTAAAATGCATAATACAAAGTACATACCTACATATGAAGGCTGTTATTTTGTACAAATATGCTTGGAATTATTTTATATTAGATAACCAAATATACACTGTGTCCTCGGATGGAGTTGACAAGAGGAAACAAATTTTTCTTATTGTTTTTACGACAAAAAGTCATTCTTTATAAAAAGTTCTGCATGTTGAATAAATACGTTTACCATTAGAAAATCTAAGATTAAATGTACAGAATGTCCATAAATTAAAAGTTATTTTTGAGTTAAAATACAAAATTTCAAGTCTAAATTTAGATTGTTATGGTTGTATGTTGTAAAGTTTAATTAAGATAACGTGATATCTTGAATGTAATGTAGATAATAGTAATTTAATCTTGTCGATCATAGTTTGCTGTGTTGTTAAATAATATTGAACTGTAAAACGTCATTAAGTGTAGATTTTTCAATTCAGTTATTTCTCGTTACAAAATGTTAACCATTGAAGAACGTATTTATTTGATTAAATATTATGGCATTGGAAACGTATTTTATCGATATGCTACAGACATGTTTCATGAAAAATTCCCAAACACTGCGGTATCGCGCGAAGCACTGCGCAAACTTGTAAATAAATTTGATTTAACTGGATCTTTAGCGACTGTTAAGAAACCCAAGGAAAAATACAACGAAGACGATACGACTATAATTTTGGCATTAGATTCAGTGATAGAAACACCAAAGTTATCTTCACGGAAACGATCACAAAGACTGAATATTAGTAAAACTCATTTGCAAAGAATTTATGGAGAAAACAAGGTTCGGCCGTTTAAACCAAAGCTCCGACATACACTTGAAAATGGAGATGAAGAGAAGTGATTGGATTTTTGTTTATGGGTTGGTGAGAATTACCTCGTAAATACACGTTTTCACAGAATGATCTTTTTTAGTGATGAAGCAACCTTCTGCACCAACGGTTACGTTTCGTCACAAAACAGTCGCCATTGGGCTTTTCAAAATCCAAACTACGTCATTCAAAAACGAAGTCATCGTTATAAAAGAGCGAATGTTTGGTGCGGAATTTTTTACGATCGAATCGTTGATCCATATTTTATTGACAAGAATTTGAATCAACATGTTTTTGTGCGTCTTTTAGAAACGTATGTATTATCGTTTCTAGATAATTTACCGCTAGAAATGCAGCGTAACATTTTTTGGCAACAAGACGGGTGCCCTGCTGATTCAACGCTTTTGGTACGGCAGTGGTTGACAGATCAGTTCGGAGAAAAGATGGATGGGAAGATTTGGACCAATAGATTTTCCTGCTAGATCGCCTGACCTTACACCTATCGATTTTTTTTATGGGGTACTTTAAAACAAAAAGTTTACGCAGATGACCTGCCGCATGATCGAAAAATACTAAAAGCACGAATACAGGACGCGGTGAATGAAATAAATGAACCACACACCATACGTAAAATCTATGGTGAACTCATCATGTAGAATAATTTTTGTTGGCTTTCTTAATTGATTAAAATTTTGTATTTAAACTAAAAAAATGCAATAAATGATACTTTTCTCTTGAAGCATTTTCATGTTATCTTAATTTATGGACATTCTCTACTTTTAATCTTATATTTTCTGATGGTAAACGTATTTATTCAACAAGCAGAACTTTTTATAAAAAACGACTTTTTGTCGTAAAATCAATCAGAAAAATTTGTTTCCTCTTCTTGATGAGCTTCTGTGACCATTCTAGTTTCGGAATCCACTTGTATCTGATATATGTGCTGTTTTGTCATAACCTCAAAAGTATGTATACAAATTGACAGGAACCGTCACCTGCACTGTGATTTTGCAATTACTAATTTTGCCTTACACCGCTGTGTGAACGGTTGTATTTAATTGCATTAAATACATTTTTAATTCCTTCCTTACCCCCGCGATACCCTATGTGAACGCTACTTAAATCTGTGGAAACTAGGCCGGTCCTAACCACTCTAGGAGATAAAGAATATAAAGGCTGTCTAGAAAAAAAATTGGAAATTTACTTTTTGTATGGTTTCAATTGCAACTTTTGTAAAGAAACACCAAACAACGTGGTGAAGTCGATCACATGGTTCTCGCCGAATTTTGTTCAGTTTTGAGGTTAGGTTTAAAGCATTTGGTTTTACATGATCCTTTTAAGTGAATTATGTTTGCTATGGTGAGAGGTGTGTTCGTGTTTTCCCACAGATAAACGTCAAAACTGCTAGATATTTTAATGATAATATTAAAACAGTTTCAATAATGGTTGTTTAATTTTATGTTTGCACTTCTGTAGTAAACATACTGAAGAAACTGTCAAATAAACAGCGAAAGCTCTGATGAATTAAAAAGGAGTTTCATTGCAACACTTCCCGCTGTTTCATCCCGTTATTCTCCAGATTTGTATCTTAGCGTTGTACAGCAGTATTCCCACCAAACTTACTTATCAGCAGGGTTTGACATGATGCAGCCCAGCCGTGCTATAGAGAGCGAAACATCGGTATACTGACGCACACTAGACGCGCTTTCAATATGGAAACATTTCTGAAAAGAAAAATCAATGACATCGATCATGTTTAAAGCGCGCTCAAAGAATAAATATTTCTCTTTTGTTAATATGCGTTTTACTGCAAATACTGAAATTAAATTAATTAAATTAATGAATTGAAGTGTAAATGCACGCACTTCACCCTAATATATTTTATTATATATTATATATTACATATATTTCATTTCTGATTGATTGACTTCACTATGGATGACTTATAAATAGAGCAACGCAAACTGCGCTGAAAGCCAGGGCGGACGCATAAAAGTTTACACAAAATAAACACGGCCGGGACAATTCGGTATAAGCGTCAGTATAACTGCGACTCGAAAGCCGATCTGTTGTGTATGCATCTACGCTGTCGTATACTATATCGTAGTTCTACGTTTGTTTTGAAAATGTTTCCTACGTTGCGAAAACGACCAAAGTTGGACACAATAAGAGAATTTATTGCAGAAATGCATGATTTAAAGTGTGATGGCGTTAAAATTCAATGTGTAGTGTGTAAAATAGATTTAATGTGTTGGTCGACAAGTGATTGTCTGCGGCACGTAAATAGTGCAGGGCATGTTTCAAAAAAAAATTCCACACGAGATTATGACAAATTTAAATTTAATTTATGTGTTTATTGTATGTAATTTACCATTTCATTTACTAAGGAAGAAAGCATACGTCTCGTTTTGGAATGAATATTCGGACTTTAAGTTACCAAGTGAGAGAACATTACACAGAGTTGTGCCGTCTGCTCGTGAGCATGTCGAAAAAAGAATTAAATCGTAGTTGCAAGATAAAAACTGTGGTTATGTGTGGACGAAACAACAGATCGTAAAAAACATTCTGTGGTTAATGTAATGGTAAGCACAATGGAACCACATCGACCGTCACCCTCAATTTTACTAGCTTCCAGACGAACACAACAATGCACTGCCGAAGTAATTTCAATGTTGATATTAAATGCATTGGAAAAGTTTGAACTTTCAACAAATCAACTGTTGATGTTTATGAGTGATGGTGCCGCAAATATGCTTGCTGTAGGTCGATCTCTTAAAAAACATTGTGCTAACTTGTTGCATATTACATGTAAAATTCATACTCTCAGTCTCGTAGCAGATAGTATCCGAAAATGTTATCCCGAGGTAGTCGGGAATTTCATAGACTATGCCCCGGTATTCCTGAACCACCACAACCTATTCTTACTCGTTGGGGAACATGGTTAGAGGCTGCATTTTATTATCTTAAATACTTTGAGAATATAAAGAACGTGATTTTAGAATTCGACCCAAAGGGAGCTGCGGCTGTCAAGGTAAGCCGCTTGAAATTTCAGGATAGTCAAGTTAAAATAGATTTGGAAATTATTCAGAACAATTACGTGGGACTAGCGGATGCGATAGAGAAACTACAAAATTCTTCGGTGTCGTTAGTGGAATCTTTGCAAATAGTGCAACATGTTCACGCACAGCTATGCGCGATAGAAGACGCAAGAAATGTTTGTGTTTTAGAAAGGTTTGAAAGTGTTTTAGATAAAGACTCAGCTTTTGGCACATTAAGACAAATTTGTGAAGGTGCGTCATCAGAACCGTTAAGTTATTTGAAAGATTATTTTACTTACGCAAATATAACGTCACTAGATGTAGAACGTTCGTTTTCGGCATACAAAAACACTTTTTCTTCACGCCGCACTCACTTTGCCCAAACAACTTTGGAAACATATCTAATGTTACAAATATTAAATAGACATTATCCACTTTGTGATTTCACGGAGGACTCTTAAAACCGTAAGTGTTTGAGCACGTATCACATTTAATTTATTTTGTGTAAACTTTTATGCGTCCGCCACTGGCTTTCAGCGCAGTTGCGTTGCTCTACTTATAAACCAAAAAATAAAAGAAAATGCTCACTCTACGGCCCTGATCAAGTCACCAATTGACAGTCTAAACATCAACGAAGTTACATTTGCCATTTTGTTAAAATATATTAATTATCTGATATTTGAAAAAAACGTAATTTTTTGTTCGACTTCACCCCGGTTGACGGCTTTTGTTTATTGGTCATAGGAATCGTATTTTATTAGTGCTAGCATTGTTTTCTTTGTGTTCATTCTGGTGCGACGGAGTAACTATAAAATGCCCATATGAATATTGCACGAACCCAATCCAGTCGTCTATTTCCACATAGAATATTGCATAATACAAATTTCTCCGAGAAAGCATTTCCTTTATATTGTTTGCCAAGAAGGCCTCAAGGGAGAGACAGTCGTAGTTCCTAAAATAAAATTTCATTACAATAGGGCGAACTCACCGTTGGTTTATTCACGACAAATAAAATAATGGGAAATCTCGAAAGATGCGGCAGTCGGCGCATTGTAGTATTTCACTATAAATTGCTGTTTTCAAGTATCTACCTACACAAATAAACTATGAGATAAAAAAACAAACAGGGTGCTCTGTGTTTCTTTAATTAAAATTCATAATTAGATATTAGGGGTATGACAAGAATACAGTTATACGGTATACCTACATTCTACCAAAAACAAATAGAGCTATAAAAGATATGAATATGAATATGAAAACTTACAGTGATTGCTAGAAATTATCAATTTTTTTTAAGTGATATATGGATTAAAATAAATGTTCAGCTAGAGTTTCTAATTGAATCGGAAGCGAAAAAGAACTTTAGTAGCTTCTCCATTAATTGCTAAATAGAGAAATATTACACCTGTCCTTTGAAATGGTTGAGGTTTTCTATTTTACGGTCTCTCTGATGAATGGTGAATATCTTCACGTTTTAGAAGTCTGTTGTATGACCGTTTTCATTAACACGCCATGGCAAACGTAGATTGTGCAGTCCTCTTAATTCTTATAATATCTCGTTCGTGTTTTCCAATTCTTCATTTCGTTCCGTAATCTTCCCAGATGCACGTGGTAGTTAGTATTTTTAGCTCCCTTCCTCTTTTGTTTTTCTCACAGCGACAAATTACACAAGGAATCATACTGTTGGTGAATATTCTATCGATCTTTCTTCTCCCTTGACATCAATCAAAAAGTGTCCGGGGGTAAGTGGATTTAAGTCATGAGGTTCATCAGACAAAGGAGAAATAGGAAGTGGATTTAATCCATTGGCAACTGATTTTGAAAGTAAATTAGCTCTGCGATCAGTGTTCATGCACTAAAACAAAAGCAAACTGAGCAAGATTTGCTCTAACCCCAACTCCAATGTCTGTGCGATTTACAGTTTTCCGGTCCACACGTAACGTCTTATCTGCAGCGATCTGATTTGCGCAAACATTTACGCAGACAAGTCGTTGCGTGTGGACGGCGCTTTATATAATAAATTAACCGCTGCCCACGGAAAAAAATCACTTGATAGAATGTAGTACAATGTTGTAGGAAAAATATTGTAACAGTCATTAACACAATTATATAAGCCGACCGCAGATTTTTGTTAATTATTAAATGGTGTCACAGATAATACTTCAAAGTTATGGGCAAGTTTCTATTGCATTGTTTCACATAAATATGTAATTTTTCTAAGAATCTTTTTGACATAAAACTTCCTAATTTTTTCAAATTAAATGACGGTAAATGGGTGAGTTTATAAATAAATCATCGCCTATCTGTATTATCGAAGCCTACCTAAATGCATGAACCAAATGTTTCCTGTCTTACGATTAGACCCAGATAGTCTTCCGTAGTTTATCTTTTTACTCCAAACTTGTCGAACACTTAGAAGGATGGTGTCACATACCTGCGAAACAGCGCGGTTGTTGGTAACATTCTCCTGGCTGACCAATGCTACCTTATAAATTGGGAAACGGTTGGAGATACGGAAACATAAGCATAGTTATCGTTATCGCGGTTTACTTGTTCTTTCAACCATTAAAATTATAAAAACTGCATACATAGTGTGCTATGCAATGCAATCGTTAGGACAATATTGTTGCGTTTTTTACAACGTGTGTAACTAAAACTTGTACACTATTGCAGCAACCTTTGTAACACATCATTAACTACATTAATAATAGAAATACAATCCGTTAACCATAATCGAGTAGTAGGGATTTGGGCAAGTTGTAACCAGTCGTGTAAACAAATTGTGGTAAATTGTTTTAAAATTGTTTGATTCTTTATAACATCTTTTTTCCGTACACTGACAGGATTGCTCTAGACTCTAGTTAAGCATTATTCTTCTGAATAATTCTTGAGAATGAAAATCGTGAAGGTCGTCCTGTTTCAGTAACAACTTCAAGTCATATTGATGCCGTTCGTCGCATGATTGAAGAAGATCGTCGGGTGACCTACAGTGAAATTCGAGCAACTCTTGGTATTTGAATGAAGGCAATTCAGACAATTCTTCACACACATTTAAATGTGAAAAAAGTGTGTTGTCGTTGAATACCACATTATTAAACAGCTAATCAAAGAAAAGCAAGGGTCGACTGGTGCCTAGAAAACCTTGAACGTTATCATGAAGGTATGTCTAAGGCCGTTTATAATATCGTTACAGGTGATGAAATATGGATCTACTGCTATGATCCATTAACAAAGCAGCAATCTACCCAATGGATGATTCAAAATGAAATGCGACCCACAAAAATAAAACAATCACGAAGTTGTGCTAAATAAGTGATTGCCTCCTTCTTCAGCCATACTGGTTACATTTGCTCTGTTCTTCTAGAATGGTATTCCACCATTTGCTTGCCAACATTGTTGTCAGAAGTTCAGAAAAAACAAATTGACAACGTTCCTGCACACTCCGTCAAGTTGACAACGGAGATTCTTAGCTCTGCTGGGATAAAACTAATGTCACATCCACCTTATAGCCCGGATTTAGCTCCGTGTGATTTCTTTCTTTTCCCAACTATTAAGAAGAAATTACGCGGAATCCATTTTTTAACACCACAGGAAGCTGTTAATGCATTTGAAGAGCATGTTAGTGTAGAGTCCAAGGAAACCTGGGCTACCTATTTTACAGAATGGTTTGAGAAGATGTCGAAGTGCGTTAAATGTAAAGGAGAGTACTTTGAAAAAGAATAAATATTGTTCGTTTTTATATTTTTTGTTATCTCCTGTATTCAGAAACATACACTGTGCTCCTCGTATTAAACAAACATATGTAGGTTTGAAATAGAATCGCCTATACCGACATACTAAATAAACAATAGCAATAATTCATAGTATTCATAAAATTCCTCGGTGAAACTTGTCGATGTATGTATATTTTTGTTATGTCACATTATTGCTCTTTTCACAGCAGAGCACACATATTTCGTCGGTTGTCAGGCACGACATAATCGTGCCGCGAATTCATGTTGCATGAAATGCACTGACAGAAGCTAAATAGTGACGGCTGCCAAGAAGCGCCGGTGCACGATACATCCGCTAAATTATTAGTCGTCTGTCGTCGGCATCATGAAATGATTCCATACCCTTTATAAATTTATATTTTGGTATTTAGGACGATTAGAGTGAATATTTGGGAAACACGGTATCCGATATGACGATCTCTCTTTCTTCTTAATTATAGAATAGATCAAAGAATTGCTATTTTTAATGCGAAAGGAAATATTCCGCTCTGATACAGTAAAATTATTCAAGCATCTATTGATACATTTTATAGTAGGAGTTACGTCAGAGTTGTTAGGATTCCCTACTGCATTGCATTAATAAGAATTATAAATTTCCAAAACAAGTCAATTAAGGCAGAGAGTTTTTATTGCTCTGTTTATCTATCTTTCAATTTTATTTTAAAGTCCCATTCGTAAGATGAAGATAACAGTTTTGCCGAAGAAAAACAAGAATGTGTAAAAATAGGTTTTTATTAAGTGGCAGAAGTAGAGTTGTTCGTGATAACACCGACCATTTTTTTTTTTTATGAACGAGAATAACAGTATGTGGAATTATTAAACACTCGTCTCCTAATTCTCTTATGAGATTCTGTTGATTTTCATCACTTCTTAATTTCCTGTTCTGAGATTCTTTCTAGGAAAAAATATAAAATTAGATCAATGAATAAATAACAATTCAGCTCAAAAATAGGTCAAAATTTAATTAACAAACAATTTTAAATGAAAATAAATCAAAGTAACAACAAATACATGAAACCACTCAACGCTATAAAAAAATCATTCTTCGACTTTAAAATAGATGGCATTGTCTTTATGTTCAGCCCTAGATTCTCTGACTAGAAACCAACAATAGTCTTCCATCATATTGGGGTCCCACCGACCTTGATACCTCTCTTCCATTTGGAGGATATTCTATTGGAATTTCTCACGTCACTTAAATTCTCGGGAAAAAAATCGAGATGTTAGTGAAGAAAATGTATTTTCAAGGACATTCTACAGTCATATTCTTCATAACGTTTTAGCAGATTTTTAACAATTGCCTAAGAAAACCTGAACCACATTTTTAAATGACTTCCAGACAGCAAGTTCTTTAAGGGTGAGAGTATCTGCAAATTTTGTGTTACTCATCCGTGGACCAATAAGAATACCTTCTTTCAGTTAAGCGTCACTTAAATTTGGAAATACTTTTTTTTTTAATATAAAAATCCTTTTCTAGTTTTGTCCACTAATTTGATTTTTAATTAATCCTAATTTAATATGTAACGGGTGAAGATGGACCTTCTTTGGTTTCACAAGAGGCACATATTTGACATTATTTCTTCCTGGTATATGGCCACACCTTTTTTTTGTGATTTTCAGTGTCACGACTGTCCCAAAAACAGAGAAAACAACAAAATTTGGTGAGTCCTCCTTAAAGACCAAGACGCATGGCTATCACTTTCAAATCCCCGCATATACACAGTGCGACAAATAAGTTTCGAGACTGGCCGTGGAAAACATTATTGAAACAAGATATTTGAATATTTTTCGATTTTTTTATGCAAAATATTCTCCTCTAGTTTCAATACACTTGCTACAGCGATTCAACAGTGATTCAAATGCGTGTTCTAGCTCATTTTGTGGAATTGCATTTAGTGTTCGTGTCGTAGCCGTTTCGATGGTCGAAATGTCATTAAGAAAACATCCTTTCAACTTCAATTTTAATTTTGGCAATTGAGAGAAGTCGCACGGGGCCAAATCAGCTGAATACGGTGGATGATTCAACACACAGACTTGATTTTCAGCCAAAAATTGACGAATAATGAGTGAGGTGTGACTCGGTGCATTATCGTGCAACAGAGACCAGGTCTCTGGATCACGATATTCGGGTAGGGTTGCCCAAATCCTCGTGAAGAATGGTTCGGATCGTTTCTCTGCTGATGTTTAAAGCCTCTTCTATCATTTTCAGCGAAGCATTGCGATCATTTGCAATAAAATCACGTACTTTTTCGATCATTTCGGGTGTCCGAGTCTTCCTTCACGTTTATCATCTTCTAACGTCTCTCTGCCTTCCAAAAAACATTTGCTCTACTCAAACAATCATCGCCGTACACTTGCTGCATAATCTGGAATGTTTCTGATGCATTTTTCAAAGTTTTGTGTGAAATTTCATAATCGCTCTTTGTTCTATGTTAGTATTTGAACATCGACAACAAAGTTGTTTTGGGAGAACTGTCATAACTTTGCTATTTGTCAACCGATTGAAGCAAAATTTGTATTACTAGAAAGAGGAATATCACAGCTTTCAAACGCCGATCTGAACACATAGATGGCGCTACTAGTTACTCAGATATGGTTCGAGTCTCGGAACTTATTTGTCGGACTGTATATGCCACTTGTAGTTATTATAACAAATTAAATGTAAAATCTTGGCCATGTTCTAATACGATTCTTTTATGCCTACAGCATGTGCAATTGGATTAGAAGGCTTTTGGTTTCCATTATGAAGTAAAACCGCCTTAAGACTTTTTTTAGATGAACCGATGCGCAAACGTCATTCATCGATTTTATTATCTACCGAAGTTCATTGTGGTGATTGGATTATTTACGCCATTTCATCAGCATTCTAAAAGGCAGGTGCTTGTTCTTTCCTTTCAACTACTGAGTCAGTTTACAAGCATCTTATGCAACAGATAAGGAACCCATGATTTTTCTTGATTTCCACTGAAAACTCAAAATACCGCCAATTGCCTTTTCTGAGCAGCAGTTGAAAATTGCCTGCAAATATAACATAAATTGTCATTGTCATTAACCCAACCTTGTTTTTGTCTCCTCATGATGTCTTCATACAAAGAAAGTACAAACGGAACTATTTTGATTCATTTAAAATAACTGAATTAGGTTTCAAAGCATGGCAACCTAGATCAATTTTATTAAAATAAAAGAAAACGCAGAAACGGCAGAAAAGGGATAAAGGGATATGTATTTAAAAACTAGTAGAAATTACAGCTAGTGTTTGCGTTAGATTTGCTGGAATTTAATAAATTAGAAAAATAACCTGAGTCCAGGGAAGATAGAAGGGAAATAAAAAAATTGTTTCGATGATGGCCAAATTTTGCTCATATGTATATTCAATCTATTTAATAAATAGTACTTGCAAACTGATTAAAATTATATTCATTCCGAAAAACTTGTTGGCCAGTGTATTTTTTTAATATGTGAGGTCACTGCAAATAGTTTTTTAGCAACAGCACGGAGGGAAACAGAAAGTCCAGCTCATTTCATAATACCTTGTTTTTGGAGGACGGAGTATTTTCTATCTACATACATGTGTAGAAATATAATTCTAGCTGGGAAAGTATGGGAATAGCTAGAGTGGTGTCATAAAAACTGATTTCCGATATGTCAAGTAAATCAGTAATTAATAAAGCTACGTTCTTTCTCGTAATAAGGTAATAAGTCCTGCAAAATAGCAATTGTAATTTTTACAACCACATGCACACTTGCAATGTTTCTGTTGCACACAGGAAAAATTGGAAATTGGAACTATGGATTATTTAAAATTTAAAGAGATTAATTATAATTGCATACAGGATGAGGTTTTTTACATCCTTAACACTGCAACCCAAAAGTCCTATTGTATTAATCCAGCATTTGGTTTCTATTTTTACTCCAAAAATTTTACTCCCTTGGATTTAGTGGCCTATAACATCAACGGTGAATTAACTGCATTTAGCAAAGCTTACCTGCGCTGATTCAAAGCTGCGCATTCGAAAATATATGAGAGATCATTCATCACAAAATCACGTCGTTCAATAGTTAAATGTTGGGATGGTCTTCTCGTCATTTGTTTGCAGTATCTTTGTTCAGCTGCATGGTTCCAATAGAGCTGGAGTTGTTTAGCGATTCAGTCGTCTTCTAGCTAGCTGGTCTGTAATTTCATTGGCCGCTAGGTCTTTGTACCCTGACACCCACACGAATGTAACTTTATTGCGTTCAGAAAGTGCACGCAGGTTTATGTGATACGGTGATAGTGGTTTCAAAGCTGCCTGACTGTCAATTGGCCGCTGGGTTGATGATGCAGACTCTCACCAGCGTAGGTTTATATATCGCCCGAGTGACATATTTTTTTACCAGCGCTAAAAGTAGTTCCCGTTCTTGACTCATCAGATTTGCGTCTTCGGTTTCTTTTCCTCTTAATTCCTCTATTCTTCTCAAACTAAGATGACTTTTAAGGATTTGTCGTAGGAGAACTTGAAGATTATTGCTTCTATTCTAGCATGTCTCCAACTGTTGTGGATTCAAATGTTTCTATCAATAATAAGTTCGTTTTTGACAAGTTTAAAAAGCGTATTTACCAATTGTATTAAATAGACAAACTGTATGTTAAATACAATTCCTTTTCTTTACTTAAGATTTTATTTTACTTCTTTTAGATTGTAAGTACAAGTGTTCAGCACATTCTACTTCCTTTTTTACATGTGTGCATATAGTAGTTTACAACCCTTTGCGTTGTTTTCTGGACTAAAGGATAAGATTTGTATCTTTTCTTATTGTTCGAGTTTCGACCCTTAGAAAGTTATTCTTACCATTGTTCTTAGGACTTAAGAAATCATATATAACCCCTATTGTTTGTACTTCCTCTATTCTAACTATATAGACATCTAGTGTTATGTATATATAACTATATACTGTTATATATCTAACTATATACTAATTTTTGAAGCTGCATTTTCGATATACTCTCAAAGACTCTACTCTCAACTCTCCTAGAAGTAAGACGTATCTGTAAACTATTAATACATGTATATACTTTATCATTAGAATAAAATTAGTGATAGTAACTTCGATGGTTTTGATTTCAAGAACACACACGAACCAAATCTATTTTTAATGTTTTTATATAACATGTATAACCAAACGAATAAATGCAATGTAAATAGCAAATTTATGTATAATTGTTAGATGTATAATTGTAAGAAATTATTGTTTTTGTCAATAAATGACTGCTAATATTCGTTATTTAAATTTGAGCATTCTGTTCCTCTTTTTAGATTTTTGTTTAATATTTTTTTCGTTCTGTACAATCAAAAACGTCGTTGAATAGAGCTCTTAGCATTACTGTCAACTTACACCGGTCAGATGGTTCAAATTTTGTCAATAACTTATTTTAAATTAAGCCCTTTATATTCATTTTCAAATACTTAAGAAACCAGCAGTTTTATGACTAAATAAAGCACTATCTTCTTGGAGTCAGCAGTACAGTATTTTTGAAATCCAAAACTAAAGTAAAAAAGTTACGATGTAATAAACTCGCAAAGTTATCTGTACAGCAACCTGTGGAGTATTAATTTTTGATCTCGCAAAGTGCACAGGTCACAGTTAGAGTAATGCTTTATGACATTAAGCTGCCAAATCTCCACATCTGGCTGCTGCTAGGAATAGCGCAACTTCGCATAAAATTAATCAAGGAAAATGCACCATATCTCGAGGCAACTCGACGGATATTAGAAGTGATATGACGTTGAAACGTGAATGAAATTGGCAGGATGAAAATAAGAAGCAATGCCAAGATTTTATTCCACGAACTGAATATCAGTCAAGTTATATATTTAAGTTTTGACATTTACCTTATGTAATAACGTAGTTACTCAATATATAATTCGTTTCTATTATTTATTCTTTATTTTTTTATTGAGATAGATTGATTTTGTTACATGTAAACTTATGGACCATTTTTCACAGTAAGGTACTAGTGTTTTGTTTACAATATCACCAAAACTCTTTTTAGAGTGTATTATTATAGTATTTTAGAGTGTATTATTATTATAGTTTTTTGATTATTTAATTGTTTCAAGACCAGTCCAGTGCACCATAAGAAATTATTTTATTGCCATCGACAAACGTTATACCTTCTTCAAATTTAATTTTTTTATAAACAATATTTTCGTAAAACTATATTCATGAAATTATTAGATACGTTTGCATTTTATAAAAGGAAGAATATTATAATATTCTTTATACAGTGAGGTTCTAAAGTCCCCTCCCCTCATACTAACTTTTGAACGACAGAAGTTAGCGTTTTAAGAACAAGTAGGTCGATTTATATTTTTTGTGAACTATCTTTTGCCGTTATCCGCAGTTCAATTGCATTTCCGGTGTTACCTGAAGTGACGTTAACTTTCTTATTTTAAATAGAACACCTTGTATATTTTTACTGTTTTGGAAAGGTAATCGAAAGACGAATCCAACGATATCACATGTTATGCTTTAACTATACTAATGAAATATTACGATATGCAGCAATAAACGTGTTGGTAATCTGTTTTTGTTACGCAAAGTTGGCTAGGAAAGAGCACCAAATTGTTTCTTGTGACGCCAGACTGATCTAAAGAGCTCGTTGCTAAGCAAAATAATCATAACAAACTGTCATATCAGAGTTCCGAAAGCGTAAATTATTCTTGTTGTTTATTGTTATTATATCCTGCTCTTGTCATACGTTCCTTCTTTGTTCTCGTTATTATTTTCTCTCATTTTAGCTTGTTTTGTTAATTGTTGTTATTTATTTACTTTATCGAACTTTATTACAATTAATTAATTAAGGTAACTTTGTTTAAATGTATTAGTTTTTGATAGACAATATGTCTGTTTTTTAGGCTTTTTGTGTTTTATGATGGCTTCGGCATGAACCATGCAACATTGCTGAGTCATTTTAATACTATGTAAATCTGGCAACAATTATGACTTTATTTACCATTGTTGCGCAACAAATTGTACAATAACTTAAATCATATTATCTTCTGTTAAAGCAATTCACCCTGTAAGTTTTATGCTATCCATTCTTACGGCAAACGAGTGCAACGTCAGAGGCGTATCGCGCAAAAGTAGGTACGTGAGATACAGTATTATTAAAAAAATAATATATTCTTACCTAACACACTTACGCAAATTTACTTATTTTTTAACTCGTCTGCTATACAGTTTTTTACTGTATGGCAAATGTAAATTGTATCGCAATTGTCTATTGGTTGGTAGTTTCCACGAGAGAACATATTTATTCCAAAAAAGACGAATGTGTTCATTGTCTACTAGGTGTTGTGTGATGTTGCACACACTTATCATAAGAATAAAATCATACAGAAATTCCCAGAACGGAATATTGTTGCTTAAATTCAATACATGATGTTTACATTTAATATGTCTTCTACAGTGAAATATATCGTGACCTATCAACCGTATATTGCAAATTTTGCACTGAATGATAGTACCTGTATATTCCAACCCAAGAAAACGGCTAATATTATTATTCACATGCGATGGTGAAGGTAAACCTCGCTTACGACGATCCATGCTTTAAAAGACGCACACCGATAAACCGATAATTATCGAACGACCGCTCACTTCCACGCTTATCGAATGACTAAACCCTCCACTGGCTTCGCATCGACCTAAATCCCCACTCGGCGCTTCTGCCGTAGCACGCGTTTGTCAGCGCAAAGTTCAAATAGTTCCGGCTGTACAAAGGCAGTGTTCATTATGTTCCACTTCGTGGTAATTGTTGCCAAATTCACCGAATATTAAAATTAGGTACTTGATGTTTATCTTACGTGGTCCATGCGGAGGCCATTGTAAAATCAACAACTTAAAAAAAACTGAAATTTAAGCACGTTCCCTATCAAAAACTAACAAATTTAAACAAACCTACCACAATTAATTACATAAAGTTCGATAAAATAAAGCAGAAACAACAATTAATAAAATAAGTTGAAATGAAATAAAATAATAAAAGATCGAAAATATGACAAATGCAGGTTATAATAACAACTAACAAGAATAATTTACGCTTTTGGAATTGAGACAGTTTGGCAATTGTTAATTGTTATGATTACTTTGCTTAGCAACGAGCTCTTTAGATTAGTCTGGCGTCATAAGAAACAATTTGGCGCTCTTCTCTAGCCAACTTTGCGTAACAACAAAACAGATTACCAAAACCTTTATAGCTGCATATCGTCATATTTCCTAAGTTAAAGTGGTATCGTTGGATTTGCATTTTGATTACCTTTTCAAAAACATAAAAATATATAGGATGTTCTATTTAAAATAAGAAAGTTAACGTAACTTCCGGTGACACCGAAAATACAATTGAACTGCTGATGACGGTAAAAGTTAGTTCATAAAAAATAGAAATCGACCCATTTTTTTCTAAAAACGTTACCTTCTGTCGTTCAAAACTTAGCAGGGGGCGAAACATCGCTGAACCTTTAAGTTAAACAATAAATACCTGCTTTGAATAAGCTGAATTTTATTTAATTACTAATCGTAGGCGTATGAGAGAATGTAAAATTCATTTATGAAGTATTGATTTGTCCCTGTTTTAAAGGTGTGTATAATTGCATGAATTGATGATTCTTTTTATTGCCAAAAACACAGTTGTAATGTAATATGATATTTTAACGTAGTTGAGAAGTCATAATACTCCATTAATGTAGTCAATGCATGTACTCCGTCAGAACAATAACAAATGTTAAGATAGTTTCTGTGGTTAAATCAAATTTACAGTCAACACTTAATAATAATAAATTGTATTTTATGGAATATTGAAACACTTAACACAAAGTACTTATCAATACCTAACCTTGTTATACCTTCAGCACTGTGATGTCCGTACAAATGTATTTTAAAGGATACATACTTCTTCAATTGCATAGAACTGCTTTTACATGCACATTTGTACATAACCCGATTACTATGAAAATATTGGTGCAAATTATGTTGTCGAATACAATAACATTTTTGATCACATATATTGGAACGAAACATTTTCAGAGTTAAACCAGACACAATATGTATTTGCAATTATTAATAATGAAATAATTAACACTGACAACTCAAAAGCAGGATTTAACTACGCACTATCTTGGCGGGTTAGGAATGTACAAACGTGAAGGTAATAATTATTTATATACTATACAATGCATTTTGTAAATTTACTGTAGTATTGTAGAAATTTTACATCGTCGAACGCAGCTGCCATCCTAGCACGTATAGTGTTCAGTATGGCCACTCAATGTGAAATTCCCTCTAGCGGCTACTAGCTCTTTTTCGGAAGCTCCTGCAGGCCTACGAGCTTTGGAGCGAGAGTACTAGAGACTTAATATAAGTCTAGCCAACGACAAACGCGGGGTAACGAGGAAGAAACTCCTCTTCTGATCATTTTCTCCATTTCGTAAATCCTTAAAATTAATGAAAAATGTTCCTACAACAAATAATGTAAATTCGCAGGTATTACTTGCATGATTTTGTAAATTAAATATCTCGTCAAGCAATTATCGGTTTCGTCAGTAAAATTTATTATTATTGTGTTGTCGTTGACTTTCTGTAGTACAGAGTCATCCAGTCGCGTCACTACATTAATTTCATTATGCCACATTAATAAATAGGTTAATTCATCAAAAATTCATTGTTAAATCGTATTTGGGAAAGTATTTTCAAAATGCATCACCAAAGCCATTGCGACTAAAATGAAGGAGTAGAAGGACGCTAATTGATTTTCTCATTTTGAATCAAATTTTCATCGAGGTAACTCGTATTTTAGCTGCGCTCCCACTTTCAAGTCTTAATATTTCAAATCGTATTATAAACGCAAGTTAGAAGTGAAGATTGGCTGTTAGGGATAGGCAGATTTCCTATAAATGTAATATGAACATAGAGTTTATATTGACATCATCGTAAAATTCAGGTTGATTTCATTTTCTAGTTTTGAATTTCGTTAAAATCTCATTAATTGATGTTACAATTCATTCAAATTGCCGAAATTTTAGAATAATTCCGAACCCTCAGTTCATATAACTCATCAATTAATTTGTGAAAATTTAATTTTTTTCAGCAATTTACCACTTTTAAAACACTTTATTACATGTAACTAGGAATTTAAAATGTAACGGGTGATGCAAAAGTAGTTTAACATTTTTTATATTTTAATCAAAAACTATTAGAAAATATGCGATGGTTTAAACTTAAAACTGTAACTTTTGTTTACAATTATCATTAGGTTAAAATGGCAAAAGGTCTACTTTCTTAAATTTCCCTCAGTTTAAATGGAACCTCTTGAATCATTGCTTGGATGTAATCTAGACTAATTTACTTGAGCTTATTGCTAATTCTACGTGCTAACTGATTCTCGTTTTCTGCGGTCCAGCCCTTCTCATAAACGAGTCGACTAAGTTCTGCCCAAAAATCTTCGTTAGGACGTGCCTTTGGAATATTTGGAGGATTCATTTCTTTAGGGACGATAGCGATGTTATTTTCTGTTAACCATGTGGTAACAGTTTTCGCATAATGCGAACTCGCTAAGTCTGGCCAAAAGAGAATATCTTTCAATAAATCGCTTCAGTTTTGGTAGACATTTTGTCCTATACATTTCAGCATTTATTGCTGAATCACGCACACTTCTTATGAGAGGACTTGAAACACCGGTTTTTGAAATAGCAATCCAAACTAAAATGTTTGGCTCAAATTTTGCTTTACCTGCGAATCTCACTTCGTCAGGAGCAGAGTTTTTATTTTTAGTGTAAAATCCAGCATTTCCAGCGAGGTTAGTGTTAACAATGGTAAAATATTTCTGATCATCTAAGATCAACACTTTTTGTGCAACTTTTAGATTGGTCCTCATCTTCCTACATCGAACCGGAATACTTTCCATTTGTTTATCCGTATATTTTGGTGCTTTTTGTCTTTTATAATATTTTAAACCTTCTTTCTTCAAATTTCCTAATATACAAGACTGAGACACTTTAAACTTTGCCGCCATTTGTCGTTGCGATATTTCAATCTTGTTTTCCATCAATTCCATCATTTTTGTAACTTTACCTTTACTTAGCTTTTTCGCTCTGCCTTTTTTTTCAAGTTAGTAGTAGGTTTGCCATCGTAAGAACGTTTTATGATGCTATATATGGTGCTCCGGCTAAAATTTTCTTTTGTAAAGTGTCAATAATGTCTGCAAATAGACATGCACCTGCAGTTTATCTTCAATTAGTTTCATTTGTATATGGGATCAAATAGATGCGAAACACGATTGCGAACATATCGCCCAATTTGTTTATTTTGATATAATTATTAATTTACGCACCGACCTCGAGATCACTAAGAGAAAAACAACATTATAGATATAGGAAATGCATACGTTTACAAACACGTACCATCTACATCTACATATATACAAACATTGTGATTAAGAAGACTAAAACGTTTCTCTCCAACCAGATGTTCCTTTTTATCAGTTATTAAATACTTAAAATGAATTTCGGGTCACTCAGGGTCTGTTGTAATTTTTATTCGTTTCAAGAACTGGTTCTTTAGTACAAATGGAAAACACTACGCCACACACTGTCACGCTTTTTTATAGAATTTTATTTTACTATTTCTATATTACGTACAAGTACTTTTGCAGATTATACGATCTAATAGAAGAAAATGAGCGTTTTTATTTTAATACTTCTTAAGCTTACACCAATGCATATTAAGAACTGTTACACTATGATATTAAGCCAGCCGTTAAACATTTTACGTTGATACTGTCACTGACTTCCTTAACTAATCCCGTATTATGTTACTACTGTTATTATGTCGATACACTCCGCGTTGCATTACAATATTACGAAAGCATCTATTGCCTTCATTGCTTCATTTATTATTAAATGCTTTAGAAAGCATAGTATTAACTTTTAAAACAGAAGATATAGTTCTTTCAAAATGATTCCCACTTCGTGAGCAAAACATGAAAAACAGAAATCAAATTTTGATAATGTTCGGATTTTTATTATAAAAAGTTATTAGTCTTATATTAACCAACAAATATTTTTCATTAGTCATTTAGTCACGTAAAGGGTTTCAATTCAGATCACAACCTAGTTAATTGTTACGCTAGTTAGTATGTGAAGCTGTCCAAGAAAATAAAGTAATAACAATTGCAGAGTGTATGTTTCATTTTAAAGGTAATATTGCGGTATATTGAACTAGATTTCTCACTTAATGGAAAATTGAAATAACCAACCTCTAAAATTTATTAATGCTGTTTGTATCTGATACAATTGAGATCCAGATATCCGGATCCACTATCTGTTGTTAAAAATATGATTTTGTAATTTTTACCTATACGAACTCCGAACCTTCCTCCCGACCTAAATTCGAAGTCGAACATCTCGAAAATTATTCGACATATCGAAAAATGAAAACCACTTTATTTAATTACTTTATTATGATCTATAAGAATCTAAAGTCAAAATTTGAAAATTTTTGGCAACGTACCCATGCGACCTACCCATTTTAGACTACTCTGTACATACTACCTCAAATTTGTGTTCAAGTGATAATTTTTATTCAATTATAAAATTTATTCGACACAAAAAAATGAAATGTTCGTTTCGTCGAAATGTCGACCTCGACTATTAGTAATTGCGGCACACACTTGCGGCATTCTTTCTATCAATTTCTTCAGAGTAGCGGGTTCTATTTTAAGCCAGACTTCTTGTAGTTGTCTCCATAACGATTCCTTGGAAGTTGGAGGATTTATTTTCACCTGCGTATCGAGTTTTGATATTGCTTTAGCGTTTCACCGGCTCTAAATATTTACGACACAGTTTAGAAATGTATTTCGAATCATTATCTTGTTGAAATATAAAATTGCTTCCAGAATTTCCCGGTAACGCTCTTTTTTCTTAATTCCATTTGTTTTAACCAAGTCTCCTACGGATGCGGCGCCAAAGCAACCCCAAACCATTACCGTTCCGCCCTATGTTTGACTGTACGTATTACACATGATTCTGCTGCTCATTCTCCTTTCGACCTTTGAACGAACGTTCTTCTCTTGGAACCGAGGAGTTCAAATTTGGACTCATCGGTCTACAAAACATTTTTCCACCTCATCAACTGTCCAATGTTGATGCTCTCTAGTCCATTGCAGCCGTTTTATTTTATTTTGCTTTGCGTAGGAATGGTTTACGCGACGATATTCGGCCAAATAAATCACCCTCTTTTAACCTTCTTCTCACGGTGGTTAAGCTAACTCGTTTTTCACGCTCAATACTTATTTTAGCCGTTATTTCAGGTGCAGTTTTCCATCTATTCCTTTACTCGTCATAATTATACGACGATCTTCCGCCGGTGTTGTCACTTTCCGTCGTCCTGTTCGTTCTCTATTTAATAATGTGCCAGCCTCTTGTATTTTTTAACGTTACAGTCAACAGTTCGGCGACTTAATTTCAATTTTCTTGGGATATTTCTGTTACTTTGGCAAAGATTACGTAAAGCATCAATCATTGTGCGAATTTGTAAAGCCAACTCTTGTTTTCGGCATTTTAATACTAATTTTAGATAATTTTATTAAGGATATTCACTGTTTAAGAAGAATAACTAAGATCTAAATTCTAAATTATTAATTCTTCATTCTAGGCCGGGTAAATAGGGAAATGCCATCTTTACCTGCACTACATTAAATATTTATTAGTGAAGGATACTTGTATTACATTTAGGGTCTTTTTATGGCCCTACTTGGACCCCCAATTACCGGATGAAGGAGATTCAATCCATAACTATCAGAGGAGCCTTTCGCGGAATTATTTAATGTGATCTTTCTTTTACTTGTAGGTAAATAATTATACCCTCTAAATAACAATAAATAAATAATTTTCTAAAATCCAAGCAAATAATTGTGGCCGGTACTGTATATTAGATTACTTTAATTCTGTGTGCTCTACTCAATATCTGTTTAAGTCAAAATGGGCTCTCAGAAATCGTATCCAGGAGCACATCGCTCATAAATACACTCCACTTTGAAGGTACCATCTTTAAAACATATTGAGAAAAACTATTTTATTTACTCTTTCTCAGAGTGTAATAAAGTTTATATCTTTTTTTTTTTTGTATAACTCAACTAGCTAATGGCATTTTGTGCTTCTCTTAGGTAAACTCTTTGTATTGCAAAAATTACTATATTTACTTTTAGTAAATATAGTAATTTTAATTTTTAAAAGTAAAATTTATTTTTTAGAGCGATATCAATACATTTAAAATCTTGTTACAACTACGGCATGAACAACATAAACTACATTTGTAGATGATTCGTTTTTGTAATGTTGTAAATAAATCATTTAAATTATAACTACATACTTCGGTGCGACTTTGAACTTTTATATGCTATCAAAAGATTTATAGATTTTCTGAAAATCCTCCTACATAGCACTAAGATATTTTTAACTGCTGATGCATATTCCATTGCGAACTATTAATGTTTACGAAATTTTACCATACCAATCCTTACAATACATAACAAGCATTGGAGTACCAGTAAGCGAATTCTAATAGTTATAAGATGTATTTATGTATTAAATAATTCTCTGCAAATATTTAATTGATATATGAAATAAAATATAACAGTGAAAACAGTAAAGGTGAACGCAAAAAAATATTTCCTTCTGTCAACATACCGGCCTGTAGGAAACGACCCGAACACACGCGCAGCATTTTTTTTGTCCAAGCGTCAGGGAGTCGTCAAAAAGAAGAATTATTCGAACTAATGATTGATTAAATTGGTGTTTTTATTAATTTCTATTAGGCACTGTTAATTCTTATATTTATAAAGTTATTTATTTCGAATGAATAGAATTACTTGCTTATTGTATTTGGGAATCATGATTGATTTTCTTTGTTGTTTCTAGTGCGACGGATTAAATACAAAACAAATGTCCCTGTAATGTTTCACGCTTAAAACATTACAAATAATGGAAATTATTAAAGAAATAATTTTCCGAAATTAATTAACTGTGCGGTCTGAAGGTCTGGAAGGTCTGGAAGTGTTGATATCAATTGATGAAATTTTGCAAGTATTAAAACTTGAAAAGAGAAGACTAACCTCGAATTGTGACAATCCAATATAAACTCTATATGTTACCTACTGGAATCCTGGCTATTCTTAAACCACCAAACTTGACTTTTACTTGGTATTTATGGTACAATTTAAACGTTGAATACTTAGAAAATGGGAACACCTTATTTTTAATACATGGCATGGTGCATGCCATGCAGGGACGCGACTCGAACACTCAATCTAAGCTACCCTATGACATTTAACACCACCAACAATTGTGCAATAAAAACATTTACTGACGAACAAGACGATTATTTGATGAACGATATTAAATTTTCTAAATTATGGTAAAGGATTTATTGAATTTATAATGTCACTTGTAGGAAAATATTTCGTTAAATTTGATAATTTAGGATGCGAAGAAAATGAACAGAAGACAAGTTACTTATCCGTTCCCCCATATTCGTTGTTGACTGAACTTAAGATAATTTACCATCCCGCTCCAACAATAAGAGGCCATAAAAGGAGTTGGAGCTACTTAAAAAAAGTGGACATACTGGGTTGGCATGCGGTTAACGACAGCTACGTTCAAAGTTTATAAATTATAACATTACAATACGTGTCCGATCGAGTTGTCTTGATCTGGCAAAGTGGATCTATGAACTGTCGACATCAGATTTTGATATCACTATACAATGCAGTATGGTAAACTACAAATAGAAAAACGATTTTGATACTACGGCGTAATTCTGTATACAGGGTGTTCAACGAGGAATGGGACAACGCGATATCTCAGGAACGAAGATTTTTAAATTCTGTAAACTTTGTTACATAGGCTGGTCAGAAATTCAAGGAAAATCGTCAGGTCGGGCGATTCTATGATTATTTCTGGGTCGACAATCCTAATTCAGAAAAGTTGTAGGATCATTAGTTAAGCCATATGGATTACTTAAAAGAAGTGTAGATTTGGCAGCACCGTATAAAACCAGTAATTAATCAGTGGGAATGACGTGACGCGATACGAGTTTTATTCAATTTTACTTCAAGTACAAGATTAATTATTTCAAGGTCAGTTATTCAAAAGAACACAGGGTTTTATTACGTGACGCGTTATCAAAGAGAGAGTGTGTAAATGTCAAATTTTGATGTTAATGTTTTTATTTTATTGATTTAATTTTTGAACGCGTTGTTATTTGCAATTTACCCTTTTTAAACTGCTAACAAAGTGTCTGGGTAACACTCTTGGCCTTATGACCTTTAGAAAACAATAGTTTCTCAATTTTATGGCATTACAATATACATATATAAATGAATTATCTTGACAATAAAGGATAAGTGCTAAATATGTAATGCCATATCATTTTAATTTTTTTGTTTAAATTTTTCATTAAAAATTTTGAGGATACCTCCAAAATAACCAAATCTAGTTACTTATTGCTCGTATTTACTTATTTTAATTATTACTTCGAACAAACTCTATTCAGTTGCATTTTCAATAGTTCTAAATTAGTCAAGATCAAAACGTTATAACAGTTAATTTGTTACCTGGAACGAGTTCAGAGTTTTACGTAAATATTGGATATAAATAAACAGATTTTGGGGATAATGGTGAGTCATGGAAATAAAGTCGGTAGCATTGAATGAATACATAAAATACTTGCAATAAAAAGAACAACTCAGTAATGTACAAAGAAATTAACCACTATTATTTGCTTTATTTTTTCTTTGATCTTTTATCACCTAGTAGAGCGAGATTTTCAACTAATAATAAGAAACGTGTTGAATATTTGCCGCTAGTTTTCAGCAGTGTGGATAAAAAGAAGAACGAACAATTAGTTCATTATTTACTGATTCGAACATTTCCAATAAGCAATAGTAATGGAAATAACATACAAAACATACTAAGAAGTAGACTGGGCAAAGAGCGGTAACAGTCACTGTAGTAGATATGTGGTGCGGAGTCGGCGATTATTTATTTCACGCGTTCACAGCTTCAGTACTAAATCGATGCTGTATGCGAGTAGTTCTGTATATATGTAGGCTGTCGTAACTTATTTCGTAATTGTACGTTTACGTTTGCGCAATGTCGCAGTTAGGTACGTCGCGAAAACGATCAATGGCAGACACAGTTAAGAACTTTATAGTGGACACGCCGGACATAATTTTTGATGGCGCTAAAATTCAATGTCTAGTTTGTAAAATCCCTTTAATGTGTTGATCCAGAAGCCATTGTCAACGTCACATCGAAAGCAAACAGCATTCTTCTGCAAAAAGTAGCATACGAGACCAAGAAAAATTTACATTTGATCTATGTGTTACTCTTATTTTATGTAAACTATCGTTTCGTTTACTAGACAAAGAAGCATTTGTCTCCTTCTAGAATAAATATGCGGACTGTAAATTACCTAGTCGGGCATCGATACGAAATGTAGTGCCATTTGCTCGTGAACATATAGAAAAAAGAATGAAAACGGAATTGAAAGATAAAAAGCTGTGATTGTGTGAGGACGAAACAACAGATCGTCAAAAACATTCTGTGGTTAATGTAATGGTATGTACAATGGAACTACATCGACCGTCATCCTCCTTCTTACTTGCTTCCAAAAGAGTTATAAATTGTACTGCCGATGAGATTTTAAAGGTGGTATTGAACTCATTGAACAAATTTGAAGTTTCAACTAAGCAACATGCGTTCTTTGGGACACAGTGGTAACTTCTTACATGTAACGTGTAAAATCCATACTCTAAATCTTGCGGCACAGACGATTACTACATGTTTTCCACTAGTAAATGCATTGATTGCTAGTACAAAGGCAGTGTTTCTAAAGTCCCCGAAACGTACCCGACATTTCACAAACTGCCCTGATTTACCTGGACCACCACAGTCGATTGTTACACGTTGGGGAACATGGTTGCAGGCTGCGTTTTACTACAACAAATATTTTGATCATGTAAAGAAGGTACTTTTAAAATTCAATCCGACAGAAGCTGCAGCAATCAAGAAAAGCCAGGAAATATTTCAAGATAGTCAGGTTAAAAGATATTTACAAACTATTCACAAGAATTACTTTGGACTAGCGGAGGGAATAGAAAAATTACAAAATGTTTCAATGTCGCTAGTGGATTCTGTTCTAATTGTGAATGATGTTCACGCACAGTTATGCGCTGTAGAAGGTGAAACAGATTGGTGTGTAATACGAAAATTTGAAAGTGTTTTAGAGAAAGACTCCGATTTTCTTATGTTAAGACAAATTTGTGAAGGTACGTGTGAAGATGCATTAAGTTGTTGCAAAGATTATTTTAAATATGCAAATATTTGCATATTTTGCACGTTTTTGGCATTAAAAAACATTTATTCGTCGTACCCACTTGACTGAAACAGCTGTGGAAACATATCTAATGATTCAAATATTTAACAGATGTTACCCAGTTTGTGATTTCACGGAAGACCTTTAAAACGATAAGTGTTTCAGCACGTTTTATAATTTATGTCTTACCTTCTATTTTATGTGTAAACTTTTATGCGTTCGCCACGCCTCTGGATGTTACCGCATATTTGCCCAGGTTACTAACAAGTGTTTCCTACTTACGGGAAGCTCTTCGTTTATTGTTGTATTCTAAAGGAAAAAAGAAAACTATTTTAAGGCAACTTTGATGAAATTGATAAAAAATTCAATCACAGTTGGCAGCTGAACCGCTCTTATTACCTCGGACACTATTATTAACGTTATACTATCGCAATTAATTTAAGTATCTCTATCTTTAATGAGAACTACTATTCTTTTCTGAACTCAGTAAGGAAATGTATTAATTTCAGTTAAATCATTTTGTTTAAGAAACTAGCCTTTTTACGTCACTATCGTCCCCTGGCCGTAAAGGGTGAAGCGCAGTTAACTGTTCCCAAACATGCAAATTATGACTCCGGATTGTACCGCACCAACTCTGCCCAGTTAGACACAGCCCGGCGTACCACTGGGCGAGCGAGCCGTAAAAATTCGAATTAGCTTTAATTCAGAGTAAGCGAGGACATACGAGAATACCCGCACGAATGACACTTGACAGGTCGAATATTCTACACCTGACGACATAGTTAGTGCATTTGGGGAGTATTTTTATAGCGCTACATTGAATCTTGGAATACAAACTTGTCTGCCTTTAATGATGCATCTAATACTACGATTCCCTTACATCTATTACTCTGAAGGAAGCTGAATTAGCACTTAAAAAGTCACAAAACTCGTTCACAGCGGGTTCAGATGGTATTCCCGGGTTTATTGTTAGGGATTGCGCTACTATATTCGCGAAACCTTTACATACGATATACAATCTTATTCTGAAGTGATCAGCTTTCCTATCTGCTTGGAAATTAGCACGTGTCTGCCCTGTATTAAAGAAAGGCAATCTCTCAGATATTCGCAATTATCGTCCAATCTCCCTGCTTTGTAACTTCTCTAAAGCCTTTGAACATATTCTTTATTCACGTTTTTATTCCGAATTTTGGAATTTAATATCAAAGACTCAACATGGATTTATGCGCCAACGGTCTACAGTGACAAACCTTGCAATTTGTGTGTGAAGCTTTGGATAAAAGGGACCAGGTAGATGCATGGACTTCCAAAAGGCGTTCGATCAAATTGATCATTGTGTGCTCCTTCAAAAGCTAGAGTCATTTGGATTTTCTGCCACTTTATGTGCATTATTAGGATCCTATCTAACTGACAGGCAATTTCAGGTATGTTATAGAAACTTCATATCCTGCAACCATGCTGCTACTTCCGGCATAGCACAAGGCTCAAACCTCGGTCTTCTAATATTCCTCCTTTTTATAAATGACATAGCTAACTCTGTTAACTGTGGAATTCTTATGTACGCTGACGATGTTAAACTTTTCTCCAACATTCGTACTGCCATGGATTGTGTTTTGCTTCAGAGGGATATTGATCGGATTTCCTTGTGGTCTAGTATGAATAGATTGTCGCTGAATATATCTAAATGTACTATCGTAACCTTTACAAAACGCTACATCAATTAATGATCTGGGTGCACTTTTCGATTCAGCTTTATCTTTTTCTGATCACATTACCAAATTAGTATCGAAATCATATAAAATGTACGGCATTGTCTATCGAAATTGCAGAGATTTTCACAGCTTAAACGTTCTATCCACGTTATTTTTCTCATTTACCCGATCTCGCCTGGAGTATGCTACCTTAATCTGGTCTCCCATTTATGCGACATACCTATATCAACTCAATAGAATCAGTACAAAGAAGATTTTTAAAATTTATACATTTCCAGCTTGAGGGACTTTATCCTAAAAGGAGTTATGATTGCAATACCTTGTTGAATAAGTATGATTTTACATTTACTCTGTATATAAGAAGGTTCATTTCTTTCCTCAAATTTCTATTTTCTTTGTTACATAATAAAGTTGATTGCGTGTGGCTACTAAACAAGTGCAATTTTCTTGTTCCCTGGGTTAATTCCAGATCACCATTTACTTTCTATTGTGACCCCATGAGGACAAATGTATTAAAGAGATCCCTAATTTCTTTAAGGTGCTCTAATTTCAATGTGTTAATTTGTTTTATTTCTCATTTTTCCTAGGTTCATATATTTTGTTTATAATTTTTTATTTGTATATTAAATGAATTGTTAATTTTTATGCATTTATGTATATGTTACTATGCCGTCATGTATTTTTGTATTTTTCCTGTAATTGGGTGTAAAACCTGTTGGAAAATATATATTGTCGTGATGTTCCTTTACATTATTAGAAATGACAGTTTATATCACTTTAGTTCATCGTTAGTTCGAGGCGAAGCAGTGTTGTAGACCCTTTCCCGCAATTTTCTCCTAGTGCGGTATAATTTCATCTCTGTCTTACAGAATAAGAAGTACGAAATTTTCGTTAAAAAAAAGTCCAGACAACAACGTGTACAGTAAGACACTAATTTATACTAATCAAAATATAAATTATATTTCTTTAAAAATAAATAATCCAAAACGTACTGAAATTGGATAGGCAAATTGTTGAACCCTACAGCTAATGGATTTAAATCATCGTTTTCATGGTAACCACATTTATATTGCACTACCGTACCTACAACATTAAACCACCGTAACCACGGAAGCGAATGAATTTCCTAATGGACATACAAGACGCAAGCTTATTTATGAAACTATAACTAAACTGGGGCTTCAGAAAACAAAAAGAAGTCAGAGAGAAAATAAACAAGTTTCGACACACAACTAATTTCTCAAGTTTTTCGATAATTTCTACGAATATTTAAATATAAATGAAATTTTACTCCGAATAAGCTGCAGTACAACCTATCAAAAGCTTTTCGCAATGGTAACTTGTAAATGTCAAGACCCGAAGACCAAGCTTCTAGTCCACCTATTGAAGATCGATTACGATCCAAAGAAACAGATGCCGAAGTATGTAATACATCAGTGCACAGGTACCGAACATTATTAAAAAAATATGGCCAAATAAATAAAAATTTGAAAGAAAATTCATTCATTTAATTATAAAATCCGATTTCAAAAATATAAAAAATTTCAAGTTAACAATTTAACTTATAAATAGCTACCGGTTATGGTTTGTGATAGGTTTTTGTACAACTACTATTTTCTGAAAGAAATATAATTTATCTTTTAAATTTATATCAAAATTATTATTAATAAATCACTGACTCTCTTTAAAATTATTAAATCGTTTAATTTTTCTATCAAATAGTTCATTTGCACAACGATAATAAGTGAGATTCCCCACGTTTTACAACAAAAGGTAAACCCTGAGATAATTTAGCATAATTTGTTTAATTTAATTTATAAAAATATAATTTTTTATTGATATTTACTCAAAAATATAACTACAATATATTATTATTATTATTCACATTTCAAATGCAGGTCTTAATGAAGCCGGTGCATGGCATTTCGAACATTTGATTTAAAGAAAACAATCATTTCATTTCTTGATCAGCAGCATTTACCTTTGCTACTTACTTACTTTATTTATCTCCGTCCTCTTCTACCATCGGTGTAGAGGTAATGATTTTTCTCCATTCTTTCCTATTTCTAGCTTCTCGTTCCGCTTTAGTCTTGCTCACCCCCTTTTCTTTTATTGTGAGCCATTGCTGCATTCCATTTCTTTTTTGGTCTACCTCTTCTTTTTGTAACTCCCGTCGCTGTTTCCCATATCATTTTGACTGTTTTATCCACCGACATGCGCACTAACAAAATAAGTGGCCAAACCATCTTAACTGCTGTGTCTCTATTTTTTGAATTATGCTTTTCACCTTTAAGTTTTTCCGTATAGTTTCACTTCTCACTCTGTCCAATCTAGTGACGCCCTCAATTTTCCGTAAAATTTTCATCTCGCAAACCGTAATTTTACTTTTTAGGTAGTTTGTTAAAACCCATGGTTCGCAGAGTCGGCAACAGCACTGACTCATATACTCTTCTCTTTGTTTCTTTTGTAATTTCTCGTTTGTTGAAGTATGTATTGTATAATGTTCGATATATCGCATTTACTTCGTTTACTCTGTTGGGAATTTCATCTTTCAATCTTTCTTGAGTCATCGACCCCAAATATTTTAATTTTTCCGCTTCATTTACCTCTGCTATGTTATTAATTCGAAAATTTTGTTATGTGAGGTATTAACATTTTGATGGTACCATTTAGACAATTAAATGATCTATCAAGATGGAGTTGTCAATTAAAAAAATTGTCAATAATGTAATTACTAAAAAATCAGAAGTTTGGAAACTTAAAATTGTTGCAAAAATGTTTATTTTTAAAAGATAAAATTGACTTGAATTTATTCCATAGTTGCCGCACGCAGCATAAATCGCTAATGTTAGCACGGCACTTTAAATGATATTATGTTACTTACGTATTATAACAGCTAATTTTCAACACCAGTAGGATCATAGAGCGCGATGATCTAAAGAACCACACATCTTATTTATTTTGTAAACAATCTAACGCATAGACATTAGCTTTTAGAACAGCAATTACTGCAATCAGGTTAATGACGTAGATATAATATAACAGCAATGCATTTTAGACAGATTCTCGTGCTGAGTTTTAGGAAATATTCAAATCTGAAAATGTACATTCCGAAGTTGATATATACTTGCGGGCATTGTTTTGCTTAAGTTTTAGATTAGTAGCATTGCTAGTATTAAATCTTCAGGGATAAAGTTTTGATGAATTATATTATTATTAAATTTGTTATAGATCGGGTTTGAAACTGTTAGTTGGTTTCCATTACTAAGAAGCAATCTAACTCATTAATTAATCAAGTAGCTTTTTTTCTGAATACTAAATTTTTCGTTTGAAAACAAGTTATTGGAATTTGAATCCTCGTAGCGTATTTAGTTTATTTTTTAAAACTGACCTAATTCTGTCTATGTTTTCTAGCTCTTAGTGTAAGGCTAATTTTTAATTGAGTGCTTTGCTATTTCCTTCAGAAAATTCTTTCAAATCCCTTTTGTTTTGCGTTACAATCTGAACTCTGGCAAACAACATAGAATATCGGCACACTCCTCACCACACAAAATCTTAATTAATTCGGAACAGCTATTTCAAACGCTCGATGAGCCTCCATTTTCAACCGGGTTACCGAATAAATCTAAACTCTATACCATCTTAATGGATCCTCGTATGCAATTATTTCTATCGACTTCGTTCTTGAACCTTCTCAATTTTATCTCTTAATATCCTTCCTTCTACTTTCCAAAATAAAGTACATTTCTATATCAATTAATGTTATACTTTAATGACCTTTTAAAACCCTCGCTACAGGGTACATTTAATTATTTTACTTCTCACAATAGCAATTACTTTCAGAGCAAAACCATTTTTTTTAAATATTTTTGAACATTAATCTACGAAGACCATTTCATTAATTTTTCTATTCCAAAGCGATCCACTGAGTATTAATGAAATAAAACGCATGTTAGCTATAACTCAAAAGCTTTTTCCCTTTATTAAGTAATTACCATGTTTTTTGAAGCTGGAAAAAGCGCCAATTCATTCCGCATTTTAATTAAAACCGATCCACTGGATTCGTGTAACATGTTTACAAGTGAATAGTCCGTTACACTCGCATTGCTATCGAATGAAGCTACTGGGAGTGAAAATTTACCGGTAAAAACAACTTAAAATACACCTCAATTAGTAAATACTTGTTCTCTGCATTCTCGTGCATCAAAGTAAAATTGTTGTTATTGATGCGAATAATACTTCGAACTTTTCCTAGAAGCCGTTTTTGAATGTAGGCAGTAATTGTAAACATATCATTTTAGTTCAAAAGATTCGTAAGACCGGAGAGCTTTTATTTTGACGATTAACTAGCGAAAATTCCAATGATTACAAATTTGGTGGAATATCGTGGGCAGCCTAGATATTTCAAGCTTTACGTAAAGGAATGCGAATATGATGTTTTTCTCAGATATAAAAGAAATCTACTTGCAACATTACAACATTTTACGTATCTGTACATTGCGAGCACAGTTTGCGGTTAAAGGCACAAGTTCTAAATCTCGGCGAAAGTAACGATTGAATTTCACGTAATATAGTTGACATAAGTATGTATAGATTCGAAGTGATTACGTTAGACTTAGTTTATACTGATTTTCTATATCTTTTAAGCAACATTAAATAGGACAAATATATCTATAATTGATTTTTGAATTTAAAAATGTTTTTCTTTAAAATTAATAACATTATTATTTATAATGACGAAATGCAAATTTCTCTATTGTTTACATAAGATTTTGACTTTGATTGGAATGAAGTAATTGTGAATTTCGCTAAAAATGTAAATGTTTTAATCCGATCTTTTTTACCTTCATTTATTTCTTGTTTTTTTTTTTAATACCCAATACAAAAAAATATAAAGCTAAAAATCAACAATCCCTGACCATCGAATGAAAGTATTATGATTTTGGGGTAAAATTAAAAAAAAAACAGATACTTTTGGCAATATTATTAGAGCAACGCAAACTGCGCTGAAAGCCAGTGGCTGACGCATAAAAGTTTACACAAAATAAACACGGCCGGGACAATTCGGTATAAGCGTCAGTATAACTGCGACTCGAAAGCCGATCTGTTGTGTATGCATCTACGCTGTCGTATACTATATCGTAGTTCTACGTTTGTTTTGAAAATGTTACCTACGTCGCGAAAACGACCAAAGTTGGACACAATAAGAGAATTTATTGCAGAAATGCCTGATTTAAAGTGTGATGGCGCTAAAATTCAATGTGTAGTGTGTAAAATAGATTTAATGTGTTGGTCGAAAGGCGATTGTCTACGGCACGTAAATAGTGCAGGGTATGTTTCAAAAAAAAATTCCACACGAGATTATGACAAATTTAAATTTAATTTATGTGTTTATTGCATGTAATTTACCATTTCATTTACTAAGGAAGAAAGCATACGTCTCGTTTTGGAATGAATATTCGGACTTTAAGTTACCAAGTGAGAGAACATTACAGAGAGTTGTGCCGTCTGCTGGTGAGCATGTCGAGAAAAGAATTAAATCGTAGTTGCAAGATAAAAAAACTGTGGTTATGTGTGGACGAAACAACAGATCGTAAAAAACATTTTGTGGTTAATGTAATGGTACGCACAATGGAACCACATCGACCGTCACCCTCAATTTTACTAGCTTCCAGATGAATACAACAATGCACTGCCGAAGTAATTTCAGTGTTGGTGTTAAATACATTGGAAAAGTTTGAACTTTCAACAAATCAACTGTTGATGTTTATGAGTGATGGTGCCGCAAACATGCTTGCTGTAGGTCGATCTCTTAAAAAACATTGTGCTAACTTGTTGCATATTACATGTCAAATTCATACTCTCAGTCTCGTAGCAAATAGTATCAGAAAATGTTATCCCGAGGTAGACGCTCTAATAGCACATACAAAAGCTGTGTTTGTAAAATCCCCAAAACGTATTCGGGAATTTCATAGACTATGCCCCGGTATTTCTGAACCACCACAACCTATTCTTACTCGTTGGGGAACATGGTTAGAGGCTGCATTTTATTATCTTAAATATTTTGAGAATATAAAGAACGTGATTTTATAGTTCGACCCAAAGGAAGCTGCGGCTGTCAAGGTAATCCGCTTGAATTTCAGGATAGTCAAGTTAAAACAGATTTGGAAATTATTCAGAACAATTACGTGAGACTAGCGCATGCGATAGAAAAACTACAAAATTCGGTGTCGTTAGTGGAATCTTTGCAAATAGTGCAACATGTTCACGCACAGCTATGCGCGATAGAAGACGCAAGAAATGTTTGTGTTTTAGAAAGGTTTGAAAGTGTTTTAGATAAAGACTCTGATTTTGGCACATTAAGACAAATTTGTAAAGGTGCGTCAACAGAACCGTTAAGTTATTTGAAAGATTATTTTACTTACGCAAATATAACGTCACTAGATGTAGAACATTCGTTTTCGGCATACAAAAACACTTTTTCTTCACGCCGCACTCACTTTGCCGAAACAACTTTGGAAACATATCTAATGTTACAAATATTAAATAGACATTATCCACTTTGTGATTTCACGGAGGACTCTTAAAACGGTAAGTATTCGTATCACATTTAATTTATTTTGTGTAAACTTTTATGCGTCCGCCACTGGCTTTCAGCGCAGTTGCGTTGCTCTAAATATTATTATTTAATTACATATAACATGTAAGTAAGTATAATTTGAACATATTTGCTTGTTCCTCCTCTATGTTCTATTATTTCCTCAATCCTTTTTGGCATACTGCCAATGCAGATTTTTATTGTTTTTTTTTTAAATTTCGTCGCTATTATGCTATATATCTTCAATATGTTGTTGTAATTCTTCCTTTGTAGTTGAGTTTCGTCTACTTACGATGTTTCACACATTTTCAATTGGGTGAATTGCCTGGCCAAGGTAGTACTCACAGAGTTTTAGATTCAAGGTATTGTATTATACTTTTTGCCTTATGACACAGTGCATTGTCTTGCATGAAAGTATATGGTCCTTGAGTCGGATCCAGTAAACCAATGTAAAGTTTTAAGTAGTTTTGTAAAACTTTTTTATATTGTTTTTGTTCCACTGTTCCATTAACGAAACATAGTGGTCCCGGTCCTTCTGTCGTAATACACCACCATATCATTAGAGATGGGAGATGTTTAATAGATTTCATCGCACATACTTCTTTATAGTGCTCTGAAGGACGTCGACGAACAAATTGACTTCTCTCTATCACAGTCGGCTAGTATAATCTAGGAAAAAGTAAAAAAATCTAGAGAACCATTAAGCGAACTATGAGGATGAATTTGACCAAAAATACAGACGATAAATGAAACTTACCTTTCCCCAATCTTCAACTGTATATTATTTATTTTCTTTAGCCCCTTGAAATCGTGTCACTTTCATTTTAGATGTTAATCTTGGCTTCTTTGCCGGACGTCTGCATTTGAAGCCTGCTTTCTGAAGACGTCTACGGACTGTTCGGGCTGATATTTGTATACCTTCTCCACTAAGAATTTTATGAACACCTGTAGTGGATAAAAAACGATGTTCTGTAGCCACCTTTACTATACGACGATCAGCTCTTACGTTTGCTGGCACAGTATATTCTGCCACTACTTGTACTAATAATATTCTCCTTAATTAATTTCGCGATTCTCAGAACAGTTTGATGTAATACATCCTCTTTTTGCGCAACTTCACGTTGAAAGAACTCTCCTGTCTCCGGAAGAGCAGAAATTCGTGCTTTTTTCTCTATAGTTATATCTCCCTTCTTTCCTATTATGATAATAATTGACCGCGAAAATAGACGCACACAAATAAAATTAAAACTCTGAAATATAAGTTCTTTGGAGAATTGGGAAAAATACTGTTTTTATTTATATTTGTATTTGCAATGATATTAACGAACTAATAACGACACACTTCAAACTAAAATAATTATTGCACGTACGAATGGCAGGAGGCGTGATTCATAGCAGGTGGATAATCGGTTTACTGCACCCCTAAGCATTATTTTTATAACCAGGAACTATCTATGGCCATAATGTATTAGGGAATTACTTAAACAACAATTATGCTTTTATAGATTTTCGAAATTCAATTTATAGTTAATAAATATTTTTATAAATTTAATGTTTCTCAGGTGGTCCTATTTCCCTGCATTCATTGCAGACATTTACGAAACCTGCACTAATGAATTTTATAAAAATTGGAGTTAATTCACTTACCGCTGTGATATGCTGCAAAATTAAATTTAAGGGAATATCGTGTGTGGAGCATATTGCCAACAATTAAAAAGTTGGCCCCGACATTTTGAATTCAGCTCAAAGAAGACAGGAGTGTTGGAATATTTCATGTAAGCAGAAATGATTAACAGTCAATGGACGGAAAATACATGTTATTGCTTTCACAAGGAAACGCATCATGGGAACCACCAAATCTATGAAGAACAGATATTCCATTTATGAAAGAAACTAAATGTGTAAAGTGTGGTCCGATCAAAGACTTACATGGAATGTTCACATAAACAAAACCATCAGCAGATCGGTAATTGCTGCAGCTGTAGAAAGTTGTGTGGGAAAATCTGCGACCTACGTCTAAAGATGAAGTTATGGCCGTATCCGAGGGCCTATGATGAACTTCTGTTTTTAGGGTATAGTGAACAAGGACACTGTAGGTGAAAGCTGTACAGGCTAGCATGAAAACCACGCTAACGATTACTATGGAAATCATGCTTAACTTAGAATCTTTACTTACCTTTACTTATCTTGTCCTCTTCTAACTTTCAGTATTGAGGATTATGAGTTGAATTTGGATTTTCATTAATAAAGTTTTTACACCCCATTAGTAACTCTGCCACTTGCTCATCCCCAGTTTTCCTTAGTCTCCCTTCCCCCCTTTTTTTTTTTAACTTGAGTCTTCCAAACTTGTTTAGCTGTCCTTGTTTCTGGTATAATCACAACTTAGAATCACTAGATTTTAAATGGGATGCCGTTTAGCAACTTCTGGATTAATGAATAGTCAACCTCCTACTATCAGATGGCATGGTAATGCATCCTACCAAAAGTTGCTCAAAGAACTTAAAGCAGGGCAGCTTACAATAACGCAATGCAAAAACATACCTTTAATTTACCATTTATAAAATATCCCGTTGATTTTTATTGAAATTATAAACGACCAAGTTTCTACCAAGATCTAGAAAAATGATACGATGAGGCTGTTTTCGTTTTGGATGCATTGGAAATATCTTCTACTCCCTATTGTTGTATCTCAGTTCGATGAGTAAAAAATACTTGACATATCTCGTTTTCCTTCATTGATGAACAACGTTTACCTATTATTAATGAACAACAATTGAAATGTTTGACAGTTTGGAATTTCATGGCTACCCTATTTAATCGTAAAATGTATTTATCGTCAATTAAAGCATAATATCCAAAACTTTTGTCAGCATGTTACACATGGTTGAGATTAGAAAAAAAGTCTCTTTCTGACAGTATAAAAATCCAATATGGTGCCGATAGGAAATAGGAAAGTTGATGATAGCCAGAAAAAACCGAAACGTTATATAAAAATGGTAACTACACGATTGGAAAGAAGATCGAAGGTGGCCTTGAGAATGTGTTTTTAGTTTTTTTTCTGCAAGAGAAAAGAAGAAAATGAGCTTTTTTCGTTTTTTTAGAAAATCTCGAACGTCATTTGCCATAGATCCATTTTCTTTTCGCGCGCATAACAAACATAAAATTTAGCAACTTTGCCAAATTTAAACCTACTCCCGTCTCCTACAATAAGCGACACCCCGATGGTGAAGGTCAAAAATTAATTAGCCTGTACTATATTCAAATAATGGCCTCAAATGCTTAAATAAAGTGTGAAATTAAATAAAACTATAGAAAACTCATTCATTTAAATTGTACTGAAATGTCATGTAAGCCTGTCATATTAGCAGTAAATATATACATAATTGTTTTGTCTGAAACTGCCCTGTAGTATAGTAAAGCATGGCTATTTATCGGCAATAAACCCAGTTTGATTCCATCCAAAAATTTTCCATCCACAAATTACTCGGCTAGCATTGTCTTCTATCTGATTAATCATATTTCATAGATCCGTTTGTGTTCGGAATTAGATTTTATTGACGTCTTTTATTTTAGCAACTTTGAGATAATTTTAATTCATCGTAAAATTCGGGAACTCATAGGCGGGAAGCTATTTATAGCGTAGATTAGCTGTCGATTCGATACTCGTAAAATGTAGGCTCCGCTTTAGTATCACTGTTACGCAGGAAAAATCGTTTATCGAAAATGATGAAATATAGCCATTCATTTGTTTCGAAAATCCAAAAATATATATGTAGGTGAAACAAAATTCTTAAAACAGACGATTTACGAATAAACAATTGTCAGCACACGCTCGATTTTTTTCTATATTTTAAGATTATTTTCAATAATTCGAAGTATAAAAACGCTTTAGGTTTTGTATATTGGATGACGCGAAACAGACAAATTATATTTGAAAGTAATGAATTATGTCAAAAAAATCTTTGTTTTGAAGCATACTTATTCTTCATACTTTAAATTGTCTTTCTAAATTCATTCCACCACCAGGAGTACTAGCGCATTCGTTAACAATAATACATGGTGATCCAATGAAAGACGTTTATTTAGCATTTGGTAGCGTCTGAAAAATATTATATACTGTAGTGTTAAGAATCACTGCCATTAGCGCTATCGGGAATGGCGTTCAGCCAATTGCGCTTCGGCAACATTTGTCACAGTTAAACCTTTCTGACTCCGTTTTCGCTTCTGCAGCGGCTCATATAGTCTTTAATATATCGTCTTTAATAATCGTTTTTAGTACAATTTCTTACTACAAACACCTAGAAAATAAATTCTATTTTTTAATGTTAATTCAAGTCCGGTCATTTGAAAAAACGCGGGGTTTTCTTACATGACGCGCTAGCATAGAGAGGGCACGTAAACGTAAACGTTATTTGTAATTGATCCTTTTAAACTGTCGAAGGATTATGTAGATTCTTTAGATTTAGAAACATCCTCCTAATATCCCGAGAATTGAGAAACCATAACTATAACAAAATTGCAAGATCTATTTGCTATCTGCTTCTTTTCCAATAATTAGCAGCTACATTATACCACGTATATTCTTTTATCATTCATATTATTTTGTATATGTAGCTAACTATTGCGATGAGTGAACAATTAAAAAAAAAAAAGAAGAAGGAATTATCAAACGATATTTACAACTTTGTAACTCGTGCAATTTTTTGGTGAAGCCATTTACTTACACTTGACATTTTACCCTATTACGCGAACATGTGTCGCGCTTAAAATAAGTCGGTTGCCAAAGTTGAACTTATTAGTAAAACTTGCCTCTTTAGGAGTGTTACCGATAACGATCTTCGGAAGATCAGTGCCACGAAAACTTTTTCCCTTACGCCCATCTACAAAATTAAGCAAACACGGTTACCTTAATTGCATTACACCGTAAGTTTCGCCAAGCGTAAGACAATCACTGCAGCATCCTAACAGGAATTCGTGAAAGTACATAAATCTCCGTTTGGTTTACAGTCTCATTAAAGCGACTTCCGCTAACTCCCTAAAAAGAAGTAGCTGTGGTATTAATTAATTAGGAGGTTGGGCTGTTTTCCATTTTTAGTGAATTGAATCTTGAGGATATTATAAATTAACTGGTTTGCAGGGTGCTTAATCTGAAGCTGCACGACGAATATACCTGAGTACGTTTACTTTCATATGGCTGGGATGTTTTGAATACCAAACTGAAATGATGCTCTTAATCATTGCTTTGAATTCAATAGAAAAAGGTTAGCGACATTATCCATCGAAGTCAAGTATTTTAATTTATTAATAGAAACTTAAGACAGAGAGACTCTATGGAATTTTATTCAACTTAATCACTGTAAAAAAAGCGCTTGGTAAATATATGTTATGGAATGAGAAGAAGAACTATTTAACAATAAATTTACTTAAATAGTTAGCCATGGTATTGAAATAAATAAAATTTCATACATTTTATTTATTTAGCAATGTGGACCTAGCATTTGAGAACGACTGGCGCAAATAATAAAATAAGAATTAACACTAGAACCGCCGCACCGGTCAATTTGACCGTCTTTCAATTTTAAAGTTTTTTTTTCAACGGAATTAATTTTGATATGATCTTGAAATCATGTGACCTTTCCTAAATTCAGTTTGGCGATGCTCTCACAAAATTTTGAATATTTTGTAGAACTCTAAGCGGTATTCTGGGAAATTTTACCTTAAACGGCCGCCCCGGCCAAATTGACCGGTACGTTAAAAAAATGTTTTGACAAACTTTATTTGTCAATTCTTTTTCTTGGTTGCAACATTTGAAAGAACTAAACATTTAGGCATGCACCGCATGTAAATATATACATAATTTCAAACATTTATTACATATAAAACAAGGCATATAACTGCATCAACCGATCAGAGCTTGTTCGTATTTGTTAGTACTTGTTCGTACTTAGACTTAATTTGGCGCATGCGTACAAAATATTTTGCAAATTTCAACCTGCACGATTGTGAACATATAAAAAGATCGGTAGTACTCTGAAAGTGCATTCGTCCTGTTTAGTTAGACTGAACAGTGTGTGATCCAGTAAAGGCCTATATTAGAAGATAATAAAAGAATCGAAAATTGGTCACAAATGTGAAGGCTACTAAAATACGTAGAACACCTAATCCATGTTCACGTCTTGATTTTAATCGTAAAAAAATCACAAAGATAGCTTACATGTTAACACCCTCCCTTTAATGTTACGAAGTAAAAGGTTAATGATTTTAGTACGTGCAAATTTGTGAATCAAAGCTGTTATCGCTAAATATTTATACTTTTTTACCAGCATTTCTCATCATCTTCCTAGCCGTTTGGCCGCCTATTACGAAATGTGAACGTTATTTATACTTTTTTTCCTACGAGGCAATGAACTATTTATGATTCTCGTGTGTCCGACAGTTTTCGTCGTTTTTACAAATTCATAAACATGCCAATATCCAAACGACAATGTCCTTGATAACATTCAAAATCGCGTTAATTTTTAACAATTTAACCGACTATTTTCTGGACGCTATCCAAACGGAATTTAACTCCCATAAAGACTGTCATTATACATCTTAAATGTGCTCCTGAAAAAATAGTATTCTTATCATCAGATTATATATTATAAAATAATATTTTTAGAAATACGTTTAGAAATTAATTTCTAAACGTTTCTGACAAACTGTTCGTCTTAAATCTAATTTTTTTCATCGAATTGCAAACCAGTTAATACACAGGCTGCTTTTTGAAGTTGTGCTTTAGAATCCGTGTTTCAACACATACATATGTATGTACAAGGTGAGCAAATTCGGATACTTTTATATTGTAATTCGGTAACTATTAGTTATAGAAAAAAAATTGATACTACATTTTCGATGTCTTTTTTCAAAATAAATTGAATTTGTTTTTAAGTTATAAACAAAACTACGATTTTGTAAGTTTTCAATGCATGTCGATATCTCATTTATTTGTGAAGTTATAGCAACGTAATTTTGATATTCTTCAGGCACGATTTTCAATAGGTTAATAAAATTTCGAATTATGACATGATGTTGTATTTTTTAAAATATTAATTATTGTTTGCTTTTGGTTATTTAAATATACCTATTTTCCGATTTTCAAAAATATATAGTTTGTAGGAAGTTAAATATTAACAATGTGAGCAGGAGCAAAAAGCGTTAGTGCTTTTCTCTTCTCATACTGTTTTTGCCGGGAATGATTCCGTCAATAGCATGAGCTATTTATTAGCATTATCTTGGTTATTGTTTCTAAGCACCTTTTTCATGTGTGCCGCTATATTAAGTTCACTTTTGTTTGAACATTATTCTGTAGATAACCACTACCTTGGCCCTTTTAAAATCAGAATCGATGAGAATTTTTACTTCTTTATGTACGGATATGTCGTACTGTTTTAAACAAGGTAAGTGCAATGAATAATGTTGTGGATATACATAATATGCATTTCAAGAATTCTAGGTAAATAAGTACTTTATTTTAACCCTCAAGTGGTCGCTAAGGCGTAAAAAGTACGCCACGCGCGGTTGGTCCTTTGTTAATTTCGAACCCTAAGAGCTTTGTATGCCCGCGCCTAGATTTAAGTACAAAACTGCGAACCAGGTGGTAGAGGCTGTTGGAATCCATCGAGAAGACTATTTTTGATCCTCTCGTAGATATACTGCAACTAACCTACATCTATCTCTTTCATAATTGGTTTGTAACTAGAGCTTCGAAGTTTGCAACATGTTTGTAACCATAGGAATTGAAGTTTAAAATGTTATTCGGCGCATTCATGCCGTCTTCCTGTTCAGTTTTGTACGTTTATTTGTATTTTCAGTGAATTATTCATTTCGTGCTCGTTTAGTTTTGTTGTTTGAAGTTTTCGTTTTAAAAGTCAGTCCTTTCAAAGCTGTATGTACGGACAAATTTAGCAATTACAAGTTTTACAACTACAGCACCTATAACTACGTATATTATTTATAGTGCTTGTAAATTATGACATTTAAAAATATGTTTATTTGTAGTACTATCATCATAGACTCCAATTTAACGGCCTACAAAGTTTTTACCCTTCTACCAGTAGCGGTGGGTGATGACTAGAGTTGCTCAATTTGCTCCAACAGCCAGTGGCGGGCGCATAAAAGTTTACACAAAATAAATGGTCAGAAATAAAATATAATACGTGCTCAAACACTTACCGTCTTAAGATTTTTCCGTGAAATCACAAAGTGAATAATGTCTGTTAAATATCTGCAACATTAGATATGTTTCCACAGTTGTTTCGGCAAACCGAGTGCGGCGTGAGGAAAAAGTGTGTTTATATGCAGAAAACGAACGTTCTACGTTTGGTGACGTTATATTTGCGCAATTAAAATAATCTTGGAAAACTTAACGGTTCTGTTGACGCATCTTCACAAATTTGTCTTAATGTGCCAAAATCAGAATCTTTCTCTAAAACACTTTCAAACCTTTCTAGAATACAAACATCTTTTGCGTCTTCTACCGCGCATAGCTGTGCGTAAACATGTTGCACTATTTGCAGAGATTCCACTAACGACACCGAAGGATTTTGTAATTTTTCTATTGCCTCCACTAGTCCGAAGTAATTGTTCTGAATAGTTTCTAAATCCGTTTTAACCTATCTTGAAATTTCGACTGGCTTTCCTTGATAGCCGCAGCTTCCTTTGGATCGAATTGTAAAACCACGTTCTTAATATTCTCAAAATATTTAGGATAATAAAATGCGGCCTGTAACCATGTTCCCCAACGTGTAAGAATAGGTTCTGGTGGCTCAGGCATACAGGGGCACTGTCTGTGAGATTTGCGAATACGTTTTGGGGATTTAACAAACACTGCTTTTGTATGCGCTATTAAAGGGTCTAAATTAGGATAACATTTTCTAATAGTATCTGCCACATGACTGAAAGCATGAATTTTACACGTAATATGTAACAAGTTAGCACAATGTTTTTTAAGAGATCGGCCTACAGAAAGCATGTTTGCGGCACCATCACTCATAAACATTAACAGTTGGTTTGTTGAAAGTTCAAACTTTTCCAATGTATTTAACACTAGCTTTGAAATTACTTCGGCAGTACATTGTTGTACTTGTTTGGAAGCTAGTGGAATTGAAGGTGACGATTATTACATTAACCACAGAATGTTTTTTACAATCTGTTGTTTCGTCCACACATAACCACAGTTTTTTATCTTCCAACTCCGATTTAATTCTTTATTCAACATGTTCACGAGCAAATGGCACAATTCTTTGTTACAATGCCCGACTTGGTAATTAAATGGTAGATTACATGCAATAAAGGTAACACATAAATTAAATTTAAATTTGTCATAATGTCGTGTGCAATTTTTTTTTTGAAGAATGCTGTTTACTATTTACGTGACGTAGATAATCCCTTTTGGACCAACACATTAAGGGGATATTACAAACTACAGATTGAATTTTAACGCCATCATAATTTAGGTCAGGCATAAAATTGCTATAAATTCTGTAACTTTGTCTAACATTGGTTGTTTTCGCGACGTAGGCAACATTTTTAAAACAAACGTAGAACTACGAAATAGTATTTACGGCGGCGTACATGTATACACAACAGATCTGGTTGAGACTCGCAGTTATACTGGGGACTGCCCGTTGGTGCTAGTGGGCAACTCTAGTGATGACGTGAACAGGTGCGAGCAGCGATTCGACTCCCTCGTGTATTTTCGTGTATATTGCAAGGTGCAATAGAAATACACGAGGAAATCGACTCATTGTCCGCGCCCTTCCGTTTACGTCATCACCCACCGCTACTGCCTTCTACAGAAATTCGCAATGCAATATTTTTTCTTTAACGTGGATAATGTATTTCCTCTATTGAAAATCGCATTGCATGTAAGGACACCCATACACCGTATGAGCACTGTGTCATGTCTAGCCTCGAATCCCGCTAATAAATGTGTATGCAAATGAAAATTTGTGTTTTGTGATCTAATATTTGTATTAAGTACAGAATTTGATAAAAATTGAAGAAAATTTAAAATAAATAGACTGCGTATTCTGGTAATAATGTCCGGTATGTCTAAGAGAGGCGCCAAAATACGGGTCCACGTCCATGGCCAGATCTGCCTTTTTAATCTTCTGTTAACTACATTTATTTTTAAAACAGGAAAAATAGGTCTATTTAAATAATCCAAAGCAAATTATGAATTATATAAAAAAAAATAATTCGAAATTTACTTAATTTATTAAAAATTTATGTACGCCGATGCATTGTACTCAAAAAGTGCCTGAAGGGTGTCAAAATTACTTCCCTTCACATAAGTAGATACCGACATACAAAATTCCAAAACTGAAGTTTTGTTTATAACTCAAAAACAATAGGCGATGGCTAATTTCATTTTTCACCAATGAATTTATCTTGAAAAAATACATTGAGAATGTATTATCCATTTTTTTTTCTATATCTAATAGCTACCGAGACTGATTTACCATATAAAAGTATTCAAATTTACCCATCCTGTACACATTCGTATATCAGCTAATTTCTGACCTTTAAAATGTTTATTTTAATAACGAATTGTTTTAAATCTCCATATGTAAAATCACTAGTTTTGTAATTTACCATTTATTAAACTTATCTGAACCATCTTAGATATGTCGCGACCACCTAATAGATGATGTGATAGTTATCTTAAAATTCATGAATAAATAAGCAGCACGGTATCATTCATTGAGTACAACGTTTAACTATTCACTATTTGTCGCAATATATTAACACGCTAGGTCAAAATTCAAATCTGGTGTAAAAATGAGTCATCACTGTAAACTACGATACATTGGAGATGATAAAAATGACATTTTATGAATAGGAAAGCAGCATACTATTGTCACGACAAAATAACAGCAGCTAATCGTAAAATATAAATAAATTAAACGATAAAATGTTATAAAAAGCAATTTGAATTCCTATGTGTTTGAATATGTATAATTTTTTATTTTCTATAAATTAAGAATTTCAACAAAACATGCAAAAAAATGGAATTGTAGAAAATACGTTATAAAATCCTTTTCGATAATAATAGAAAACACCTCGATAGGATGTTAATTTATTAACATGGCTTCACATTTGATTATATAATTATTAATAGCCTGGCCAAACAGCGGTAACAGTCAGTGCAGTAGATATGTGGTGCGGAGTCGGCGATTATTTATTTCACGCGTTCACAGCGTCAGTACTAAATCGATGCTGTATGCGAGTAGTTCTGTGTACATGTAGGCTGTCGTAACTTATTTCGTAATGGTACGCTTATGTTTGCTTTAAAAATGTCGCACTTAGGTACGTCGCGAAAACGACCAATTGCAGACACAGTTAGAAACTTTATAGTGGACATGCCGGATTTAATTTTTGATGGCGCTAAAATTCAATGTCTAGTTTGTAAAATCCGTTTAATGTGTTGATCCAGAAGCCATTGTCAACATCGCATCGAAAGCAAACAGCATTCTTCTACAAAAAGTGGCATACGAGACCAAGGAAAATTTACGTTTGATTTATGTGTTACTCTTATTTTATGTAATCTATCGTTTCGTTTACTAGACAAAGAAGCATTTGTCTCCTTCTGGAATAAATATGCGGACTGTAAATTACCTAGTCGGACATCGGTACGAAATGTATTGCCATTTGTTCGTGAAAAAAGAATGAAAGCGGAATTGAAAGATAAAAACTGTGGTTGTGTGTGGACGAAACAACAGATCGTTAAAAATATTCTGTGGTTAATGTAATGATACGTACAATGGAACCACGTCGACCGTCATTCTCCTTCCTTACTTGCATCCAAAAGAGTTATAAATTGTTCTGCCGATGAGATTTTAAAGGTAGTGTTGAACTCATTGAACAAATTTGAAGTTTCAACTAAGCAACTTTTAATGTTTATGAGTGATGGTGCCGCAAACATGCGTTCTTTGGCCGATCTCTTAAAGAACACAGTGGTAACTTCTTGCATGTAACGTGTAAATCCATACTCTAAATCTTGCGGCACAAACGATTCCTACATGTTTTCCACTAGTAAATGCATTGATTGCTAGTACAAAGGCAGTGTTTCTAAAGTTCCCGAAACGTACCCGACTATTTCACAAACTGTGTCCTGATTTACCTGAACCACCACAGCCGATTGTTACTCGTTGGGGAACATGGTTGCAGGCTGCGTTTTACTACAAGAAATATTTTGATCAAGTAAAAAAGGTAGTTTTAAAACTCAATCCGACAGAAACTGCAGCAATCAGGAAAAGCCAGGAAATATTTCAAGATAGGCAGGTTAAACTATTCACAACAATTACTCCGGACTAGCGGAGGGTATAGAAAAATTACAAAATGTTTCGATGTCGCTAGTGGATTCTGTTCAAATTGTGAATGATGTTCACGTACAGTTATGGGCTGTAGAAGGCGAAACAAATTGGTGTGTAATACGAAAATTTGAAAGTGTTTTAGAGAAAGTCTCCGATTTTCTTATATTAAGACAAATTTGTGAAGGTGCGTGTGAAGATGCATTAGGTTGTTTCAAAGATTATTTTAAATATGCAAATATAACATCGCCAGATGTCGAACGGTCGTTTTCGGCATTAAAAAACGTTTATTACGCGCGTCGTGCTCACTTGACTGAAACAGCTGTAGAAAATGATTCAAATATTTAACAGATGTTACACAGTTTGTGATTTCACGGAAGACTTTTAAAACGGTAAGTGTTTCAGCACGTTTTATAATTTATTTCTGACCTATTTTATGTGTAAACTTTTATGCGCTCGCCACGCTTCTGGCTGTTACCGCATATTTGGCCAGGTTACTAATAACTACCTAATATCTTAGTGCAACGTACGATATAGTAGAATTTACTACAAAAATATAGAAAACGTTCTAGGAATATGGTAGTAATATTTGACGAGTAATTGCAGCACAATGTAGTACAATAACTTAAACATAATTTTATAGTAATAAACAACAAGGCTTTTTTTCGGTGATAAAAGTGCAAATTCTTGTTACTAATTGTTACTAAATCTTTATACCTATTTCATATTTTCCTTCTTCGTTCTTATTATTTTCCGTTACTTTTTTCTGTTTTGTTAGTTGTTATTGTTTGTTTACTTTATTAAACCTTACAACAAAACAATAGACAACGAGAATTCTTTGCTGCACCTATTGTAATGTTACAACTTACAACATCGAACGTTGTCATTAGCGCCACGTATAATGAATTCAGTATATATGTACACTCGTTCAACACCAAAGTTCCTTGCATTTCCGTCTCTTTGACGTGGGAGTGCAAGGAGATAAACTTACCTCCCTATAGCGACGATCCTGGTGGAATGAATAAATAACTTGTCCGCTGTCTATTTTTTTCATATCCTAAATCTTCAACTTTAATGCAATATTTTCCTACAACAATTTATAGTATAAATTGAGTTGTATCGCTGTCATAACATCAAAAATTAAATATCGTTTGTTAAGAAATCGTCAAGTTCGAAAACTCCACGTTTAAGGGTTGCCTGTAGCGTCAAAAGTCATAGAACATCATAGAGTCAGTCTTTTAGTTGCGTCCGTGCATGGCATGCATTATGTTATTTTTAGAATGAGAAAGTTAAAGTGACGTTGTATATGAAATTGTAATTTGGAGGACTTTGGCTAAGTGTCTTGTGAATCTAAGTTTCTAGTGCTTAAATTAAAGTTAATTACTAGATGAAAGTCAGGTTTGATTGTTTAAAAATACGCGGGATTTTTGAGAACGCGTAACCACAGAGTTTATATCGAAACGTCACAATTTGAGGTTAGTTTTCTCTTTTCAAGTTTTATTCTTGTAAAACCTAAATATTCGGTGTTGATTTGTATTTAAACTACCGAAAGGGTGACTAGGACCATATAATTAATTCATTTCGATAGATTAATCTCGATAAATCAAATTTTCTTCCATATATAACATTACCTATATTTCTTTCGTGTATTCAAAAACTTATCATAGCTTACTACTAACAATGAATTTATTTATTCCTTTCGGATGTAACATTTTAAAATATTTCAAGAAATCTATTCTTTTGATACACAGGGTAAGTCATCTCTGTGGGTTTTTTCTAGTTATGAGGTCCGACTTGGGGCATGGTTTAAAATTATATTGTGAACCTTGACCCAATGTTGATTTTTTTATGGAACATGCTTCGTACTATTGCATTTTTGGATTCCCCGTTAAATTCTAAAGCAAAATGAAGCAAGGTAGACTAAGGGCTCCACAGTTACTAGGTTTTTCTTTTTTTGAAAAAGTTGTCGTTTTTAGAAAGCGTTATTTTTCTGGAAATGCGCATTAGACAGCATTCGTATTAGTAAATATTAACAAACTGTAGGTATAAATAAATAAATTGGATTAAATATAGAGAGAAATAAGAAATAAAGTGCTAAACAGAAAACAAGTCATTTTAAGAGATGTTCACATATGAAAAATGTTGCTAAAAACTCCAAACCAAAATATTATATAGTTCATTCCATTAAAAAAACTATTTTTTTTAACAAAAATATGTCATACCAACTTAACCCAATATTAACGCCCGTCTCATTAACAATTTTTTGCCTAATCTAGATGCCAAAAATCACGTATGTCTAATGCGCACTCCCGAAGAAATAAGGGTTTCTATAAATGTCGAATTTTCCAAATAAACCTTAAGAACTCGGAGACCCTTAATTTTACAACAATAGTGCCTTATTACATTTTGTCTTAGAATTTAGTGCGGATTCCAAAAAGTAATAATATACAACGTTTTATTTAAAAAAATAAAACTTTGGGCAGCTACGAATATATGAGACAGCCTGTAGGTTTCAATATTATTTTAAAGCCTTTCCCACAAGCATACCGCGCAATAAGAAAACAAATCGTTTCGGAAAATCTCCATTCACAAATTCGCAGAGATGACACCTCTATAGTGCAAAATATATTCCATTAGTAATATATGCATATATATGTATACTTTCTACACATCCATATGTATATGAATGAAATAAAAATATTGCTATGTACCTACTTTAAAAAAGGTTGTCGGACATGACATATTTGTCAATATAAATCAGAGCCAACGCGGACGAAGATTTCTACTAGCAGGCAGATATTTATTTACGAAAATATTCAGTACGTACATTGGCAAATTTTATTTAGGTGAGCGTTGTACGGTACACCAAAATAAACTCATTCATAAGTTTCAAATTTTATTAGCAACGCTATTCGAAAACGCTTTTAGCAAATCTCATTTCGTAATAAATTAAATGAAAGCCTCGAAAATGTAATTTTCTAATGTAGTAAACAAGTTGCACGTATACGTGTGTATTTGTACGCTTTTTCTGCTGACATCTGCAAATTAACAAACTAAACTGTATACTGGATAGCCTGATGTCAGTGTCATAACTAGAGTAACCAAAACTTGCGGACTCGCATAGGCGTCGGTATTATGGGTTAATATAAGAATACGAAAAATTCATAAATAAACTTACTTGCTAATTATTCAACAAATTAGAGACATCAGGGTGTGAACTACTGTAAACTTGCATCATTGCATATGTTTCCACAGTTATTTCTTTAAACCTTGTGCGTCGACAAGAAAAAATATTCTTATACATAGAAAACGATCTCTCCACATCTAAGGAAGTTACATTTGCATGTAGAAACTGTTTTTCAAAATCACTTAAAAGTTCACTGTTCTTACACTTATTATAAACGGCCTCTAAAGTATTAAAATCGGGATTTTTCCTTAAAACATCGGCCAACTTTTGACTAGCGCATAATCCTGGCGTATCATTTAATGTGTGTAATTTATTTTTTACACTCTCCACTATGTCTAATGATTCCTGCAATGACAATTCAGTACATTGTAGTTTTCTGATGGCATCTAGTAATACTGTATAATTGGTACATATTGTTGTTAAATCTTCTAAAAGTTGAGGAATTTGAAATTCTCTTTGACTTTCTCTAATTGCTTTGGATTCATTCCGATTAAATCGCATTATAACTGATTGAATTTGTTGAAAATGGATCAAATAGTAAGAAGCTGCTGTTAGCCAAGTACCCCATCGCGTTAAAATTGGTTCAAGAGGTTCTGGAATACCTGGACAAAATTTACGAAATTCTTTTAAACGTTTAGGAGATTTACGAAACACTGCTTTAGTACTTCCAATCATCCGATCAACGTTTCCGTAATGTTGTCGAACAACTTCACCAACTAAATGCAAAGCATGCAGCACGCAGGTTATATGTATTAAGTTAGGAAATATATGTTTTAAGGATCGCCCAACACTTAACATCGTTGCTGCACTATCTGTCACAATCATCACAACTTGATCTTGTGCAATTTTGCAAGCGTTACAAAGCGTTCATTATCACTTTTTGAATATTTTCCGCGGTACATTGTTGAACACGTTTGCAAGCTAACAAATATCGAGATGCTGTGTTCTCGCTAGATAAAACGCGAGCTATTACGTTCACAATACTGTTTTTCTTTATATCGGTCGTCTCATCCACGGTAATCCATATTTTTTTGGAACACAAATCACGTTTACACACATTTTCTAGCATCTCTTTCATTCGCGGCAAATGATTCTGTAATTGTGTTTGTGAGGGTAATGGATACTTTGGAACGTATTGTCGCCAAAACGTTTTAAAAGCTGCTTTTCTCACCAACGACAACGGAAGATTACAAGAGGTAAACGTAATTAATAAATGTATGAGGAATAGTGTATAAGGTATTTCAGTTCTTGCATTTCTCATATGCTTAATACCATTGACATGCCTCTGGCAATCAGTTCTGTCCACTGCAGCCAAACGAACATTGCATATTAAGCAAAAAACTGCACTACCGTAATATTTTAAATGGAGAAAAAGTGACACATACTTATGTACATTAGTAGCAAATCTATTACGAGGCATTGTTTTCCTAGGTATGTAAATATTAGTTCTATATGAAACGATACACTAATTATGTACTTGGTATAATACTACAACACACAAAAAACACCAGCTATATTTTCAAAAGCAACACGTAAGTACATAACCTTGACCGTTCGACTAATCTCTGCAACAGCTCAACCGGTACTAAAACGAAATCTCTCTCAGCGCGGTTTAACATGATTTATATTCAAGGTCGACACTACATGTCTGCTTCTCTACCGGTTTAGTTTATTTATGAATTTGTCGTATTCTTATATTAACCCGTAATACCGATGCCTATGCGAGTCCGCAAGTTTAGGTTACTCTAGTCATAACCTTCCGCATGCAGTTTATATACTGAAAGGTCCATTTAATTGAGTCAAACAAATTATAGTTGATCCAACTAAAATCTGCATTTGAATGCAGGCAAACAAATATCATTTCGTTTCAAATAAATATCATGTTGATTGAAACAAAATGTTGGATTAACAACATAAATAGTTACCCCCAGCAAATTTCCTTTAACAAAATCAATCTAGTTATTTCAACCATATCAGTTTTTCAGTGTACGTATTTGGGTATGGAACAGTAGATAGTAAAACTTTGAAAAGGAAATTCTGCAAGCTGAGACAAATACATGGGTATACTTCATTATCCGAGTGAAATATCCTGTAGTTTGAATTGTTGACAGGTTAGTGTGCATTTCGTCAGAGAAACATGTTGAATTAAACCAATAAACACTAGCATTAACCGCAACATGAAGCAACATGCCCGCCTATGATGCTAGCTTATCTGTTGGTTAGCCACTGAAACTCTGAAACGCAAACCCCTCCACGGAGAGTGTAAATTTCTCTATAGCAGATGATTAGATTTGTCCAGAGCAAAGATTTTAATTCTAATTTACTTTAGAATTTCTTATTGCAGAACTACGTTAGGTATGGTTCAAATCGCTCTTTAAGATCAATGTAAATACATAATTATTACGTATGCAGATTTGGTAATGTTAGAATGATTCACTATTAAAGATAATGGGGTCTATTCTGTTTTTATTTTTTTTTCATATCAGTTATTTTGCATAGCAGTAATTCGAGGGAATCCAAATAATGTTTTTTATGAATTCATAACAATTGATGTGATTTTCCTTATTCTGTAAGCACGACCGATGTGCACCAGTTAGCTTAGCGCACTTTTTGAAACGGCATGGGCAGTTAGAATGACACATATGACATTTGACTTGTGCACAAACATTGGCGGGTATATCCATAATTTTACTTATTTTTAATGTAAAAACGAACGCAAGGAAAGTTAGGATGGCAAAACTGACGGATGAACAATTCGATGTATTATTAGACTGTGTAGAACGTAACAATGTATTAATTATATGCAAATTTTGTCTCAGAGAAGATACTCACAAACCGCACACAGATATTTTAAATTTTATTTTTAATCGAAAAGGTATTACTCTCTATCTTTGCAAGTAATAAATAAAGCGCGACAAGCGGTTGCACCCGCAGGGGTGCCGGTACGGGGGGGGGGGGGTGTATGTACGTATGTGGATGCAGAGTTTGGTAATGCGATAGACATTGAGGTGTTTGATCGTTCGGTTATTTATCGGATTCTCATTGTGTGTTTTCGAAAACATGGGACGTAAGCCTGTGTACCTCTTGTATCGCATATGAAGAAACATATTTGGCGTTTCCTTGGTTTGGAATTTACAGGTTCGCACATTCGTTGCAAATTTTGCGGTATAGGGTTGCTAGGCCGCACGACATTTGAATGTAGAAGTCATATTAAAAGTAAACGTCATGTATTGAATTTAAGAAACAATATTCCGTACTGTCAATTTTTGTATGACTTTATTTTCATGTTGAGCACATGAAACATCCCACAACACCTGGTAGATAATGAAAACTTTCGTCTTTTTGGGATAAATATGCCCCATCATGGAAGCTACCAACAAAAAGACAATTGCGGTACAATTTACCACATGTGCAAAGTACAGTAAAAGACTGTATAAAAGACAAGTTGAGAAATCAAAAAATCAGGCTCACTGTGGAGGAAACTACTGATGCTCAGAAACACAGCGTGATTCATATTGTGGCGCGTCCTTTAAAACGTAATGGTCCAGCAGCTTCCTTGTTGTTAGCCAGTAAACGGATTGAAAGAACTGATGCCGAAACCGTTGTAAATATAATAAAAAATATGTTAAGAGAATTTTGTATCGTAGGAGCCCAAATCACCATGTTAGTTTCTGACGGAGCCCCAACAATGCTGAAAGCTGGTAGGATGTGAAAAGTATGCTTTCCGACTCTTCTTCACATAACATGCCTCATACACGCATGTCATCTCGTAGCAGAAACAATTCGAAGCAAGTATCCTAGGGTAAATGATTTAATATCATCTAGTGTTTGTGAAATCTCCCAAACATATCCGCGTATTTAAGCAATTGTATCCGCAAATTCCGCTACCACCTCAGCCTGTATCGACGCGATGAGGAACATGGATCGAGGCAGTATCTTACTATCGCAAATATTGTTCCCAAGTGAAAGATGTAATTTTAAAACTTAATTCTTCTAATTCTCAAGCGGTTCGCGAGAGTCAGCAACTTTTTTCCGATTCGAACGTTCAAAAAGAAATAGATGACATTTCCATAAACTATTCTGTAGTGACACAAACTACTTCGCAGTTAGAAAATACTCACTTATCTATACAAGACTCGTTAAATAACATCAACAATCTAGCAACCGCTCTAGAAAGCTTGACGGATCCTATGGGACTAGATGTCGCGCAAAAATTTCGTGCAGTTTTAAATAAAAATCCGGATTTAGAAAAGGTTCGATCTATATCTGGAATTCAAGACTGCACAGAAGAGACAGGAGTATTTGAATTTCGCAAATCTTAGTAGATCATTTGCAAAGTATACGAGAACGTTTTTAGACCGTTGTCGAGGCCTGACCGAATCGACAATGGAAGCACTGCTTATGTTGCAATACTACTCGGCGTACCATGGCAGTCGCACATTACCACAGTGGTCATCGATAGGTCAATAAAAGGTAACAATCTATTATTTTTTTATTAATACTGTGTCTACTTTTGCGCGGTACGCCCCGGACGTTTCCACTAGTTTCTCGAACATTATAAATAGTACACGCACACCGATCAACCGATAATAACCGAACGTCCACTCGATTCCTTGTATGTACATAGTAAACACAGCCCCTTTCACGGCGCCTCTACGGGTGCAACCGTTTGTCGCGCTTTAGTAATAAAACGTTATTCATTTAAATATGTGGTCAATATACCGTAAAAGAAGATCGAAGCTTTCGGTGGTTATCTAACTGTATGTATTTTTGCGAGCGCTATTACCTATATCTATGTAAGTTATTCGCAGGCGGTAGACGGAGATCTATTAGCACACATGCTTACGATAATTGAGTTTAGTCGTCTTCGAACTACGTTGATATGCGGTTCGATTTCAATATCCTGAAATGTACAACAGGAATTTTGCTATCAACTGAGACACTGTTAAGAAAGTAACCGCTCTCCTAAAAACCCGCTCCTTAAAAATTCTAGTTTTACGTATGATGTACATTTTTTGATTATTTACTAGATGTTTATAATAATGGTTTCAATTTTGGAACAGTTCACTAAAGCCCTTACCACAATAGTTAACTCGTACTGGACGCACGTTTCGATAGCCAAGCTATTATCATCAGCAGTAAAACTGAATTAACAAACTAAGTGAAAAACTAACTTTATATATAGAGTAACCTAAGCTTGCGGACTCGCATAGGCGTCGGTATTACGGGTTAATATAAGAATACGAAAAGTTCATAAATAAACTAAACCGGTAGAGAAGCAGGCATGTAGTGTCGACCTTGAATATAAATCATGTTAAACCGCGCTGAGAGAGATTTCGTTCTAGTACCGTTTGAGCTGTTGCAGAGATTAGTCGAACGGTCAAGGTTATGTACTTACGTGTCGCTTTTGAAAATATAGCTGGTGTTTTTTGTGTGTTGTAGTATTATACCAAGTACATAATTAGTGTATCGTTTCATATAGAACTAATATTTACATACCTAGGAAAACAATGCCCCGTAATAGATTTGCTACTAATGTACATAAGTATGTGTCACTTTTTCCCCATTTAAAATATGACGGTAGTGCAGTTTTTTGCTTAATATGCAATGTTCGTTTGGCTGCATTGGACAGAACTGATTGCCAGAGGCATGTCAATGGTATTAAGCATATGAGAAATGCAAGAACTGAAATACCTTATACACTATTCCTCATACATTTATTAATTACGTTTACCTCTTGTAATCTTCCGTTGTCGTTGGTGAGAAAAGCAGCTTTTAAAACGTTTTGGCGACAATACGTTCCAAAGTACCCATTACCCTCACAAACACAATTACAGAATCATTTGCCGCGAATGAAAGAGATGCTAGAAAATGTGTGTAAACGTGATTTGTGTTCCAAAAAAATATGGATTGCCCTGGATGAGACGACCGATATAAAGAAAAACAGTATTGTGAATGTAATAGCTCGCGTTTTATCTAGCGAGAACACAGCATCTCGATATTTGTTAGCTTGCAAACGTGTTCAACAATGTACCGCGAAAAATATTAAAAAAGTGATAATGAACGCTTTGAAAAAATTTAAAATTGCACAAGATCAAGTTGTGATGATTGTGATAGATAGTGCAGCAACGATGTTAAGTGTTGGGCGATCCTTAAAACATATATTTCCTAACTTAATACATATAACCTGCGTGCTGCATGCTTTGCATTTAGTTGGTGAAGTTGTTCGACAACATTACGGAAACGTGGATCGGATGATTGGAAGTAGTAAAGCAGTGTTTCGTAAATCTCCTAAACGTTTAAAAGAATTTCGTAAATTTTGTCCAGGTATTCCAGAACCTCCGGAACCAATTTTAACGCGATGGGGTATTTGGCCAATAGCAGCTTCTTACTATTTCATCCATTTTCAACAAATTCAATCAGTTATAATGCGATTTAATCGGAATGAATTCAAACCAATTATACAGTATTACTAGATGCCATCAGAAAACTACAATGTACTGAATTGTCATTGCAGGAATCAATAGACATAGTGGAGAGTGTAAAAAATAAATTACACACATTAAATGATACGCCAGGATTATGCGCTAGTCAAAAGTTGGCAGATGTTTTAAGGAAAAATCCCGATTTTAATACTTTAGAGGCCGTTTATAATAAGTGTAAGCATAGTGAACTCTTAAGTGATTTTGAAAAACAGTTTCTACATGTAAATGTAACTTCCTTAGATGTGGAGAGATCGTTTTCTATGTATAAGAATAATTTTTCTTGTCGACGCACAAGGTTTAAAGAAGTAACTGGAAACATATGCAATGATGCAAGTTTACAGTAGTTCACATCCTGTTGCCTCTAATTTGTTGAATAATTAGTAAGTAAGTTTATTTATGAATTTTTCGTATTCTCATATTAACCCGTAATACCGACGCCTATGCGAGTCTGCAAGTTTTAGTTACTCTAGTTATTAATCAACACTTTTGCATACCGAGTAAATACGCGCTAAAACACTACGATAATTTTACTGAAATTTTCATAAAAATCAAGTTAGCTTTAAAGCGGTAATATTTAGACCTATGGAAATAGATCGATTTTACGTCAAATTAATCGCTGATTTCAAATGTTTTATAAAAATTAGGACAATCCATTTAAGAAAATTAAGTGTGCGTTACTTCCGGTGAATCCGGAAGTCGACTAAAAGTGCCGATATTTTCTAAAAGTTAGCCCCCTCGAACAAAATAAGACTGTAAATTTACAAATTTGGAACCTGCTCAGTTTCTCATATACGGCTAACGTAAGGTCATCGTGTGACAGCCTGTATAAGGTAAGTTTTTCACTTAGTTTGATAATTCAGTTTTACTGCTGATGATGATAGCTTGGCTATCGAAACATGCGTCCAGTACGAGTTAAGTACTGTGGTAAGGGCTTTAGTAAACTGTTTCAGCGTTCCAGTGTCACAGATTTAGAGTACCTGATTGGTTCCAATTTTGTTTTTGTTGGACGAACGATACAATTCGATTTGAGCTTTACTTCTTTTAATATCAGAATCCAATTCTTATTTGGAACAGTTTCCTATTTTAGATAGTAAGATTCAAGCAGTAATAAACGATTACATATCTACTTTCTCGCTCTGTGTTTCTGCTTCAGACAACTATGTGTTTTATTGTGAGCAGCAGAATTCTTTCGCGGAATACAGTTACTTACTTTATGATTCTGTCTGTAATGGATTACTTTCAATTTTGAGGTTGTAGATATTTTAAAGTGGATTCCTTTACTAATTAAACTCAAATTTTTGCTATTATAAGATTATAATATTTTCTTGGATCTCGAATTGGAATAAAATACGGCGATACACCCGCTACCACTAACTAGTCGCGACTAGCTTGTATGCCGATCGCAGTAGAACTTATGAATTGACGAATATGGAAACGGAAGGTTTACGGACAACTGTGTACGCCTAATACATTGCGTTGGGCACTAAAAATACTTGGTGTTCGTTCGTGTATGTAATATACGTCATTCAATGTTGGTGTATGTAATACACGTTATTCCATGAAATAACCAGTTAATGGTTTTATTATTTGATGCTCTAACTATTATGTAGAATATCTAGTTATTCTGTAAAATAACGTAGTTATTAAAAAAAGTGTAAAAGAAATAGGCAAGTATCTGTGGCAAAAAATCGTGAATTTTGATTTTTTCTATCGGCCTCTTCATTAAATATTTCTGTTGCACATTTAAAATTAACTGGTTTTAAGCACTCAGTGCAAAGTGAATAACTATCTGATCAGGTTTCTAAACAAATTACATGTTTTTTGTTTTTCTTGACGGTTTTCTCTATTAGTTTTATTTTCATTTTCGAGATTTTCTGTACTGCTTCCTCCTAGTTCTCCAGTTGATGTGATTTTTAAGGTTAGGACTGTGGTGTGACATGGTATGGTTTATTACACACTTTTCTGATATAATTCAGTCGATATTCTACATAACTAGTTAAAGTTTCAAATAAATTATTGCATAATTTCACTATCGTAAATCGGTATTTTATGAGATAACTAGTTATTTCATGGAATATCGAATTTCACTCATTAACGGTAAGATATACAGCCATGACTGATAAACTCGCCCCTCTTAATTGTATAAATGTATGTACATTCTAGCGCTCTGAAATATACATACTCGACTTAAATTGTTATATAGGAGAAATGTTGCTCGTCAAACACACTTGCACATAACTTATTTCACCGCAATTAGTGCAATTAATCCTGTTTATTTAATTGAAGCAATTCCTTACATTCAACAGTTCGAGTTTGTGTACATAAAACTACATCACATCTTAAGCAATTGAGAGGAGACGAATTTATATTAGGACGTACGACAGAGCATATGGTTTCTTTAGTTACCTTGTGTACAGGGATCTTCATTACAATGAGATTCTCCGATGCCGTCTGAACTTGTTGCTCTTGTTCTTAGAATGTTAGTGTATACGTCTTAAGGATTAAATATACGAGGGAAGTTTTTTTATGTTATCTACCTAGCTATGAAAAGAATATGCTATCGCGACAATTTTCTTTCGTCAAATTTCTGCGATATTTTATAATGTCCAAATTTGGCTCCAATCGGTTAACAGTTATCGTTTATATGTCAGTTTAAAGAAGCGAAAATGAGTAATTTGAGTCTTGAACAAGGGAGTGTCATGAAACTTCTATCGAAAGAAGTCAGTAGCCCGAAGAATAAACATGAGAGAATGGTGCCAACGTATGGAGAAAATAGTCATTAGTAGACTGGGCAAACAGCGGTAACAGTTAGTGTAGTAGATATGTGGTGCGGAGTCGGCGATTATTTATTTCACGCGTTCACAGCGTCAGTACTAAATAGATGCTGTATGCGAGTAGTTCTGTGTATATGTGGGCTGTCGTAACATATTTCGTAAGTGTACCAGACACAATTAAAAACTTTATAGTGGATATGCCCGACTTAATTTTTGATGGCGCTAAAATTCATTGTCTAGTTTGTAAAATCCCTTTAATGTGTTGGTCCAGAAACCATTGTCGACGTCACATCGAAAGCAATCAGCATTCTTTTGCAAAAAGTTTCATACGAGACCCAGAAAAATTTACATTTGATTTATGTGTTACTCTTATTTTATGTAATTTACCGTTTCGTTTACTAGACAAAGAAGCATTTGTCTCCTTCTGGAATAAATATGCAGACTGTAAATTACCTAGTCAGACATCGATACGAAATGTAGTGCCATTTGTTCGTGAATATATAGGAAAAAGAATGAAAACGGAATTGAAAGATAAAAAAACTGTGGTTGTGTGTGGACGAAACAACAGATCGTTAAAAACATTCTGTGATTAATGTAATGGTACGTACAATGGAACCACATCGACCGTCATCCTCCTTCTTACTTGCTTCCAGAAGAGTTATAAATTGTACTGCCGATGAGATTTTAAAGGTGGTGTTGAACTCATTGAACAAATTTGAAGTTTCAACTAAGCAACTTTTAATGTTTATGAGTAATGTTGCCGCAAACATGTGTTCTTTGGGGCGATCTCTTAAAGAACACAGTGGTAACTTCTTACGTGTAACGTATAAAATCCGTACTTTAAATCTTGCGTCACAAACTATTCCTACATGTTTTCCACTAGTAAATACATTGATTGCTAGTACAAAGGCAGTGTTTCTAAAGTCCCCGAAACGTACCCGACTATTTCACAAACTGTGTCCTGATTTACCTGAACCTACCACAGCCGATAGTTACACGTTGGGGAACATGGTTGCAGGCTGCGTTTTACTAGAACAAATATTTTGATCAAGCAAAGAAGGTAGTTTTAAAACGGATGGAAGCTGCAGCAATAAAGAAAAGCCAGGAAATATTTCAAGATAGTCAGGTTAAAAGAGATTTACAAACTATTCACAACAATTACTTCGGACTAGCGGAGGGAATAGAAAAATTACAAAATGTTTCGATGTCGCTAGTGGATTCTGTTCAAATTGTGGATGATGTTCACGCACAGTTATGCGCTGTAGAAGGCGAAACAAATTGGTGTGTAATACGAAAATTTGAAAGTGTTTTAGAGAAAGACTCCGATTTTCTTGTATTAAAACATCGCTAGATGTTGAACGGTCGTTTTCGGCATTAAAAAACATTTATTCCGCACGTCGTACTCACTTGACTGAAACAGCTGTGGAAACATACCTAACCATTCAAATATTTAACAGATGTTACCCAGTTTGTGATTTCACGGAAGACTTTTAAAACGGTAAGTGTTTCAGCACGTTTTATAATTTATTTCTTACCTTCTATTTTATGTGTAAACTTTTATGCGCTCGCCACGCCTCTGGCTGTTACCGCATATTTGCCCAGGTTAGTCATTAGTCAGATATTGGTGCAACCAGATCAAATGGGGCAGGGAAAGTTTCAGTAATTGTTAGAGAAATAAGAATATCAGAAACGAGTGTTTTTAAAATTCTACACGAAGGTTTAGGAACGAGCGAAGTGTCGGCATGATGAATTCCCAGAATGCTAAGTCCCGAACAAAAACTGTGTAGACAACAAATTTGCGAGGAGAATTCGACTACTCCATTCCAAGATGAAGACTTCTTCTTCAGAATTATAACAGGGGATGAGTTCTGGGTACACCGCTGGGACCCTCCCACGAAACAAGAGTCTATGCAATGGATTCAAAATGGCTTTCCCCAAGAAGGCGAAGACGCAATTTTCTGCGGGAAAAGTGATGGCCATAGTTGTCTGGGATGCGAAAGGGATTCCCTTAATTGAGTATGTGTCAAGAGGGACTACAATAACGGGAATGTCTACAAAGGCGCAATTAGAAATTTAAAAGCGGCTATATGTTAAAAAAAGACCTCACAATTATGCTTCGAAGACTCTGCTTCTGCACGACAACTGCAGGGTGCATAACGCACAAATTGTTCAAGCAGTCGTCAATGAATACGGCTTCGAGGAGTTACTACATCCACCTTACAATCCCGATCTCGCCCCCTGTGACTATTACTTTTTTTCGAAAACTCAAAAACCACTTGAGAAGGCGTTGATTTTTATCCAATAATGATTTGGAAAACGCTGTGGAGTCGTATTTTGTCGAATTATCCAAAGATTCTTTTTTTCGAAGGCAAAGCATTATTAGAAAAACGTTGGAATAAGTGTGTTAGTGTTAATGGTTCTTACGTTGAAAAATAAAATTTTATTTGTTCTCTAACACGTTGTTTTCATAGCTAGATGGATAATGTAAAAAACTTCCCTCGTATATAGAAGAGAGTTAGCAAGTTAACCAGATATTTAAAATTAGACAAATAACTTACATTCTAGTCTAATCAATAAATCGTATAAAGGATCTAATAATACCACACATGTATACAAACAGTTACAAATAAACAAGACTGCCGCTTTATTGACGCGTTAGTTGACATAGATTACCATACTTCGCATTCCGAAAAAGAATTATTTGTTACATTTACGGAACAAGTGCAGAGTAAATATACTCGCCCGCATAATATTCTAAACTGACTATTTTTTAACATCGGTGTACGTTTGTCTGAAACGTTGACAGAACCTTTAAGTGACTGTTAAAGAAATGTCATCAAAATTAAAAAAAGAGGACGATGCTTGAGATACTGAAACACTCATACACAAAACAATGTCAAGCAGGAACTCATATTTGTAAAATTATTTGTTGCAACGCTAACAACAAATTCACAAAGCTGAATATGTTCTTAAATGTGGCGTAAAGAATATACCGACTGAGTCATATTTGTGCATATGTGAAATAACTAGCTTAATATTAGAGATAGAGGAAAATAGCATTAAGAAGAATTGAATGATAGTTGCACTGCTACAATTCTGCTTGATCAGATGTTTCCGAGCTTCAACTGTTTTGGCGTGGTCACGTCCTCTTATTTGTTTTTTAAATTGCATGACACCTATTTTTCACACCATTTGATAGAGAATTGTTTTCTCTTTATGATGGTCTAAACATTTCAACACCTGACATAAGAAAAATATTTTGTTTGTTATTTTAATTTTATAATTGACTCTTATCTTTTATTCTAATTTATATTTAATTGACTATTGTGCCCTTTACACACAAAAAAAAAGATTGACAATTTTCTGTAATGGTTAAATTACGAATATAAATATATTATTATTATTATTACGTTGAGTAAGTGTTTGTTGATATAAATTAGTTTTTGTACATTATCGCCTGTACTATTTTCCATTTGTATATCTTCCAATTTAGTATTTTTATACGAGTTTTACCAGTTATTGTAGGTACTAAATTCCAAGCAGCCTTTACTGTATCATTTGAATTCATTATGTAACCAGAACTATAATTTATTTTTGCGTTTTTAATATTTTGTGTTACATGTGTACAGTAAGAGTCATCTCTTTTGGAAATTTTTCCGTTCAGAAGTTCGTATAACTGACGTTTGATGCTACATTTTATTTTAAGCTCATCTGTAATCCATTTTGTATCACTCGTTTTATCTTCAATTTTAACATATTTCACAGGGCATACCGCGTCAATCGCTCTTATAATTTGATTGTGAAAATACGTATAAGCTTCGTCTAACGTTTCCATATTGAACATCTTAGACCAATCATATTCTCCCAACATGTGCGCTATATCACAAACTTTTGCATCTTTAAAAAACCTTTTCCTTCATGACCTTCATGATCTGACAGAACTGTTGTTAAGACTTTTGCCTCAAAAATGTTGGCATTTGTATAGATATTATCAAACTGCATCGAGGATTGTGTGGTAACTCTTGTCGGGCCATTTAGCACTTGCCGAAAACCAAAGCACGCTATAATGTCCAAAAACCGTTTTACATTTGTATCTGCGTGATTCATGAAATTTATGTTAAAATCCCCTGTTAATACCAATGTATAAGTCCTGTATTTGTAAGATGTTGTTTCCAGAATATTTATATCATATTAATGTTTCATTACCCGTATTCACTTGATTTATCACCTAGCGGTTTTGTTTTGTTCCCGAATGACAAGCAAAAAAATGCGTAAACAACGATTTTTATAACCTCAAGAAGCTATTGAAGCCTTCGAAAACTATGTTTTGGAAATATTGAATATGCAGCCCTGGCCATTCCTACATACTATTTCCAAAAAAATAATTGAGTCAATTATTTTTTCGGGCCTCAATGAACTTCTAAATATGTCTGTGATCTTCTCAAAACCACCTCATGTTCTTTGAAATTATTCAAAATGACAGAGTTCCATTAGAATTTCTAAACTATAATGCCACTGTTACACAACATTACTTTTTTTGATAATTAGTTACTTATAAATTAATGTTTTTCTCCAAAAACTGTAAAAGAATTAGTTTATAAAATGTCTAATGTGCTTATTAACAAAAGATAAGTAGAATGATAAAAAATGTGAACTATTTAATCGAGTTGCCTCTAAAAGAATCAATTCACAATTATTTCTATTTTTTCTTGCCGGTTGCATTAATCAAATAACAAAAAAACGTAAAATAAAATTCTGACACATAGAATTGGGCTTAACAAATTATGAATAGAAGTTGATGTTGCATGTAACTAACGTTATAAGTTAATTAATAATATACGCTTCATATAACATTTGATTTATAATAACGCTGTTATTTTCCAATATACCCACTAGTTGGAAGTGACTCGAGCGCTGCAGTTGAAAGCTGCACTGCGAGACTAGTACATGCAGCATGTTGTAATTAGACATGAGAGCGTCGTCGAAAAGATTATTCGAACTAATGATTGCCTGAAATTAGAGTTTTCGCTAATTTATTAAAGGATTTGCTAATTTTTGTATCTATAATTATTTGTTTTGAGTGAAGAGAGCTGCTTAGTTTATTAGTGCTAACGTTGCTTTTTTGTTCTGATACGAGAATCGTCTTAGGATGTGAAGCGGCCTTCGCTGTTAACGATTACCTCCACTAATTGCGTCCGCATACAAATACATCGCACCTTATCCTAAAGAGTGTATATCAAATACATGAATATAAATGGCCGTATGGAATGATTTAGAAAATTCTACTTTTCGTTCCATACAATTTTACTTCCTGGATGCGTAAAATTTGACCGTTATTGCAATATTGTTTAGAAATAAATAAATCTTGGTCAAAGATGTGAGATGAGATCCAGGAGCTTCCAGTCAAATGTTTCTATATTTAAAACTTGTTTTGGTTACATGTAAACTTTATTGGTTCATTTTGGATTTATTTTGAGAAGAATTTACCTCGCCGGCCACAAAAGTCCCGTTTAAGTGACAACGGCAGGCTTCATTAGTGTTAAGAGACCCCCAAGCACGTCCACTTGGGAGTTATATATAACTGAAAACAACAGCGTATTCAGATAGTCGTTAGAAATTAGAGAGTCCCATAAAGTTCCTATGAAAACTTATAATTTTAGGACACCTCTTAGAGCCGTTGTTTTATTGGCGGAATCCTTTTTTAATGATGTCGTATTTCACGTCGAAACGAGATTGTCATCCGCTTCCATTACCAACTGCTGTTAATGGTCTATTTCTCCACGAGATTCCCTGTTATCATTTATATTGTTTTATTAGTTTCGTTAGGACAAAGTTTACGAGCATCTGATTTATTGAAAGTATTAAGTAATAATTGTACGGGTATTAAGAAAAATGTTAGGAATTTACATGATTTTCAAATATTTCAAGCTCATTTAAATTATTTTAAAAGCAAAAGTTTTTGTCTATCCAGTTGCTTGAATATACAGGGTGAGGTGGGAGGAACGGACCAAACTCCAAGAGTGTATTGTACACGTGAAAATAATGTACAAAAACTCATATGTTCTTATCCGATTTTTATTTGTTTTCCAGTTACAGCGTAATTACTAATTGACTTAAACTGCATAACTCTATGATAAAGACACAGTGTTTGCAACTCCCGCCTTCGTTCCATTGAGAGCCATCCAGTGTCTTTTATTTTATGAGAGATATGCTGGAATCAATGAATACCATGATTAAAACTTTCTGGATTCGATGGGCAGTATTCCTGTTGATAGCAGGGTGGTATAACGGAGAACAGTACGTCGAATTAGTGCTTTTCAAGTGTCGACTTTTACATTGTAAACTTCATTTTTGAACCTGCCCTATAGTGGTGTGAGATCTGGCGATCTTGGAGGCCAACTAATAGGACCACCGCGACCAATCCAAAGCCCTGGAAACCCATCGTCTAAATGTTGCTTGACCTGACAACCAAAAAATGCAATGCAATGAGCTTGATTATGCTGATAATGCATTTGTATTCTGATATTTAGAGGAACTTCCTCTAGTAGTCCTTGTAATTCATTTTGTAAAAAAGAAAGTAGTGCTCTCCTATGAGGAGATTCTCCAAAATGAAAGGGCCAAACAACCATGGACCATACCACACCACACGGTTACCGAAAACTTGTACTGGAAATTACTTTTGACTGTTGCAAAAATTATGCGCGATACAACACGACGATTATTATTTATCCACCGACAAAATTCCATACTCTTAACACAATCTCCGGTTGTAGAATATAAGCCTTGCTCGTGGAGTGTGTTTATTACTTGTTTTTGTGGAATGCCCAATTGAATACCAACTCTTCGTGAGCTGGTTGTTGCATCTTTTTCCACTAAATTCAGAATATTTTCTTCTAAACCTTGTCGAGAAGCTCGTTCAGATATTATGTTAGTACTAGCTGAAAAACCCAAACCTCAAGGAATTGGGTGAGGTTATCGAGTACATACATAGGGATACCAGCTACAGTTTACTCACCCCAGTAAATTTTCTAGGTCGATATTCATAGAAATACCAGCTGCAGTTTATCTACCCCAGTAAATTTTCTAGGTCTATACTCATAGGGATACCAGCTGCAGTTTACCCACCCCAGCAAATTTGTTAGGTCTATACTCATAGGGATACCAGCTGCAGTTTACCCACCTTAGCAAATCTTCTAGGTCTATATTCATAAGGATATCAACTGCAGTTTAGCCACCCCAACAAATTTTCTAGGTCTATACTCATAGGGATATCCCCGGATCCTTATTTCGTTGAGGGAGAATAATGAATACTATGTCTTACCATAAGTCTATATATTCGGCTCTGTTCGGGTCCATGCTATTTCGATTTTATTTGATTCCATTCGGCTATATTTAGTTCGACTCCGTTCGACTATATGCAGTTCTGCTGGGGCCATTCGTCTATATTCGGTTCTATTCGGCTCCATTCGGCTACGTTCACCTATATTTGGTTATGTTTCCGTTCGGATATATTCGGCTGTAGTCGATTCTGTTCGGTTCTATTCGACCACGATTCCATTCGGTTGTGATAAATTATGTTCAGTTCCAATCGGTCCCGTTAATCCTGTTTAGTTTGATTTGATTTCTTTCAACTACGTTCAGTAGTTGGGAAGCACTCGGGTCTCGCACAGTTTATTGAAAAGTCTAATAAACACGTTTTGACCAGGATTTCTCTGATATTCTTCAACGGCAGCTATAGCATTTCCATTACAGAAACCATAAACAAATCATATTTCTAACAAAATAATGTACAAATTCGAAAATAAGCGCTAAATCACCGTCACAATCAACTGACACTGGCACATATCAGAATAACAAAATTATTGAAATGATTTTGAGCTTCGAAAGAATTGATTCGGGTAGCCGGTACGTCATACGATAAAAAGCGAAAAAAGCTTTTAATGTAGAACGTACTTTTTGTTTTACATAGGTAGTCAGTGCAAGGATATTTTTGTTTAAGACGTATTAACTCGAAAACAATGGAAAATTTTGACCATTTACAAGAACGCTAGTTAATTTTTTTTAATTACGCTATAACTTGAAAACAAATGAAAATTGGGGAAGAACATATGAGCTTTTTTAGATTATTTTCACGTGCATGGAGTTTGGTCTGTTCCTCTCGACTCACCTTATATGATGATATCTCCTAAAATATTTCACATTATTAACGTAAAAATAAACAATATTGCGCTAAAAATAGAAATAGGTATTTACAAACTAAAATATCACAAAAATGGTATCTTACGTACATGAAATCGAGTAGAGGAATGTAAAGAATACGCAAGGCTCTAATTAGACAATCTTACAAAATAGCAAGAGCCTGATCCAAAATATTCCAAGCGGCTGTAAAAGCGGATGAATTAATGAATATGAATGGAGTGAGTTCATCTTAAATATTTAAAACGGAACCCTTGAAAATTAGCCGCACTTACTATATACATTTTACCGTAGGGCGGTCTAAATGATAAGATTTGCATTCCTGATGAAATGAAATATTCATTTCCGGAAGAAATTGAATTAATAATTAAAATGCAATGCGCGAAGTTTCAAAGTGATACACCATTTTGGATTTTTTTTTGTGTATGTACGTATATAGTGTGAGTCATCTCCGCGGTCTTCGACGATTTTGCTTTTGTGAATAGAGATTTTTCAAAACGGTTTTCTTCATGTTATGAAATCTGAAATCATGCCCGCAGATTTAAAATTATATTGCAACCTACAGAGTACAGTTTCATAAGTTTGTAGCTACCCAAAAGTTGTATTTTTTAAATGGAAGGTGCTATATTTTTGGCATACTGTAGTCTTGAATCTAAACGTTTCAGAGTTGTTAGGGTTTTCTTTGCAAAAGGTAGCATTTACAATTTAAAAGATATTATTTCTTGATTTTGGCGTCTTTATCGTTAAATATATTGTAGTTAGAGTTACTTAGAACTTATAATTTTAACGTTTCGACAGTCACTAAAATCGAAATTAAATTTTCAAATTAAGTTAAATTAATTTATCTATTCGAAGTTCGTTTGCTGGGCAAATATACGGAAACAGCCAGAGGCGTGGCGAGCGCATAAAAGTTTACACATAAAATAGAAGGTAAGAAATAAATTATATATTTTACAAACTAAACATTGTAAAATTCAATGTCTAGTCATCTAGCCATCAGAAATTATGTCCGGCATGTCCACTATAAAGTTTTTAACTGTGTCTGCCGTTGGTCGTTTTCGCGACGTATCTAACTGCGACATTTTTAAAGCAAACATAAGCGTACAATTACGAAATAAGTTACGACAGCCTACATATACACAGAGAACTACTCGCATACAGCATCGATTTAGTACTGACGCTGTGAACGCGTGAAATAAATAATCGCCGACTCCGCACCACATATCTACTACACTCACTGTTACCGCTGCTTGCCCAGACTATTTATTATTTCTTTACTTTACCGATGTAACTAAATTCAGTTACCCATGGAAGCCATATATGTTAGTTTATTATTTCTTTAAAATTAAAAATTAAATTCCCGGTGGCAAATAATCTGCAAAGTATCTGTCTATCCATTTTATAGTTAGCATGAATTAAACTGAAAACATGTGCAATATATACGAGGGAAGTCTGAAAAGTTTCTAGCCCAACACAGAAGCAAGTATTTTTTGGAAAGTTCAGTCTTGTTTCTCAACACAGACTCCTCGCAAGTCTATACACTTCTCCCAGCGATGCTCCCATCTATTTAAGCCGTCCAAGCAGTAATTGGCATCTTGTTCTGAAAAATAGGCGTTTACGAATGTTATGGTTTCACCATTCGATGAAAATCTGTCCTACGAGCGAAGTGTTGAATTTAGGAAGCAGAAAAAAGTCGCTGGTGGGCCAGATCTGGTGAGTAGGGTGGGTCGTCTAACAATTCGAACCCCAATTCGTGAATTTTTGCCATTGCGCCCACTGAAGTATGAAATGGTACGTTGACTTGCCTTCAGCTTGTTAAGTAATGAAGCGTAGTATGTCCCCGTTATTGTTTTTACTTTTTCAAGATAGTCGATTAACACAACCTCATGACTATCCCAAAAAACAGTCGCCATCACTTTCCCGGCCAATGGAACAATCTTCGCCTTTTTCGGAGTCGATTCATCCTTCACAGTTCACTGTTTCAACAGTGCCTTTGCTTCAGGTGTATTCAAGTTTCATCTACAGTTTTAGTCGACGCCAAAACACGAAACTGAACCTGCTTCAACAGAACTTTGGAAATATTCACTAGAATGCGTTTTTGGTCCTGAGTTAGCAATCGCGGCACCCAACGCGCGGCTAGCTCTTTTGAGAAACACGTTCTTTCGAGGTGCCCACAGCCTCTGCTATCTCTCTAATCTTAATCCGACGGTTATCTAGCACCATTTGGTGAACTTTTCCGTTGGTATCGGTGGTGGTTGCAATTTTTTGGCCATTCCGAACGTTCATCGTCAACCAAGCTGGTGCGACCACGTTGAAATTCAGCTGTCCATAATATCAATATGGCAAATGATGGTGCAGAGTCCCCTTAACGGGGTCCATCTCGGCTTTAATTTACGTAGGCGTATTGCCTTTCAAATACAAGAGTTTAATGACGGCTCAATATTGGATTCTTTCCATTTTTACAGAAACAACAACAACGACTGATACAAACGGCTGCGCCTTCAGCATGGCCGAAACTTTTCAGATTATCTTCGCACTTTGCGGATCAGAAACTTGGTTCATACAACGAAATCGAACTTTGTAAACATATTAATAAGTATTAATAAACTATAGGTATAAATACACAAATTGTAATAAATATAAGGAGATATAAAAAACAATGTGCTAAACAGAAAAAAAGTTATTTTAAGAGATGTTCAAGTGCATAACCATTTACTTAACACTTCTGAATTCGAAGAAGATAATACGTAGTTTTGTTGGGAATATTATTATTACTAAATGTTATCGTATTCAATAATTGTTCCAATGTTTCTGCCACGACACAACGAGAAAATTGCCAATTTTAGACTACTAACATGTTAATATTAGTAACTTTTTGTCTAGAATTTTACCAAAAACTCAGAACTAAAAAAATATGCAAGCTGTTTTATTTAGAGAAATGACTTTCTAACAAAAATATCTTCATAATTCAGCACTATTCGTAAAGGAACGAATAATATTTTTAATTAGACAAAGAACCGCAGTAATAGAGTCTCGATAATGGAAACATTTATATATAAATATATATTTTTTATTTCACTGACTGCATTTTTTTCTTTTTTAAACAATTCCGTTTGTTTTTTTTTAGATTTTTCCCCATCTGAATGGAATTCTATTCATTGTACTCCCGCCGGTCCTTATCGTAACCTATAAACGTTATCGTGTACGTAATCCAGGAGACCTTTTCTTCTACCGTCGCAGTACCGGTACTTGTCCTGCACCTTCTGCTTGATATCGACCAAGATCTCTTTGCGTGATGTCTCTTTCTAAATATTTGCTAAGCATTTCCGTGGCGCGTTCAAGGTCCTTCTGGTTCTCCTCAAATATCACCGATTGTCTGTCGGCATTCGCAGAGGATATCGACGGCCTTGCGGAGGAATTGCACCTTGATCCAACTCATGTTGTGCTGCTGCATTTCTTCCATTTTATCCTTGACGGAGATGCTCGAATTTTAGAGATTGCGTAGCGGTTGCAGTAAAATACGTACCTTTGCAAAGCGGAATGAAGTTATATAGATATGTCATTTATTTATTTATTTATTTCACTTTCTACAACAACGGGACGAGCCCAAAAACGTTGTAACAAGTAACTGTAAAGATAAGGAATAAGAATACACGCACGATTATACAAACCACATTAGTAACATAGCAGAAGTAATCCCGAGGGGTGCTAGCGAGAAAAAAATTGTTGAAATGAATTTATTGAAGTTGATCAGGTAAGCTCCGGGTAATTAAAGTTTTAAATGTACTTAAATTACAATAAAATATATCAAGCGAGTTGCAAATACCGAGTTGCTCGTTGTAAGTGCACATGAACCTGTTAATAGGAGAGTTTTGACAAGAATTTATGTGACACAAGGGGAGGTGGAATAAAACATTGTTACGGGTATGACGGGAAGAGACGCTAAAAAAAAGTCGAGGAAATAAGGTTTGGACAGTAAATACTATTATTAAGCAATTTATGCAGGAATACCAAGTCCGACAGTAGTCTGCGCTTACATAAACGTAGAATGCGAAAATTCTTGCATGAAATGAAATAATTATCAAAGGGTTGGCCTGACTTCAGACAAAAGTATCTGATGAACTTAGGTTGAACGGATTCTAGCCTGTTAATCTAGACGGCATACTGAGGGCACCATACAACAGCGTAAAATATAATCGAGTTTATATAGAGACCTGAGGCACGCAGAAGAAGATTTAGATGTCCTTATGATAAAACCACCACTTACTAACAGTATACTCAATGTGATCCCTGTATGCTAATTTAGTATCAAGCATGACACTCAGATCCCTAAGCTCAAAAACTTCGGTTAAGATACTCCCGTCCAAAATGTACGAAAATTGAAATTTGAACAAATTTCTGGTGTACTGAATATAATTACATTTATTGAAATTTAAAATGAGTTTATTTTCGAGGCAGTACTTACACAATCTGTCCAGGTCCTGCTGCAGTCCTACACAATCCATAATCGACTTAATAGGTTTAAATATTTTTAAATCGTCAGCATATTGAAGAAAAAGAGAATTTTCGAAGCGAGTGGATATGTCACTAATATAAAGATTGGGAAGTAATGGTCCCAGATGTGATCCCTGCGGGACACCTCCGTCCTAGATGTATAGCCGTCCAACTTAACAATTTGTGACCCGTTGGATATATAAGACTGCAGCCACCGAAGAATGTCACCACGCAAACCCAATCTCAGCAATTTATTAATAAGAATTTGATGATCTATTCTGTCAAAAGCTTTACTAATATCTGTATAAATTGCATCCACCTGTATTTTATTATCAAGATTATCCAAAATATAGTGGGTGAACGTGAGGAGACTCGTCACTGTGGACCTGCCTGGATAAAAACCATGTTATTCTAGACCAATGAATTGTTTATGTTTATCAAAAAGTATGTTATAAATAATCGATTCAAAGAATTTAGCCGATGTGCTTAAAATAGAAATAGGACGGTAGTTCTCAACCGAAGCCTTACCACCACTCTTAAAAGTCGGTACAACACAAGCACACTTCCAAAGGGATAGAAAACAGCCTGTGTGCAACGATCTATTGAAAATTATGAAAAGTGGTTGCGCTAAATAATCACAGCAGGTGCGTAAAATACACGCAGGAATCCCATTGGGACCAGCGCCCTTCCGCACGTCCAATTCACTCAACATTGTGGGAATTAAGTGACGCGGTATAACGACGTAATGACTGAACGTGTTGTTAATTCGACCGTCTATAAAAACAGAAGAGAAGTAGTCATCAAAAAGATTACATATTGACTGTCCGTCATCGGCAGTTAGTCTCCCATATGCATACTTTTCTGACTTGATTTAATCTTACGGATATCGCATTAGCAATTTAGAATCACAAAAGCGCGTGTGTATTCCTGGTGTGGTCCTTTTACGTCTAATCTAGGTGCCAAGAAAATCACATCTGTCTAATGCGTTTATCCGGAAAAATAACAGTTTCTTCACACTTCACGAGGATTCCAACAATGCAATCTCCATTCACAATGGCACAATTTTCCAACCCCGCGGAAATGAGTATATATTTTAAAAAAATTAATACGCGCTGATTTTGCTTAATACTATACATTTATGTATACTTTTTATTTTTATTATACTTGTTCATTGGTAAGATTTTCTGTTCTATATATAAACTAACTTAATGTATTTCTTATCCTCACAGGATGTATAAGAAATAAGTAACAAAGATCAAAAAGGGAAATAGAGTATAAAGATAAATATTGAAAAGTTATATAGTTATAGTCCAGGCGTATCAATAGATGTATGCAGTTCATAGAAAAACATATAAAATAGTGATATTGGGCAATTTGTACAGGAAACGTACAATAAAAAGTATAATCGATATACAGGGAGCGGTAGGTCTATTCTAAAGTTGTTCCATTAACAATGTAACAGTATTCTATTAATTTTTGAACGACAGAAGCTAGTTTTTCGAAAAAATACATAATTTTTTTATTAACTCCATTTCTGATGTTACCAAAAGTGATATTCATCTCAATAAAACACTTTGTATATGATGACGTTTTCGGAAACGTAATGGGGAACAATTCCATCGATTTAAAAAGTAAAACTGAAAAATAAGTATATTATCTACCAAGAGCTTACAAATTTAAATGAACATACTTAATTGCATTCATGTCCAACAAAATAAACAAACAGTAGCAACTACCAAATTTAGCAACAGTGACCCAATAATTTTGAACGTCCGGTAAATTTTTATTTCCCATAGTTGGCAATCAGAAATAGTCAGGAAAAATTATTCAACGAAAGAAATTGATGTTTACTTTAAAAATGAGACGTTAGAGTAGAAACTAAACATATCCAGTGTATTGCCCACAAAAGGTTAAGAAGTTAACAAGGAGGAATGTAGTGAAACTATCACCCCTACCACAACGGTTCATTAAGACTGTTGACACACGTTTCGATAGTTAAGCTATCATCTTCAGTAGTAAAAATGAATTAACAATCCTAACTAAAAGTAAACTATTTACACACTTTTAAAGATGCGATTAGATTCAATAAAATTGTAAAGGCTGGAATTTAGAGATCCTAAATCAGAATTCATTAAAACGTGATTATTTTTGTAAATTTTCATGCCTTCATAACAATTTAATGTATAGTTTATTTCAAATTATAAGAATATAACTGTAGACTTACAAGGCCTTTAATACTTTTATTGCACCTTCTGTGACGATAATAACCTGGCAATGCATATTGAATCTAGGGGCCGTATTGACTATAAATTACGGCCCTATAAGATAATTATATGTTTATGTATATATATTTTACAAACAGTATAAATTTACATAGTAAGCAATTCGATGTTACAAGTAATTAAAGAATTTACATATTAAATGAGATTTAAATGTAGAAACAGGTAGTTACGCATATCGCAAATCATAATTCCATTTCTATTCAATTCACTTAAATTTTGTCATTACGGTCCTGAGCAGTTTGTTTGCGTATTCAGGTAGTTATTACCGCAGGTGGTGCAATAACAGCATTTAAGCCGTTCAAAGTTATATTCTTATAATTTGAAATAAACTATATATTGCTGTTCACATTCTTAATTAACTTTATATTATCAAGATCATGATTTTCTTCAGGCATAGGTATATAGAGCAATACTAGATTTGCCAAACCTTCGGAATTCTTCGGATTGCTGCTCTTCGTCGACCAGAGATGCATACCTAACAATAAATCATACGAAAACTAGAGCGATGTCGATTTAAGGCGTCGTTAAGCTTAACTCTCTAACTCTCACCCTTCCGACGGTAGGGCGTCTCAAAATTAAGAAAAGAAGACTCCTTTTTTTAAGTTTAAAGGGCTGTAGCTCCCAAATCAAAAGAAGTGGAAGGTTCTGCTCGGTCGTAATCGAGTTAGTGGATAATTTTCTAACGGAAACCGTTAAATTCGTCAACCAGAAATGCATACCTAACGATAAATCAGATGAAAACTAGAACGATGTCGTTTTAAGGCCTTGTTTTGACGTCGTTTTTGGAAGTCCGGAAACTTCAAACGCCCACATCTCTAAACCGGTTAGAGATAGCGCTCTGAGATTTTATTCCGCAAATGTGTGACCATATGACTACAAATCGGCACCGAGCCAGGAGGTTAAATTTGGGCCCGTTCGAAAACTCTCTGCGAGCGCTTTAAAACTGCAAAAAGCTCAACGCTCTAGCTCGTTGGCCTTTTTGTTTGCCCAATATGTATATACTTGATCACAACCTTTGCATCATATTATAAATTCCTGATTTATCCATTCCATCCATTCCTGATTTATCTAATTCTTCTAAAAAAAAACAATTTTAGAAAAGATTTTGCGAAGGCGTTTCGCTTAACTTGGATAAAAGGGTAATTTAACATAATATTTTTTATTGCGATTGCTAATGCTATCTAATGTGGATATATGTATTTCTCACCCTTATTCTATTCTTATGTTTACTAATAGTATTGTAAACTACATCTTCAAAGAATTTGTTAGCAGTTTTGATGATTTCCTTGAGTTCGTTTTAATAAAGGAAAACTGAGCAAAGGATATTCCAATAAAATAATAGCCGATACATTTATGTATGTACATATATTCCCATGAGTGATTAGAGTCCTACAAGATGAACGATTACTACTAGCAGGTTTTTTATATACGTCTCCTTCTAACTTATTTCTATATCGTGTTACTAATATATCGAGGAAAGGAATCTTTGTACTAAGTGGTTTCCAAAAAATCAGTTATTGCTGGTGTCAGTGAAATGTTGTGATAAGGGTGATAGTGACGTGTTTCAAATCAAGGGAAATCCAGTGAGGGACAACTACCAGGAAGGAAAAAGAAACAGTTGACTACGCCTGTCTATCATACGTCGCGTCGCTGGAGTGCCAAATGCATTAAAGAATATCCTGGAAAAGAAACTTTTTAAAGTTAACCGCAACACAAAAAAGAAGATTGAACAGCTTGCGTCTTCAAATAAGAATCATTTATTTAAGTTATAAACCAACGGGATGTACGAATTGCAGTGTCGATGTGGCAAATCATATATTGGACAAACCAGACACAGTGCAGAATCAGGGAACCCCAACATGTGCACAACAAACAGAAAAACACAATATTGACTATCACAACGTCAATACTAAAAGCAACCAGGCTACCAACGAATTGTGAAAGAGTCACTAGAAATAATGATGAACACCAACAATCTCAATAAGAAAGGCGGTTACAGATTCAGCAACACATATCCTTAGAAAACTTATGAAGAAATAGACAGTGGATTTAGCGAAACATTAAAACCTGAAAGGCATTATTATAATAACTCAAGAAGCTCTGCAGATAATAGTCATGGTCTGTTCAATTGTTGATTGGAATTAAATTTGACAAATTTTTATGCCCTCTTTAGTTAGACATGACTGATAATTGATCAATATAATGTTTCCAGTCCTTGTGATTGATTGTTTTATAAGCTATTTAGGATGCAATTTTGTATTAAAGCGTATTCCTGTGATGTTCTATATAACTAAACAATTAACAACCGAATATACTGGTGTAGGATTTATTTTCAAACACACAATGAAACCATTAAAATATTTTTGCACGAACAGTAGTAGTGTATAGGCCCACCTCATCACATTATAAAAACAAATAATCGCCACATTAAACCGGCAATATAATTAATTAAAAGAAAATATGTCTGGAGCAAAATAAAGCGAACCCAAACATAAACGCTTCTACATTTCATTGTTTAGACAAATTAGGCAGTATTTTATAAACATGACTTCACGTAAACCAAACTTTATAAACAACGAAATGAGCTGCATAAATAATTCGAGTATGTACAGACAGTGAATTTTTCATCAACATTTAAACAATATGGCATCGTGAATAAAAGGCTACAAATTGCTGGTCGTGAAGTGAAATAATGAATAATAAACGGTTTATCTGCACCCCATTCAGTACGGTTAATTAGTTCTAGAAAAGTAAAAGACAGCGTGTCCACCTAATATGTGGGGCGGAAGATAATTCCTTCAATAAGCAATTTAAGAAAAAGATTTGCAAATGAAATGTGTTTCGTAGACAATTCCTGCATAACATAAAATTATGTCCAAGTATGTATTGTTCAGTTTCCACAACACACGACACAAGTTTGTTTTTTAATGACACGCCTATATATTTTCGCGTTTTTGAATGCGTCACTTCAATTTATATCAACTTTTTTCAATATTCCTTAGCTTAGACCTTGAGGTATCAAGATTTTTGCATAGTACCGTTGTCTTTTAACACCCGCTATATCAAACGTCTTAGATACTAGAGTCCCATTGGGTATTTCTTGGAGTTTTCACCAGCATGTTGAAAAAGAAAACGTATCAACTGACTTCTACCAGGTGGAAAAAAATTGGAATAACATGAATCAAACATAGCAACGATTCCGATCTTTGCGTACGATATACATAAGGCCTCAGTACTTTGACGTCAGCAGGCTGTGACGTATTTTAGTAGGTCGTCAATCATTCACAGTTTTGAATCGGTTTATCCAAATTATATTGGTTTTATTTAAAAAAAATACTGTGTAGTGATATTTCCGTACTTTGTTGGTGATATCTGTAATGTTTTTCTAATGTTGTATAAGCGATGAAATCTTTTCTGAAACGATAAATGTTATGTTGCTATGTTTTCTTTGTGAGTTACACTTTGCAAAAGAAAATATTTATTTTTCAACAGCTACAGATTCAAGGACCGGAGAAACTATAACTGTAAGTTTAAAACATTCTAGGCTTAAAAAAATGCTATCCCAACTCAATTCCCTAACTGTCCGTTGTATTTGACAAATGACGAGTGGGATGCGAAGAAAGGCTCAGTTGACGACTGGCATCCTCTTTAAACCAGAAGCCCTTCAAAACTTCCTTCACAAACCCTTCAAAAATGCAAAAAAAAACGATTCTTTTACCGCTTAGGCTAATATCGTGCACGACGATACATCACCAACAAAGCGTGACGTCATCGAAGAGCGCTCAGGCTTTGTCATATCGTAGGTAACGTTCCGATACCCATCTTGTAGATACTAATTGATATAAATAATTTTCGATGTATTGCAGAAGACTCCTAGAAATACTCGACCAAATAGATACAAAAATCCCGAGTCATCTCAATTACAGGACTCAAACTCAAATCTTATTAAAAAAAATATGTAAATATGTACCTACTAGCTTAAAAATATGTACTAACTACGTACTTTAAAATATTCTAAAGTTAGTAACATAGCAATAGATATTAATAAAAATACTTGCTTAATAAAATTCTTTATTAATAAAAGCTCATCATCAAAACAGAAAATACATTAAACGAAATAAACGTAAATTATAAAAAAACAGTAACCAATGTAATACATGGTTATACTTTGTATAAACTCTATATATTCCAACAAAATAGAGTTATAATTAGAGAGCGGAATGATATGCATCGGAGATCGACAAAATATGCGCATATATATGCAGAAAAATTCTTCGAAATATGCACAATTTTTGCTAAATATGCAGTTTTTTGCACATATTCTTCTGATACCGATTAACTTCTTGTTAAATGTTATAAAACAAGAATAATCACATCGAAGCATTTTACAAAACGTTTATTGTGCTTACATTATTCCCATTTACATTTTAAAATCACAATTATATAAACACATACACTTTGTCTATTTTCAGTTTTTACCTACGTCATCAATTTTTGTCCGTATGAAACAAATCGATACATCTGGGTCAAATTAAAAACCGTATAAACAGTTAAACTTGAAAGTAAATTTAATGTATATATCAAACTACTTTTGTTTGAACACAAATTATTTTTGCTTTAATTTGTTAATGCCTGACAGTTTCTATTTAATGAAAAGAATATTTACTTGCTTATTTAATATGTAACCTGAAATAGGTTAGGAATTTTAAATGACGAATGTGTGAATTGATCTTAAAACAGATTTTGGTAGAATTTCTATCTCTAATAAATCAAATATGTTCTCAATTGCAACCGATGTGCATATAACACAATATTCATCGTGCACATATCATAATGCACATATACTGCAAACTGATAAATAATGATTTTTATTAATAAAACAAGATGCATCGTCTTCATTATTTAATAATATATTAAGGTATAAATAGAACATTTCAGACAATATTCATAATAAACAAGTAAACATTAAATAAACATTCACTTATGAATCTGTAATATAAAAGGTGGAATCGAAGAGATCAACAGTCCATTTCTTCTTCGGAACTTGATTCATTGGGGTTGGCAATTATTATGGGCTCAATGTCCATATCTACTACGTTTCTTTCTCGTTTATACCAATTTCGTATTAAATTGTTTGTGTGCCTTACACAATTCTCCCAGGTGTTGGGTGTGCAATGTTCCAATGCTTCATTCCACATACTCAACACATTTTGATCACGATAACCACCCCTACCAATATTTTTATTATAATACCCTTTTGCCTTGGCCCAGATCAATTCAATTGCATTAAAGTCACAATGATATGGGGGAAGTCTCAGCACTTCGTGACCATGTGCTTTTACGAGTTTGTCAATAGAGTATTTTTTTCAGGTTTATTCCTTTTAACCATATCTAGTAATTCCACTTTGGTTGACTCGCTTGAAAAACTTATGTTATTGTTCGTTAACCAGTCTGCGATATCTTGTTTCCTCGACAAGGTATTTGGGATTTTATTAATCACAACGCTATGATAAGGAGCATTATCCATCACAACAAGAGAATTTGGTGGTAAGTTGGGAATTAGTTGTTTCGTTACCCATTCTTCAAATTTTCTGCTATCCATTGCAGAATGGTAGTCTGCAGCTTTGGAATTTGAGGCAAATATTAGGCTTGCAACATTAATAAAACCATGTTCACTTCCAGCATGTACAATCATAAAACGTTTTGCCATCATAACCTTCAGGTTTGCGAACACTTTTAATGGTGTCATCTTGCCAAGACTTAATTTTATTGCCCTTAGAATAAATCCACGTTTCATCTAAGAATACCACTGGTCTCACAGAATTCGACATGAGGTTGGCCATATATTTTTTAAGAAAAACACTTCGCAACAATGCAATGTCATGTTTCTCTATTAAAGCTTGCCTGTTGTCTTCTTTTCGATATTTAAAGCCAATTTCCTTCAACAATGCACTTAAGGATTGTTTGCACAATTCAACAATGGCTTTGGTTTTTAGTTCATCGTTTAGGGTTCGTAATGTAACATGTTTCCCTAAAACAACATTTTTATAACAAAATTGTAAACCATTTATAAAACTGTTGTTACTTTGTTGATACATGTAAATAGCATTTCGCACTTCCATTTTTGTTGTCTCTCGCAGATCCCTTGTTTTTGGCTTAGTACGAGGTATCTTAGTTTCATGAGATGAATGAACAGGAATTTGCGATTTCTTCTTTTTGATAGCACAATTAGTTTGTCGGGTCACACCAAATGCTTCGCTTGCTCTCTGTAACAATATACACTTTGTAAATATAATTGTGAGTGTATTAGAATATCTACCTCGTAAACAGCACTCAAAGGTAATAAAGGACCCCCATTTTCTTTTTCCCTCTCAAAATATGCCAGAACATTAAGCACAAGCTCCTGTGCCTTGAAATCCAACCGCTTTCCAGGCATTCTCTGTAATAGTAAAAACATCAACTTCTGTTTGATGCATTGCCTTTTTTCAAAATAACTTACTGAAGACTTTGCAGTCGTACTCTGTGTTCTGAAAAGAACAATTTTTTCTTGCGATATGCGAAAAGAATGTAAAAAACGGACGAGAAAATAACTAATAATAAACTAAATACGAAAACGGTGCTAAGCTACATTTGACAACTGACAACGCACACTAAAAGGTAAACAGTGCACTAACAACTTGAACAATGCAGTAGTATATATGACTATCCTTGTCTGTCACTCGCATGAAAACAAGCCGGCTACATCCTTGTCTGTGAGACAAGCCCAAATCTTGCTTCCTTTTTTCAACAGTAGTACTTGAGAAAGATAGTGAAATTAATAGATTGTCTTTACCCATACGACAAAACAATCACGTAGGTAAAAACTGAAAATAGACAAACCGTACGTACTTAAAATTTGCTAAAATACAGTATGCGGCAAAATAAATAGTACTGAAATTATGAAACGTTTATTATTTATGTATTTACTTTACATTATATAGCGATACTTTAACATTATATAGCGTTGCAAACATTATTCGCGACGACGTTCCCGATAAAACAGATGTTCAGGATGCCCTCCGTTCAGTTTCAAGCAGTATTCATAGCGTTCACGAAGGTTCACATGCATGTCTGTGAACACAGGTTGTTTTGCATGGCACGAAAAAAACCTTCAATTTTAATCCGCAATTCCGGAATGTTAGATGTTGGATCGGTACGGAAAACAGCCTCTTTCAGCATTCCTCAAATGTACGCATCAGGCGGTGTTAGGTCTGGTGAGTGCGATGGGTATGGGAAATCAGTGCCACGCGAAATAAGGCGATCCCCAAAATGATTGCGCAGGATTCGAAGAGACTCCCTAGCCGTGTGACAGGTTGCCCCGTCCTGCTGAAACCATTGTTGATTACGTGGTAGGTTCCTGGTACAACAAAATCGCTGAAGATCATGCAGAAATGGTGTGAGAACCTGTTTTCTGTAGCGCTCCTGATTCACAGTTAACGGCGATCCATCGTTTGCTTCAATGAAATACGGGCCCAATATGCCATGTGCGGATACAACACACCAAATGGTAACACGGTCACTATGAAGGGGTTGCTCGACAATTATGTCGGGGCGTTCGAATCCAAGAAATCGTGTTGTCTGCTTGTTAATGTCTCCGTTTAAATGAATATGGCTTTCATCGGAAAACCAAACATTCGACAAGAACGACGGGTTTTCATAATCCATAGCCAACACACGTACGCAGTATTCGGCTCTTACACGCTTATCAGCTGCAGTCAGAAGCTGTCCGGTCTGTATTTTGTATGCAAACCCACCAATATTCTTGAACATTCGACGGAGCGATCGATCACTGATATTCAATTTTAATGATGATCTTCGGAGGCTTCGTTGCAGCACCTGATTCAAAACACACCCGTGATTCGTATTGGTTGTGACTGTAACTGGGCGACCCACGTGACCTTTACGTTGGCAAAGCACACTTCCCGCACGACGAAACTTGTCAACAACTGCTAACATAACGGCGTTGCTCGGAGCCTGTTTCATAAACTTAAGCCTAAATGCGTCGGCAACTTCTTTTAAGCTTGGACCGTTTTCGCGCCCATTTCCGTATGACCGAAAATAGTACTCCACGATAAAAACTTTTTCTGCAACAATGAGAACCATCCTGAAGCAACTAACATTAAAAAGACATTCACATACGTTGTAACCACGTTCGGAAAACACTCGGTACGTTTCAGCGCATGCGCATTTCAGTACTGTTTATTTTGCCGCATACCGTACATACTTAGACACTACATATTTTTATTATTAAAACAATTTACAATTAAATGCTTTTCTAAATTTTCTAATGAAAAATTATGTCGCCTATCTGTGAGAATGCATTTATATATCGAAAAACTTCTTTCAACATCAACGGAAGTTATTGGTGCGTACTTTAATGCATTCATAATCTTAGGACTTAATTCTACACTTGTTTCTGTTTCATCCATTTTTAATTCACCAGTTAAAATCAAACTGATTTTTGCTAAACTTTTGTATCCTACATTTTTATTAATTATTTCTTTAAACTTTAAACTGAATAATATTTTTAGGATTTATTTAAGAAAACCACTTGGTCTTGCTCAGAAATTTTTTAATTTCTTTTTTAGGTTCACACTTTTTTAACATTAACTGTAGATTTGCAAAATCTGGATAATAAGATTGAAATCAACATTGCTGCATTGATTGTCTCGTCATAACACAGAGTGTAATAAGCCTCTATGACAACAAAATAAAATTAAAATTCTAGATAAAAATCAATTATTTTTATTAATTATTGTACATTTCACATACCTTGTAAATCATCTAACAATTTTTTCCCGCAAAAAGGGAACCAATGCTTCCGTACACAAATAGCACATTTTTGTTGAACAAAAACAAAAGTCAGGAGTACTTCCAGGACACATGGCCTGGAAAACAGAAATGCCATCACACGAGTAGAAAAAATAATTTGCTAAGACTTCTTTCATTACCCAGATGAGTTCTGCAATTGTTGTACTTTCTTTTATGCTGCAAAGTTGTAGTAGCGGTTGTTAGAATTTTAAAACAACTCAACCTCGAATTTTTGAAAAGCGACACAGCGATTGACAAATTGTAGTACTTTACTGTTTGTTGTTGGGAATATGAAATATATGTACTCGTACTTCAAAATATGTACTTTTATGTACTCAAGTAAAAAATATGTACTTTTACATGAAATATGTACCGAGTTCGACGAACCTTGCAATACTTTAAAAATTAAGCTAGATAGGTATAGGGAACGTTGACGAAAATGGACATAATTTGGAGAAGGAAGTCCAAACATTCAAAAAAAAATGAACTTGAATCTTGAAACATGCTGTATAATTAACCATAATTTTATGTTATGCAGAATTTGTATCGAAACAATTTTTATTTGAAAACTTTTTCTCTAAATTGCTCAGCGAAAGAATTATCTTCCACTCATGCACTAGGCGGATACGCTGTATCTGTATAATAAACATAAAAAATTAATTCTTATTAAATTGCGAAAAAAGGAAGTGTAGCATATACTTAATTTAAATGTTATTTATATTTACATAATAAAATTGTATTCGTAAAACAAAGAAATCAAATAAAATGTATTAAAAGAAAACAGCGATATCCTTGAAGTATAGATTACTATATAAGAGAATGTTATACACCTACTCATGTATCAATTTAATTAAAATAAGTATTTTAATCAAACTTTGCCAATAAGCATCTAATACTTTGAAAATGTTCTTTTGTTGGCTTGGAATTATGTCAGGATATGTTACCAAATTTTACTGCCCCTACTTGAGATACTCTGTGCATTAATTTCAGCTGCAAACCATACAAAGAATAAATAAATCTGATACGTCCATAAAAATCCTTTCAAATGCTCTTTATTTATAAAAATTGACATTTTGATACCATCATTTTGCTGTAATAATAGCACCTAAAACATAGCATTGTTGACGCTGTGATTGTCACGTTAGCAACCGCATTAATATCCTGAAACCGGAGATTATTCCTTTACAAATACAGTTGTATTATGGACCAAAATCTCATTAACAGATTCATATTTAAATATATATCACGCCTGTTTCCTACGGAAATTAATAGTAATGTAAATATTGAGTTTACTAGGTTCACTATTCAGTTTAAAATAGACATGAACACATATAAAAATTGCATTATTAAATTTTACGATCGTATTAACATTACGAAATTGTTAATCAAATTATTCCAAATTTCATAGTGATAGAATTCATACTATACAGGATACCCCTGTCGATAAGTTAATAGATTTTATGTATATTTATTTACATAACATTTTAAAGAAATTGGTTTCTTTTTCGTCTTACATGTGAATTTCTTACAATATTATTTTTCCAGGAGATTATTTTGCTTCATCAACATTTACGGTCTATAAATATGGATGACATCACTTAATCTAGAAAAATAAACGCATAAATATGCGTTAGTTCCAGCCTAACTTATTGGGCCATATCTAAAGCAGTTTTAATTAATCGACAATTAAAAATCTAATTAATCATGCGCTTTGAGATAATTTATCTTATACGATTGAATGCACTCTTATAGTGACAGAATACTTAATAATAAAATCTACATCGACCATTAGTTACGAATTATGAATATGACTGGCTATTTTACTTATTTACATATAGAAATTCTTTGAATTTTTTGTTTATTGTACGTAATTTTTTTTTTCATTTCATAAATAAAGTCATATAACTAAGTGTTTACATGTACGCATAAGGAAATCTAATTAGATATCTTCATTTGTACATTTTTGTCGAATAAATTACTGCAAACACCTCTACAGAAGTGAACAAATCGTATTGTTCCAGATTCTGACGCGACAGTAGCCCCCAACTACTAGCTTAAACCGTCATAGGTTAATTAATTGAAACGTAAAGCCATTACCTATCCACCATCCATGGACGCGCGTTTTGATGTTATACATTTTGTCAGCATGACTTTGTGGAAGGTAATGGCATTTCAATTTTTTAAATCGTATATATATGTACGAAGTAGATGTTTCCATGTACGCATGAGAAAATCTAATTAGGTATCCTTATGTGTACATTTTTGTCGAGTAAATTACTGCAAACGACTTTGCAGAACTGAACAAATCGTATTGTTCCAAATTCTGACGCGACAGTAGCCCCGACTACTGGCTTAAACCGCCATAGGTTAATTAATTGAAACGTAAAACCATCACCAGATGTATAACATCGAAACGCGCGTCCATGGATGGTGGATAGGTGATGGCTTTACGTTTCATATAACTAAGGTCTGTTCCAAACTGAGGGAGAGTGATTTAAATTTTTAGCGTGAAAAGTAAGTGCTTCCACTGGCTCTGATTAAATCCGACTGACATAGGTATAAACAATATAACAGCGGAAGTCGTCACCTGCCATTATTAGCATTTACTATAACCTATCAACCGGTAACTGTATTTAGAGTTTAAGTCTTCTATATTGTTTACTGATTACTTGGCAGCTTTTAAGTTAAAAAAATCGTGGAATAAAGAGTAGAATGAGATAATCGTCTCTGTGATGCATAACCATTTCGCCAGAGTAGCGGACTGTGTGCAAAAATCGATTCTGACTTTGTCAGCGTCCGCTTGTTTATTTTTCGTTCAGTTTAGTAAACGAGAGCGTGTGTTGTGCTTTGTGTTACGTGCTATATGTTATAAATATATAGTTATTCATTTAAAATGTGTAATGTGAACAAGGCTAAAAAACGACCCTTTGCTGGCCCAGTAAGTAAGTTTATCTACGACTTTCCGGATTTGTTCTACGATGGTGCTAAAATAGTGTGCGAGAAACATTTGATGTACTGAGACAAGGCGGACTGTAAGAAACATGTAAATACCTAAGAACACAGAAAGCGAAAAAGGGCGTTCCAACGAGAACTGTTTCTATTTTCGATTTACTTGTCATGATGATAACCTGTAATTTGTCACTTCGCTTACTCGAAAAAGAACCGTTTCAGAACTTTTGGTATAAGTACAACCCCGAGTTGAAGTTACCAACTACGAAAACGGCACGTAAGCATGTTTTATTTGTACGCAAAGACGTGAAAGAGGAAATCAAATCTACATTAAAAAATAAGTTGCTTTGGTTGTGTGTTGACGAGACAACAGATTGTAAAAGAAATTCTATTCTAAATGTTATAGTACCTGTACTGGGCCCTCATAAACCGACATTTCTGCTTTTACTAGCTAGTAAAAGACTAAAAAACTGTACTGGAACGGCAATTGTGAGTGTTGATGTTTATGAGCGATGGTGCCGCGACAATGCGTTCAATAAGCCGTTCTCTTCTTGAACACGGTTGCAAGTGTTTATATATTACGTGTAAAGTGCATGATTTACATCTTGTAGATATATTAATAGCAAGTACAAAAAAAGTGTTCCTCAAATCTCCAGAACGTTTTCAATCATTTCACGCACAGTGTCCTGGTATTCGTGAACCACCGCAGCCGATTCTTATACGTTGAGGAACATGGTTGCAGGCAGCACTTTATTATGCTGAATATTTCAAACAAGTAAAAGGAGTTATTCCACAATTCAATCCTGCCGAAGCTGCACGACGAACATCGTTCAACGAGACAACTGTGGAAATATATCTAATGCTGTCAACCTTTTACGACTCCTACCCAATGGGTGATAATACTGATAATGATGCTTCTACTTTTAATGTTCGGTAATTCCGATATAGCCCGCCAACCTACTCGATATGGCTGCTTTAGAGGGTGAGTGTTTCACAACTTTTCAGATATTATAATTCTTGATTGGTTCTGTTATTATTATTCGATTTATTACTTATTTTTTGGTATTGTACTTACTAGAGGATGCGCACGCCTATGCTACGCAGAGATATTACCTCGCTCTAATAATTAGTAAAGAAGCAGGTCCCTCTAGTTCGACGGTTTCTTTACTGAGAAAACGTTCTCGTCTCGGAAATACATCTCTGGATGAGAAAAACAACATTTTGAATAGTTTCAAGTTGTTTTCATTGAAAGCAGGCGACAACAACACTACCGCAATTGTGTCTGATGTTTCCAATACTTTGGGTACGCAACAAGTGTGTATTTCCCATTATTTTCGTATCTATGGTAATATTGCCGGCCTGAGTTGTAGGCATAGCAAAATCAACGGTATACAGGGAAATGAAGGAATATAAAGAAAAAGGCTAACTTATTGCACTTGAAAACGGTCCCGGAAGCATTTAATGAAAATGCGAAAAGTGCGGCAATAAATGAATAGGTGATGTATCGAAAATGGGTCATACAACATAGCACAAATTTTGAAAAACCATCAACTTTAAGTAAGCTCTAATAAACTTTCTTGTTTAATTGTATTATCAGCTTCACATTGATTTCAAATCTTGTAAACGCACAAAGAATCCTTATTAATTGAAAGAGGTGAGGTTACAAGAAGGGATGATTTGATGTCGATAGGGCAGTATCGAACGGAAGTCAAACCAATATTTTATTTCAACCAGATATGGGTGAACGAAAGACACACAAAAGAGAAAGTCTGGACCGATACAAGTATAACCGCTTCTCGACAAGATTTTATTTAAGGTTTGTCATCCGACAACGGGCAAAGGAAGAAGGCCTATCGCATTCCATATGGATTCTGAAGTAGGTTTCTTCGAAGGTGGATTGTTGCTGTTCGAGAGTAAAAACCCGCTGATTATCATGAGGAAGTGAATAATGCCATCTTTGAGCAATGATTTCAGAAGTTATTACTTAAGTTAACTTACAGCTCTATAACTGTGATGGATAACGCGACATTCATGAAAAAGTGAATGAATTCCAATCTCTAGTTGGAAAAAGTGAGACATTTAGGAATGGCTACGATCAAAAAATATTTTTTTCAGTATAGATACGGTTCGTTCTCAATTGCTGCATTCAAATGAAGATCCCGAAAACATTTCCTGTGGGCAGCGCTATCGAAGAAAAGTGCTACATTATGTGATGGGGTACATAATAATAAAAGTTTTACCACCTTATAATTGCAGCATATGCGAAAAGAGTGAATAGAGAACAACATTTTTCCACTCTTATCACCGTAATTGTTGCAATGTTATATATGTACATATGTGCTATTAATATTACGACATATGATTTTCACTATAAAGTTTTATAATTTGTCACCTTTTTGATAATTAAAATTTAATCTCAGTTGATTTAATAGGAACAGATCAAAAAATACGAAATATAATCTTAAGTAAATACTATTGATACTACAAGGGGAGTTATGTTATTTGCATAATTGTGAAAGCAACGAGTTAGAGAACAAATAAAATTTTATTTTTCAACGGAAGAACCATTAACACTAACAGACTTATTCCAACGTTTTTCTAATAACGTTATACCTTTGAAAGAAAATCTTTTGGTAATTCTGCAAAATACGACTCTAAACCGTCTTCCATGTCATCATTCGATAAAAAGCAACGCTTCTCTCAAGTGTGTTTGAGTTTTGGAAAAAGATAGTAATCACAGGGGACGAGATCGGGACTATAAGGTAGAGGTTATAATTCCTCAAAGCCGAATTGGTGCTTTATGCACCTTGCAGTTGTCGTGCAGAAGCAAAGTTTTCTTTCTTGGGTTGTAGAGAGCCTTTAGGAATCCATTGCATGGACTCTAGTTTCGTGAGAGGATTTCATCCCCGGTTATAGCTCTATAGAAGAAGTCTTCATCTTGGGATAAAGCAGTTGATTTGATTTGGTTACTACCAAAGCAGGGTTAGTCTTTACATCATTAACACTGCGGCTCAGTTAGCCTATTGCATTATTCCTGCTTCGGTTTCGTTTTACTGTAGCAGGTTAGCGCTGCGCATTCGAAAATAATACGAGAGGCTGTTTCCTCCTCCTCATTGCAAAGTCTACATGAAGGTTCATCTTTGTACATCCCCATTTTATGCAAGTGGCCTCTCAGACAGCCATATCCTGTTAATAGACATGTCGCTGCCCTAAGCTGTACCTTCTTTAATTCAAGCAGGTCAACAGTCAGATGCTGCGACGGTCTTCTCATCATCCGTTTGCTGTGCTTTTCTCCACCTGCATGGTTCCATTTTAACTGGTGTTGTTTTATGATCCACTCATTAATTGCGCCACGCACTGCGCTCTTGGTAGGTCCTATAAAATTCATTTTTGAGCCTTCTCTTGATAGCTGGTCTGCAATTTCATTGCCCGCCATACTCTCGTGTCCTGGCACCCACACCAATGTGACCTTATTGCGTTTAGGTAGAACCATTAGGTTTTGCACTTCCATACTAGTTTGGAGGCTATATGATAAGATGCTAATGCCTTTAAGGCTGCCTGACTTTCAGAGAGAATGCAAATCGTCCCAACCTGCGGTTGCCGACGCAGACTCCCACACGCAGGTTTGTATAGCATATATTTCTGCTTGAAAGACCGTGGTGTATGGCCTAAGTGATGCACATACTTCGTATCCCTGGTTTTCCTCATAAACACTTGACCCATCTGTGTACCAAATTTCAGTTTTCGGTTTTCGCACCTCTTCATTTCTCCATTCTTCCCAATTCAAGAAATCATGTCATAGCAGATCCTGGAAATTGTTGTGTCGCTACCCACATCAAAGATAAGAGTTTGTTACTGCTGTTTCTATTCTGGTGCCCAGACCCACTGTTGGTTCTCCAGTTGCTAGTGTTTTTCAGTCTGTATGCTCCCATTCTTGCTTCTTCCTTGATATAGATCTCAAGAGGAGGTAGGTTTAGCATGGTTTCCATGGCAGCTGTTGGGGTGCTTTTAATGGCTCCAGTTATGCATAGGCATGCCAGTCTCTTCTTTTGATAGAAATTTCATGACGCTTCAGTGTTCAAGATTCAAAATCACTCATTTTCGCTTCTTTAAAGTGATATATAAATGACAAATATTAAGCGATTGGAAGCAAACTTGGAGATGACACTATAAAATCTCACAGAAACATGACACAAGAAAATTGTCCGATAGCATATTGTCTTCATAGGTACGTAGATAACATAGGAAATTCCCCTCGTGCTTATAAAAGCAAACATCTTATTAGGGATAATTTTCATCGCATGAATTGTTGGAATAATGTCAATCTTAATAGTTTATAACTGTAGGTACCTAGCGCACACATTATTTAAAATTGGTTTTTCTATTTGCAAAACAAAATAACTCTTGTAAAACATCAACTAATTTGTACGGAGGTTATAGCATAGTAGGTAAGCGGGTTACAGATTCAAATTAACCGCCATTTTCTATCGTTTTTTGTTCGGGATTATCGTAGGTCATTAAATTCTATGCGTGCGAACCCTTCCGCTTCCGCCGTTCTTCGTATATTTGGAACAATGTGTATATATATTCGATACAAGCTATTTTATAATCTAGAACAAAGCAAAGTATAAGTTAAGTGTATTCATAAAAAGAAATCCAGTAAAAAAAACAATATTTTATTAAAGTAATTTCATTATGAATCTTCCAGAACGTATTCATATTTCAACAATTTACCTAAACAAATTATTATTATACCAAAGAACTAATACAGAAACTGTTTATACACCGTTTCATGTCAAGTTTATAGCCGCAAGAAGAGAATCCTTACTAATGCTGTTATCACCTGCTGCGGTCGGAATGTATACTGGTCAGATAAAACCTGGCGCTAAGATTTTGTTACATCTCACATCCTACAGTGAATGTACAATTTAATCGAACGGCTATACGATTAAGCACTTACGCGTCGTAAATTTTATAAATTCAATGTACATGTGTATTTAGAAAATAGTTTAACACATTAAAGAAATAACCATGCTTGCTTACCTGCAATAGTTACAGTTTAATGTGACGTAAATTCTATTCAAGAGCTAACTTAATCTAATGTCAATCATCGTGGGTATATTCGATGTACATTGTGTTGTAACATTTCAAATCCTTTTTTATTAAAAATTCATTTTTAATAAAGGAGATTTACAGTTGTTAGAGATATGTATTTAATATTTTACTCTTCCTTTTCTATCTATTATGCATTTTTCAGTTTTAATTTTCGTTAATTTCCGTTTATTAATGTAAAAATTCGTTTAAAATTGCCAAAAGAGTTTGTAAGAATACTTCAACCCCCAATCAATTAGTCAAATGCGGATAATGTACTAGTCATTAAATGAGAGGTAAATTACGGAATAACTTTTGTTCAGAACACGTTTAAATGAGCGTTATTTAACAAGTTATGCTGCAAATCCCAGCAAGGTAACTTTGGCCTGATTTTGCAAAGTTGATCTGGTATTATACAGTATGAATGTATTTGCATGAACACATCGCGATTCTATTAAACAAATGAGATCTTGTCGACTACGTCATTGTCGTATTTTGTGTCGGGATGTCACATTCAGTTATGTACGAGCAACAACCATGTAGGTACACACATACAAAACGTTGAACGTGGGCGTCTGGTAAGTACATATTGAGACAACAACGTTTCACTTAGGCGATGTTATCCTCGTTAAATAATACATACGTAAGTAGTCACAGGCACACATATCTGTCATACGAGAAGGGCTTTGCCAGCTGTCTCCTAACTTGATATTAATTAGCTGTATTCTGCGGTGGCGCTATATGCCAAGATCGTCTACCCAGCAGAGATATTAACTCACGCTCGTTCATGTCCGTAATAAGGGACGCCCTGCTTAGCAGGCTCTGATTAATAGTAGAACCAAAGGTGAACGTATACGTTATGAGATAAGCACTTCTTTGTGGATATTTAGGATAAGACCGGGATACATGTATCAGTTTTTAAAATAAATTAATTTTTAGCGTAAAAATTTTCCTTAGAAATGTCATATTTGCTCTCGTCTTAATTACTTTTTTGCCATCAGATACAACATTCATATCAGCCATTAGATGAAGGGGTTACAAAAATCTTGAAAATTTGGTACTGACATACAAATTCAGAAACATATTTTGTGCCAAACTGAAAGCTCGCAACCCGTTCATAAACCTATTCAATTTATTAGATTACCAAATAGTATTAGCTTTATTAAGACGGCATAGAGTGTGAGATCCCTGGTTAGTACCCCTCAATAATTTGAGTGTAATTCCAAAAAGGGTATGTTTAAACACCAAATGTAGTGAAATATTTCTTTACAGAAAAGTGATGTCTATATTTTTCCACGTGAAAATGTTATTTCTTAAACAAATGAATACAAATACGAGGAGCGCACTGTATATTTGTGAATATGGCAACACTGACAGTAATTGTTAAAAAAATTTGAGGTTAGTTTAATGTAGCAAGTGTTTGTGAATAAGCCGCAGTTTATTTGAATTCGATATCTTTTTTCAAAAAGCTTACAGAATTTTTTGAAAAGTTAAGCGGTCAGTGTGAAATGGAAGTGACTCGAGAACATTTTCGTGCAATGATTTTGTATGATTTTCGTTCTGTCGGACGACCGTGTTTAACTGGTTCAAAGAATTCCAACGGGGAAGATCATCTCTTGAGGATGAAAATCGTGAAGGTCGTTCTGTTTCAGCAACAACTTCAAGTCACATTGATGCCGTTCGTCGCATGATTGAAGAAGATCGTCGGGTGACCTACAGTGAAATTCGGGCAACTCTTGGCATTGGAACGATTGCAATTCAGACAATTCTTCACACACATTTAAATGGGAAAAAAGTGTGTTGTCGTTGGATATCAAATTGTTTAACAGCTGATTAAAAAAAAAGCAAGGGTCGACTGGTGCCTAGAAAACCTTGAACGTTATCATGAAGGTACGTCTAAGGCCGTTTATAATATCGTTACAGGTGATGAAACATGGATCTACTGCTATGACCCATTAACAAAGCAGCAATCCACCCAATGGATGTTTCAAAATAAAATGCGACCTACAAAAATAAAACAATCACGAAGTTGTGCTAAACAAATGATTGCCTCTTTCTTCAGCCGTACTGGTTACATTTGCTCTGTTCTTCTAGAAAATAGGAAAAAAGTTAATGCAGAATGGTATACCACCATTTGCTTGCCAACATTGTTGTCAAAAGTTCAGAAAAAACAAATTGTGTTACACCATGACAACGTTCCCGCACACTCCGCCAAGTTGACAACGGAGATTCTTCGCTCTGCTGGGATAAAATTAATGTCACATCCACCTTATAGCCCGGATTTAGCTCCGTGTGATTTCTTCCTCTTTCCAACTATTAAGAAGAAATTACGTGGAATCCATTTTTTAACACCACAGGAAGATGTTAATGCATTTGAAGAGCATGTTAGTGTAGTGTCCAAGGAAACCTGGGCTACCTGTTTTACAGAATGGTTTGAGAGGATGTCGAAATGCGTTAAATGTAAAGGAGAGTATTTTGAAAAAGAATAAATATTGTTCGTTTTTATGTTTCTTGTTCTTATCCTGTATTCAGAAACATACAATGTGCCAATCGTAGATTATCCAATTATCACAAATTATAACTAGAGCGAAGCAATTTTGGACCTACATACGCGTGCAGTGTAAATGCAACAGATCGTACAGGACTTGCTAGTAGCAATACGTTAGGAGTCCCGAACTACCTCATTCTAGTTATAACATGTTTATGGGTCAATTATGTTTTCGCCAAACTTTGCCGATCAATCAAACATAAAACCGTATAACAATTCAATATACATGTTAATAGCAAATAACACAAAAGTATCGACACACTCCGCACCACACAAGTTACTATTCGGAACAGCTGTTTCGAGAATTCATGGACTTCCATTGTCAATCGTTCGACCAAATGTTTAGCGAAATTATATTTAAGTAATGTAATGTTATAAAATTGAGAAATTGTTTTCTAAATAAAAAATAATTTTTACCGTTGTAGATCTGGAAGTATCACCTACCTGCAGTTTAAAGAGCGTAACTTGCAAATAACAACGCTTTCCGAAAATTAAATTAAGGAAATAAAAACATCCACCTCAAAATTTGACGTTAACGCGCCTTCTCGCTGGTAACGCGTCACGTAATAAAACCCCTTCTTTTGAATGATCAAACTTGAATTAATCTCGTACTTAAAGTAAAATTTGAGCAAAATTTGCTTTGAAAATAAACTACCAAATACGTTTTTTCTTAAAGACAACTCAATCTAACAATGGGCACGTCTCTTCGCTCCTTTCTTACCGATAGCATTTATCAAATATAAATCACGTCCACATTGTACTACCAGACTTCACGACCTATTACCAAGTGATATTGTATGATTGTAAAGACACAAAAGAATTTATTTTCTCTAGGGACCTGAAGAAAATAAGAACGACGACGAGTAATATTATTGTTTTCGCGGGATTATCGTTGGCGGGAGACTAAAAGCTATGAACATTGTCTCCACAACCGGCAAAATGGGACCGGACAGCATGTTGAGAAGGGCTAACGAAACAAAATTAGTACTACACATTAAAAAGGCCCAAAAGTTATGTTTCCCTATGACGGTGACAAATGTTAGAAAGCTTGTCCACGATTTTGCCGAAAATCTTCGTGCTAATCATAAGTTTAATAACGAAAAAGAAATGGCTAGTGGCGATTAGTTTAGGTCTTTTATAAGGAGAAATTCTGACTTATCCATTAGAAAAGCTGAGAGTGTGTCTCGAGCGAAATTAAAGCATGAACCGCGTGGACGTGGGGAATTATTTTAAGCTGCTGCAAGTAACGCTAAAAATGAATTGCTTAACAAACCTGGTTCCATCTTTAATGTCGACGAAGCCGGTCTGCAATTAAACAATCGCCCAGGCTATGTTATAGCCGAAAAAGGAGCAACAGAAAATTTCAGGAATTGAGTATGCTAAAGATAAGAAGACCTTCGCCAGCCAAGTTCAGATGAAGACGACGTGAACCAAGTAGTGTACTTCGAAAAGGAAAGTAATAACTTAGAAGAAGAGACCGAATGCACAGGATACGGAGAAGTTATAATAGCACGCGAAAGAAAGACGATTGGATAGAATGTATAATCTGCAAAAGATGGTTCCACGAAAACCATTCTTCCTTTATAAACACTTGCCAAATGTGTGGTAAAACAGCGTTCGAAAAAAAAAGAGCAAATAGATGTTAATACAATTCAGTTTTTCATTAGAAAGATTAATTTTGTTTTTCTTGTGTTTATTTTACCTATTTATACTTTGTGGCCGTTTGTCCCATATTGCATTGGTCAACTCACTCAAATGAATAGGGGGGATAGATGGCCAATTTGACCTTTTTTTTTATAATCAATAAAAAATAGATGTGTTCGCTTGTAGTTTCGTATTTCTTTGTTAGTATGATAATTCAGCTAGTGCAGACACAAGAAAAAGTATTTTAAGTTTTACCAGTAATTCACACGTAATGTGGTTTCCAAAATATTGGCCATCTCACCCGACTTTACCCTATAAGCCGCTGCAGTGGTGGTGTTCTCTAAATATTAAAAAGGTGCAAGATACCCAATTAATTATAGATCTATCAGTTTATTATCCTGTCTTTCCAAAGTCTCAGAAGCCGTGATCCTAGGTCATCTCCGAGACGAGCTTGCGGAGACCGAAACAATCCCATTAGAGCAGTTCGGCTTCCAAGCCAGACTTTCAACTGATTTACAATCAATTCAGGATCACGGAGACAGTGAAGAACGCTCTGCAAAACGTACTGTACAGGCAATTTTCATGGATTTGACTCAAGCCTTTCACAAGGTATGGCATCAGGGCCTGATTTATGAAATGATTACTCTTATCATCAATACGCCTCATAGCTATCTGAGAGATAGTTCATTAGGAATCAAAATCGGGTAGGAACACTCTTCCACCAGGCCGATATTCTTCGGAGTCCCCCAGAGATCGTTCCTAGCTCCCGAACTATATCTACTACATACCCATGATATTCCAAGACATCTGGGAACGGAGCTAGCAATTTATGCAGATGAGGTAGCCATTTATGTATCTGACAAGAACGAAGACTACCATATACGAAGACCCCAGTCCGCAGTGATAATTTATCCATTTGGGCTGAGACCTGGAAGCTACAACTAAATCCAAGAAAGTGCGACGCTATGAAATTTACCTGTCGAACTAGGGCTGCTTTTAACACCTTTTTCATAGAATATACACACTCGCAATGGAAAAGAGAAACAAAATACCTCGGCCTGGTGATAGATAGCAGGATTACGTGGGCAAGCCATATTAAAGAAATTGTGAAGAAGGTGTGAATGGCAAGAGATGTACTGTTCCCGTTGTTAGATCGCGACAGCGAGTTAGACCTTAGACACACACAACCCTGGAATTGTTCAGGATTGAAAAGAAGACCTCCAAATCAACAGTAGTGCGAATAGAAGCTGCTTAAAAGAAGAAGAAGGGGACCAAAGTGAGCGTCTGCCCTGGTAGGAGATTGAAGACCTTTGAAAAGATTAAGAACGGCTTAGTTCCACCAGATACGAGGGACACGCTATATATTTTGAGATGCCACAAAAGTAGAGAAGTTAGAGCTGGCAACATTGCATTTCTAAATACCACCATTCTTAAGTAGTAAACTCTGACTGTCGTTGAGTCGCTGCTGTCATAGAGTAAATGTGGTAGGTACGATTTGTCGTCGAAACACGGACTTGTCAAGAGAACATGTACGCGTAATGATTTACTACGATTTTAAGGTCGGTTTAAGTGAACAACAAAGTCCTGAACGATTGCAACTCGCATTTGGTGATGAAAGTCCTTCACGTGCAACAGTGTTTCGCTGGTATAGCGAATTTAAAAGAGGACGGATATCGCTTGGTGATGAGGAACGTACCGGTAGGCCCTGTTCTTCAGTTACCGCTGGAAACATTGAGAGTGTGAGACGTATGATCGACGAAGCTCCAAGATGCACCTATCAAGTGATTGAAGCAACTCTTGGTGTTGGATCCGCAACAGTAAATTCAATTTTACATGATCATTTTCGGATGAAAAAAATTGTTACTCGTTGGGTGCCACACACGCTTACCGATTTCCAAAAAGCAGAGCGGGTAAGAATCGCTCGGGAAACATTGGAAATGTTAAATAATGGTGGACATCGCATTCTATCAAAAATAGTAACAGGTGATGAAACTTACATCCCATTTTACGATATTCCTACACGTCAGGAGAGCCGCGTGTGGATCCACGAAGATGCACCAACACCAACAATGGCCAAAAGGCAAAGGGCTGTCAAGAAAGTTATGTACGCAGTTTTCTTTTGTAGTACCGGATTAGTAAAAGCAATGAAGCTGGAAAATCAACGTACAGTCACAGCAAACTGGTACACCACAAAATGTTTACCTGTAGTTCTTGAGTCAGCCAACATTCGCGGGTTAATGTTGCATCACGACAATGCATCGTCACACAGTGCACAGCAGACAGTTGAATTTTTACGTGAAAATAAGGTAAAAGTCATTGAACATCCACCCTATTCGCCTGATTTGGCCATGTGTGATTTCTGGTTGTTCTTCAACCTAAGGAAACATTTACGTGGTCGACGTTTCACGACGGAGGATGAGATAGATGAAGCAATTCATTTATTTTTTGAGAGCATTCCAAGAGATGACTGGCTTCACGCTTTTACGTTGTGGAAACTTCGTTTACAAAAGTGCATTGATGCAGGAGAAGATTATTTTGAACATAAATAAAATCATTTTCGTAAAAAGACTTGTAGTTGTCTTGTATCTCAAAATATATAGCATGACCCTCGTATTACTAAGCTGCCAGACTTGGGTGAACGTCAATTCACATAGCGTTAATGACAGCGGCTTTTCATGTTGTATTTGTTTTGTTAAAATAACTACACATTTGTCTTTGTAGTCTATTTTTTATTTGTATCTCCACCTTGAAAGCATACACTTAAACTATTTTATGCAACTAGGGATAGACAATTTAAATAATTATATTGTATTTACCGCAACAGGTTCAACTAACGTACAACTATACAATTAGGTAATAAAATAATTAACGTGGAAAAGGTAGCAATTGATATTTTATAAAACGCTCTAAATTATTATAAACATGGGATATTGGCTGTATCTAGTGATTATGGCAACATAAAAATTATTCAAGTGAATGCTAGACGCATATGCATACGTGAGGATACATAATGTCCAGACACATGTTTTTTGCAGTATCACTTTCATTTGTAGCACCATGCAATTACGTATCATAACATAATTTTATCCTGTTTAATACGCAGCAACCAATAAGGGTAATGGCAATAGCGCATTGTTCACGATTTTAATTGGGGACGCAGTTTCAGTAGCGGTATTCAAATGATTTAACATTCCACTGAAACTAATAAATTTCATTCGTGCTAATTCGCAGGATAGAACGTTTTTATAAATGTGCTGTAAACCTAATTTGCGTTGTTACCAATGGAAGCCAATTGTCAAATCAGATTGGATAGAGTAATATAAATTATTATTTTAGCCTTCACTGCGAATACCCGCTTGATTTATTCGTTGTAGGCTAGAAATACATCGTAATCTACGTACCTATACTGTTCGTATTTATTATCTTTTTTATTAAGTGAATCAAATTCAATCGCTATCTTTTATTTATCATGCATAATATCTCAATTTAAAATTGTCAAAGCTTACAGGCACTCTTATTGACCGTCGCTTCTCAGAATTACACATGCAAATAGAAATTTATATGACACATACATAGCATTAAACTTGTAACTTGGCTAATAACGCATGGGTGAACTTTTTTTGTTTGTGTCTTCGCTGTATTTACAATACAGGACTGCTTCAGCATCAACGACATGGTGGGATGTTTTAAAAAAACACGTTACAAAAACATTAACACCATTATCAGAAACGCGGTAAGAACCTCCTGTTGATTAAACCATTGCGATATCAAGTTGATGAAATTTATGATGCCTTATTTGAGTTGCAAAAATATATCAAGATAGACAATCATAGTAGACATCAGACCAGAGTTTTATGCAACAAAATTAAAAATGTCCACTTTGTGTGTTCTTTAGTACATATTTTGGTATCTTTACTACTATCGAATAAATATTGTTAACAAAATACATACACATTAGGAAAATGTGAAATTAGCTATACCTATACAGGGTGTCTCACCTGGAACTACATCGATCGATATATAAAAGAGCATACATTGGAAAATTCTGAAAACTTGGTAATATACTATAGCCTACATGTACTATTAAACTAAAATATTTTTAATAATCTGACACATCCGGTTATACCGGAAATATCTGTCTACTTTGTTATTTTAAAATTTTTTGAATTATTCATTCAATTTTAAAGTTTGTTCGATAAAACGACTGTGTTGCTATTTCTAACCGTATTTGAAATATTTGCATTTTTTGAAAACCTTTGACAGATGGACGAGTGCATGTGAGCTGTTATAACTGTGAAAGTGTTTAACTTGGAAAATTGAGATTTTGCAGAACTATTGACCGTATAGGGTAGTATTACAATCCGAATTAATTTTTCAAAAACATTATACAGCGTGTCCGACAATTGCGATTAAAATTTCAAATGGAAAATGTGTCAAAACTCAATGTTTTTAAATGTGACTACCTATTTTTATCTGTCTTATCAAATTGCTCTTACAAAAATACAAAAAAAAATTCATATTCATTGCTAACCTAGGCAAATATGCGGTAATAGCCAGAGGCGTGGCGAGCGCATAAAAGTTTACATATAAAATAGAAGAAAAAAAGAAATAAATTTATAAAACGTGCTGAAACACTTACCGTTTTAAAAGTCTTCCGTGAAATCACAAACCGGGTAAAATCTGTTAAATATTTGAATCATTAGATATGCTTCGATAGCTGTTTCAGTCAAGTGAGTCCGACGTGCGGAATAAATGTTTTTTAATTCCGAAAACGACCGTTCAACATCTAGCGATGTTATATTTGCATATTTAAAATAATCTTTAAAACAACTTAATGCATCTTCACACGCACCTTCACAAACTTATCTTAATATAAGAAAATCGGAGTCTTTCTCTAAAACACTTTCAAATTTTCATATTACACACCAATTTGTTTCGCCTTCTACAGCGCATAACTGTGCGTGAACACCAATCACAATTTCAACAGAATCCACTAGCGACATCGAAACATTTTGTAATTTTTCTATTCCCTCCGCTAGTCCGAAGTAATTGTTGTGAATAGTTTGTAAATCTCTTTTAACCTGACTATCTTGAAATATTTCCTGGCTTTTCTTGATTGCTGCAGCTTCTGTCGGATTGAATTTTAAAACTACCTTCTTTACTTGAGCAAATGACACTACATTTCGTATCGATGTCCAACTAGGTAATTTACAGTCCGCACATTTATTCCAGAAGAAGACAAATGCTTCTTTGTCTAGTAAACGAAACGATAGATTACATAAAATAAGAGTAACACATAAATCATATGTAAATTTTTCTTGGTCTCGTGCCACTTTTTGCAGAAGAATGCTGTTTGCTTTCGATGTGACGTTGACAATGGCTTCTGGACCAACACATTAATGGGATTTTACAAACTAGACATTGAATTTTAGCGCCATCAAAAATTAAGTCCGGCATGTTTACTATAAAGTTTTTAACTATGTCTGCCATTGGTGGTTTTCGCGACGTACCTAACTGCGATATTTTTAAAGCAAACATAAGCGTACAATTACGAAATAAGTTACAACAGCCTACATATACACAGAACTACTCGCATACAGCATCGATTTAGTACTGACACTGTGAACGCGTGAAATAAATAGTCCGCACTACATACTACTACACTGACAGTGACCGCTGTTTGCCCAGACTATTCATTACACATTTAAAATTGATACATTTCAAGATATTTAGGGAAATGTATATTGTAGCAGAATCTTTTTATAAAAAAGTACCCATCAATGTATGTACGGTTTAAAAATATAGCCTGCGTAGTTTTTTTAAATAATCCGTATATCTAAGTTAGTCATGACACTCATGACCATTAGGGAACAATCCAACATTGATGAAATGTCACAACGTTTTCAATTATAAACAGTGCCGGCACGTTTAAATTATAGGAACAAAGATTATATAAATTTGTTCATTATTTATGGAGAATGAGATAACCCTGATTCCAGCGCAGCTTGTCTTAAAGACAGTGTCGGATATGCTGTGAAGTATCTCAAAATGACGGTTTCTATGTTGGCATCATCAACAATAGGTTTATGATTTTGAATTTTTGCCTTGACGGATCCGAAGTTTCTAAAATTCTGTAATTGTATTTGGTGACAGCGTTAGTTTTTGTGGATACCGACTGGGATAGGTATCGTATGCTTTTGATATCATTTTATTGCATTCTCCATAAATATTAATAAACAAATTTAAATAATCTTCGTTCGTATAATATAAACGTGTCGGCATTGTTTATAATTGAAAAGTTTGTGACATTTCATCAATGTTGGATTGTTTCCTAGTGGTCATGACTAACTTAGATATACGGATTATTTAAAAAAACTACGTAAGCTACATTTTTACACCGTACATACATTGATGGATACTTTTTTATAAAAAGATTGTGCTATAATATACATTTTCCTAAATATCTTCAAAAGTATCAATTTTAGATGCGTAATGAATATGACATTTTTTTGTATTTTTGTAAGGGCAATTTGAGACAGATAAAAATAGGTAGTCGTATTAAAAAAAAAATTGAGTTTTGACACACTTTCCGTTTGGAACTTTTATCGTAATTTTCGGACACACTGTATAATGTTTTCGAAAAATTGATTCGAATTGTAATACTACCCTATACGGTCAATAGTTCTAAAAAATTTCAATTTTCCAAGTTGAACACTTTCGCAGTTATAATAGCTCACATGCACTCGTCCATCTGTCAAAAATTTTCCAAAAATGCAAATATTTCAAATGTGGTTAGAAATAGCAACATAGTCGTTTTATCAAACAAACCTTAAAATTGAATGAATAATTCAAAAATGTAATAATATATAGGGTGTTCCATTTAAAATAACAAAGTTGATATACATTTCCCTTATAACCGGATGTGTCAGATTATTAAAAATATTTTAGTTTAATAATACGTGTAGGCTGTAGTATATTACCAAGTTTTCAGAATTTTAAAATGTATACTCTTTCATATATCGATCGATGTAGTTCCCGGTGAGACACCCTGTATATGTACGGCGAGAGAGCGAGGAGGGGATTGAATGGAATCCGACGATCGATTCGATGCGTGTTGCGTGTTAGTACTTGGTGCCAGCGTTGCCCGAAACAGTGCTAAAGCACTATTTGTAGTACTTTTTTAGTGCTGCCGTACCAAAGTGCTACTTTTAGAAAACGAATACTTTTCTGTAGCGATGCCGATTTTCTGTCACACATTGAAACGCTCTTCTTTTTTACAAACTAATTTATTACACATCGCAACGTTCGTTATTCACGGTTACAAAAAAACATATTCCCACCTATATTTTTGACTCTCTTTCTTCTACAATTACATTTCGCTATACACAGTCCTACCAACCTAACGCGGTCGGTAAGCCAGGAATCTTACCATTACATTTGTGCAATTAATTCAATTTAAAATTGTCCACATTTTCATTCGATCGTTCAACTAAAACATTCGGGTGCAGAGGAAATTGTATTTCTATTACGTTCCTTTTTTGTACAATGTAAATTTGCTTGCTAAAATTTGTGAAAAATGTTTGCGCTTTTTCTCGTTATCACCTTAATACATATGCATTTATGTACTGAAAAAAATATTTTAATATCGTTTTGAACAGGAAATAAAGAAAAAGTGGTAGAAAAAGATATAAATTAAATGTATTATTAATTTGCCGTAATGAAATCCTAAAAAATAGGCGGTTAACTGGTTATTTGAAGAGGTCAAATGATGTCGTTTGAGTAAATACACGATATAAATGGAATGTGAAGACAGCAGGTGGAATTAGTACAATTTAGAGATTTTCAGTACTTCTTTGTCTTGCTAAGTACCTTTATGTTGGTAGCCCTGGCAACGCTGCTTAGTGCTTAGTATGCTTCTAACAACGTTGGGATGTAGGCCTACTGTGTGCAAAAATCCACGTAATAATTTGAAGTCATAGTCGCCTAGAAATGAGAATTTCGCATATTAATTTTGTTGTTGCTACGAAGCTTAGGCGAAACTAATAAGAAATTCTAAAGACGAAAATAAAAACAGATTCTGATGAAATAAAAGAAAATAAAAATAAATACTCTAGATATTCTTACTAAGATCGTCCGCACATAATGCAGTCTACCTCGTAACTAACCACATCGGTAACCGTCGTGAGCCGTCGACTGTCGCCAACCCCTACGCTTGTGGTGAATCACCCATTCGCGTTTATCGTTGTCGCATCTACGCTTTTTCGTATAGCTAGACATTTTCTTTCCCTATATGTATATCGCAACTGCTGTAACAGCTATTAATAATGTTAAAAATTATTGTTAAAATGAAAGTTTTATAAAATTATTAAAAATTTATACAGAATTAGCAAATATATTAGAAGTACATACCGAATTTACACTGCTAAATGAATTGACTTCAGGAAAGGGGTCAAAGACAAAATTACAAAATCCAAGAGATTCATTTATGATAAATTTTTACAGCGTATACTTTAAAAACAAAAACAACTAGCGTTGGAAGAAAGATATGAGCAGGCAGTAACACATAATAATTATTTTGAATTTCTGTAAATGTTAAAGAAATTACCAGATTTAAATGATGAAATATTCCAGAAAAAAATGTGATAATTTAGAAATTCATTAAAAAGATACAGAAGAGAAAGATATAATATCCAGCAAATTATTTAACTAATTAACTTCTCTTAAAGATGTGTTTCGATCAGAATTAAATAATTTTGAAACTGCTTTTTGCGATGAAATAAGCAGTGAAAGAATTATTAATAGTAATGATAAAAATAAATAAATTCGAACATTTTAGCTCTTACTTTGTTACGACATTGTAGCTGCAGGGGGGTGCCTAAGATGCTGACTGATTGCCAAAAACTATGAGCGAAATTTTTTCTCCCATGAGATAAATATTAATCAATTTGCCAGTGCCAAAGCACGAACATTTTAATGTTGTTAATAATGTCACAAAACTGTGTTAATTTCTACTGTAATATTATAATTTACAATGTCGATTCATTCAGCCGTTGACGGTGTTGTAAACACGTTGTCGTATACTTCGAAAATGATCGTTCGACATCCAGTGAAATAAGATTTGCAAATGTCAGATATTCCTTTTTCTCATTTGGGCACAGTTGATTTTCAGTTATAGACCGAACCCTTTGTAAATCGGGATTTTTCGTTAAAATTGCACCAAATTTTTGAGCAACATCGACTCTTACAGAGTTCGTCAAGTTTTCTAGAGCGGCTGAACACTTTTTTGGTAGATGCTATTAACTTATCCACCATCGGATACTTCTTTCGAATGGTTTCTGCTGACATGCGTGTATGAGGCGTGTTATGTGAAGAAGAGCCGGAAAGCATATTTTCAACATCCTACCAACTCTCAGCATTGTTGCGGCTCCATCAGTAACGAATATTGTGACTTGGGTTCCTGCGATACAAAATTCTCTCAACGAATCTTTTATCTTGACAACGGTTTCTGCATTAGTTTTCTGAATCCTTTTACTGGATAACAACAATAAAGCTGGTGGATCATCACGTTTTAAAGGACGCGCTACAATATGAATGACGCTGTGTTTCTGAGCATCAATTGTTTCATCCACACATAGGCAGATTTTCTTATTTCTCAACTCGTCTTTTATACATTCCTTTACTGTACCTTGCACACGTGGCAAATTGTATCGTAATTGCATAGATGTTGGCAGCTTCCATGAGGGAACATACTTAGCCCAAAAAAGACGAAAGTGTTCATTAGATACTAGATGTTGTGGAATGTTGCACACACTTAACATAAAAATAAAATCATATAAAAATTGCCAGTATGGAATACTGTTTTTTAAATTCAATACATGACGTTTACTTTTACAATGTTTTCTACATTCAAACCTGCAATAAATATGCGGACTCTTATATTCTAATCCAGGGAAATGCCTGAGATATTTATTCACATTCGAAGGGAACGTTACACCCTTTGGGCGTCCCATTTCCGCGTACTTATTTAGCCTGCAGCGTGCAACGTACTGTCGCTTTGAACTCTCTCGCGGTACTGTCGAGATCGACTACGAGTTGAAAATTACCCCTACCCACGCCGCTACCGCTACGTTACTGCCATCCGGTACCACCTTTTTAACAAACTCTACTTATTACTAACGTTTCGAAGAGGGGAATCCTGTTAGCTGTTTCCCCTTCATGGGTAATAAAAAGAAATTTTAAATTTAGTTGTTTCAAGAATCAGTTATTGAGCATTTGCGGATGTCAAAGATGTTAAATATGTCATCAACGTATCTGATACAACGCCGTGGAAAATAAGCCAAAATATTCTTAAGATCAATTTCAAATTTACCTATAAAAGGAGGCTGTTACCAATCACCATTCTTTCAGTTTGTGTATACAAGTGTTTGTTACTTATCTAAAAAAAAATCCTTCTATACAATGTTGTGTCACAATACTAAACTAACAACCCCTATACTATCTAATTAATTATCCAGCAAAAGTTTTCCTAAATAATCGAAATTTACCTGGACCGGGACGATAGAAAACAGTGGAGATACATCAAACGAGACTAAAACTTCTTTATCAATAAGAGTGTAGCGTTGTACTAAAGGTGATAGTAAATTGTTTCAGTCTACGGTGTACACAGCTTTGATTTTATTCTCTATACAGATATAAGTGATAGATTTAACACTTCCTATAAACAAAGAATTTACAAGAGATAAACATAAATAAATTTAAGAACATCTACTAGGTCACCGGAATAGGATTAAGATTATTTACATATCGAAATAAAGCCTTTTTTTTTCAAATGATAAAATAAAGGAGCTGCTTAAATGAAGTATACTAAATGTAAACCGTTAAAAAACTTTTTATTCGCTACTGTTTATTTAGTCAAGCAAGTTGTAGAAGAAATAATGTACCTAATGAAAATTCAGCTGATTTTAATATAAGACAAATAATAAATATTTACTAACCTAAACTATCGTTCTAAATTGGACAATAAAATTTGTATACATGACGTTCACTCAAGCCTTCTAGATCGTTGACCTTAAAAGCATTTAGCAATAAAATTCATCATAACTCGATGCAAAGCAATTATTACCGTGTTAGTTGTGAGAAACAATATTTGACGTTAATTATAGAGAGCGCATGTCAAATGTTCAAACAGACAACATTTACATTACAGACCTTTAATAATAAAATCAATTAAACTCAAAGGACTCCATAATTATTGTTTATAACATATTGTGAAGTTGATGTTATTCATCACCTCCAGGCTTCGAGATATCTTTCATTGATCGCACCATATATTAACCCATTAGTGCATAATGTCCCTTTAAAGGGACAGTCATTTTGCATAGACTAACTTGATTACCAAACTACTTACCTAACCTCAAATTTACTTGTTAGAATCTTTGAAGTGTCAGTGAATTATATTCTGCCATTTTTGTTTGTAATATAAAATCTTTTGTGTGTTAATTTTTAAACATTAATGGATCCGTCTCAATACAGCACTCGACATGGAGGGTAAATATATTTGTTATTAGAAATAAACTCCTTTTTTTGCAATAATCATCCATTTTCTAAAACTAGAACCTTTGTCAAAAAACTCTATAGATGCAAAAATTATGTTTGTTTATTTCTAATTGTCCTATATTTGCAATAGAACTCATGTCCCTTATAAGGGATGTTATGCATAATATCTTGTAACAGTTTGCGAAATAAAACTTTTCATTTCTCAGACTATCGCTTCATGAGCTGATTCAGAGTTTGGAGAATGATGGAGTAAATTCAGCTGATATTTACATAACTCCACCTGAATATGGCCAGGAAATTGATCAAGACAGTAACTTCTCAGACGACGAACATGAAGGTAACATAAACCATTTAGGTCCTGCAACACTGAAAGCTGAAGCTGAAGCTGTTGTATATCATCAACAGGACACGAATTACTTTGACACGTTTTATCCTAACGTACAACTGTCTGAATCAGAGGCGGAATTTTCTAGTGACGATGATCTACCACTTTTGTCATTCATGCGGCCACAGACAACATCGGAATCTTGTGCGAAAAAAATAAAAGTAAATAATTAAAAAAATCCAGCTCAGTGGAGCAGTGAAGTACCAAATTTTAACATAAACAAGATTGCAATGCGGAGAAGCCGCCACCATGCTTATTAGAGAAGGAATCCTTCTGCTGATTTTTTTTCTTTATTTTTTGATGACGAGTTGGTGGAAAAACTTATTGTTGAAAGTAATTCATATGCATTATGGAAAATGCCAACATGCCCTTGAATTTGACCACTGAAGAACTATATGTAATTTTTGGAGCATTTCTTCTTTCTGGATGTGGAAAATACGCAAATAAGCGTATGTATTGGGCAAGAGAAGATGATGTTCGCAAAATTTTAGGTAACAGTATTCATCTAAACAAATTTGAATTTATTATAAGAAGCAAGACTGTACAAACTCAGGCCACTTATCTCTCAGCTAAATCAAAATTTTCGCAAATATGGCGGCTTGGAAGAAAATTTGAGTGTAGATGAAAGTATGAGCCCTTATTATGGGAAACACTGTGCCAAACAATATATCAAAGGAAAGCCTATTCGATTCGGTTTCAAGAATTGGGCTTTCTGCACTGATAATGGATACATGTTGGCATTTGAAATATATACTGGCTAGTCGACAGAGAAGCATGATTTTGGATTAGGAACTCCTGAAAAACCATTGGGGCAGACGCGATTTGATGAAAGGAACTATATAGTTGACCATTGTCCAACCGACAGAAGATGTGCCCAATGTGGTAAAAAAGCAAATTTTATTTGTATAAAATGTAACGTACGTTTGCATCCCAAAAATTGTTTCAAAGTTTATAACTCAAACTAGTTGTTGTTCATAATGTCCCTTTAAAGGGACTATTTATAACTTTTTTTCCAATAATTTTTTTTTAAATCAGTCCCGTAGTGTTTTGTAAACTTATTTTCAGTGAAAATTAAATACAATTTTGCAAAAAATCATTTCAACAACCTTTATGCACTAATGGGTTAATACCCATCTAATGGATGGGTATTTTTCCCGTATTATTTATTTTTTCGAAAATTATTAAAATCTTAGGTCGAGATATACCTCAAAATATACTAAAAATGTAGTATATTTTTGTAGTTTCCTAGGTATTTAAAGAGCGATTAAAAGTACGCAAGCTTTGGAACCCCACATAAGACCATTAAGACGCTAAAAATGTTTTATGAAGGTATACTTTAAAGTTTCCAAATTCAAATTTTCAAATAGGGTATCAAATTAGGAGTGACCAAATTTTAATCACTAATTACTATGTGGAAACGGTTTTAAAATTTGTATTTACATAGAATCAATGTATAAATGTTTTACATTTTATTTTCTTAATCCTAATATTTAAATATCACGTCCATCAGAAGCTCTCCGTTGCGATCAATGCATATTTGAACACGTTTCAGTAATGAGCTTATTGCACGCCGACACATTTCAGCTGGAATCTTTGCAATAACTTGCTTGATGTTAGTTTTTAAACCTTCCAGATTTTCCGGTTTGTTTTGGTACACTTTTGACGTAATATAGCCCCACAGAAAATAATCGGGAACCGACAAATCACAAGACCGTGCCGGCCAAGACTGATCTCCACGTTGAGATACCAGACGATCTGGAAACATCTCACGCATGACTTCCATTGATAAATTAGACACATGAGGCCTTGCTTCGTCTTGTTGATACCAAGTAATATCTAATGGTAACTGAAGTTGAAGCTAAAATGTAGCATTTCACTAGTAACAGAAACTGCGTTTCCTCTTTCATCTTCAAAATAATAAGGGTTCAGAATTCCAGCTGAGCAAATACTACACCAAACAGTTACCTTTTGACAATACTGTAGTTTCTCGAATACAGTGCGTGGATTTTCAGCAGACTAACATCGCAAATTCTGCTTATTCCTTTCGTCATAGCGTTGGAAATGGGATTCGTCGCCCATAACCATGTTGTTAAGTCCTGGCCTCCTTCCAAAACCCAACAGCAAGACTGTAAACGTGTGTATGGTCATTTAGAAGGAGCTTTTGAGCTTTTTGCCACTTGTAAGGATAATCATGCAAGTCTTTTTTTATTATTGCTCGTGTGGACTCATGAGAAATTCCTACTTGTTAAGTGGCGTAAGGATTCACTGGATTATTCCTAAATTGCATTTCTAACATGCGTTCTTTCTAACAGACGTTCTTTTCCGTTCTTGTTAGTTTTATCCTTTCCTGTGGTTTAAAATCCCCTATTAATCCCCTCTGGTGATACTTTGTGACACATCGACTAATTGTTTTGCCAGACGGGACCAACACGAAATTCACGTCGTGGCGTGTTAACTACCGCAACTCTTTTAATAAACTGTTCTACACAAAATACTTTGTGAACAATCCTCCAACGCTCCATATTTATCAAAATAATAAGATATGACAGAACACTTGACAGTTGGAATCATTGTGCTTGAAATTTCAGATTTCTCACTCCTAATTTGACACCCTTTATTAAAACAGCATAATAATAGTTCTTTATTTAGCCGAACATAAAATGAAGAAACAAGCAATAATTTCTTAAATCATAATTTAAACTTATTTGGAATTTAAGGTATAATCATTTAATAAACAATTCTTGTTCAGTAAAAATAATTTCGCAATACATGATGTGTATTAATTTCTTCCGTGTTATACTGGAGTAGTTATTGTAAACTTAAAACTTAAAAAAAATACTGTTCTAATATAGGATTTGCCTATAATTTAAGGAAAGCTGTGACTATATTTGTTACTTATTACTTGCTTCTTTAATTGTAAGTGAAACGTTAATGAGTTAATTTTTGCAAAATATAGTATTTTTATTTAACTTTAATGTACTCTTATTTAACACATGCACACCATTTAAGTTTTTTATTGTATATTTTTAATTCGCTACATTGGAAATGTCATACACTATGTAATTTGTGAAACACTGAATTACTGGTTACTAGTCATATATCTCATGAAGAATGCAAAGTGAATTGACTAAGATCTGTTTTGGCCCCTCTTCTTGTTCTTCTTTAAATATTTCCGCTTGCCAATTCAAATGGAAACCCATCTGTTTCGAAGTATATGGTATAAAAGTTAAGAAATAACGAGGTAGGCGCCATAAATTCTCGGCCTGACAGGCTTATACAGGTTCGAGCGTTACGTCATAGTTGCGCATGTGCGAGGCCTACACTATATACATTATGGCTCAAAGAGTAGTAGTTTTTAGTAGTCATATAGACAACGTGACTAGTGCATGAAAAATTCTCAGGTAACGAAAATTGAATACCGCGCGGTCATTATATTTTTAACAAAAGAAGGACATACGCCTAATCACATTAAACAACGTGTAGACGGCGTTTATGGCGATTTATCTCCTTCACATTCCACTGTCAAAAAGTGGGTAAAATGTTTCCGTTTGGGGCATGAACTGATAACGCCTCAAAACATTTGAATTATTGAAGAAATGGTATTAGCAGATCGCCGTTTGAAAGTGAAGGAATGAGCAGTGATGTCTAACATTTCTGAAACTAGTATTCTCCAAATTCTCCATAACCATTTGGATATGAATAAGATTAGTACAAGATGGGGTACCGCATCTTCTTTCTGCTCTCCAACGTGAACGTCAGGTCGAATGTGCGCGCTCGTTTTTAACGTGTGGAGACCCGATTTTGGAGTCCATTGTCACAGGAGATGAAACAATGGTCCTGTATTATGATCCTTTATCCAAAAAGGAATCGATGGAATGACGGCGACCCGATGAACTTCGTCGCAGAAAGGCGAAAGTCGTTCAATCAACGAAAAAGGTGATGGCCACAATGTTCTGAGATTGTGAGGGTATTTTACTCATTGACTTTAAAGAGCGCAATGCAACTGTCAACAGCACATATTACCCGTCTTTGTTGCATGAATTGAGGGACAATATTCGTGCAAAACGTCGAAGAAAATTGACAAAAGGTGTTCGATTATTGGACGACAATGCACACGTCCATACGGCTGCCACTCGGGAATGCGGCTTTCAAGAATTGGAACATCCACCGTGTAATACGGACATGGCTCCAAATGATTATTATCTATTTTCTCATTTAAAGAAAGACCTTAGGGGACCTTGTTTTAAAGACGAGAGTGAGTTGCAAGCAGCTGTAATACATTTTGAGGGAAAAACTTTAGATTATTTTACAAAGGTATAGAATTATTTGATCGCTGTAATAAATGTATTGAAGTTAGGGGAGATATTGAAAAATAAAAATTGTTATATTTTACCAAGTTTATTTTTTCTATATCAGGCCGAGAATTTATGGCGCCGACCTCGTATCTTCCATTGCTGTTTTGTATTACATATTTCTTTTCGTGTATATCTCACCTCGTAAACTTGAAATTTACAAATCTTATCTACATCCGGATAACATAATGCTTGAATCGAGTTTAGTCTCAGGCACACCAATGAATTTAAGTGTAATACGTATAAAATTGTGCGAAAAAACTGTCACACAAAATGTAAGTGTAAGCGTAATTGGTGAAAACCACGTCCTAAAAAGCTTATTCGTGTAAAACTCTTATCACATACATACGAAAGTGCACTTGCATTGTTTTTTGTGAAATGTTTTTAAACTAAATTTTTGCATAATTTATAGGAACTCACTGTCAGCTGGATTGACATCGAAAGTAAGAAAAATCTCAAAAGACTCTTTTTAAAAATAAATAAATAAAAACCTGTTGGTTCGGTTTGGGCAGGAACCATGTGGAATTTACATCAAATTGTAGGTGGTCCCTTTTGTAAGGTTCAGAATGTTAAAATAGAAAATACAAAACTCCTTCTTACGCTAAATGGAGTTTTTAGTTTAGCGTCTAATCGGTCCAATAAATTAGCATAGTACTTTCTTGTAATTGCCCTTCTCTTCTCGAAATAATCAATTAAGGTTATGCTTTGCGAATCCCAAGAAATCGTCGCCATAACTTTTCCGGCTAATGAAATCGTCTTCGCCTTCTTTGATGCTCGTTCGCCGGGAAAATACCCATTTTGCCCACTGACTTTTGGTTTCTAACGTGTAGCAATGTATCCATGTCTCATCTACATACAGTCTATAACACAACACTAACTCACCCGTATTGCGCTTAAATATGTCCAAACATTGTTTTGAAATTATCACGCGATTCCGTTTTTGATCAATTGTCAGCAGACGCGGCACCTACCTGGCCCATAGCTGTCTCATACTCAATTTTTCGTGAAGGATGTTTTGCACACGTTCAATTGAGACCTTTACCATATTAGCAATCTCTCTAATCTTTCCTCGGCGGTCTGCTAACACGATATCATAAACATGAGCTGGCCGCTCCTCATCAAAGGCGGATGTTCGGCCTTGCTTAAATTCATTAAACCATTATCTAATGGTAGTCATCGAAGGTGAATGGTCCTTGTATACTGCATCCAACTTCTCTTTAATTTATGCACTCGTTTTTCTTCCAAAAAGAAAAAGAAACGGAACCGCTAACTGGTATTATTCTTTTTCTATGATTCTACAAATACATAAAATTGTTCACTTTCAACAGCTCACAAAACAACGCTACTCGATGAATTTCTCCGAAATTATAACAGACGTCGACTGAAGAATAGTACTCACAGTCGGTAATACAGATTTTTGCATAAAGCGCCATCTGTCTCCAAACACGGGTACTTCTTATATCATCCTCGTATTTAGTGAAATCAGTGCTTCTTTGCTCCAACTTACTCTCACACTCTATGTTTTAAGAGGTCTTTTGCGAGGGATGTTTTTCCAGGCTGCGTTTGAAAGGCATATTGATTTTTGTTGATATTTTATGCGCTGGCATTCTTTCTTGAAATTAATTTTTTTAGTACTTCGTTTAATGCAAATAATAAAGAAGATAATAATTGTTTATATAAGTTATTGCATATTGTATAAGAGACACGATGAAAACAACATGTATAGAAAACATTAAAATGACGTTTGCATAGATACATTTTAGGTGGGGGCGCATATTAAATATCTAGATGCATAAAATATTCTGTGCCCAATTACCGTTCTTATAGAGATTTTATTAATGACATCACGAAGCAAAAAAATTATTAAAAGATATCGTGACTTTAGGATTTTCGTTACAACTTCATCTAACACACCAGTAAATGAATGAACTGATTGCATGCGCCAACCTATCAAAGTGATAAACGTCATGTTGGAGTAATTTCAGTTCTTTCATTTACTATTTGAAGTTTGAAGTGTTATTTAGGCATATTCAACAACACACATATCTAAAATTTCGCTGTACCTGGTTATTTTTTAAAGTTGGTGTTGTATGAGAGATGACTAGGGATATGAAATTATATTTGTGCCTTAGGTTACAAGAATGAGTTTGGGAATTTCATATTCAATTATCGATCTAACGACTGCATAAATAACAATCAGCATATTCGCTTTCGAATTATACATTAGGTAATTTCCATTATTGTACCATTAAATTACTTAATAAATTCAGGCGTAAAGAACACTAGCTCTAGAGCTAGAGTGTCTTTAGCATAATTTTAAAGAAAGGTCTTCCCTACCTTGAAGCTGTTTTGTTTATCATCTCATCTCCGGTCGGCGCTTATTACAAAGGAGAAAGGTATTCTTCGTCTCCTTTCTTCCTTTTATCTTCGCCTTGTCCACTGCTACTCAGAGGCATTAATTGTTGATATGCTTTATCAGCTACACTAATTTAATGTCATAAAATTATAAGACGCCTAATCTCTCCGGCTAATTCTTAGGTCATAGGAAATTATATTGAATAAAAAACACTACGAACACCGAAAACATTGTTATTATGTAAAGTTTTCTCTAATTAAGATTACTCGTCAGATAACGAACATGTAATATATAGTTTTCATCCTATACCTCCGTGTAGTTTTATACATAAATTAAGGTAAATTATCTATCTCGGGCCTATTCTTATGAAAATTACTTCATTTTCTGGAATTAAAATACATTAAAGTATGCATTGACAATAAAAATATTTAAAGATGCCCACGGTATTATCTAAATGTCTGCTTTAGAAATCAATAAATGAAGTCAAGAAATATTTAATTCGTTGCGTTCATTAAAATAACTTTCTAAAAGAAATATGTCTCGCTTACAACTCGAAATATCTAGGTATTTTAATGGTTCGTTTTATTATTTCTCGTAAAAAAGACTTGAGTATGTAGATGAAAATGATTTAAATGATTATTTCTAACACAGAATTTAATTTTGGTGAATTATTTTCTGCAAAATTGCGTAAAATACACATTGAAAGAAGCATTTTGTAAAATTATATGTAAATACATGGTAATTCCATAAGGTATTCTAATGTTTTAAACGAGGGAAAAATTATTAAAATTTTTTTTTTCCAAATTAATTAGTTAATTGAACTGAAGGTCCGGGAGTGTTCCTAGACACTCTTTCGGCAATTTAAATTAAACTAGATATCAATTAATGAAATTGCGAATATTTCAACTTGAAAAGAAAAAGCTAACCTGGAATTGTAAGGTTTCTATGTAAACTCCATATTGGGTACTGAAACCCTGCGTATTCCTAAACCACCAAACTTGACTTTTACTTCGTGTTTATTGTAGAATTTAAACGTTGAACACGTGTTACCTGAATGAATATTTTGACTAAAAATGAGGAATCGATTAGCGTACCTTCACCCCTTTATTTTAAACGCGATAGCGATTGTGTAATCACGGCTAATTTGGATAACTATACATTTCGAAATATAATTTGATAATAAATTTCAAACGAATATTCTTATTTTTAAAAATAGCACAATGCATGCCATGCAAGGACGCAACTGAAACACTGAATCGATGCTACTCTGTAGCATTTAGCACGAACAACAACTGTACAATATTAAAATTTACTGACAAGCAAGACAATTACTTGACGAATGATATTTAATTTTCAATATCATGCGAAAGATACAACTTGTTTGCATATAGTTGCAAGTTTGCGATGCGAAGCAGTGTTGTTGACCTCTTTCTTCAGCTTCTACCTGGTTTATTTTTGTGTCTTTATCTTATACGGTAGGACCAATTTTATTCAAGAAGAATGGTGTTGAGTCAACAACACTCATAGTGTAAATTGAAATTCACTAACGCAAATCATTATTATACAGGGTAATTGATTGAAACCATTCGTTAAAAGTTTTATGGGTTGTAGAAAGCTCTTTTTTTGAAAATTTGGACTTAAGGTAGTATATCAAACACTAAAGTATCGGCACACTCCGCAGCACACTCTAAAAGATATTTACAAGTACCTACTTTTACCACCTATACACCCTAAAACTAAAACATGAGAAATATTTGAAACTAAAAGAAAATGTCCTTTTTCTAATTTAATACATATTATGCCCGGTTTTGTTTATGTGTTGTGCTACACTTGACGATTCGATTCTTCCATAGCGGAAATGAGCTATATGTCCTTTAAATCTGGCTGCTATCGCTTGTCCAACATAAGCTTTATCTTTTTTCTCTTTATCTTTCGGATTGTCTAGTAAACATACGTTTACATCTTGTCCCCTAAAAACTTTACTAACATCTTGCGAAGACAACTAAACCTACCTCTAAGGATGCGATTGACATCTAAATCTAAATATATTCTGAGTAACTAGTGACGTTATGTTTTGGTTTCGTTGCATGACAGAACTTTGCACTGATTTATTTCTTTTGTTTATGTATAAATGTAAACTTTTGACAGAAAAAATCAGTTTTCTTAAATCACGTCTCTTCATGATTAGCATTAAGCTACTTCTTAAAATGTATTTCGTATGGTATATTAGTCTGACTGCATGCGACTTTTACTGAAAGAGAAGATGTTACCGAAATGTAAAAATGTAATCTTCTTTATTTGCATTCGTTAAATCAATCATAGTCGTGCACGAAAACAACCATTGGCAGTAAGAACAACGGCAATTTAGTTATCTATTGTTATAGATTACTCGTTGTGGAACTACATCGTAACCTTGTATCTGAAACATTGACGAGAGAGCGCGCAAATAATATATGTATGTATGTAAATGTAGAAATTGATAGCAGCCAATAAAATCGAGGGCATCTGTTTTCTCACCGAAACGAATTTAGGAAGTGACTGACGTAAACTAGAGTAAATTAAAAGCGTTTGTTGAGGTCAAGATCAGTACTGTAGCGAATTTTATGAATTGAAAACGACGTCAGTGCCGAAGATTTATTTCAGCAATTTTCAGAGTTGGCCAATTCTCAAGATTACTCCGTAACTTACTATAGCGTACTACGAAATAGTAGAGGTGATATACTTCCAAGGCAACACGTATCAAATACACAAACAGCATGTAAAGATTACAGCAAATGAAAATAAACCACGCTCGTAAAATCATGTTTATTTTTCCGAAAAGAGTTGCCATTTTTACTACCTTATAATAGTAAAACTTGGGTATGTATAATAACAAACCAGTACATAGATAAAATTTTTAGGATTTTATGTAAAAGCAACATATATTTATAAAATAAAAATAAATACTAATATTAAAATTTCGATATTGACACAAATAAAATAAAATTCTTTTAAAGCAATGCAATTATTTGCAGTACTTTTAATAGTTTTTTCAGGTAAGCTCGTAGAACGGAAACCTTCTGTCTCATATTTTCATTCATATTTAATGTCGCAACCTCAATAACTACATGTCAATATTTACCGATGTGAAAACAGCAGCCTAAGATAACAGCCAATTTGTACGGAAACACCCGAACGTCCATAATAACGGTTTAATTTAAGATACACCACTACAATTTTTACTAAACACCAAATGGCATTTACGGTTACATTAGAAAGAGGGTGCATCTTCTATGCATATAGGGAGTATATTCTCCAAATATCGTCAACTTGCCGAGGGTGTCTGGGGGTGAAATTTAAGAAAATCGCATATGCAAAAATTATATCTCCGGTGTTATTCGCCGGAACATAGTGCGCTTTGGCAATTACATTCCTAGCCCTATAGGACGTATACTCTCCAAACATCGTTAACTTGCCGAGGGTCCCTGGGGGTGAAATTTAACAAAATCGCACATACAAAAATTATATCTCCGGTGTTATTCGCTGGAACATAATGCGCTTTGGTAGTTACATTCCTAGCCCTATAGGACGTATACTATCCAAATATCGTTAACTTGCCGAGGGTCCCTGGGGGTGAAATTTAAGAAAATCGTGCATGCAAAAATTATATCTCCGGTGTTATTCGCCGGAACATAATGCGCTTTGGCAGTTATATTCATAGCCCTATAGGAAATATACTATCCAAATATCGTTAACTTGCCGAGGCTCCCTGGGGGTGAAATTTAAGAAAATCGTGCATGCAAAAATTATATGTCCGGTGTTATTTGCCGGAATATAATGCACTTTGGTAGTTACATTCATAACCCTAGAGGAAGTATACTATCCAAATATCGTTAACTTGTCGAGGGTCCCTGGGGGTGAAATTTAAGAAAATCGCACATGCAAAAATTATATCTCCGGTGATATTTGCCGGAACATAATGCACTTTGGCAGTTATATTCATAGCCCTATAGGAAGTATACTATCCAAATATCGTTAACTTGCCGAGGGTCCCTGGGGGTGAAATTTAAGAAAATCGTGCATGCAAAAATTATATCTCCGGTGTTATTCGCCGGAACATAATGCACTTCGGTAGTTACATTCATAACCCTAGAGGAAGTATACTATCCAAATATCGTTAACTTGCCGAGGCTCCCTGGGGGTGAAATTTAAGAAAATCGTGCATGCAAAAATTATATCTCCGGTGTTATTCGCCGGAACATAATGCACTTTGGTAGTTACATTCATAACCCTATAGGAAGTATACTACCCAAATATCGTTCACTTGCCGAGGGTCCCTGGGGGTGAAATTTAAGAAAATCGTACATGCAAAAATTATATCTCAGGTGTTATTCGCCGGAACATAATGCGCTTTGGCAGTTATATTCATAGCCCTATAGGAAGTATACTATCCAAATATCATTAACTTGCCGAGGGTTCCTGGGGGCGAAATTTAAGAAAATCGTGCATGCAAAAATTATATCTCCGGTGTTATTCGCCGGAACATAATGCACTTTGGTAGTTACATTCATAACCCTAGAGGAAGTATACTATCCAAATATCGTTAACTTGCCGAGGCTCCCTGGGGGTGAAATTTAAGAAAATCGTGCATGCAAAAATTATATCTCCGGTGATATTTGCCGGAACATAATGCACTTTGGTAGTTACATTCATAACCCTAGAGGAAGTATACTACCCAAATATCGTTAACTTGCCGAGGGTCCCTGGGGTGAAATTTAAGAAAATCGTACATGCAAAAATTATATCTCAGGTGTTATTCGCCGGAACATAAGGCGCTTTGGCAGTTATATTCATAGCCCTATCGGAAGTATACTATCCAAATATCGTTAACTTGCCGAGGCTCCCTGGGGGTGAAATTTAAGAAAATCGTGCATGCAAAAATTATATGTCCGGTGTTATTTGCCGGAATATAATGCACTTTGGTAGTTACATTCATAACCCTAGAGGAAGTATACTATCCAAATATCGTTAACTTGTCGAGGGTCCCTGGGGGTGAAATTTAAGAAATCGCATATGCAAAAATTATATCTCCGGTGATATTTGCCGGAACATAATGCACTTTGGCAGTTATATTCATAGCCCTATAGGAAGTATACTATCCAAATATCGTTAACTTGCCGAGGGTCCCTGGGGGTGAAATTTAAGAAAATCGTGCATGCAAAAATTATATCTCCGGTGTTATTCGCCGGAACACAATGCACTTTGGTAGTTACATTCATAACCCTATAGGAAGTATACTATCCAAATATCGTTAACTTGCCGAGGGTCCCTGGGGGTGAAATTTAAGAAAATCGTGCATGCAAAAATTATATCTCCGGTGTTATTCGCCGGAACATAATGCGCTTTGGCAGTTATATTCATAGCCCTATAGGAAATATACTATCCAAATATCGTTAACTTGCCGAGGCTCCCTGGGGGTGAAATTTAAGAAAATCGTGCATGCAAAAATTATATCTCCGGTGTTATTCGCCGGAACACAATGCACTTTGGTAGTTACATTCATAACCCTATAGGAAGTATACTATCCAAATATCGTTAACTTGCCGAGGGTCCCTGGGGGTGAAACTTAAGAAAATCGCACATGCAAAAATTGTATCTCCGGTGTTATTCGCCGGAACATAATGCGCTTTGGCAGCTATATTCCTAGCTCTATAGGGAGTATACTATCCAAATATCGTTAACTTGCCGAGGCTCCCTGGGGGTGAAATTTAAGAAAATCGTGCATGCAAAAATTATATCTCCGGTGATATTTGCCGGAACATAATGCACTTTGGTAGTTACATTCATAACCCTAGAGGAAGTATACTACCCAAATATCGTTAACTTGCCGAGGGTCCCTGGGGGTGAAATTTAAGAAAATCGTACATGCAAAAATTATATCTCAGGTGTTATTCGCCGGAACATAAGGCGCTTTGGCAGTTATATTCATAGCCCTATCGGAAGTATACTATCCAAATATCGTTAACTTGCCGAGGCTCCCTGGGGGTGAAATTTAAGAAAATCGTGCATGCAAAAATTATATGTCCGGTGTTATTTGCCGGAATATAATGCACTTTGGTAGTTACATTCATAACCCTAGAGGAAGTATACTATCCAAATATCGTTAACTTGTCGAGGGTCCCTGGGGGTGAAATTTAAGAAAATCGCATATGCAAAAATTATATCTCCGGTGATATTTGCCGGAACATAATGCACTTTGGCAGTTATATTCATAGCCCTATAGGAAGTATACTATCCAAATATCGTTAACTTGCCGAGGGTCCCTGGGGTGAAATTTAAGAAAATCGTGCATGCAAAAATTATATCTCCGGTGTTATTCGCCGGAACACAATGCACTTTGGTAGTTACATTCATAACCCTATAGGAAGTATACTATCCAAATATCGTTAACTTGCCGAGGGTCCCTGGGGGTGAAATTTAAGAAAATCGTGCATGCAAAAATTATATCTCCGGTGTTATTCGCCGGAACATAATGCGCTTTGGCAGTTATATTCATAGCCCTATAGGAAATATACTATCCAAATATCGTTAACTTGCCGAGGCTCCCTGGGGGTGAAATTTAAGAAAATCGTGCATGCAAAAATTATATCTCCGGTGTTATTCGCCGGAACACAATGCACTTTGGTAGTTACATTCATAACCCTATAGGAAGTATACTATCCAAATATCGTTAACTTGCCGAGGGTCCCTGGGGGTGAAACTTAAGAAAATCGCACATGCAAAAATTGTATCTCCGGTGTTATTCGCCGGAACATAATGCGCTTTGGCAGCTATATTCCTAGCTCTATAGGGAGTATATTCCTCAAATAACTTTAACTTTAACTTGCCGATGGCAAGGAGATTAATCTAAAGATAAGGAGAACTAAATTAACGCATAAAAGTACAAAATTCGAAAATGTAGATATGATTCCAGAGTCTAATTGTGAAGAGAGAACAGTCGAAGAATGACCGAGTGAAGGAACTAAACAAGCAAGCACCAACTTCTCTGGGTCATATCTAAAAAAAAAGAAAAATAGACAATATAGGGGCCCATTTGAGCGAATGAAAGACTCAAGTGAAATGCATCAGAAGTATACGTGATCACCCTTACCAACACTGAATTGAAGAACTTAGAAAGGCATACATTAGTTCATGGAAGCTTGTAGAAGGAAGGGAGATCTAGAAGAGTTAGATCTTCTTTATTTGCTAAAATATGTAAGTCTAAAGAAACAACAAAAAAATCGATTGTTCGAGAAATAAAAATTGGAAACAATGTTATAACTGAAGCTATGCCACATGGTATTAAATACGAATACATTGCTAGAAGAAAATATGTCAATGAAAACCAAAATGCATGTAGAAGTGAGTGGACTTATAATTTACGAAAAATATCCATTCTTTGTTTGTACACCAGATGGATTAGTTGAAGATTTTGGTGTAATAGAAATTAAGTGTCCCCATAAATATAACGATTATGACACTAATTATACAAATTTTGATTTCTTAAATAATGACTGTTCTTTAAAGATGTCATCCAATCACCATTACCAGGTGTAAAGCTTACTCAATGTAACTAAAAGGAAATGGAGTGATTTAGTATTTTATACGTTTAAAGGAATCTAAATTGTGAATGTATAGAGAGATAACGAATTTTAGGAAAACCATATGTTGCCAAAATTAACAAACTTTCATTACTTTTACTTATTACCTGCAATAATCTTCTCAGTTGTAACTTATTCCTCATACGATGGCAGAAAATGGCGATCACTTAAGCAAGTTACCCTTCTGCCAAATGGATTAGTTAGTGATGTTAACTATTATCAACACATTCCTGATATGCGGAAAAGTAGAGATTCGTGTAGATAACCACGTCATCGATCTTGTGTAGTTGCACTTTTCGAAAATGTCACTTGTCCGGAAAATCGTATTCTGATGGAGGACTATACAACCTTAGATGTTGGGGAGGAGCTTTCTAGCTTTGTAATTGATATAACTTCATATTTGTTGAATACACAATTTGATTCTCCACTGTTTTCTATAAAGTTATCTACTATCTTCTTCGCTAATCAGTCCCCTCCTCACCAGGTATTTAACATCAATATAACTTTTGTAGCAATGCCATTTAATGAAAATAACTGCCATTGCGCTTTGATAATTTTAAATATTTCCAAGAAGGAATTCATCTTTTTTGATTCAAATTACTCTGCCAGTATAAGTAAAGAAATTGATTTCTCTTCAAATGATTCTAACAAGTTTTAAAACGACAGTGTAACTGAAAGCCAATCTGCAACGGGTTGGAAAACTCTCCTAAGAAATACCACCTTTCAAAGAGGCAATTTTAATTGCGGCATGTAGGCTATATATTTTTTCGAACAATTCATTAAAAACAACCTTTTAGAGGAGAAGAATTATGAACGACTATAGGACGGAAATCAAAGACCTGCTCCTAAAACATTCTTCAAATCTTGCTCCAAAGTGCCTTTATTGTGCACGACCAATAGAGGACGAATATTCTACTTACTCCAGTTGTAATAGAAGTCTACATACTCGCATGCTTCACCGATGCATCCAACCCACAAGTTGCCTTCCAAAACAATATCTGTGATTCATGCAGACAGTATTAATAAACAATATATTAACACAAAGCGCCGACAGAGTTCTACCCTAGCATAACTCCCATGAATATCATTTTTGCAACTTTTTGCAATATTTAGGGAGTATACTCCCTATAGGGCTAGGAATATAATTGCCAACGCGCATTATGTTCTGGCGAATAACACCGGAGAAATAACTCTGCGATTTTAATAAATTTCACCCCCAGGGACCGTCGGCAACTTAACGATATTTGGAGAGTATACTTCCTATAGGGCTAGGAATGTAACTGCCAAAGCGCATTATGTTCCGGCGAATAACACCGGAGATGCAATTTTTGCATTAGCGATTTTATTAAATTTCACCCCCAGGGTCCCTCAGCAAGTTAACGATATTTGGGGAGTATACTCCCTATAGGACCAGGAATATAACTGCCAAAGCGCATTATGTTCCGGCAAATAACACCGGAGATATAATTTTTGCATGTGCGATTTTCTTAACTTTCACCTCCAGGGACCCTCGGCAAGTTAACGATGTTTGGGGAATATACTCCCTATAGGACCGGGAATATAACTGCCAAAGCGCATTATGTTCCGGTGAATAACACCGGAGATATAATTTTTGCATTAGCGATTTTAATAAATTTCACCCTCAGAGAACCTCGGCAAGTTAACGATATTTGGGGAATATACTCTCTATAGGTATAGAAGATGCACCCTCTTTCTAATGTAATCGTAAATGCCATTTGGTATTTAGTAAAAATTGTAGCGGTGTATCTTAAATTATACCGTTATTATGGACGTCACTGGACGTTCGGGTGTTTCCGTAAAAATTGGCTGCTATCTTAGGCTGCTGTTTTCACACCGGTCAATATTTTCTGAACCGTATCCTATAACTACAGCGTCATCTACGAAATTAACAAAAGAGTGTTTCAGGCAAAAGGTACTTACTTTTTAGCATAGAATTACAATATGTACTAAAAAATAGCGGTTTCCATTAAAAGAATAAAGCTACCCTATTTTCACCGATTACAGCGCCATCTACGTTGAAACTAGGATCGACATTTTGTGGCCCACGACGAGACGAACAAACAATAGTATTCATATTTCTCCAGATATTCCTCTGTTAAGATTCAAATGGGACACTCGGTGTATTAGAAAAATAATTAGCTATTTTACATTATTTGCATCTTCAGCTTGTTGCTTTTTCTACAAGAGTTAATATATGTACATAATTACAATATTAATGTACAAATGAAACAAATCTTGATGTTCTCTTACAGTCCATAAGCATGAAAAGTGGCAATTGTTCCAGGACCTCACATGCACAGTACTCATTTATAGTACATATCTTAAAACAGAACGTCCACTAGAATCAAGGAGAATTACATCCATTAAGTACAAATAAATAAAATTTATTTGCTATTTACCAAGTCGTACGTGTTTTATCCGTTTCTTTCATAACTCTTCGCGCTTTATGTTCCGATAGATAAGCCCTACTATGTAATGCGCGCCATAGACGTTAATGACTCAATAAAACGTAGACGTAAGTGCTCACTGTGTAATAATAACCGATATTACACCACCGAAAGGCGCCATTTATTTCAGCCAGAACCTCACTCCTTCTGAACTTCGTAATGACATAATTATAGATGGAGGCATTGTTTCGGTATAATGCGAAAATTTTTGAAAACTGAAATATATTGGGGGCGGTACAAAATATAGGTTGAGTGGACCGTGCTTAATGTGGCCGCAATTAACGCTATCACACTCTTATTGTTATCGTTTTGGTCAAGAACGGGTCGACAGTATTCCAAGATTTGGAAATACTTTCGTTTAATGTTATCAGAGGTTCGGTCACTGTTATCATATTTCATCTTTATGGTCTTTATTTTTAGATTAAAGCGATGTTAAGAAGATTTTATTTATCCATTGATACTTAGCTTGGGAATCAGTAATTCGGGATGCATCACCTTTGATAAAGCCACGTAATACACTAACTTTTTTAATTTTGCCTAAAATTAGAATGCGCGAAATACAAAAACATGAACACAAATGAAAACATGATTATTTTAGAAAAATATGATAAAATATTCCTCAGACCTGAGATGATAACTTTGATATAACACTATTTAGTGTGAATTTTATTATTTATGCTATAAAATGCTAAAAATGCATTTCAAACAAAATTCATTTCCACGTGAAAGAATTTAGACCTCGCATATGTTGTTTATTTATGAAATAAACATTATCTTTTTGAAATACATTGCTAATATGAATACACAGCGCCATCTCCACAAAGAGATTTACATTTTCAAGTTAGTTAATTAATTTCTGTTTCTGTTGTATTGAATAGGATAGAAAAATTCATTGAAAATTTCTGTAAGAATTCAAGTATTCCCATTACAACTGGCTTTTGGTCGCAATGACGCTTCAGAAAAAAGAATAAATAGAGGAACGTCATCAGATTCAGAAAATTCCACATCAGAAACTTTTTAAAACAACAGAAATTAAAACGAACTAAATTCTATACAAAAAATTCCGTTGCATTATATTTCCTACATCAAAGAAACTATATCGTAACTACAAGCATAAAGTGACATTGGATATTCAAATTAAAGGATATTTGTTAAATCTTGTAAATAATGAAATAGTTGTAAATCATAGTTAGTTATTTAAGAGAACGAAATCATACACCCCGTTTAGATGAACAAATGTTTTTGTGTTACACTCGCCATAACTGTATTTTTGAAAAAAAATTGAGAGAATACAACTATGCAGGATGAGTCATACCAACTTAATGCAATATTACGTGTATTCCATTAGAAAAAGCGAGGTAATGTCTCTGCTCTGCATAGGCGTGCGCTTCCTTCAGTAAGTACAATACCAAAAAATAAGTAATAAATCGAGTAATACTAACAGAACCAATCAAGAATTATAATATCTGAAAAGTTGTGAAACACTCACCCTCTTAAACAGCGTTATCAACTAGGTTGGCGAACTGCATCGTAATTACCGAATATTAACAGCCCGCTAATCCGGCGAAACGCCTATGTATCGCAGACAAGATTACCTCGCTCTACTAATCTAGGCACCACAAAATCACATTTGTCTAATGCGCACTTCCGAAGAAATAACGGTTGGTGTAAATGTCGACTTTTTCACATTTTTCCTCAGAAATTAACGAGAATTCCAACATGCAACAAAATATGGCATGTTCCATTTTATAAAACACAACTTTGAGTAGCTACGAAGTTGAGACACTCTGTAGGTTCCAATATAATTTTAAACCATACCCACAACCAAACCTTATTGCAAGAAGACACCGTTTTAAAGAAATTCCAATCACAAAGGCACAATCGCCCAAGGCGGCGGAGATGACTCACCGCATGCATCAACAGTTGGTACGTGTTTTGATGTGAACTATTGTTTCAGTTTTCATGTTTCCATCCAAAAAAGTAAAAACTGGGTGTGACATATATGATACGTCGAGTCTTAAGATGATTAACAAGCATTCGTTAAAGATGGGCACTTAACAGTCGTCTTGGCTATGTCTTGATATCATGTAAGAAAGATCTCTCTCCAAAACTGCACTACGAATCTATTACAGTTTTTTATTTCTTAGTTATGTATCTAAAAGAACTTATTTAGCTTTTATTTACGTTATTCTATGATAGCATATTAATCCTTACTGGCGATGCTCGATTAAGAAAACCCCTACACGGAATGGGGCTCGTTCATGAGAAGTGCCGTCTGTGTTGGGAAGAGAAAGAAACAGTTATACACATTTTCTGCCACTATCCTGCCGCCTGCAGAATCAGATTTTCTCTGTTTGATGGAGCTTTTGTAACGCCTGTGAGTCTGAAAGAAACTTCTGAAATTTGCCAGGATAGGTCAACTCGCAGAACTCTAAAATTACATTGCCAGCCTACAATAGACCTTGTTAGTTGATGTAGATAGATGGACGACTAAGCCACCCATCCGGTTTTACTATTGTAAATTGTAATTGTACACTCAGAGAAATAATTTCAAGAAATTAGTATTAAATAAATATTTTCTTGGAGCTAGAAAATCAAAAAAAGACAGAAAAATGTTTCTTATAAGTAAATCACTTAGTTTTAAGTTAAGAAAATGTTCATATTACATTAACCAATATCTTTCGAAAACGTTTATAAAAAATTGTAAGTTATATGGGTTGTATGAGTAAGTATCAGTGCAACTGTAATTAAGTAATACATATATGTAGATTAACATTAATGTTACATTTTACGAATACTAACGCAGTACAAATGTATACTACATATGTGTTGGTATTCAATTTATTACAGTTAAATTTTATAATGAGTCTTTGCATATGCCGAGTAATCTAATTATTCAACCAATCATATTTTTAGTTTGACAAACTTGTGTATTCCTACGCTGGGTGTGGGAAATGATCAAGGTTGGTAGAATACATTTACTCTAAAAGTAGTCTCAGTTTAAAAATGGCGTGTGCAATGACGTCAGTGGTAGTGAAATATAGAACATATGAGATCCAGCAATTTAAGCGTTGTTACGAACAAGTATGTCTATATATTACTACCAATGACGTTAAAATATGCGTCCTTCACCCCTCCGCCCACAAACTTTCGGTCAAGTAAGATAGGAACTGAGACAACCTTTAGAATATATACATTTTACCAACCCTGGGAAATGATACCTACTTTAAATCCGTACCGCTTCTATACATATAAGGAAAGAAAATGTCTAGCTATACGAAAAAGCGTACATGCGACAACGGTAAACGCGAATGGGCGAGGTAGACTGCATTATGTGCGGACGATCTTAGTAAGAATTTCTAGAGTATTTATTTTCTTTTTTTTGATTTCATCAGAATCTGTTTTTATTTTTGTCTTTAGAATTTGTAATTAATTTCGTCTAAGCTTCGTGGCAACAACAAAATAAATATACGAAACTCTCACTCTCGCGACCATGACTTCAAATTATTACGTGCTCTCTTGCACACAATGGGTCTACTACCCAACATTGTTAGAAGCGTACTAGCGCGACTCGCACCGAACTGATCGGATTCCACTCAATCCCCTCCTCGCTCTCTCTCCGTATATATATATATATATATATATATATATATATATATATATATCTAATTTTACATTAGTATAATTTCGAGACACAAAGAAAGCACATCAAAAATAGCCAAGGAAAAAAAATGAGAAGCAAGGATGATCGATTAAAAAAATACACTACGAATATAATGCATGGCTAGAGTCTAGCGCGATCCTCTCCTGACAGAGATTGGATTCTTACTAATAGAGATAGATTCGCTTCCCAAGACTCCCCACCTTATACTTTCATAGCGGGCAAACGTTGCAACACTGTCCATATATTTTAGCGGTTCACTTTACTACGGAACTTACTAACGGGGTATAATTCTCTTAAGCGGAGAAAAAAACGCGCAGGAAATATTTCTTTTGATTTAACTTAGTAATTCTATTCTGGATAATTAAAATGATAATTGTCTTGAATTGAGGCGGACAGTCTTGATACAAGTAAACGTTTCTCTGCGTGTAATGATTGTGTATTAAAAAGCAAAAGTTGTTGTTTTCGCTACCGGTTATTGTTATCACCCGCTTATTGATATCAAAGCTCTAGATGAGTGGTTGTTGAGATACAAAAAGAAGGAGACTGCAAACAACATTTTGTTTTATTTTTGTTCGTAAAGAGTATTATAACATACACATTACTTATGCATACCGTCTCCAAAATATCGTTTGATAATTTTAGTATTATACCATTTAGGCGTTGCATTCTACTTGTTCAACTGCAAACTCAGCACTTCACATTTTTGAATGGTAAACGTTCCTTTAAATGGGACCTCAAATTAGAAAATTGACGAGATTCTCTTCTCTACAAACAGAAAAATAGCAACATGTCACCTTTCCCAAATATTTCTTAACTTCCTTCATGGGACGCCTTGTAGATTTTTACACATTTTAGTGTCCAAAAACATTACGGAAGATAGTTCGAAATTAAATCCAGCTTAAGCGCTACATTAATAAGTCTAAATAGGGCAAAGCAGTTTAATAATAATAAACTAAATCAGCTTAGCATAATAAATGTTTAAACGCGGTGTGTATCCATCTATATAAAATTAATCCGCGTTGTAATGTTACAATTTACAACATCGAAAACAGCTATTAGCGACACGTATAGTGCGTTCAACCAACTACCTCTGTCTACCCGTTCAGCACCAAACTCCCTCTGTGTTCTTTTTCGGTGACTCCACTCCTTTTACTGCAAACAACCTAGGTGGCGGAAGCGTTAGGAGTTAATGTAATCTTACTACAGCGACGATCATGGTGGTTGTTCATTTTCTTCATATCCCAAATCTCCAATTTTAATGAATTATTCTCCCACAACAATTTAAAAAATAAATTCAATCGTATCTCTGTTCTAAAACCGTAAATTAAATATTTCCATTGGTAAAATGTAATATTCGAAGATTGCTCACAGTGTCATATATCTGAGATCATAGAGTTACGTTTCAAAATAGAGATCCTTCACGACAGTTTATCCTAGAGTTTTAATCTTTTTTTAGAATAGGAAATGTTAATTGAAATTTAATATCAAATTGAAATTCTAGAGGCATATCCTAATTGGCCATAATAATCGCTATCGCGAACAAAGGAGTTAAGAGACGCTAATAATTTTCTCAGTTTAAGTCAAATAGCCGTTGTATCTACACGTATTTGTCTAAGTGTTCTATTACAAGTGTCTAGTGATTAAATTCAACGTTATTTACGAAGTGAGAATCAAATTTGATAATTTTCAAATACGCGGGGGTCCTGTATGTAAAATATAAACATAGCGTTTATATTAAAACGTCACAATTTGAGGTTAGTTTTCTCTTTTCAAGTTTAATTCTTCTAAACCTAAATAGTCACGGTTAATTCGTATTTAGACTATCGAAAGAGTGTCTAGAGGACACTCCCAGATCTACTGACCGTACAATTTATTAACTAATTTCGATAAATACATTTTTCTTCTGGTTTATAACATTACAGTATAGATTTTTTTATAAAATATATTGCTGGTCTACAAATCAGTTACATCAAAACAATTACCAGACTAAACTACAAGTATCATATTTGCATTCAGTGATTTATTTAACCTAAGCAAACAAATTTCCATTCTTTACTGTGAAGAAATACTAATACAGTTATAATGTAGAAAGCACATAAAACCATAGGAGTTGTCTTATAGCCGTACACGATACGATATCTACTTTTCAAGATTTATAGAGGGTTCAAATCACAAAAAACTGAATGCCTGAATTATTCATGTACAAGATTGTAAATTACCAAGCAGTAGTATCCTTGCTATCTATCATTTTTATTATATACTCAATTTAAATACTTAATATTGTAGGCGTTTCGTTTTACATGTTCTAACATCATAGAGTTTATCGAAGAGATCATACAGGATGTTTTATCACTTCGATTACTGCGAACAAAAGAAGAAATTATAAGCTTTCGTTATAGCTATAAGAGTGGTTGAAATAATTGAAGTAAGTGCCGACCTTTAGTAGCATAGTGGCATCACATATTATATAATACTTTCTTGTATATTGTGATCTGTATTAACAAAAGACTGAATTCACAGGTTCCAAAAATCAGGCATTATTTTAAAAACATATCGAGTGTCCCATATTTTCTGTTACATGCATAATCCTCCTATTTCTAAACATAAAAGGATAAATTATAATATATTTTTTATCTTTTTTACAACAATTCTTTCTGGCAATCTTTAGAAATGGTATATCTTTTTCTACGTTTTCCACCGTGCTTTAGCGCAGCCTTTTCTTTTTTTTTCCCCTAATACTTTGTGTCATAAGTTGTTTAGATATTCGTGCTTCGCCCATTCTTTCAATATGCCCTATCCACTGTAATCGTTGCGAATTTATAACTTATCATATTCGTATCGTTATAAAGTTCCTTCAGTTCTTCAGTAGTTCTTCTTAACCACCCTTTTTCTGCTTTCATCCCACCAAATATCTCTCTAAGTACGTTTCTTTCCCACAATCTTGTCCAATCTTGTCTATTCTATTTCAAATCCACGTTTTACTTGAAAACGTCGCTATAGGTTTGATTATTGTTTTGTACATATGAACTTTAGCTTTCCCGGAGATATTTTTGTTCTTTAATACTTTGTTAAGTGCTTCCACACATTGGTTAAAGATAGAATCGTCAAGTGTAGCACATCACATACACAAAACCGGGCATAATATTAAATTAGAAAACCTGAAATTGATTAAGAGCGTAACTTTCCTGCGGGAATTAGACCCTTACGAAACTATTTACATAAAAAAGAAACATAAATTTGATGAACAAAGAGGACCGCTGTCTTATTCAAGTCTTTTTGATTTATTAGAGTAAGATATTTTACGTTTCGTGCTACAACAAGAGATCCTTTCGTCTATTTTTCCGTATTTTTCGCATGTTTTAGTTTTAGGGTGTATAAGCGACAAAAGTAGGTACTTGTAAACATTTTTCTCGAGAGTAGGGATAGAACAAGCATGTTAGAATTAGAGTTTTTCTCACATCATTCGGTCATACGGTTGAAAATGGGGACCCACGAGTCCTTGAAACGGCTGTTCCGAATTAATTAATAACTTGTGTGGTGCAGTGTGCCGATACTTTGGTGTTGTCTGCCATACTAGCCCACAGTCCTTGCCATCTATCACTATTGGGTTAAAATTTTATCTTGCAGTAGATTTTTTCATTCATTGTGAATGCTGCAGTGTAGCATTCTAAATATGTTTCGAAAAAAAAACCTAAATTCGAAATCGAATGTCTCGAAAACTATTCGACAGATCGAAAAACGAAAACCACTTAGCAAGACTACATTATTATGAATTTTAAGAATCTGAAGTCAAAATTTCAAAATTCTAAGATTTTTGGCAACGTACAGACGCGACGTACCCATTTTTGACTACCCTGTATAGGGTGGGCCAAATTGGTCGTATTTCATGGATATACCTATGAAGGAGCACAGCTAAACCAAAACGAAATACAGAGTCACGGGCCCATTTTTCGAGATAAATTAATTGGTTCTTGAGTTATAAGCAGAAATCGAATTTTTATACGTTTCTGTTAATCGTTCTCTTTTATTTCTCAAATGAGGAAAAAATTGAAAAATTTTTGGCAGGTAATGTGACCCTATTTAATTTTCCGTTGACGTTTGTATAACCTTAAACAGTTACGAGGTATAAAACGAACTTTTGTTTTTTTTAAATGGAAGCTTCATTATGGCTTGGATGACTTAATTAAAAAGGTTAATTTATCAGCTTTCATTATATACATAGTTTTACATATTTATTTTGAAAAATAGCCGATATATTTTATGTTCTCTTAAATTTTAAATTAGTAAGTGTGCCATGCATGACATTACTATAGCAACGGCACATATGTCAAAGTTGATTTTCTAACAGCTTTATATGTGTTCAAGCGATTCATATTTCTATCTTTGTTATTGTGTTTTAACTGTTTTATTAATTTTACTTTCGTTTACGTTTCTATTCCAATAGTTTTTTTTTATAGTTATATTATTTTGCTTTCGCTATTTGTTTTATTTATTTGACTTTAATATGGTGAAGTACGAATCATAAGAAATGGCAAATATGTATGAAGCTTACATTGAATGTGGAAAAAATCCTATCCGTGCTTCAGAATTATATTTTCAAAGATATCCAGAACGCAGACAGCCTAAATATCACTTTATTTAAAAAACTCAGGGACAATCTCAGAGAATATGGGTCATCTGAGCCTAGGCCAAAACATTATAATAAACCTGATGAAGAAGCTAGTGCTGCTACGGTTTTGGATATGTTGAGATAAATGCGTCTTCAAGAGAAATTGAAGAAAATGTCGGCACTTCACGAAGAACAGCGCTGTTAATTCTGTTTATAAGCGATGTCAGAAATGCTTAGAAAATGGTGGACAACAATTTGAGCATTTGTAAAATTTATTAGTGAATGTATTTTCAAATTTATTTAAGATTGATTAATTGATGTAATTTTCAAAAATTCAAATATTTTGCAGATTTCTTTTCTTTCTGCATTATGTTCATGAATTCTATACGTTTTTGTATTTATGGAATTAATAAAATTATTATGTAAAAAAAGTATTTTAGATACTCAGTAGATATTTTCTGTGGAATTTCTTAAAACTGTAATTATAAAACGGAAAGCAATACTGCACAAATATTAAAGGAAGAAACTGCTTGACGTACGTGTTGCCATGGCAATTTCATGCTTGGCACACTTATTATTTTAAAATTTACGAGAACACACAATATATCATTTATTTTTTAATATAAATATGTAATGAAAACTGCTAAATAACCTTTTTAATGAAACCATAGCCTACTATTGTTTCCATTCAAAAAAACACAAGTTTGTGTTATATCTCGTAACTGTTTATAAATAGGGTCGCGTTATGTACAGAAAAGGTTAACACACTTTTTTTTTCTAATAAAAAAAAAAATAGAAGGATTAACAGAAATTAATAAAAATTTGATTTTTGCTTATAACTTGAAAACCGCTCGAAATATCAAAAATCGGTTTTGACCAATTATTTCGTCTCGGGCCTGTGACCATGTACTTGGTTTTTCTGTAGCTACCTCGAATTTAAATGTATTAATATTATTTTCTCAGAAAGCAGAACTTTTTATAAAGAATCACTTTTTTTCCTTAAAATTAATAATAAAATAGTTTTCCATTTGCCGCCAACTTAAGTAGAAAGTACCTACTTTCTATAGTTACTTGGCTATGACAGACTAGAATCTGATCGATACATATTTGTACTATAAACGTCTAATTAATTTATCGTAACTGTCAACATTTTTCCCCTCTTTTTCCAAATTTTAACAATATGTCAACAGAGTACTCGAAAAAATATTGTTTGATACACGGATATTTTTATTAATTCATCTTTTTATTTCGCCACTGCAGTCAGGAAAAGATGAACTATTCGAAAAGCAAAAGAAGTGAGCATCTATAAAAAAAATAAATATATCTCACTTATACGCAATTCTGCATATTATCACAAAAATTAAAACTTTTTATATAACAAACTTAGAAGTAGCTCTAGGCGGGAGGAAGTATATATAATTCTTCAAATGAATTCCATTAAATCCCCTGTATTATCAAAACAAAGAGTGACTGGATTTCTCGTTAAAACAGGAGCAGTCAATCGTGAATTTTATGAAACCTATTAAGTCCTGTTGTAATCAATAAGTTACAAATTTGTTGGGATAGTTGCAATGTAGAATGTTAATTAAAATGTTGCTAGAACATCAACCCAATTATTCACCGCGACTAAATTACCTCAATCTCAAGCACGTAATATGCATATATGATAAGCGCGGTACCACCCACCGCAATCAAACGCTAAGCATTTCAGAATTTTTTCCGCACCAAAGATGGTAAAATGTGCAATCAAAAGAAAAGGCCGACGTGCGCTGCAATCGATAGTTGCTAATAATAATCGTCGCGATAAAATCAAATTAACTGGACGTGAATGTCAAAGGAGATTCGCTTTATCGACAATTATGAAATTCCGACCAATTAACTTCAATCGCAACGATTATGTCTACCGCAAAAGGAGTCGATAGCCTGTCGTCTCTTGACGAACATTTCACATTTATTAATTGGCGATTAACTAGACGTGTGGCGTTCGGTTAGGTTTTACGAGTTGTTAATGCATATTATTTACAGTTAAATTCCTCATTATCAAATTAGTGGCTTGTTATAGGTGGTTTATTTCAATTCAACTCTTTCTGATTCACGTCTTCAAAGGATCTTTCTTACTTCTTCGGTAATATGTTTGATATAATTTCCTCAAGCGTCACTACTTACAACGTTGAGCTCCTCAATAAGTAACGTTCTCAGTTTTTGTTGTTAGCAGTGACATGATGTTTCATTGGTTTTCCTTTGGATTTTTTGATGGCTCTGCCGGTATTCAAATACCTCTTTATCAGCCATACCAAAACTGCTGTAACAAATACTATATCATTATCGTTTTATGTAATTACATTGTCTGACAATGAAGAATTTTTTTTTACTCCCCGAAATAGAAATGGGTGTTTTAAAATATGTTGAGTATACTGATTTCAAATATCCATCCGTTTTGCTCCATCACGTAACACTTTTTAGAGACATATATTAAAAAGTTTATATTTAAAGAAGGTGCCAAAATTTCTTATTGTATATTAGATTCAAAACTAATAGGAGAAAGTGATCCCTAACAGAACAAAAAACAACATAAAAAATGCAAAGGTTTATTAAAATATTGTAATGTTACGAAATTTACAAAAAATATATAAAACTGCAGAATTGTTTTGCATGCTTTAAAATTATTTTTTTTTTTTATCTTTCGGATATAAGTAGCTTCCGGAACATCTCTAAGCAGTTGTCAGCAGTAGTCGGCAAGCATATTCACTGTACTTTTCCCTTGGTACCGTTTCTCCATTTCTAATATGACCTGATGAAACCTTTCACGTTGTTCATCACTGACATCTCCTAAGTTCGCAGAGAAGAAATCCAAATGGGAATGAAGAAAATGAATTTTAAGAGATATGTAACATCCCATCGATTTGTATGCGTCTAACAAGTCTTCTATTAAATCCCTATAGTTTTCAGCCCAATAATTTCCCAAGAAATTCTCGCAGACCAATTTAAAGGTACTCCATGCTATTTTCTCTACTGGTGCCAAAGTTTCTTCAAAAGCAGCAGCTCCAAATAAATTACGAATCTGAGGACCTACAAAAATTCCTTCCTTGATTTTCGCCTCACCTAATATTGGAAATTTCTCCCTAAGATATTGAAATCCTCTTCCTGATTTGTTCATTGCCTTAACGAATTTTTTTATTAAACCCAGTTTTATATGTAATGGTGGCAATATTGCTTTAGAAGGATCAGCAAGCGGTGGATATTTCACACTTTTTACTCCAGGCTCTCGTGTTGTTCTTACAGGCCAATCCTTTACTTCAGAATGGTGTTTTTTGTCCCTACTGTCCCACTCACATAGGAAGCAACAATATTTAGTGAAACCAGGCTGCGTTCCCGTTAGCATTCCTATAACTTTGAGATCAGTCGAGATCTGCCAACCGTACCTTGTATCATTTAAAGCTTCAAGAAGGGTTTCCATGTTTTCGTAGGTTTCGAGGGTATCGAGGGGCATATATTTCCATTATGCAGTATGGCTTTCATGCGTGTGAATTTACCTCGTCTATTAGCCAGTCACAAGCTGCCTATCTATTCCATCGCTGCAATCTTACAGCGAACAAAGCAAAGTAATTCAACACAGAACAACGGGTAGGCACATGCCTATACGGTGTTTTCTAAATTTTACCTGATAAGTTACTGTGAGGCTAATGTGTTGTCCCGGAGTGTTACCGTTACTTTGATAAATGTGTTAATATGCATAATAACCGGGTATTATACATAATAACCAATAAAGGTGGTTAATGTAATAATATGTATGCAATTTATTATTTAACCGGTTATTTTGTATACAATCCAAACCCTGAAATAAAAAAACAATGTTTTATTCAATGAAAAAATGTTTTATGCTTACCATTTGTAAATAAACAACCTTCTACTTGTTAGAACATGGCAAACTGTCATGTCATTTCGAATTACAGAGTAACCCATGCTTCCTGCAGCTACATTTTCCTGAAAGACATTTTCCCTTACAGTTACATCTCTTGAAACCTTGACCACCTTCCTCTTGTGAAATGAAATTCTCCTTACAAATGGCAAACTGGTTCCTAGAATACTTTTGAGCCGATCGTCCTTCCTTAGTGCCAATCTCATACATCTTGCCATCAGCGTCCATCTGCAAAATGACCCCAGGAATGTTCCTGGAGTCACTTCTACCCCTGTCGACATCAGGAACCCGTATTTTTACAATATCTCCAATCTTGCCTCCTGGAAACTTCGATTCAGACATTAGCCTGCTCTTTTTTGCCTGGCACTGCAATGCAATCTTTCTAATAATGTTGATTTTGTCTGAAATCATATTTTCCCCCGAAATGTCCTCTACAGCACTATCTCTGTCCCCTGTTTGTCCATCTTCCTTTTCACCATTCTCTATTACTTCTCCATCTTCTTCGCCACCATTCTCTGCTACTTCCCCATCTTCTACGGCACCATTCTCGGTTTGTCCATCTTCATCTCGTACTGAAGCACCTGAAGAAGAGTCGATTAAGGTTTCCAGATCTTCGTCAGATTCTAGGTTTCTGATGACATCAGTAGAAAGTGATGATGTTGTAAGACTGACTTTGCTGGAACCCCAAACATGTCCTCATATAGGCTGCGGTTTATGCCTTCATGATGGGCTCTATTCTTCATGAATTGAACAAATCTCAGACTCTCAGACCAGTCTGGAGTTTGGTTTGTTTCCGTCCAAGTCGTCAGCATGTTTTCAATTTATGAACTATCTTCAATTCACTCCACATTTCAAATACTTGTTGAATGATGTGATTGCAGAATTCACGGCCATTATCACTTTGCAGTATGCTAGGGGCGCCCAAAATTGTGAAAATATCAAGCAGGTTATGTGCAACTTCCTCTGCTCCTTTACTTTTCAAAGGCCGCAACTGTACAAATTTCGTAACATGATTCTGGAACGAGGACGAATTTTTCATAGTCAGACTGACTGCATGTCAATTAAATCAATCTGACATCTTAAGTTCATCTCCTTAAAAATCATAGGACGCGCTACAAGTCCTTTTTTTGCCACTTTTGATTTCTTTTCACAGGTTTCACATAATGTCAAGTACATTTTTACCTGTTCTTGAGTCATGTTTTTGTATTTGTTCTGCAGCTACTTCAAAATTCTTGTTCTTCCTCCATGTCCAATCGCTAAGTGTGTCTCGTGAATTATGTTGAAGATCTGCTCTGTATGCGCATAATAACGGACTGATGATGACTCGTCACTCACCGGGTATAATAATTTTAACCGCACTTTCTCAATTAAGTTCTGGTAGCCTTTTTTACTCATCATTTCATATTTCATATTTTCCTTCTTATATAAAATAGTCCAAAACAATGAACGCTTACAAAAATAATGTAATCTTTAGCTCTCTGTGGATAATTTAATTACGAAGCGATGTCCATGCAATCTGTTTGTTGTAAGCACTACATCACTTCGGGTATAATTTGGTTTAACATATCAACACTATATCAAATTGTTACATATTAAGTGCTAAAACGAAAGGTCACTCTGTTATGTCATCCATAGGTGATTCACGTTATTTAGCCGAATCAATTGGTAAACTTGCAAAAACGCTCATGTATTAAGGCGCGTCCACACAGCAAGGCCAACTGGCAAAGCTAAGTAGAAATAAAAAAAACGTTCACATCTGTTTTGGCATCTAGTCGCATAATGTTCACCGAGGAGGATTTACTAATCGTTTCTGCTTCTTTTATTATAGTTGACGGTGAAGAAAAACGTGGCAAACGACGGTTTTAGATATGTGCAAGTCCTCAAAGTAAGATGCGATATTGGAACAAGTGAAGTTAATAAAGGATTTACTATTGGACAATTTGGACGAATTTAATTTCGAGTACAGATCTGGATATGGTTTCAAAAACTTTTCGGATAAAAGGTAGCGATTTTGAAGTTCTACTGAATTTGATTACACCAAAAATCAAGAAGGAAATAAGTAATTTAGAAGAACTATTTCTGCTGTTAAACGTCTAGCAGTAACTTTGCGTTTCCTACCATTCGTTAAGTTATGTGTTCAAGATTTCGAAGCAAATAATTTCAAAAATCATTTCAGATGTTTGTGATGACATAGTCAGCGTTTTACAAAATTACATTAAGGCAAGAATAAATGAAAGTATCTAGTCGGAATCACAACTGAAATCGCGTGAGACCAATCGACACTTTGGCATCTTTCGTTCTGATCAGCTTTCTTTGAAGTAGACCATTACCCGAGAGATTCAAGTTGGCATGTCGTTTGGCACGAGTTTGTCAATTGGCCCATGCCAACGGCTACGTCTACATCGTTTTCAGCTTTACCAATTGGCATACAGCGGCATGGTGTGGACGCGTCATAAGACGCTGACTATGGCATCACAAACATTCGGAATGATTTATGAAATTATTTGCTTCGAAATCCTGAACATGTAACTGGGAGCCGCAAGGTTACTGCTAGACGTTCAACAGCGAAAGCAGAAATACCTCTTCTAAATGGCCCATCCTTCTTCTTGATTTTTGGTGCAATCGAATTCAGAAGGACAAAATCACTCCTTTTCACTCGAAAAAAGTTTCTGAAAGCGCATTCAGATCTATACGCGAGAATAAATTCGTCCAAATCGTTCAATATATTGTTTTACTTTGAAGACTTGAACGTGCTCAAAACCGTCGTTTGCGACGTTTTTCTCCACTGCCAACTATAATAAAAGCGGCAGAAGCGATTAGTAAATCCTCCTCGATGAACATTATGCGACTAAATGCCAACACAGATATGAACGTTATTTGTTTCCATTTGACTTTGTCAGTTGCTTTGCCAACCGGCCTTGCTAATTGGCACACAGCGGCATAGTGAGGACGCGCCTTTAGAAACGTCCTAAAATTCAAATTGAAATTTCAAAAGTTTGACGAGATTCAAGTAAACGTATATATTAATTTGAGTCAGAAAACACTTCCATGTATGTATGTATTGAATCCTGACTTACTTTCATTCGATTGTATAAAAGGTATTTATTAAATCACGTACTCAAACACCCAAAACAATTTCTCCGTGTGCAACGTCATAAACTTACGGGTATTGGAACTTTTCTCATCACTTCTCCTAAGTAGCAAGTAGCCTAATAGTTAACATTTCCAACCAATATGAAACAAATGTTTTTGGTTGACACTTTTGTATGTTTCAGCAAAATATAAGCGTTTAGGCTGATATTGCCTTTGAAATACAGGTTATACTCCAAATGTACAGGTGTCCCAACATTCTGGAATTTTTAAATTGCGCCTATTGTATAAGTAGTAGGAGGCTAAAATGTTTGATAACGTTAATAGACCTCAAAGAGTAATATTTCCGGATACACATCGATACGTGGCGAATCAGGCACCTACTTTGTAATTTTAAACAGAACACCTTGTATATTATTATGCTTTTGGTTTCCCCATTTAGAAATAAACCAATATAATACAGGTTTCATATGTCTATTTCTAGTAGATTTCCAAATACATAAAATTTTGTCCTCAATCGCCTGAATTTAGATATTATTTCTTTCAAAAAATCCGAAATACAAATACTTCTAGCGTAAATTTTTACGAAATTAAATAGCATACTTGCCTCCATCTAGACGTGGAGTTAGAACGCTTTCGAAATGTACAGGCTGTTCAGTATTAAACACCAAACTTTACTAAATTCAAACACCAAAAATGTAATTTTTTAAAAATAGCACTATATATAAAATAGAAATAGAAATATGAAACCCTATGTCATATTAGTTTATTTATAGAAGGAGAAACTAAAAACGTAATAATAGGCAGAGCATTCAATTCAAAATAACACTGGTTCGCTACTTATCGGTCACCCGGTATATCTGGAAATATTTTTGAAAGATACTCTATCAGTAAGCAAAAAACAATGTAAGCAGAGAAAATAGCACTAACACACGGACATGTTTCTGCCTACCCGGCGTCATCAGCTTGGTTTCGAGCGCTATTATCCGCTGTTTACATTGCGTTCACCTCTCAGTTTTTGCCACTAATTTCCAAAAACAGCACTGAAATATTTCTTGGCGCCACCTGGTGCCAAGAGATATAATCATGCCGCCTAGAAAGTAGCGAACACAACCGCAATTCAGGTGCCCCCCCACCTATCGAGCAGCTCATGGGTTGCTTAACGCGCCTAAGGGCTACGAAATCTGCACACGTAAGTGATTTCTCAGGCTTACCATGATGTATTAAACATACACATGCTATATTAGCATTAATTTTTGGTTATTGTTACTACGCACTTTTTTCATGTGTATACTCTATCAAGTCTATTATGTTATCAGGAAATTTTAGCTTCCTACTATATACACAATAAGCGCAATTTTACAATTCCAAAAGTTCGGGACATGCTGTATGTAGATGCCAAAGTATTGATCTACAGAAAACAAAATAAAATGCTACCAATACTTTGTTACTTAATCTTTGACAGACGCATTGAGAATAATGCTTTAATCATAAACTCAAGAACTATGATCAAATGGCAGATTGTAAAATGATTAATGATGATCATTCACAAGTACAAGAGTAGAAAGTTTTCTTCACACGTTGTAAATTAATTTCAACATGTCAGACAGGGGAATGAAATCTTAGAATAATGATATAAAATAAAAGCATACAATAAGCAATACTACTTATTACGAATACGTATTCTTTCAATGAAGTATTGAGAGATATGATTAACGATACGCAGCGAGGTACTTCTCAAGATAATAATAAATATATGTAAAGTATATGTGATATAATGATGGATTGTTAATTACAGATATTATTATGAGTGGTGAGTGCTAAAATGTAATTAATGGAAATATTTTAAAATTACGACTCTAAGCAGTACAATAAACTTTAACCACACGACTTGGTTTTTTAGACTGACTGTAATTGAAGCCAATTATTCTAACTAGTTTCTCCTACAACTATATTTAAAAAACTGTTGATCCTTTTCTTTTGCAAAAAAATGTAATATGAAGCAAACTGACAGAACTGACCCCCTCCGATTTCGATGAAACTTGGTATATTGGTAGACAATCAAAACGTAAAGGACACGTATTTTTTTTATCGGCTGATATTCACCTTAAGAGGGCAAAGGGTGCGTCTGAAGTTACTCCCAAAAACGCATTTTTCATCACAACTTCGGAACCGTGCAAGCTATCAGGATGAATGAAAAACCAAAATGTTCTACTTCAAAGGGGCTTTCAAATGGACCATAGATGAATGCCCTCCCCACCTTAGTGGAGCAGGGGGAGAAAAATGTCACCGCTTTTCCACCACCCTGGCTACATTTAAAAATAAAAATTACCTCTTTTTGCATTTTTTTCCTTGGTTACATATAATAGAGGAAATATTTTTTTATAAAGCGCGACCTCGCACATATATCTGTATATTCCGTTATTATACCTATTTGATTGGCCTTTCGTTTACTACTTATGTGCATTTGGCTTCTACTATGAACGATCTATTAGACAGTGATAAATTCTATACTTCAGTTTATTTCTAACAATGGGAAGTGACTTTAAAAATCGCTAAAAAATGAAAATAGAGAACTTGTGATTATATAATACAGTACGAAAATATATTAAAGTGCGTTATAATCTCAGTAAAATGTCGTCTATTTTTTTATAAATGACTTACTGCCCATATTTTGGTTTTGTTTTCAGAATATTTTCAGATACACGTATTCATATCCCTAAAATAACTTTGAAATTGTTCCAGAGGGAGTTGATATTAGTGCCAAAAAAAAATACGTGTATGTATGTATATAAAGGTGAAACAGTCGAAAAAGGAACAGCGTCTACATAGATACATCAGCCATGGCTGGGTTCGCTTTAAATCCACTTAACATCTTAACAATATTAAACACCGAACAACACATTTTTCATCTTACATATATTTATACAAAAGAGTAATAGTAAAAATTTTACATTTTTTTTTAATGAGGTTGTGAGTTATTATTGATTGTAAACTCCACAGTTGTGGTATTCAACGAAAAAATGTTTTATACATAAATATTTTTTACACCATTCGCACCTGATTATAGCTGGTTCTCCACATTCGTCATGGTGGGACATTGAGAATCCTGGAAAGAAAATTTTAATGGAGTCGCGAATTCTGCAGGACGCTCTTCCAGGTGTCCACTTTTATACCAGGCATATTTACGCATCTCCTTATGTCATGGTGAAGAAAACTGCAAATGGGTTAGCCCTTGCAAACGTAGAATATTGTCTCTGATATAATTGGATGGCAAAAGCAGAACGATAATATCGGACAGCCGTCGAATAAATTGCGTCCACGAGCGGAAAAAGTACACGTCAAGAGGTTGAATGATACCTGTGACGCCTTTTGGAGTGGTCATAAGTTATGACCATGAATAGGTTGCGGTGGTTCAGGAATACCCGGGCATAGTCTATAAAATTCCCGAATACGTTTTGGAGATTTTACAAACACAGCTTTTGTATGTGCTATTAGAGCGTCTACCTCGGGATAACATTTTCTGATACTATCTGCTACGAGACTGAGAGTATGAATTTTACATGTAATATGCAACAAGTTAACATAATGTTTTTTAAGAGATCAACCTACAGCAAGCATGTTTGCGGCACCATCACTCATAAACATCAACAGTTGATTTGTTAAAAGTTCAAACTTTTCCAATGTATTTAACACCAACATTGAAATTACTTCGGCAGTGCATTGTTGTTTTCGTCTGGAAGCTAGTAAAATTGAGGGTGACGGTCGATGTGGTTCCATTGTGCGTACCATTACATTAACCACAGAATGATTTTCACGATCTGTTGTTTCGTCCACACATAACCACAGTTTTTTATCTTGCAACTCCGATTTAATTCTTTTTTCGACATGCTCACGAGCAGACGGCACAACTCTTGGTAATGTTCTCTCATTTGGTAACTTAAAGTCCGAATATTCATTCCAAAACGAGACGTATGCTTTCTTCCTTAGTAAATGAAATGGTAAATTACATGCAATAAACACATAAATTAAATTTAAATTTGTCATAATCTCGTGTGGAATTTTTTTTTGAAACATGCCCTGTACTATTTACGTGCCGTAGACAATCACCTTTCGACCAACACATTAAATCTATTTTACACACTACACATTGAATTTTAGCGCCATCACACTTTAAATCAGGCATTTCTGCAATAAATTCTCTTATTGTGTCCAACTTTGGTCGTTTTCGCGACGTAGGAAACATTTTCAAAACAAACGTAGAACTACGATATAGTATACGACAGCATAGATGCATACACAACAGATCGGCTTTCGAGTCGCAGTTATACTGACGCTTATACCGAATTGTCCCGGCCGTGTTTATTTTGTGTGAACTTTTATGCGTCAGCCACTGGCTTTCAGCGCAGTTTGCGTTGCTCTAGTCATAACTGTAACTTGATGGTCAGTAGGCACAGCTGCAGAAATATCGTCAGGGCTTTGTCCTGACCAAGGGTCCATAAGCAGAAGTGTCTTCTTACCAACGCATGGAGCATATACGTCTTCGGTCCACTGTGTAAGCAACTTTTTAGTTAGTTTTCCGGACTTGGTGGCCATGATGTACACATTTGGCGATCAGAACATTCTTTGTTGCACAAGTGGTCCCAGACGGCCGGTTGCCTCTTTTAAACATGCAAAAACGGGAGACATTAATTTGCCAGCTGCTAATACACTGGGTTGAATGATATAACTATGGGTGGTCGCCGTAATTGACTGAACTACGGCTGCTACGGATGTGGATATACGTTCAGCCAGTGTTTGACCTGTATGCATTTCAATATTAAATCCACTTTTGTCGGTGTTATAAATGTTTTGTAATCCACATTCAGACAATAAATTATGTATGTTCCTAACAAAGGCCACCGCTTCTGCAGTAACATTTGCAGCTCCACTAACTTGCATTCTTGTACGAAATTTGGTGATTTTGCGGGACACAATGTTATGTTTGTTTTTAAATCTTTGTATCCACCTCTCCGACATAATAAAGCTAGAGATTTACAACGCTTTTTGTGCTTCCAATGCCCATCTTCTGATAATGATAATCATGAATGATCATTAAATACATATTGGGAGAGCTAAAACAGCTTCTGGCGTCTCGTTCCGCCGGAAGATACTGTTCCCACCGCCGTAATTCTTGTAATGATATAACTTTCTTGTAGCGATTCACTACCGTCTTTAACGAATATCGACCTTTTTTCCACTTTTCCAGTACTCCACGGCCGTACGTCTATAGTCGATATCTATGTCTATTGCATTTGGAAGCTCTTGTTCTTGGTCAATAACATCCATTTCCTCTTCGATGTTATAATTTACGTTATCATCTTCTTCCATATCCACAAGCTGCGTTCCAGTATATTCTGAAGTCGAGCTCAAATCGTAGATTACTTCTTGTTATACTTCAGAAGCAGAATCATTAACGCTGCTCACAGTTATATCGAAAAGTTTATCTGCTAACGTCTGTTCGGCACCATTAACTGGACTTGCTGCAATACTTTGCGGTGGCTAATGACTATTTATCAGAGTACTTAATATCGTTAAGATGTTAAGTGGATTTAAAGCGAACCCAGCCATGGCTGATGTATGTAGACACAGTTTCTTTTTCAACTGTTTCACCTTTATGTACATACATACACGTATTTTTTTTTGCACCAATATCAACTCCTTCCGGAACAATTTCAAAGTTATTTTAGGGATGTGAATACGTGTATCTGAAAATATTCTAAAAACAAAGCCAAAATATAAGCAGTGAATCAGTTATAAAAAAATAGACGAGATCTTACTGAGGTTATAACGCACTTTAATACATTTTCGTACTGTGTTATATAATCACAAGTTCTCTATTTTCACTTTTTCGCGATTTTTAAAGTCACTTCTCGTTAGAAATAAGCTGAAGATCGTTCATAGTAGATGCCAAATGCAATATATGTATGTATATGCGAAGTTGCGCTTTATAAAAAATATTTCCTCTATTATATGTTACCGAAGAAAAAAATGCAAAAAGAGATAAATTTTATTTTTAAGTGTAATTTGCAGAAAAAAAAAATATGACCTGTCTAGGGTAAAAATTGTAGCCGGGGTGGTGAAAAACGGGTTACATTTTTCTCCTCCTGCCACACTAAGAGGGGGAGAGCATCCTTCTATGGTCCGATTGAAAGCCCCTTTGAGGTAGAATATTTTGGTTTCTAATTCATCCCGATAGCTTGCGCGGTTCCGGAGTTATGATGAGAAATGCGTTTTTGGAGGTAACTTCAGATGCATCCTTCACCCCCTTAACTTGAATATCAGCCGATAAAAAAAATACGTGTCCTTTACGTTTTGATTGTCTACCAATATACCAAGTTTCATCGAAATCGGAGGGGATCAGTTCTGTCAGTTTGCTTGTCACTGCGCTCCTGAAGCCAAAGCACAGCCGATAGAGTGGACTGCGGAGAGTGAATCGGCTCCGAAAAAGGCAAAGACTGTTCCATTGGCCGGGAAAGTGATGGCGACTGTTTTTGGGGATAGTCATGGAGTTGTGTTAATCGACTATGTTAAAAAAGGAAAAACAATAACGGCAGCATACTACACATCATTGCTTGACAAGCTGAAGGCAGAAATTGCGAAAAAACTGTCACATTTGAAGAAAAAGAAAGTTTTGTTTCACCAAAACAACGCACTTCAGTGGTCACCATGGCAGAAATTCAAACTGATAGACCATCCACCCCATTCACCGGATCTGACCCCCTGTTTCCTCGGCTCAAAGTTTCGCCCGGATGGAAATCACTGTCTAGTGATTTCCATCGTATGAGTGAACGCCTATTTGGCAGAACAAGATGCCAACTACTATTTGGATTGATTAAGGAGATGGTAGCATCTCTGGGAAAAGTGTATAGACCTGCAAGGGGTCTATATTGAGAAATAAAGCTGAATTTGACAAAGAAAAATACTTTTCTGACTGCCCTTGTAAATTCCGTCGACATGAATCCGTCTACGTTTAGTAGGCTGTCGCTTTGCGCTAAAACAAATTCCTCGGTCATTTTACGCTGGATTGCACGTTTATTTCATACTACTTTTTGACAAAACAACGTAAAATCGAGGTAAGAATTATGTTTTTAGAACGGATACAAATGTTAGTCTTTTTTACACATTTAGTAAGTAATTTTTACGATACAATTATAAATTGTAATGACTGGAATTCAGCATAGTCGCTATTTCCTGCAGGTTGTAAATAATTTTTCGTTTCTGGTCTACTTTGACTTGAGAGCTAAAAACGCTCAGTAATTTCAATTAATATCCCATCCCTCAATACGTCAAAGCGTATAATTATGGAATCGTTTCAAATGTTAAGTACTAGAGTAATGATAGTGGATTAAAGTAGTAAATAGTAGACATGCAAGTATATAAAACGACGAAGTTCTAGTGAATTTGTGATATAATCTAAGAATGTTTGTAATAATCGTAGAAAATAGCTGCTTTGATGAACAGGCTCGGTGAAGTATTTTACTTTGTGATAGGTTGATAGTTTTCACTTTGTAATAAATGACAGGTGTTGTTAAGACAAAAGTCATTTCAAAATGTGATGTTTATACATGCCTCAAGGGAAAGTAGATATTACGTAAATTGCGTTATACAGGATGTTTATTAAACATACGGCAAAAATTCAAGGGGTGATTCCATGAACTATTCTAAGAATATTTTGTCCTTTGATGATTTTTGAAAAGCCCCTTTGTTTCGAAGATACACGGCGAGAAAAACTTTCGACAAAGCCAACATTTTATTACCAAAAATTACATTTAAAGTTTCTTAATCTACAAGAACTGTTGAAAATGACTACCTCCAGCTAGGATGCAAGAATCCGATCTTCCCCTCATTGACTGCCGAACTCTTTCAAAAACACCAGGATCGTTTCTTATTGAGTTACACACAGCAATTATCCGATTTCTTAAATCTTCCACATTTTTCACTGAAGTAGAATAAACTAATGACTTTAGATGACCTCATAGGAAATAATCCAGGGGGTTTAAGTCCGATGATCGAGCAGACCATAAGTGAGGTCCACCTCGACCAATCCAACGATTTCCGTATGTTGCTGTTCAAACCTCACGAGCAACCACACTAAAATGCGCTGGTGCACCATCGTGTATAAACCACATTGCATTTCTTGTTGCCAATGGTAGATCCTCCAGAAACAGAGGTGGCGTTTGTTCCAAAAAGTTTCGATACACCTCGCCGGTAAGTCTTCCTGGTAGAAATACCGGTCCAATTAGCTAGTCACCCACAATTCAAGTACCTCATGTGGATTTTCTTCAGCACACATGGTTATTATGAAAATTCCTTATTGCATTTCTTGAGAAATTCGCTTCATCGGTAAAAAGAATCAGTGTCAGTAGTTGAGGGATTTGAACCAATGTGTGCAAAAACCACTGACAGAATGCAATCCGTGGAAGAAAATCAGCAGGAAGAAGTACCTGAACGCGTTGTATGTGGAATGGGTATAACAAATACTCCCTAAGAATTTTCCAAACAGTCCCATTACTTACATTCAAAGTATTTGCAATTTTTCGAGTAGAAGTACCTGGATCTTCCTCTATCATGTCCAGCACATTCTCTTCTAATTCTACCGTCATTGACCTTCCTGGTCCTCCACTTCGTTTCAATGTGCCTGTTTCATGAAGACATTGATGAATACTTTGGAAGGTTTTTCTATCAGGAACATTACGGTGAGGAATTCGTTCAATGTACAACCGTCTAGCTTCTAATGAATTGCCATCAGCAAGTCCATAAATGAAATGCATGTCAGTCATCTCGTTCGTATAGCGATTCATGATAGAGGACTTCACTAACAAAAGTTTAAGTATTAAAAGACAGAAAATACACGTCAATCAGTCTCAACAAATTTGACACATACAAAATGATCAATCACGAAACGTATTCAAATGAAATCCACGTTTTAACTGATTTACTTTTCTGTCTGCACTTGCCTATTGTTAGTGGGTAAAACAGCCGTTCTTTGTAATCGGAATGTTGTTAAAAGATAACAACGCGTTTTTACAATTTTTTTATACTCGGTAAGTCCAGTGTTGTACGCCATATTTTTTAAAAATATGAAAATTGGTTTTGTCGAGAATTTTTCTCGCCCTGTATCTTCGAAAAAAAGGGGCTTTTCAAAAATCATAAAAGTATAAAATATTCTTAGAATAGTTCGTGGAATAACCCCTTGAATTTTTGCCGTATGTTTAATGAACAGCCTGTATATAAGAATAAATCTTTTTTATTTTATTACATCTTGCATATTAATAAAGTATTCGCCTGGGCAGTAAGAAAGATTATTACATAAATATTAAAATAATACGTTCACATCTAATTTTCTTGTCTCAGAACTATGGATACCGCTCCAGATATTACGAAATCCATAACATTTACAATTAACCAATGATCACAAATTACATTGATTTCGAATGGCAGGAAACGAAAACACTAACATTAACATATATATATAGTAGATATCATCAGCAAATATCAAGAATTTCCACCGTGTTATACGTACAAGTGCGTGGTTGTAACAAGAAAAACGTCAAACGTTGAGCTTTTTATTTACAATTGCGAACAATAAATACTATTATATCTATTTCCAATGGGAGATCAATAACTGTTGATTAGCTACTTGATTGGCGGCCACACAGAACAGCAGAGCATGACCAGAAGCCTCTAAGGATATAAATCGACTTAATTTATATTTTACTGCATCTTAAATGGATTCATTTATATGCATAAGTATGTAAGAGTATAGAAACGTTCTCATTCCTCTGCAACTTGGGAAGTTTTATCACTCGGGAGAGTCTAGAGAGGAATTTTTAAATTAATGACACCAGTTTGTAAATCTATTTGTTGCTTTTTGTAAAGACACGTGTTTCTAGTCGTTTTGGTCGTTTCTTGCTCCAGTGCAATTAGGCGACTGGTTACTATACGAGACATGTAAAAAATATGTTTAGTATCCCATAGAGGTAATAAACGACGGCACTGAAGAGGGTATTGTGGATAATTGCCCCCCTGACGCTATTTAATGCTTCTGGTTTTAGTGTTAATTAATGTACAAGTGTAAAATGACGTTTTAACACACTAAACCACTTTTTTAATAATAAGTAAATAAAATGGGACTGGGTATGAAAAATAACTTACATATGTTACGTAGTATTCTATTTGAAATTCTCCTTTTTTTTTAGTCTAGAAATGAATACGAAACGAAGAACATTTTAACTAATTATTAACAAAAACACATGAGTTGCCTACGGTTTTTACAGTAAATAGTTTCTTTGAACTTGAGATAATTCTTTCTACTAGGATTGTTTAATTTTATTATTATTACGTTGTTTATTACAGCTACGTACATCCAATTATACAGTGGTTAACAAAATTTAAACTTTTTATTATCCCGCAAATTAGTATATATGAACCTTGCAGCATTCTTTATGCTGAATTCAAATCTTGTTTCAGAAATATTCTATCAGCGCAATAAATAGTAGAACAAGGTGTATAATGTGTTTATTTATAAAACAACTGAAAATGTTTCTAAAATGTACAAATGTATGATTTTCTGCTATATTTAGCGTCAGGAACGTCTCTCATACGTGTCCAGCAATAGTCTGCCAGCATAGAGGGGCTCCACTTGCCCTGGTAGCGCTTTTCGATGTCCAAAATATCTTGGTGAAATCTTTCCCCATGTTCGTCACTGACGGCTCCAAGATTGTCCGGGAAAAAATCTAAATGTGAGTCTAAAAAATGAATTTTTAGACTCATATTGCACCCCAATGTTTCATACGAAGTCAAAAGATCTTTTACAATGTTCTTGTAGTCTTCGGATTTGTGATTGCCTAAAAAGTTCTCACAGATATTCTTAAATAACAGCCAGGCGGATTTTTCATTTTTGTTCGGCTCTATATCGAACTTTTCGTCTCGAAACAAGTCCCTGATCTAGGGACCTACAAATATACCCTCCTTTACCTTAGCATCACTGATTCTGGGGAACTTATTCCTCAAATGCGCGAATCCGCGACCGTTTTTGTCCATTGCTTTGACGAAATTTTTCATAAGTCCTAGTTTTATATGTAAAGGGGACAGATACATTTTCTGAAAATCAACAAAAGGGGGGTTGATGACATTCTTAACTTCTGGTGTCAATGATGTTCATAACGGCCACACTTTCTTTACATTATGGTTTTTCTGATCTCGACTTTCCCACTCACACAGGAAACAACGGTACTTCGTGTAGCCGAGTTGCAATCCGAGTAACAGCGCCACAACCTTTAGATCGCCGCAGATATTCCACTTAAATTCATCGTATTTGATTTTTTCTAAAAGAATCTTCATGTTGTCGTATATTTCCTTCATGTTGCCTGAGTGGGCCAGAGGAATTGAGGGCAATTTATTTCCATTTTGAAGTAAAACGGCTTTTAAGCTAGCTTTGGATGAATCAATGAACAAACGCCATTCATCAATGTGATATTCATAGCCAAGTGCACTCATAACCGAGACAATATCATTGCAGAACACCAGATCATCTTCGAGGGAGAAGTAATCATTGAATTTGGAATGACGACTGCGATAAAACGACATTTTTGTGTCACTCTGAAACAGATTCCAGCCCTTCAATCTGGATCCCAAAAGTTCGGCTTGCTTCTTAGACAGGTTTAAATCGCGAACAAGGTTACTAAGGTCTTCTTGAGTCGGCAAATGTGGTTCATTTGAGGAACATCCTGATTCAAATGTGGGATCCAAATTCAAATTTTCTTGTGCTACTTGATGTGCTTTCTCATCACTAGACTCATCACCACTCAAAGTCATGTTTTCTGCAGGTGCTGGTACAGGTAACTCCTCGTTATGAAGTACTGGTCCCAGTGCAGATGGTAGATTAAACTTGAAACCAATGGACTGGCGGGAAGTGGTTCGCGTCAAATCAAGAAGACACTGCCGAAGCAGAGGTCTATTTTGAGTTCGGCAAATACTATTATTTGGATGGTCTAAAATAGTTGCAACACTGCCAGACTAAGTGTATAGAGCTGCAAGGAGATTATGTTGAAAAATAAATTTACTAAATGCAAATGCGTTGTTTTCCTAAACACAGGTATCTATTATACCATACCCGTATGCGCGACAAACTTCTGAAGCGCAATTCATATCTTAATTATTTTTCGCTCAAGATCTCGATATATCAACATACGTTATATTAACAGACACGTACGTATTCTTGTAGATACAAGTGTAGAGAGGAAGCGTTTCTATTGAGCGGTAGATGTTTCCCTTTACTCTTGTTATAAACTATGTATTCATTAGTAAAGTTGACTTACACTGGGTCCGGCAGAAAAAAAATGCACGGATCCCCAAGAAGAGTAAATGGTAAATGACTTAATGAAACGAAAATGTTTATTTTGCAAAAGTTTATTTATGAAAAATTAGGCCTTCCAAACGGCACAATGGAGCAGATTGGGTGACTTATAAAGTTTTGCATAACACGCGCCATTTTCGCAGGGATTGCTTCTTTTAAGGCATTAATGGTTTGAGGACAGTTGATGTGCTGTTTTAGGTGGCCCCAGAGAAAAAATCAGACGACGCGAGATCGTGAGGGCGCGGCGGCGGTCATGGTAAGTCGCCGCAATGTGAAATAATGCGGCGGGAAAATATCTGATTTAAGGGAGGATTCCGGTTCGCGGGCGTCAAAATGAAGGAAATTTCGCGAATTTTTTTACGGCAAACTATTGCGAATTTCGGGATGCGGTTTGGGATGGTTTATTAACCTAGAAATGAACTCTTTTCCAGTATTTCTTTTTAATCCAAAGTTCGTTTATTTACAAAATACATGATGGAAAACACAGCACTGCAGAAAATGCATTGCAAATGGGCTGGCATGATTCCGACCAAACGAATGATCCGATTTTGACCAAATTTTGCAGGCTAATAGTCAATCGATTTCTTCTGAGTTTAAAATCCCGAAATGTACAGAAAAGAATGTTTAAACAAAATGGCGGACGTCCAAAGTTGAAAGTTTGAAATTTCCCTTCTTTTTCGTTTTTGAGGGGCCTTAAAAAATATTTAGTTGTTGAAAAAGTGTAATTTGCGAATTTCAGACCCAGAAGAGATCGGTTGGCTATCACCCTGCCAAATTTGGTCAAAATCGGATCGTTAGTTGGGCGCAATCATGCCAGCCAATTTCGAAGACAGTTTCGAGAAAATTTAATTTAAAGTTTTACAACGTTGCCACGCAAAAGTTTTACAATATTTTATTCATCTTCCAAGCCCGGTGCATAAAGTATACCGTCCTCCGATTCGTGCAATCCCTTCTCCCGCAAATGTCGTTCCCTTTGTTCGATGCGAGCCCTTTTTGCTACCTGCCGCCGGAGCGCTCTCGGGCGGCGCTCGGGAGCGTTGCATGATCAACTTTGAACGGCTGTAACTTCGTCAATTTTTGAGCTACAGCCATGTAATTTTGCTTTCCATGAAATTTTGCTTTCTTACGTAGAATCCGTTCCTTTTTACGATAAGCTAAAAACAAAAAAAAATCGATTTTTTTTTAATCGACGAACCGGTATCCCCCCTTAAAACCTTCATGGAGCCACGTGATGTGTGCGCAGTGATCCCGTCTTGCTGAAACCATATATCACAATTGAGCTGTTGCAATTTTGATTCTATGAAAGCTTGTAACATGAGAATATAATGAACGGATGTCATTCTAACAGCCGCTAGATTCTCTTCAAAAAACTTAGACTCCAAATGTAGGTACCATCGCCTAAGTTATCACTGGCTGACTATGCTGGGGGTTTTGTTGGTACTCAATACCAGATAAATAGAAATGAGCTATCACTGGTCAATAAAACTGCATTTCTTAGCACGTTTTGAAGAATGGCCTGACACGCGTCCACATGTACGTAAGAATAGAACACATCGCTCAGACAACTACAAAATGGCCGCTTGTTTCACGGTGAACGCTAAATGGAGGGCCTTAACCTTTTAGTATTTTCCGGTGTTCGAACGCTTCTTGGCCTACCAGGAGACTTCTACTCTACTCAACCAATAGTCGCATTGCAATCTGGCACTGAATCTACTGGACGAAGATCGAAACGTAGTCTGAACGCTCTTTGTATTGAAATCACAGAACCGTAATTTTTTAAATACTCTTCACTTTACTCGCACTCTTCACCTAACCAAGGCACGATGGCATACTGAAACCTTTTGGGTTAGCGTACCTACAAAGCCCCACCGCACTCTTCTATGTCCACCCATTTAAGAGCAACAGTCGTCTGAGATGCATTTTTTTCTGTCGAATCCTGTACAAGCCACTTCCCAATTGTTTCTATTTTGTGTGTTTACTTATCAAAAAGAATATATTGCCGTCTTGGGTAGGCCGACGATTTGAAACAACAATTTAGTCGCACACGGCAGGTTAGTCACACATTTCTTATTTTGAAAAATATGCAGGGTGTTCCATTAACAAAATTTAAATTTTGATTTTTTAACAAAATGCCTGATTCAATTGTTTTCCTGCATATTAACCAGCAGCAAAAACACTATTACTTTGCCAATTTAACCGATTTCTTAGGATCAATAATATCCCGATCGAGACGGTTGTTTTTTAATTACGGATAAAAATCAACGTATGCCTTCTTCTCGGATAAGGAAGTAAAACCGTAGGCCCCGTGTCAATACGATGTTTGGCTCGTTAAAAAATCCTACCAAAAGTTGGAACACCTCTGGATTCGGCAAAATTCTAGTGGGGTCGGCTAATGATCATTGTAGTCGATGCTTAGAAGTGCGAGGTGTATTCCGTAACCCGACACTTCGTCCAATACAACAACAACAACAGAGATAACAATAGTTGCTCACTACAACCAAAGTATCTTCTTATTTTTCTCAAAAATGGCTTACTTCTGAGACCGTGTTAGGCTTTTATTTAAACCAATTAGATCGTACTACTACAAAATCACATGTATTAACAAGGTTAAATTACTGAGCTTTTAGTAAGGCGACTGCAAAATATCATTGATTAAAGATAACTATATTTTAAAATATATTTATCTTTTAAATTTTATCAAACTTTTTTCTATTCATTACAAATTCATAACTGGGGTTGTAATTTTCTGGCGGTGCGCCAAGATCGTAGTGAGTATGTACGCACCAACAAAAAGATACTGGGCGAAGCGAATATTAACATCGACCGCCGACCGGAAATGCATGACGGATGTACATATGCCATATATTATATATAAGTGCACGCAACAGCCGATCCGATCCTGTCGCGCCGAGAGTTACAATTCTATTCATTCAACATTAACATTTTCCGTCAATAACTTCTACAGCTACCTCAACAGTAACATAGTTATGCAATCTTATCGACGTATCTGAATTTTTAGTAGTATAACTCAAGGTACTTAGATGAATAATTAGGCCTTGATTTCATAATTCTCTACCACCCCTAAAGTTTGTCATGATTTTTATATGGAGACTGGATAGTGCGTGAACAACTTATTTGAAAGACTTATTTATGATATTACTCTGGATGCAATGTTATATGTTACACGCATACATAATTTTCGAAAAATCGATGGTTTCTATCTCTCAATGCTTGTATTGAAATATTTCTAAATAGATGTTAGATACAATCTACTCAAGTTATATACCATTGAAAGGATTTGAAGAGACGAAAATTCTTTCTTGTTTGGTGTTGCCAGAAGGCTCTTTGCAATGTCATGAGCATAAGATCCTAAGATCTTTAGTCAAATATACAGACAGTGCCATTTGTTAAGTTCAGTAATTTAGATATAATATATTTAGTTATATTTAATTTATCTACTCTATTTGGTTTCAAACTATACAGGAGTTGTACTTTTTTAACAAAATACTGATAGATAAATTTTATATCTTCAAATTATCATGCATATCCCAAAGAAGTAATATATATCATCAGGAAATTTCCTAATTTCCTCCTTTTCCTTGCAGAGCGTCGCGTCGAACGGAATTATTGGTGCCATTGAGGATTCGGAAGAGAACTGCGCCATGTGTTTGAACGGAAACTGCAGGAACGTATCTGGACTGTATATGAGACCTGACGTGCCCAAGGGATACAACTTCATCGCGCAAATTCCACAGGGCGCCTGCAGAATCTTGGTACAACAACTTAAACCCACCCGGAACATTATAGGTAATACGTGACATTATTACGTTTACATCCCTATAATTTATAGGAAGGATTCTTAACCAATCGGTATTGGAACATATTTTTCCCACTCGTTTACTGCAATATGAGCTCTTTGCGTTCGTTGATTCAATAAGTTTATGATCGGAAAAGCTTATGAGTCTTAGATGTAAAAAATGTTTGCTTCTGGTAAGGATTTGAAAAAAATACATACCTAATTTTAATTGTGCCTAAAAGTAATTGCTCGTAGTTTAGTAACGGGTGTGTCTTTGTTTCTTACGTTTAGTAAAGGGTAGCGTTTTGGAGAGCATGCCAAACTATAGAACTTTCAGTACTTTATGTACATGCATATAGAACGAAACGAAATAAAATAACTTTATAGATTATTATTTTGTAAATTATTAGATTCCAAACGAAACAAAAAATATGTAGAAAAAGGAGTGCCAAGTTATTGTCTATAAATTAGGATTTACCAAATAACTAATAAAAAAAATAATTAAACAATTTAGATACAACACAAGTGTACTGTAATGTTTTATACGACAGAGAAGTTTAAAAAAAAAATTAGAAATTAATTACTTAATTATACGGTCTATAGGTCCGGCAGTGTTCCTAGACACTCTTTCGGCAATTTAAATTAAACTAAATATCAATTAATGAATTTTTACGAGTATTAAAATTAGAAAAGAGAATACTAAGCTGGAATTGTGACGTTCCAATATAAACTATGTTTATATGTTACATACTGGAACTGCATATTCTTAAATCACAAAACTTGACTTTTACTTGGTATTTATGGTACAATTTAAACGCTGAACACAAAAAATGGGAACACTGCCAAACACGTGTTACCTGGGTGAGCTTCTTTATTTTAATCGCAATAGTTATTGTTTAATCATGGCTAATTTGGATAACTATACTTTTCGAAATAAAATATGATAATAAATTTCAAACGAAAATTCTTATTTTTAAAAATAGCATAATGCATGCCATACAGGGAAGCAACTGGAAGACTGAATCTATATTCTTAGCGTCATAAGTTTTTACAGACAACCACTAGATAGCGCTATAGAGATTTGACATTACTATTTTCGTAAAATTTGACATTTGTTATTGTTGAAGCAGTGACAATATAGAAATCGGCTGAGTAGTTTGTTTAAAGTGATCATTAACGCTGGCCACGAGCGGTACCGCGCATCGGCATAGAATCAGTTCGGACCGAGAGGAACGGTAGTATTACTTCGTCTGCGAAGCAGTACGGACATTTTCGCTGCCGGTCATTTGCGCAATTGTTTATCTGTCCTAGAAAAATTATGATTTCGTCAGCAAAACGACCGCGGTCGGACAAACTTCGAAAATTTATTGCAGAAATTCCAGACTTAATATATGAAGGTGCTAAAATCAAATGTGTAATCTGTAAAATCCCGTTAATGTGTTGGTCCAGACAACATTGTCTACGACACGTAAATAGTGAAAAGCATGTCTCAAAAAGAAATTGCGTACGAGACAATGAAAAATTTATATTTAATTTATGCGTTACGTTTATCGCATGTAATATACCGTTTAATTTACTAGACAAGGAACCATTTATCTGCTTGTGGAATAACTATTCGGAGTGCAAATTACCAAGTCGAACATCGTTACGAAGAATTGTGCCATCTGCGCGCGAACATATTGGACAAAAAATAAAATCGGAGTTGAAAGATCAAAAATTGTGGTTATGTGTCGACGAAACAACAGATCGGAAGAAACATTCTGTTCTTAATGTAATGGCACGCAAATTGAAACCTCATCAATCGGCACCTTCAATTCTATTAGTCTCCAAACAAATACAACAGTGTACTGCCGAAGTAATTTCAAAGTTAGTGTTAAATACATTGGACAAATTTGAACTTTCAACAAACCAACTCTTGATGTTAGTGAGTGATGGTGCTGCAAACATGCTTTCTGTAGGCCGGTCTCTTAAAAAGCATTTTGCTAATTTGTTACACATTACGTGTAAAATTCATGCTCTCAATCTTGTGGCGGATAGTATCAGAAAATGTTATCCTGAGGTAGACGCTTTAATAGCGCATACCAAAGCAGTATTTGTCAAATCACCGAAACGTATTCGCGAATTTCACAGACTGTGCCCCCGCATACCAGAGCCACCAGAACCTATTCTAACTCGTTGGGGAACATGGTTGCAGGCCGCGTTTTATTATCATAAATATTTTGACAATATTAAGAACGTGGTTTTACAATTCGATACAAAGGAAGCTGCCGCTATCCAGAAAAACCAGTCGAAATTTCAAGATAGTCAGGTTAAAATGGATTTAAAAATCATTCACGACAATTACTTCGGGCTAGCAGATGCAATAGAAAAATTAGAAAATCCTGTGGTGCCGTTAGAAGAATCTCTACAAATAGTGCAACATGTTCACGCACAGCTATGCGCGATTGAAGACGCAAAAAATGTTTCTGTTCTAGAAAAATTTGAAAGTGTTTTTGAGAAAAATTCTGATTTTGGCACATTAAGACACATTTGTGAAGGTGCGTCAACAGAATCGTTAAGTTATTTGAAAGATTATTTTACTTACGTAAATATTACGCCACTAGATGTAGAACGTTCGTTCTCTGCATATAAACGCATTTTTTCCTCATGCCGTACTAGTTTTGCCGAAACAACAGTTGAAACATATCTAATGTTGCAGATATTTAACAGACATTATTCACTTGATTTCACGGAGGACTCTTAAAATGGCAAGTGTTTGAGCACGTGTTATTTAATTTTTATTTAAAAGATGAGCGAAATTTTTTGCGGCAGCAAACATCTCTATTGGCAGAATAACTCTAGTGGAACGCGAGGCCTGATCGACTCTACGCTACTGCGCGGTACCGCTCGTGGCCAGCTTTAGTGATCATTGAAAAAAAGCAATTTTATGAAAAAATTGAAATTTGAAGTGAAGATTTTCGTTGGATGATTTTAGTAGAGGCCTAACACAACAAGAATGCCTCGAATTGCTTCGTTCAACTTTTGGTAATGAAGCATCATCAGAAGACTGTTTACAACTGGTTTGCAAAATTTCATCGTGGTCGTAATTTTGTTAGTGATGATTTTTTTTGAAAGTCGAGCAGAATCGGTTGTTGTTCCAAGAAATATCGATACTGTGCGCCACATGATTGAAGAGGATCGGAGTGTGACTTACCGTGAGATAGAGTCATCCTTAGGCGTATCGAAGACTGTAGAAAATTCGATTTCGCATGAACACTTAGATGTCGAAAAAATCTGTTCCCAATGGATTGCGCATAATTTGATCCAAACACAAAAAATGGCTCGTGTCAATTGGTGTAAGGAAATGCTTAAAAAATTCGACAGAGAAACTTGAAAACCCATATATAACATCGTAACAGGTGACGAAGTTTGGACATATCCGTACGAGCCGGAAACTAAGCAACCATCAACTGTCTGGGTATTCCCAGATGAACCGAATCCAGCGAAAATTATGGATTGTTTCTTTCGTTGTATTGGACATGTCGCATGCATTGCTTTGGAGGACCGAAGAACAGTTACTGCTGAATGGTGGCAACAATTTGTTTGCCAAGAGTCATCGGTGTAATCAGGAAAAACAGTCGATAACATCGCATCCTCCTTCATTATGAGAATATCGGCTCTCACACAGCAGGTCAAACAATTGATTATTTGAAGGGGAAAAACATTGAATTAACGTCTCATTGTCCGTATTCACTTGATTTATCGCCTAACGACTTTTTTTCCCGAATGTCAAACAAAAAATGTGTGGACAGCGATTTTTGTCATCTCAAGAAGTTATTGAAATCTTCAAAAATGTTTTGGGGATACCACCTTCAGGGTGTACAAATTTTGCAAGGATTGATTCGAACCCATCAATAGACTTAAATCTTAATGGAGAATATTTTGAAGAACAGCAAAACGATTTGTACCATAATTTTTTTTCTTTCATTGTTTTTGTGAAAACTTAAAAAGTATCTCTTGTATTAATTTGCATGCTGGTGGAATTTACGATTAAATATATATTTAACAATACTTTATTGCTTTTTGAATGAAAACTTATAATTAAAATAGTACATACATCTTTCTTTGTAAAGTTTTTCAAAATACTTAATAGAAGAAATTAATCTAGTAGATCCCCACTACAAATAATTTCCTATACACCATGAGATGTGAACGTAGAATGTGAATTAGAATCTGAATTTGAATGACATCGGTTAGGTTTACTTGCTCATTGATAAATCACAGCTTCTTTACCTTTTGAATTAAAGATTGTGCACTTATAATTCGCTTATCATTACTAAAAAGTACCAGATAACCAGATTATGTCATCCTGACGGACACGACTAGTATGCTGGTCACCATGGATGGTATACAATACCATACGCATCCGTAAAACGTGCAGAAGGACTGTCGTGTGCATTCCAGAAGTTACGTCTGCGTACATACCTCATTTTAGGTGAATACCCTACATTCTGATGCTTTAGGGTAAAATTACCATACTTTCTGTTTTCCCCCACAAATGGTAAAATTTCCCACAAATCTTTTTAAAGTGTAACCGAAACCTCAAGAATATCACAATTAATTCTGCAATATGTACCCTCGCTTTGATTGATCAGCCGCGTGAGATCGTACACAAGTTATAGGCAGTGCTAGATTGATAGATTAATATCCTTCGTCAAACTATTCAACCCCTCAATTGAATTCCTATACGCTTCAATCAACTCGCAATTGGACGCCGAAGGCTTCACACAGTGACGATATGCGATTAGACGACCCTTATCAAATATATAAATCCCGCACCTTGAAAATCGGGCATCGGTTCTCCACTTCCTCTAGTGCGAACTCGATCTCGTAGAATACGTTTTCCGACTACATAGTCTTAATATTTATCTGGGTAATTAATCACGAGAGATTCCGACCGCGAGAAACGTGCATTAATTATTATTGTTGTGGCATTGTTACGAAAATATCTCTTCGGGCGGATTATGCAATGTACTAATTAGCTAAATATAGATTCATTTATACATCGCGCGCAAACAGAAGGCGGCTTCGTTTTATTATTTATCCACGTCCATTCATCATATTAAAGTTTTATGATACGTCTTGAAAGAAAGACAAAATAACAAACTATGTAGTTCTATCTACGTATGACATGATTTATCTGTAGCCTCTTTTTATGCGTCTAAAATATTTAAACCTACCATTTGGCTATTCTTTCTTAGGCTTGGTTGCACGAAGAATTGAACGTACTTTAAGCTCACATTGTCTTCTATGGAAGAAGAATGTAAGTTATAAATTTTTGAGATGTGCTACTAGTTATTTCATTAACCTACAACGAATGAATAAATAAAATACACAGTACCAATCCGGAGCAAAAACCATTGCTGTAAATACTAATTGTCCCAATACATGCAGGGAAATATAGATTGTGTCAAAAAAATCTGGAGTATTGCAAATATTTCAAAAATTACTAAACCTTTCGCTTTGAAAATTGGCATTTCGATGTAGTTAAACACGGTGTATCTTGGAAGGGTAAAACCGGTTCTGTAACTATACAGAGTTAATCATAAAAAATATTACCTTGTTTATTTTAAATGGAACACCTTATATACTTTTTAAGAATTCTAACAGTCCTCTGAAAGGTAAACTCAGCGATATAGGATTTAGTGGGTTTATTTGTTAAAATTATGCTTTTTATGTTAAAAAAAAAAAACTAGAACTGGTCATATTAATATCGTGAAAATATAAAGTTTAGAAATCACCTTTGGAATCTGCTAGATATTGACAGATGACAAATAGACTGTAGAGCATCTATCAAATTTTAATAAGCTTTAAAGCTGATGTGAACTTATAGCGTATGAGTCTGCTTTTTAATATTAGCACCTTAGCGTCATCCTGAATAATAAGTTAATTAAGGACAAACATATCGATCACGTCGTTAATTGAGCCCAACAAGCTACGGGGACTTCAAATCTGATCATGAATCATCCACCTCTACCTTTCGGTGATCCGTCCCACTTTAACTGCGCAGCAGCAGTCTGGGCAACCGCTGCTAAACGTCACATTGCCAAACTTCAAGTAATCCAGAACCATACTACATACTTCGAATAGCTGTGGACGCTTCCTGATACGTGACGAACACGATACGCTAATGATCTTGAACACTAATTAATCCATCAACATCAACGTAGATATGTAAAAAACACCCTACGCCCACCACTATTGTGATCTCAAAAATAACTTAAAAGGAGACAAGAAAAAGGAAAAAACCACAAATAGCGACTTCTGAAATAAGGATTAAATCCGGTTGCTCAAAAGCCAATACATTGACCATTATCAAATCTTTAATCATAAGCTATCAAATATTAAGAATTAGGATGGTAACATTAACTGAAGGAGAAAAGATTTAAATTTTAATGATATTGGGTTACGGCGACCACAACAGAATAAGTATGTGATTTATTCAATGGAATCTATTCTAATCAGCTAGCAGTAAATCAATCTTGTGTAAGCAAACTCCTAAGAAAATTCAATGAAACAAGTCTGAAATCAGGCAGACCAAAAATAGCTACTGATGGTTATAAGGCTCAAGATATTCCAATAGACCTACAAGATAATCCAAATCGATCTCTTCGACAGTTTGAGCTAGACCACAATATGTGTTACCAGTCAGTTGCAGATTTATTAAAAAACGAAAAGACTGAGTTCGATAGACGAAGAAAGTTTTGTGAAATTTTGATGGACCGATGCAATGCTTATCCTGATTTTGCCCATAAGATTTATTTTCTGATGAAGCTACCTTCATGCTTAAAGGTACCACACGTCAATAGATATAACTGCAGATATTAGTTTGCAGTTAATCTCCGGTGGATGGCCGAAGACCGCACGCACATAAAGTTAATGTTTGGGTGGGTATTGTAGGCCACAACATTATTGGACCATTATTTGTTAATGGGAACCTGACTGCACTTTACTTGGAATTATTACGCGAATGATTTCATAATTAGAAATCCTTTACCCAGGCCGAGAAAACATCTGATTCTAGCAAGCTGGCGCTTCCGCGCATTTTGGTTTAGAAGTACGTCAATTTTTGAACCAAATGTTTCCAATTCAGTGGATAGGAAAAAGAAGCGCAACTGAGTAGCCCGAAAGATCCCCAGACTTTAATAGACCGCTTAATATTAAAAATGTAAAGGCTCGAATTAGAAATCAGGCATTGCTCATTTGACATTAAGAACCAGTACAATTGTCTTCTAAATAAAATTGCCGATATTCCTTTTTTTCTAGTTTATAAGAATTAGAAAACTATAGGCATGTACTTAAAACTTCTATACTTAAGAGCACAAATGACTAATTTTGTGTGATTCCATTAAAGAAAAGAACGCAAAAGAAATGATAAATTACTTACATTCAAAAACGTACTGTAAAGTCGTTAACTCTTACTCTGACGATATTATATACACACATTGGTACGTAGATGAGACATTTGAAACAATGCCACACTTGTTTTGTCAACTGTTCACGATACATGGACCGAAGAAAAATATTTCAATTCCATTAGTGTATGTACTATTACCAAAACAAAAAATACCTGCACTCGTTTGCTGCAAATACATAAAGGAATTTATGCTTGGAGTGTCACCAACTACCATCCTCACGGATTTCGAAACCAACACGATAAGTGTTTTTGCAGAAGAATTTCCAGCTTCAAAGTATTGCGAATGATTTTTCCATTTTTCACGTTGCATCCTTAGAAAAATTCAATCGCAAGGTATAAGCAATCAGTACGAAACCTATGCGGAATTTACATTGAAACTGAAACTACTGCCAGCATTACCATTTGCGCTCACAGCAAATATAGTCGATGCATTTGAAACTATTTGCGAAAATATGCTACCCGACGATGCTCAGCTAATTGTGGGTTACTTCAAGGATTTCTGAATTGGACGCAAAGACGCCAACATCGTCGCCCACCACGATTTCCCTATGATATGTGGAATTTTTACGAGACTTTGGTAGAAGGACTACCAAAAACAAGCAACTCTATAGGAGGACGGCCTGGAGCGTTTGAGACTCAAATTTCAGCAGGCCATCCCAAAATATGGAAGTTCGTAAAAACCATACAAGAACAAAGTCTACATGAACTGCAGATAGAGCAATACGTAGGAGGCACTGAAGGTCCACCTGCTCCTAAAAGGCACCGAGATTGTGCTGAACGAATAGCAGCCCTTGTAAGGAATCATGGCGAGAGAACTCTTCCGTTTATTTGCGTGGTATAGCTTAATTGGCAGTAAAAAAGAATCGGCGAAAAAAAAACAAAAAAAGATAAAAAGTAACATGCTGCTCGTCCTACGCCGAGATAAAGCGGGGAGTGAAAGGAAGTTTGTTATTGTCAGGAAATTTTTTGCCGACGAACTGTTGTGGGGAAATCTTCCATCGAGGAATTTTGTACCACACAAGCTACAATACATACATACACATTGAATCAAATGAAGCCTCTGCTCTCTATGGCACGTTGCTCTAAAAAGATTATTTTTTATGAAAAAGTGCATACAATATGCATTCATAAATTTCTTCGAAGACTTTTGAGGAGAAACTTAGTAGATGTTCTTTTTTACATGTTGTTTTTGCTACAGTGTAGTCGCTGGTACATAGACATAAGCGTACGTACTCTTTCATTTTTTATGTTTATAAAGAACTTAAACAAAGAAACGTACACAGCTTGTTTCATTATAAATGATAACGTTATTTCAATTAATTTTGTAATACAAAACCAGGAAACACAAGAATAATTAAATCAATATCGGACAACATATAAAAATTAAAAAGCTTTCCTCATTCTTATACAGCGCTTCAAGCTTAGGAAACATCTTGCATATAGCCGCTAAAGAATCATGCGGGCATAATACAGTAAGAGCGAACGAATAATTTGCACTTCTTAACGAATTAATGCAAATGACCGCAAATTGCCGCAACAAATAGCATCTTCTACCATTGTGTGTTCAGACAGCAGGTGGTAAACGTGTTGGTTATACCTTAGAACACGTTTGAGTTTTCCGTAAAGTTAATACTTACACACATTGCGCAAGTAGTTTACTAACTTGCAATTTTATTATACTACCTCTTATATTCTCTTACTACTTAGTTAATTCGTTAAACCAAGTAAATTACCTAATATGTTTAGTTCCATTGCGGTAAACTGTTCAATACAGCGGTATGTATGCATAGCCTACCTTAGAATTTGTTTGGATATTGCGAACACAACTTGTTATACATACACATAACTTTAAATACCAGTGAATTTGATTCTACCATATACAGTTTTTTCTTAGGGACCTAAATAATTATACGTGTATATAAACAAATAAAACATTAACACAAATAAAAAATTTCGTCGATTTTGGAATAGTGGCATATAAGCGCAGCAGCTTAAAATGCAATAAAATAACCGTTTTATACTACATTGAGTGAATTTAGGATTTGTTATTGGTAATATACCTACTACCTACCACGTATAGAGGAGAGCCAAAGTAAATAATGCACAAGTTTAACCAACGACGAAGATAATTTGTAAACATTACCCAAATGATACCTCGCACGGCGATGCTTTTGCAACTGTGAAATACCATCGGTATCTTATCTAAACTACCAATAACTGTAACAGATAATGTTTGTAATTGGTGTTTTAGTACAAATACGGCCGTTCTAAACAGCATCCAATTAGAGCTTTGAAGATAATATTGTACTATTGTACAAAGTCTCAACGAGATAGATTTTTTTGTAGGCTACAGTATAATTAAATTATTTCTTTAAATATGTAATTAAATAGGGATTATTTTTATGTCGTTTAATAATTAATGAGTTAATATTTAAGTTTATTTATTCCTTTATTATTATTATTATTATTATTATTATTATTATTATTATTAATTATATATTAAAAAAAAACTACAGTTAAATTAGTATATGTGATAAATAGTAATAACGATATATTATATCAATACATGAGTAAGTATGCCATCTCTATTCTGGTTTCTATATTTGCCACTCTCTAGGACGGCGTGTCTATTACTACTGGCGCTAGGTGGCGCCAGGAAATATTTCAGTTGGTGTTTTTGAAGATTAGTGGTATAAACTGAGAGATGTAAGAGCAATGTGGCCAAGGGCAAGAAGCTTTAATGCTTTTCTCTTCTCATATTGTTTTTGCCGGTAGTGATTCCATCAATGCCGGGAGCTATTTATTAACATTATCTATCTTGGTTATTGTTTCTAGGCACTTTTTTCATGTGTACTTCTATATTAAGTTCACTTTTGTTTGAACATTATTGTGTAAATAACCTCTACTGTAGCCTTTTTAAAATCACAAGCAATGTGAATAATTTACAGCATTATGTACGGATATGTCGTACTGTTTTAAACAAGGTAAGCATAATTAATAATGTGCATATAAATAATAATGCATTTCAAGAATTCTAAGTAAAAAAACTTCTCTTAAACGGAGAAAGAAACGCTAAGAAAGTATTTCTTTTGATTTAAAACAGTTACTTTATTACGGATAATTGAAACAGTAATTGCCTTGAATTAAGGCGAAGAGCTTTGATACAAGTAGACGTTTCTCTGCGTGTTCAGAAATGAAAAAGCTCAAGGGTGTATCAAATGGGATAAATTAGCTCATAACTAGTTGTTTTTTTTTTCGTGTTGTGACGGATCAACGGGGTATATAAACTATAAAGCTTATCATAACCTCGGCAACCTTTAATATATAAATGGTGTGTGTAATGTGCTCCATGGCTTTGTTACTATCACTCTCTTGCCGTAAAGGATGAAGCACAGTTAATTATTTCCCAACATGTAAATGATAGCTCAAGATTGTACCGTACCCACCAGAAAAATCTATCACCGACCCTAGCAGAACTTGAATACATCGCGCGTAACTCTGCCACAGTCACTTTGAACTCAGATAAGTACTGGTTACGACTATAATTTAGCAAATTCTTATAGTAAATGCTCAAAGTGATCTTCGGTTTCAATACAAATCCTTACTCGTCGTTTGTTAAATGCGTTGACGAAATGTTGAGACGTTGTCGTGTCACACACATTTTAAATTGCTTCGGCAAGTTCCTGTATTGTGTGTGGTGTATTTTTAAAAACTGTAGATCAGTGTTTATAAGCTGTGGCATTGTCTTGGTGAAAGTATCCATCCCTCAGTTCGTCATCATGCAACTGATTTAGAAAAGGTTGCAATCAATTATTATGATACTTTTCTGCGTTTACTGTTTCATGAAAAAATAATAGATCAATAATTCTTCTCCATAAATCTGCTATGCAAACACCAACCTTTTAAGAATGTAGTGGTTTATGTATCATGACATAAGGGTCATTACTAGACCATAAACACATGGTTTGTTTGTTGATAAAACCATTAAGGTGGAACCAAGCTTCGTCTTAGGAGAATGATTTATCAAGATTATCATCATTCATGTGATTTTCAAACCAATTGCAGTCTTGCAATCTCACTGTGACACGTGATTAATGGGCTTGAATTCTTGCACAACAGGAATTTGGTATTGATATTTTTCAAAGTCTTCTCTAAGAATATGCTGACAAGTACCACGTGAAAAATTAGTTTCTCGTGAAAACTTTCTAATTGACGTTTTAGGTGAATGATCTATACGTCTGTTCACATCCGCAATAGTTTCAGCAGTTCTTTTCTTGAATCTACCACTACCGGCTTTGGAACTTACTACACCAGCTTCATGAAATTTAGCAACGTAGCGAACAATTTGTTGATCTAAATCAAGATATGATACTGCAAAATGTGGAAACTAAAGACGAAATTCATGCACATTTGCACATTTTGTTGCTTTTGTCTATTGCGAAAATAGCTTTCAATGATAAATATTTGATCATCTGTAGTAAACATGCTTTAAAATTTATAAGAGACGTCAATAAACATCAAATGTAATTTGAATTGTCAAAGTTGTCAATAAATGTAAAACGTAATTTGAAGATTCAATCTTGGATTTAAGTGTCAGATGTAGTCGTAACCAACATAAGAAATAAAAAAAAATTATGGCCGTCCGGATTGGGTTTTTTTATAATCATGTTGTACTTTGTTGATATAAACACTAAAACTGTTCTATTCTTTTATTTAAAACATCTTATTTCAGGTTATTTTTAAATTGTATGACTTTTAACACATTTTAAACAAAATTTTTGCTTTTTATGATTTAATTGAAAAAGTAATACATATGCTACGTTTTAAAAAAAGACATTGGATGGACCACCATATTTCAAGACTGGAGATTAAGAACAAATTCTTTATACTGTAACGCCACGTTTGTCGAAGTATTTATTTTCACTAACAATTGCTTCCTATGAAACTTAAATACTTTTTTCCAAATCAAATCAAATACACCGTATAGTGTGCAAATTCGATCAATAAATATGCAGGAATGTTAACTTTCAATTAATCACCGTTTAAGATAAAAATAAAAACAAACATAACAGTTCTATGTGCTACATATATCAAGGGTAAATTTACATTGTTGAAAGCATTACAATAACAATAATAAATTTCTAACGTACGGGTTGCCTACATCGATAAAATCTGGAGACCTATAAATTTTAAAGCACGTTTGTATAAGTCAAAATGAATCAAGAATACTGGCAGCCTTTGAATTCATATGCCCCCGTATACATGTTTTACGTTCATTCGTTTTGATCGGCTAATTTGCATACTTTTGCTGTTGACATGAACAAGCGTAATTCAATTGAAATGACTTTTGCCTGTATGTCAGACATGTTGCACGATTTATTACGGCTGCCATTATTTGTTATACATTGTGCAAGAACGTGAAAAAGGTTATGATTCGATAGAACCGCCGACCTAATAGTTGAGTTTATTACTTTGTCGACCTCTGTTAGGTAAATACTTTACTGCGCAACTTAAAAAGTGACAATATTTTCACTGATTTAATCGTTAATAATGTTGTAGACAATCTCTTATCTCGTTACATAAGATTAGTAATTACTTAAATAATAAATACAGTTACGTATTACATTTCGTAACCATAGGCAATAAAAATATATGTAGTTTAACATAAAACTGGGAAGAAGAATCTAATTACAAGAAAATATATATATATAGGTATATTCAGGACACCATAAATATCGATGCACGTCACGATCGTAATGCCATCATATACTGGCCGCCATAAATAAATGATCACCCAGTATACTTTGATAAATTTTGATGAAGCTTTCAGAAAAGTTGCGTTTATGTAGTACTAAGAAACGATGAAAATTTCAACATCATACAATTACAACAATCTGTATTAACACTAATAGTGCGTAGATCCTCCTCTGTTTCTTGCACATTCGATTGGGCATACTTGAAATTAGCGAATCGGTACAAGCCTGCGGTATACTCTCCCAAGATTCTGAAACCCGCCTTTGGAGAACATCTACAGTTTGCAGGTGGTTGTAAAGTACCTTACCTCCGTGCTATCATGTCCCACATGTGTTCAATTGGTTATAGATCCGGCGAACGAGAAGGCCATGGAAGCGTATCAACATTAGTATTATTCAAGAACTCCATAGTAACCCTAGCAGTATGTGGGCGCGCATTATCGTGCTGAAAACTGCGATTTTACAGTTCTTGAAGAAATGGCAGTAACACTGGTTCTAACACGTTACTGATGTAACCAATTGCATTTAATGTTTCCGGAATAACTACTAGAGGACTTTTACTTCCATGACAGGTAGCACCCCACACCATCACACCTTGAGTAAGAGCCGTATGCCGTTGTATAGAAAACTAGATGTCGTCTTTCTCCACGATGTCTTCTGACCATTCTGCGACCATCATGAGCCCATAAACAAAATCGAGATTCATCAAAAAACACGACACAATTCCATTCATTCCAACGTAACCTTTCGTTACATCACTCTAATCGGGAACCTCTATGGGTAGGAGTTAGAGGTAATCAAAGCAATGGTCTATACGATTTAAGTCCAAACGATCGAATTCGTCGGTATGTAGATCGTATAGAGATTTGTTGGTTAATTAAACCTCTTCATCTATCACCAATTTCTCTAGATGACGAAAAACGATCCCAAAGAGCACGGCCTTCACGAATAGTGGTACACCTCCGACGCCCGGGCCGCGGACGGCGTTATTCTTCATTGTTTTCTGTCCATCTTCCGCAACATAGAGCAATTGTAGCAACACTACGTCCTACACGATCAGCAACGTCACGAATGGATAATCCGGCTTCTCGTAGGCCGATTATTCTGCCGCGTTCAAATTCTGTTAATTGATGAAAATTTGCACGTCGTCGAACAGGAGGCATTATTCTATATCGTATTAAGACTAATTAAAATAATTTTGAGAAGATCATTTAATGTGAATGTCTTTCGGATACGATGCTGTGGACATATTTGATACCATGATATTATCAGTCCGTAATAATTTTACGCATCCAATAGCTTTAATAACATAGATGTCTCTCATAGACCTAAAATGAAAATAAAATTTTGTTAAATTCATTATCTTAAAATACAAGAAAAGTACAAAATTATGTATGGAATATTTGCCCAAATGCCTTACCTCGATTCCGTTGACACGATACCCAAGTTTTTTCTAGCGTTTTCGTACAATTGAGGCTCCACTTCAGCATTGGTACCTCGAATATTCTATTCAAGGTGCGAAATCATTGCTCGGTTCTTGACATGCACCCTTTACTTGAAATTTCTTAAAGGAAGAAGTCCAACGGTGTTAGCTCGCAAGACCTCGAATACCAACTTACGTCGCCTAATCAAGAAGTAACACCCCCACGAAATTTTGTACTCAAAACTCGTGCAACAACATCTAATTCAATTTCAAATCATCCACTTAGGCAAAAACCAGTTGTGCGATGATGAACACCATTAATTATGACAAGTTGATCGGCTTCATTTTGAAAAAAGCGTGATCTAATAATGCACACGAAAATTTTTGTTGAATGGATAGCTCTTTCGGCAATAGCCGTGGATTCTGTTCATCGCTCAACATGATTTTCTTTCAAAAATCACCGTTAATCTGCCCGCTATCTCCTAAACTCAGTTATTATATTAACTTAATCTTGTTAGCCATTTAAATAATGTTGTTAAAATTGCTGAGCTGAACGATGATGAATCGAGGTATTTGGCTCTTCACTCACAGTTTGTCTCACTGCATCAATATTTTCAGCTAACCAGTCACTACCTTAAGACCAAACCCTTGCTTTATCAACAACCACATACGTCTCTAGGGACGCAAAGTAATAATACAATAATATGGCAATAGAGATTGACAATTTTCGTAATAGGTTGATTTTTTCGTTTTTGTGCCGGAGCTACGAAAAATCTAACATTACACTGGATCTCGGATGTACTGCACACCGCGACTTCAACTCGGTCTACGAACATCCTCGACCGTATAACTGCATTCACGTCTCTTGTGACATAAGTAACTATTTCCTACTGGCGGCTACGTAAGTCAATCATTACTTCCCTGATTGAAGGTACGTAAGTGCGATTTACCCTTTACATGGGATCTAATGGAATTTTACTTCCCAAGAGACGTAAAGCAGTAATACATTAATATAGCAATAGGTGTTAATACATAACAGAACTGGTCAACTTTGACAATTACATAAGTATATAAGCAAATGTCAAATACTTTCGTAAAATGCTGATTTTTCGAAATTTTGGGCCGGTAGTAGGAAAAATATTGTATAACACTCGGGTTGTAAGTACTTTTGCGGTCTCGGATGTGTTGTAGTCTTCACACCACCGCAAAATTGCACTTACGTCTCTTGTGACATAAATAACTATTTTGCTCTAAAAATTGAAAACAAACTTTTGTAATAAATGAACTGTAAAATGTTGTATGATTAATTTACCAAACGTTTAGATGACAGCTGCAAAATATGCTATGTGTATGACAATACAAATTTTGATATTCAAATCCACTAAATCACATTGGTTTACCTGGGCTCTCCCTTTAAAATTAATCCATGTCAAAATTCAAAGTTCTGAGTATTAAAGAAACACTAATTATAGAACACATATCCCCCATTTTACAAAATAAATAGTACCGAAATTGAAAAGCCTATTTACGAAGATCGTTTTTATAATAAAAAGTATTAAATTGTTGCTAGAAATAGCTTATACCAGCAATACCATTAGTTTTAAGTGAACATATTTTTTAATAGACTATTTTTGTAGAATATCCAATCGCTAAACGTTTTTATTGAGAAATATTTTACTTTCTTCGAACTTATAAACTGCACTACCACTCGCTAAAGTTTTGGAAGTTTCTTGACTTTTGGCGGAATTTGTTAGTAAAATAAACACTTTGCTGATGTAACCCCGGTGTGGCTAATTTAACTAGAACGAGTACACACATAATAAAAATAGTCCACAAATAAGGAAGATATAAGACAGAAAAAAGTTAACATAACATAGTATAACAAAGTAGTATCTATAATCAGTAAAGCTGGCCACGAGCGGTACCGCGCAGTAGCGTAGAGTCGACCAGGCCTCGCGCTCCACTAGAGTTATTCTGCTAATAGAGATGAGTGCTGCCGCAAATAATTTCGCTCATCTTTTAAATAAAAATTAAATAACACGTGCTCAAACACTTACCATTTTAAGAGTCCTCCGTGAAATCACAAAGTGAATAATGTCTGTTAAATATCTGCAACATTAGATATGTTTCAACTGTTGTTTCGGCAAAACTAGTACGGCATGAGGAAAAAATGCGTTTATATGCAGAGAACGAACGTTCTACATCTAGTGACGTAATATTTGCGTAAGTAAAATAATCTTTCAAATAACTTAACGATTCTGTTGACGCAGCTTCACAAATGTGTCTTAATGTGCCAAAATCAGAATTTTTCTCAAAAACACTTTCAAATTTTTCTAGAACAGAAACATTTTTTGCGTCTTCAATCGCGCATAGCTGTGCGTGAACATGTTGCACTATTTGTAGAGATTCTTCTAACGGCACCGCAGGATTTTGTAATTTTTCTATTGCATCTGCTAGCCCGAAGTAATTGTCGTGAATGATTTTTAAATCCATTTTAACCTGACTATCTTGAAATTTCGACTGGCTTTTCTGGATAACGGCAGCCTCCTTTGTATCGAATTGTAAAACCACGTTCTTAATATTGTTAAAATATTTATGATAATAAAACGCGGCCTGCAACCATGTTCCCCAACGAGTTAGAATAGGTTCTGGTGGCTCTGGTATACGGGGGCACAGTCTGTAAAATTCGCGAATACGTTTCGGTGATTTGTCAAATACTGCTTTGGTATGCGCTATTAAAGCGTCTACCTCAGGATAACATTTTCTGATACTATCCGCCACAAGATTGAGAACATGAATTTTACACATAATGTGTAACAAATTAGCAGAATGCTTTTTAAGAGACCGGCCTACAGAAAGCATGTTTGCAGCACCATCACTCACTAACACAAAGAGTTGGTTTGTTGAAAGTTCAAACTTGTCCAATGTATTTAACACTAACTTTGAAATTACTTCGGCAGTACACTGTTGTATTCGTTTGGAGACTAATAGAATTGAAGGTGCCGATTGATAGGGTTCCAATTTGCGTGCCATTTTAACTCCGATTTTATTTTTTGTTCAATATGTTCGCGCGCAGATGGCACAATTCTTCGTAACGATGTTCGACTTGGTAATTTGCACTCCGAATAGTTATTCCAAAAGCAGATAAATGGTTCCTTGTCTATTAAATTTAACGGTATATTACATGCGATAAACGTAACGCATAAATTAAATATAAATTTTTCATTGTCTCGTGCGCAATTTCTTTTTGAGACATGCTTTTCACTATTTACGTGTCGTAGACAATGTTGTCTGGACCAACACATTAACGGGATTTTACAGATTACACATTTAATTTTAGCACCTTCATATATTAAGTCTGGAATTTCTGCAATAAATTTTCAAAGTTTGTCCGACCGCGGTCGTTTTGCTGACGAAATCATAATTTTTCTAGGACAGATAAACAATTGCGCAAATGACCGGCAGCGAAAATGTCCGTACTGCTCCGCAGACGAAGTAATACTACCGTTCCTCTCGGTCCGAACTGATTCTACGCCGATGCGCGGTACCGCTCGTGGCCAGCGTTAATAATCAGAAACTAAATGGACAACTGGTTCATAATAAATGGAAAGTACAATATAAATAAAATGTAAATTAGAAAATGGACAGAAACTAAATAGTAATTTAACAGAAACTAAATAAATGTCGAAAATATGATGGATTGTATTCATCAATCAAATTACTACCTAAGTATTTACTCATCTGTTAAATAGTTTTTATATTAGAAACCTCTAGTTCGCGTGTGAATATTTTTTGTATACATATATAAATAATCTTTTTTTACTTTTTACGTAAACAACCTCCAATATCAATGGTTTGATATATACTTAATTTACTCTTTTTTGCGATATACTAATCTAAAATACGTCTCTTTGCGTGTATTTACCAGGAATTCATCTATTTTAAGAAGATACTCAGTCTAAAAATCCTCACCGAACGCTTAAGTTAAATAAATATGTTGAAAAATAAATATACTACGAAAGAAAATAGTAAAAACATTTAGTTTTAATTTGAAATCAGTTATTGTTCTGGAATAGCCATCTGTTAAATATTACGTAAAGTATTAAATTATTTTGCAACTAAGTGCATATATCGATTCGATGTTACATAGAATAAATATTTCTGTTACAGAAGTTCCCCAGCCTTTAAACATATACGACATACAGTTCTAGTTAAAGAAAATGCATGCATGCTCTCTGAACTTTAAAATACTATACAGCCTCTATAATAGTAATTTCTCTCTTATTCCGGGTAAGCTAACCGAGATCTTTTTCATTACAGGACTGCGCTATTCGAATGGCACTTCCATCCTGAATGGTGAATGGAAATTCAGTGGTAGTAATAAAGTCGTTGAAGCAGCGGGTACGAAATTCAACTACAGGAAACAGGATGGTACGTCCCTAGAGACGGTAACTTCGCCCGGTCCTTTGGCCTTGCCGGTTGAGATAATGGTTCGTACCTCTAGGTTTTATGAAAGCGTAAATTTATATTTAAGACGCAGGAAGACATTTCGAACCGTGAAACTGCTCGAAAGACTCGTCAACGAGGTTCGAGCGAACAAAAATAAAGTGCGCATATTTCCTTCCGTTTAGAAACAGATCATTTATTTTACTTATGCATGACCACAAGAATATAAACTAACAATAAATGTCTTTAAATTTTTAGACCAGACTGGAAACAATACTCGTTACATGTATTTGTTTCCAATGAAAAAAGGGGAGAGTTGAAAAATTGGGAAGAAAATAAAATTGATTTGTTGGCATTAATCGTTCGTTAATAAGTTAACCTAAAGACATAAAGAATTTGCAATCGTTTAACAGACTTACAGGAATAGTTATTAGTGTTATAAATAAGGAAAGTCACAGTACTGCTTGTTCAAGTCGATTGCATTTCGAATATTAAATATCGTTCGTAATGTAATTGTCTTCTAAGCCAGTAAATTTCTATATTTCACAGTTGTTAGTGATGTTATATACGACGGTGTATCAAATACAAACGGGACTTATTTTCTTAAAAATTCCGGAGGGCTTCTAGACCCGGAAGAGGTTGATGCGCAGGTAGCCTGTATCGTTAGGGAGAGGAGAAAACCGACCGCAACTCTCTCGGGTCCCTTTAGTATCAAAAGAAACCATGAGCGAGAAAGAAGTGCATGTCTCCGTGGAGCAGCGGATTATCATCAAGTTTTTGGCGGGGGTGAACCCAACCGAAATTTTGCGGTGATAACAGGCACAGTTCGGGGACAACACCCTGTCAAGAACCTGTGTGTTTGTATGGCACAAAAAAATTTCTGAAGGGAGTGAAAAGGCCGAGGACGAGAGCCATGATCGCCGCCCAAGGGCAAGTGTGACGAAGGCCAGATTTTTTTTTGATCGGCAAGGTGCTTTTCACGTTGATTTTCTTCACGATTAACGCACAATTACTGCGCAATATTATTGTGAAGTACTGGATACCGCGAAATTGTCATTTCGAAGGAAAAGGAAGAAGCAATCTGCATGGTAATGCAAGGCCTCATGTGGCTATCGCAACGATGCAAAAGGTGGATGCATTAGGATAGGAAATGCTGGAACATCCACCCTATAGTCCAGACTTGTCACCTTGTGACTTCCATCCTTTTGGACCCCTCAAAGAAGCGCTTGGAGGCCAGCGTTTCGACGACAACGAGGCGGTGGAAACGATTGTGCTCCAATGGCTACACGAACGTCCGAAGAGTTTTTACGGTGATGGAATAAAAAAGCTCCCAATCCGATGGGAATAATTATTTCTGGGGGAGGGCGGGAGGGGGGGGGGGTATATAGAAAAATAATATATATTTGTAAGCTTAGTTAAATAAAGTTAGAATTTTTTTAAAAACGAGCCCCGTTTATATTTGATCCTTTTTCACAACTAACAACCTACCATTTTAGACAATACTTAGGGACAAGATAAAAATAACGGTTTTAAATATACGCCCCTAGGCGCCTTTTGTCGTTTCTAAGTTTTCTAATTTGTAACATTCATTGACAAGGTTCTATTAAAAAGTTATTGCTTGTAGTTATTTGGTACTTCTTCATAATTTTTGTATTTGCTGATGGTTAGTAATTACCAGTTCATAACCCATTTTCTCAATTCAGCTTGTATGTTTTGTTTTGTTGATCTAAGTTTTAGACTCTATTAAACTTATGAGCGGATGCAAAGGCGTAGCCAGGTTGTTGAGCAGAGGTGGACAAGGTCTTGTCCGATTAGGATAGATACAATTTCTCATCTCTGCAATAACTGTGTAATGTTTTGCTTTGATTAGGAATTAAGATAAATTTCCACGCATTCTTGGGTTGGTACGGTGTAAGTTAGTCGCTTTCTTTAGTAATAATATTTTGTAATCATTGCCATGTACAACAATTATTATTTAGCATACCATTATCAATCAATATTCCCTACTCCTATTAACTGAAACTTTAAGTACTTGTACGATGAATTTAGTAATAATTTCTCTTTTAACAGTTTTTTGCGCATCAATTAAATCCAGGAATAAAATATGAATACTTGCTTCCCGTCGACGGCAATCCCGAACAAATTGCCCCACCGCTCTTAAACCCACTACCAAACGAAATTCTTCCTGAACCACGAAGACTGGATATACCACTAAATACGTTAAACCAAAAAGACGAAGCTAAATCGAATCCGCATAGAAGATATAGAAACAGAAGACGATTCCAATGGAAGATTTCTGGCTTAACACCATGTTCAAAGTCTTGTGGCGGAGGTATAAGTGTATAATAATAATACAATCATATTAAATGCTTATTTATATTCTTTCAGGTACACAAGAACCTATTATAATATGCGTTCGCGAGCACACGCAAATTCCCGTTATAGAACGACGTTGCGTAAACATCGATAAACCTAATCCGCACCCGATTAAATGCAATACCCACCAATGCGTGCTGGGTAGTTGGGGTAGCCGTTGGGGTCCCTGTGTCGGTTCCTGTAAACATGCTGTACAGTATCACATCATCTCATGCCTGCAACACCTACCCAACGGCCAAACGATTGCCTTGAAAGATGACGATTGTTCGCCGCCGAAACCCGAAAGTCATAGTCGACCCTGCAGAATGCCAGGATGCGAAGTAGACAATGAACTGTCAGTACAGCCGGATGACGCGGATGACATTAGAAGGCTGTATAAAGATTGGCATGCAGGCACATGGTCTCCTGTAAGTAGTTAAAATATTGTAACTATATCTAAAAGTGAAGGCAAATTTCAATATCGTTTTCTGTTTGGAAATCGTTTTCTCAAAAACACAGACGTGGGATTTCTCAAACTCCGAGTAACTTTCTTTTGTTCCCTAGTACACACATACATACCCTCAACCGGGGTGAAGCCGATCAAAATATTTCGATTTCTCCAGATAACTCAAAAACAAATTATAGCATCAACTGCTTGACATGACAGCACCCATTTTCTTTACATATTTTCGTGGCTTCTATAAAATGCTTTGAAATTAAAATATTTAACAATGTTGACGTTTATCTAAGCCGTTGTATGGGAAACTACGAGCACACCTCACACCATAGCAAACATTCATTATTTAAACTCAAAATTTCGACATCCTAATCCCTCTAATTTTTAACGTCAATTTCAAACGGGTTTCTCTCTTTACAATTGCTTAATAGCAAAGTTTATATCTCCGGTCTCTCTGTGAGATGGCGCTAATATGGTAGTCAAACGACCAACGAAGTGGGATATCTGTACTAGGCTAATATGTGGTCAACTTTAATTGATAAATTTCAAATTGAGATGTTTATTTAAAACATTGTAAGGAGTTTGGAGAAATAAACATTTTCTTGTATATTCAGCATTTAATCTTGAATATTACAAATAAATGTACAGGGAAACCAAAACATGGAGCTACCATGCTGCGATGAAGATACAAATGTTTCTCAAATTATTGAGTAGTATTTATATCAAACATTACAGGGTTTTTTTCCTCTAGAAATGATCGATCTCCGCTATCTAGATTTGCCATACTATGAAATCATTCTATAAATTTTGTTAGCAATAGCAGAATCAATTAACTAATTGAATTCTGTCTCACGGCATCAATCTTAACAAGATAGCTTTACTTAAAAAAAATTTGGTGAATTTTTACATTGATGCAGATATTTTTCTTGTCTCTTCATTTTAGTGTTCAGTATCTTGCGGCACGGGTCATCGATCCAGACAAGTTACATGCCCTAGCGGTCTCTGCCATCCCGAGAAGCGTCCTGCAGATTCCGAGTTTTGCGAAAATGGCCCCTGCTCAGAGTCAGGTTCGCCATCACATTGGCTTCTTACAGAATGGTCGCAGTGTTCAGAAAGCTGTGGAACTGGAAACCAAACAAGACGATCCTTCTGCTCCAAAGTTAATTGCGACGATGAATCGAAACCGGAAACAATAAGAGCCTGCTCCAGTGAGAAAGATTGCGGAGGAAAATGGTTCACAGGGCCTTGGAGCTCATGTTCCGATTCTTGCAGCGGCCAGGCTACAGAGAGAAGGGAAGTTTATTGCATAGTGAAACTTAGAGGACACGCAAAAATCACGACGGATATGACTTGTCCTGCACACAAACCCGAAACTGAGAGAGCATGTCATGGCGGTTGTCCTCCCAGTTGGCACGTGGGAGAATGGGGAGCTTGCGAAGGAAGTTGCCCATCCGGTATGCAGAAGAGAGAGGTCAGATGTCTAGATGTGAATGGACGTGATTCAAATTATTGTAATACTGATGAAATGCCAATACTAAAACGAGCCTGTACATGTGCCAGAAGAGAGGAGCCTAGGGATCGATACCAACCTATTCACGATGAACCAAATGATAGTACGTATCAAATATTTTATGTCACTCTCTTATATTTAATGAAAAATTACTTTTAAGTATCTCGTATCTTCTTAGCTCCCTTAATTAGTCATACGAAAAATATAAATTCCATCAAAGGGACATTTTTAACTTAATGTGCCGATTCAGCTTTCATAATATATCAGTAATCAAAATTTTACTTCTGCGATTTAGACTATTGTTTGAATTATACATACGTATGTCACAAAATTAATCTTTCGATATTTGACCAAAATACCCGGAAGCTAAGGGAATCTAAGCTTCTTAACTAACTGTACTATGTACGACAGGAAATGTGCATATCCTCCTTTTAACTGCACCAATAATAACGCATAATTTCAAAGACTTAGTTTTGCTTTTTGTACTTCAGGTAACTAAAAATATCTCCATAGCTTCATATATAATTTACTAAAAAAGGACGCATTTTAGGCATAGGGAAATATTTATAAAAAAATTTCTAAAAGATCTGTGATATTCTGTATCGGAATCTGAAAAACTTTATAAGATGTTTCATTTAAAAAATTGAAATAATATAAAGCAACCAACGATTTTGATGGCAATCTTAGAATCTAGCTCGATGTATTGCCGAAAATTCCAAGAAATATTTAATCAAATGAAATTTAAATCATCGCGCTAGCACGTAAGGCGTTAAGATATCAGCCGTTAAAAGAACAACGGCATTTCCCAAAAATCTCAAATTGACAATAATCTAAAAGGACAACAAATGAACGAGCTTGTATCGTGCGCAATGGAAACTAAACACCTTTTATGGTTGAATATTGTTTTATATCGCGTAGAGTGTTTTATATTGCGTTTGTTTCGAAATATTTTTGATTTGAAAACTTTTGTTCTAAATTGCTCATAAGAGGACAATTCATCGACAGAAAATTTCCCGACAACAGTTCATTGACAAACAATCCCCGATTGTCAAAGTTCACCGAATGGAAACTTCCCCAACAATAACAAACTTCCCTTCGCACCTTTCCTTGGTTTAGGATGAGCAGCATAATGCTGGGGTGTTTAAAAGTGCTTTTTATTTTGTTTTTTTAATTTTTTTGTGTCTTTCGCTGATTCTTTTTTAATTCTTTAGTAAGCTAGGTTGTGAGCTATACCACGCAAGTAATCGTAAGAGGTTCTCTTGTCATAACTCCTTACAAGGGCTTTTATTCGTTCAGCACAATCACGGGGCTTCTTATGAACAGCGAGGTCTTCAACCCCTTCTAGGTACTGCTCCATCCGAAGGTCACGCCAACTTTACTCTCATTCTATGGCTTTTACGCACTGCCACATTGGGATGGTCTGCTGAAATTTGCGTCTCAAACGTTCAATACCATCCTCCTACAATTCCACAATCCACATATCATGAGGAAATCGTGTTGAACGGCGATATTGGAGTCTTTGCGGGCGCCCAGTCCAGGTGTCCTAGAAGTAATCTACAATTGATTGGGCATCCTCGGGTAGCATGTTCTCACAAAGGGTTTCAAACGCACTGACCAAATTTGCTGTGGGAACAAATGATAACGCTGGCAGTAACTTCAGTGTCAATGGATATTCCGCATCGGTTTCGTGCTGATTGAATTTTTCTTAGGATGTACTGTGAAAAATCGATGAAGCATCCATGCTTTGAAACAGGAAATCCTCTGGCAAAAGCACTTATCATGCCAGTTTCGAAATGCATGTGGATATTTGTTTGTGACACCCGGGGTATAAATTTGAGCATAGGCATTTTGATCAAGAATACATCAAAGTTTATAACCTCTCTTTATGGATTTTAGAGGATTATATTGCTACACATCTTGTGGTTTCGTAACAACTTTTGAAACGTCTATTCAGTGTATATAGTGGTCGGACTTTATAAATTTTGTCCTTATTGCCTGCTGGTAGAATGCTGTTGTCATTACAATGCAAGTACTTCAAAATTACCATAAAACGATTTCTTGTCATGCAGTTGCTGATAATAGTGAGACCTAAATCCTGACTTGTGTTCCAATATATCTTACATGCAGGCAAACGATGATACGCCATAAGAAAATTAATTTCAATGAAAGGCTAGAAGCTAGTCAAATTCAAATTTTGATTCTGTTGCGTGGCATGAAAATTACTTTGAAAAACTATATCATCGACGGATTCGCCAAGTAACTTGAGATGTACGTTAGTAGCGGACTTACAATTAATACATTCTGTTTCGACTGAATCTTCAAGGAAACTGTATTCAGGAAATATTTCTTCAGTTGCTGATTTGCCGTAATACATAAGTACGCTTTTGCTCTGGCTTACTTTCCTTTTGGATTTTACCTTCTGATACTGAACACGATGGTTATAGATTCTCCATATCACTGACAAAACTAACACACGAAAGCTGAGGATAGTTAAACAGGATGGCTGATGGTGTAAAGGTGTACCGTAGATGATTGAGAGTCTGTGGAGGTATGAGATGCCTTATTACTGTCTACTGTTAGATATATTGAACCCACTAAATTATTATCGAAGCTAAACTCAACGTCTTCGGAATCGCTTTCTTCCTCATCAGTCAAAAAATTGTCTAAGGGTAAATCCTCAGTTAGTGGTTTTTTATAAAACCATTTTATATAATGGTCATTTTCCATTATAAATCCTGACAGTACTTTTCAGGCATCTGACAAATAATAATAACATATTTATTGGCTCAACGGGTAACACCCAATTACAGTACATTACATTTAACATACTATAAATTTAGCTACAAATTATAAACAGAAAAGAAAAAAAACATCAAGTTTAGAGAGAGAAAAGAATTGAGAAATTGTCGCTAAATTGGTGATAGATCTTCTAGTAACGAAACCGTGTTGGAAAGGTGGAATGTAGGGTGTTGTGCTAGAGTATATATAAGCGTAGAGAAGATGTTCGAGTACTTTAGCGAAGTTACATATAATTGCGATCTTTCGATAGTTGAAGATGTCAGAACAAGCACTATTCTTGTTTTTTTCCTAAGCACCAGAAGCTAGAGCCAAGTTAAAAATAACTGCGAGTGGTTTAACCAAAACGAATTTGCAGCCTTTGATTAGATAGCTTGAAATTAGGTCGTCTCCAGCAGTTGGTTTATTCGGAAGAGCCGATATGCTCTTTAGAACGTCATCCTTCCTCACCGATTTAATGTTTAGCTGTAAACGACTAGTGCAGACATCTGGCAAATTAGATTTTGTATCCGAACTGCGCAATCCTAATATTTGTGGTATATCCATTAGCTGACTGGTGGAACTGAGAAGTACCGCCGGGCAGCAGAATCCGTACAAAGCTTCGAATACATTTAACATTTGCTGTTAAAGTCGGTGGTACTTACGAATACCGTCGATCACTTTAAAAATATACCAACATTTTACTTGACATTATTGTAACTCCGTGTAAATGGATGAATTTAGTGTTATTGGTTATTAAGAAAATTGCGCCTATGATCGAAAGGTATTATTACTGTTTCGTTTTCTTTGTTCTACTAAAGGTGGAAAATACATGTATAATAGACTTCTGCTACGGCACATTATCGGTGTTAAAAAAAAAGCCCGACATTCGTAGCCTTATTAGTATACTTTATATAATAGCGAAACGAAGTGCCTTTCTCATATCGCACATTAACATAATCGAATACAATAGCATGTAATTTAATGCATCATTCTTGTAGGTAATTTTCGGCCTCTATCGAAACTGATCTATAGATGAAAGAGCAAGATTGCTTCGAGAAGTGTTTAATAAAGCAATATTGTAGACCTATGTGCACCCTATAATAACGAAAGCGGTTCATTCGGTTTTCATTCAGTCTATTAGACTTTATGCTGGAATAGTTACGTTGCAGTAACTTGCTGTTCTATTTATATATGTAACTATTAGGAATCTTCAAACTGATTTACATGACTAGTGCGACCCATGATGTGCTAGATCATTTAGCTTTTAAGCATTTAAAAGGGCTATGTAAAGAATCCATAATGTATAAAGTGCTCCATTTGAAATAAAAAAGTTGCTATCCATTTCCGATATAACCACGATTGCCATGAAGTAGAACATATAAATCTTTATCCACAATATCGTCTACCAAAATGTCAAAAAGATATTTTAATTACTTTCACGGATATGTCTAATAGACCATCATCATAAATTAGCCTGTATCACCTTATCCTTATACATGAAATAAAGACAAACTGTGCTTCATAAAGCGTAAGCAGATTAGTTTGAAATAGAAATGGATTTTCCCCTATGTTATCGCTACTGTAAACGTAATTACTGTAATTACCGATTTAACTGTATTACAACTAGAGCAATTTTTGGAAGTGATAACAAAGTAATACCTTTAATCAATAATTTTTTTTGTTTATACTTATTTGATTTGTTATATTATTTCATCTTGATTTTTTATGCTGAAAAATAAAGAATTAAATAGAAACGTACCACATATCTTTCTAAAAACAATAATATTAATTATTTGTTTGTTTCGACTTAGTTGCCAAGGCACTGATATCTTCTTTTAAGTTTAACGGTGTACTTTGCTCTGGATAGGGCTAAATTGAACCCAATGCTGTTCACTTAATCGACATTTTTCACTGTATAATTAGTAATAATTATTAGAGAATGGAATTACATGCATCGGAAATCGATAAAATATGCATATATATTTGCAGACAAATTCTTCGAAATATGCACAATTTTTACTAAATATGCAGTTTTATGCACATATGCTTCTGATACCGATTAACTTCTTGTTAAATGTTATAAAACAAGAATAATCACATCGAAGCATTTTACAAACGTTTATTATTCTTACATTATTCCCACATACATTTTAAAATCACAATTATATAAACACATACGTACTTAAAATTTACTAAAATACATACTTAGACACTACATATTTTTATTATTAAAACAATTTACAATTAAATGCTTTTCTAAATTTTCTAATGAAAAATTATGTCGCCTATCTGTAAGAATGCATTTATATATCGAAAAACTTCTTTCAACATCAACGGAAGTTATTGTTGTGTACTTTAATGCATTCACAATCTCAGGACTTGTTTCTGTTTCGTCCATTTTTAATTCACCAGTTAAAATCAAACTGATTTGTGCGAAACTTTTGTGTCCTACATTTTTATTAATTATTTCTTTAAACTTTTGACTTATTGAGTTTCTTATTCTACCCGGAATATTTGAAATACTATTTTCTAAATCATTGATTAATTTAACTGATGAACAGTTTTTCAAAATTTCTTGACATTTTGCAATAGAATTGCAGTTGTCAGTAGAGAATTCTGAAATAATGTTTTTGATCTCTAGATAATGGTTTGCATAAAATATTGCGGCATTTAACCCAGTACCCCATCGGATAATGACGTGTTCAGGTGGTAAAGAAGTATCCGGCAGCTTTTCTCTATAAATCTGAACTCTCAATGGTGACTTTAAGAAAATTTTCTTAACGTTACTGATTAATGTATTTACTGCTGGAAATTGCTGCCGAATTTCCTCGGCCACCCTATCTAATCCATGAGCCAAGCAAATAACATGTATTGAATTATGGTACAAAAGTTTAAGCTGTTGACCCGCTTTAATCATATATGCTGCTGCATCGGACAACATGACTAAAATTTTTCCGGTGGGAACAACATCGGGAAGAAAAAAATTCATGAAACTTTCATTAACAAATATTATGAGATGGTTTGTTTTTTCTAATTGTTTACAAGCAATTAAATACGATCTACCAGGCTGTTTATTATTTAGATGACCAATTAATAAATTTGCTATATAGCGGCCACAAGAATCTGTCGTTTCATCAACGGTAAAATATATATACTCGTTTTTAACAATTTCCCTTAATACTATTCATCGTTTCAGAATAAATATCGGTTACGTAACATTTTCTGAGTAGACTTTCATCCGAAATACTCTTTTGGCAGTACTTTTCTAAAAATTGCCGAAAACACGGATTTTGCAGCTTTTTGAGCGGTATATTGGCAGTAACCATCTCTTTACACAAATCTGCGTTAAATATTTGTTGCTCACTTTGTTTTGAAGTTCCGGCAAAAGATTGTGTCAAAGGCACTTGGCTAAGTTTTGAAACTTGAAGTTTCCGACAGTTTCTTTTATGCATTTCAGTTGCAACATGTTGGATGACTTGAAATTTGCGTTCACATGGCACCTGTAAAGAAAAAAATATTACCAAAAACTTACAAGAAAATCGTATATGGCTATACAATTCTAAATACTAGTGTATTATACACAAAACAAAACATACCGTTTTCCCACATGCTTTGCAGAAAACTTTTTCATCCGTTAGAATAAGTTCAGGAACATTTTTGATCAACGAAACAATTAAACTTGTACTCACTTTTGGCATTTTTCACTACTGCACCAATCTACTTCAACGTCTGGTTATACAATTAATAAGAAACATTTTGGTAAATACTTAGACTTCCTATGAATCAGACAGTTGCCGGTAACGTATAGGGTGTTCAATATAGCCATTCGATAGATATCAAATTCCCTCTGGCGGATATTAGTTATTTTTTGGAAGACCCCTTTTCTCCCCGGACCTCCGATCTTCGGAGTGGGGGTACTAAATAATTTATTTAACTTCAGCCAACGACGATCTTGGTGAATCGAAGACAAAACTATTCTTCTTTTCATTCTCCTCATTTCGTAAATCTTGAAAATAATGTAAAATTGTCCTAAAACAAACAACATGGTAAATTCAGAGGCACTAGCTTTCTTATATGACACTTTCATAAATATGTTTCGTTAAGGTATATTCATTTATGTCAGCAAGTTTTAGTGTTTTAGGGTTGTCGTGGGCGTTTTCTATCACAGAGTCGTCTAGTTTGAATCATCTAGTAGCATCACCACATTCACTTTCTGCCACTTCTAAAAAATAACTATTCATCGAAATTCATCACAAAAATTATATTCGGATAGAAATCATCAAAATTTGCTGTGGATAGAAACAATCGCCGTCGCGATTAAAATAGAGGAGAAAAGGGACGCCGATAAATTCATCACTTCTGGTTAAGCTTTCATCGAGTTAACTCATATTTTGGCTGCGCTGCCAGATTAAAGTGTCCGATATTGAAATCATAGAATAAATTCAAGGTAGAAGAGAAGCTTGGAAGTTACAAGAGGCAGGTTTCCTGTAAACGTCATAAGGAACATAGAGTTTATATCTTCAAAAAATCAAGATTAGTTTCCATTTTTAATCTTTAACATTCGTTAATTTCCATTTATTTCATACAAAAATTCGTTTAAACTTATTACTATTATTACTTCATTTATTTATATACTTTTTGTTTTAGGAACTTGTGTAGACAAAATAAGAAATTGTATCCTAGCTGTTCAAGCTCGACTCTGTAAGTATCCGTACTACAAAACGCACTGCTGCGAATCCTGCAGGAATAAGTAGAAGGAGAAAGGAAAAAATAAAACTGTGATTGGAGGAAATGCTGCGTAGTCAAACTATGTACTGACGTAAAAAAAAAAAAACAAATTTAATTTTAATCGATCAATACGTTTGATCCTTTTTACTGAGTGAAAGTCGTCGAATGTGTGATTTGCAATGTTTTAACAGAAAATATAAAAAAAAATATGTAACAGTACACATAAGTAATGATTACCTACCGATAAGAAGTAATGCGATGCATGAAATTTTTCGTAACTGTATATTTTTTACGCATAACAGCTGCACGATAGATTTTTTAATTGTCAACCTCTGTTCTTAATCATAAACTAATCGCGAAAATAATAAAGCAAATATCTATTATTGAAAGACAGGTATGTGCGACCGATAAATCGATTTTATATATGATTATGATTAGAGTGATGTATGACTCATCGTTGAAATGACGAGTCAATACAGTGTATGTAAAATAATTAGTAATTTCAAGATGTAATGAGTCAATACTCTCATATGAAAGTGTCATATAAGATGTGTATTATCGAAAATCAAACGAATGATGAGGCGATTAATAAGAGTCTTGTAAATAATTTGCAAAAGAAAATTACTGAACGCTGTACGGAATGTCTTTTAAAATACAGTATACATAAGTTATGGAATTTAAGCATCAGTTAATATTTTGGAACCTTTATTAATGCACAACGTCCGTACCGATTCAACAAATAGTTATTCTCCCTTTTCAAAGAAATTCCCCTGTTCTTCCTCCAATATGCTGCATATGTTTAATTTTGACTGGATCTTTAGTATAATTATTGCCTCCCCTTTGCTGAGGGGATACTATGAAGAAAACGTATAAGAATATTGGAGAGAACATTGCACCATTAGATGTAATTAGAATGTGTTTGTTGAAAAGATGCAATTTTTTTAAATCAATTCTTAGGAAGTTTTAAAATATCACAGTCACAAATTCACTTTCAAATACACCAAAGCTGTGTACAGATAATAAATTATTACTATACAGTTGCCGTTTAAACATGTCCGACATTCCGAATGGAAGAAAGTATAGGTCATATATTATACAGAGTGGTCAAAAATTTTTCCTATCATATAAAAAACTGATAATAAGGATTAGTTATTCTACTGAGGGTGCCCAAAGTGTTCACCATTCACTTCTTGGGCAGTAGTGAAACCGTCGAATAAAATTTGCTAAGGAATCTATCGAAGTCTCCATAGAAATGCTACATCTCTTATTCATTTCTTTAGATCTCAATGTTGTTTGGTCTCCTAACGTAAACTTTATTTTTCAACCTTAGTCTTTCTGTAACATGCTCGGTTTCGTTAAAACGTCTCAATATTTTGGATACCGCGAATTTTGATATTGATTTTCCATTGCAATGAATTTCGCTGAAAAGTCTCACCACTTCAGTACAACTACGTCTTATACCCTACGATCACCAAATTTCAATTGTCTCAGTTTCGCTTAACCCTCTGTCTGTCGGGTGTCCTTTCTGAAACACTCGATCGGGTGTGGTCGAGACCGAACTAAAACAGCCTCCGAAGAACACTAACATGCCCTTCAATGCTCATTTCACGTAAATATGTTTTACACGAACCTTTTTTCTATATATTGCTTAATATCACAGTAATTCCAAACTTATTTTTCTTGTGTTAGTTAAATTTGAAAGAAGTTCACAATTTAATTACATGTTTTCCAAAATTTGAGATCAAGGCCTAAATAAATGAAAATAAAATTGCTTTAAAAAAATATTTATTTAAAAATATGCAGATTATTATAAAGTATAAAAAGTAAAAAATTAAATTCCAGGCATAAGCTGGAGAGGGTCAAACTGTGGTCTTCGTGTTTTCCAAACAATCTGTGCAGCATGCCATTGTATCATTCAGGCACAACCAAGATTTACACGTTTCGCAAAAAAGCGAGTCTTTTGCAATATTTGTATTATTGTAAATAAATAGACATTTTCTTCGAATAAGTTTCAATCGTAAACTGGCGTATTGACGTTGTGGTAACGAATAGTCAGTAATTGGGGGAATAACCGAATTATAACGTACGCCATAAAACTAGTCGCTTGCACGAAGTTGGTAGACACAAAAATGCACAGCGCTGTCAACTGAAATGAGATAGTAACAAAATTACCAACTGCAAATATTGTTACACATTTGATCGGGTGGGGTCTGTCAGGATAAAATGCCATGGGACAACTATTTGACATTTTGAAAAACGGTTTTCTATAAGAAAAGCAGTTGTTATTGAGATACTTAAAAGGTACTGTGGCGGTAGAAGTTTTGAATAAAATAAAAAAAATATATAACATTTTCACATCCGAGGGACTTGATTTATTTTAATCTGTTTCTGAATAATTTTTATCACATTTTTATTAAACATAACACAAGGATGTGTCGCATTACTGAATTGGAAAAAATACTCTTTAAAAATTATAAAACTGACCTTCCCTCGTATAAGAAAAAAATTAAGTTGGTTTTGGATCCAGTAGCGATGTGTCTTGACGTAAACGGGAGGGCGCAGACAGCGATTCGATTGTATTCGTGTATTTTCCTAGCATATTGTGTACTTTGTACTATGCAACGGTAATAGACGAGGAAATCGAATCATTGTCCGCGCCCTCTTGTTTACGTCACCACCCACCGCTACTACTTGAAAATAAAAAACAAATAAAGTACAAGATTGAGAAAATTTAATGTAATTTAAATTTTAACTATAAAGATTTTCGCTTATTAATTATTGAGATATTTAGCTATTTCCAGGGTTTTTGGCTACTCTGTATAAACAGCACATGTAACTTTGACAAGTAGAAAATAATACTGTATTTTAAAGAGATTCTATTTTATTTATGTATTTGATTTCTATATTCTTATTTAGTTAAAGAGACTAATGTTATTATTACTTTTTAGATGTCTGTGATTGTTTGTTCATTAACATTGTATGTTGTAGTAACCCGTTAAATGGGAGTGCCTGATATATATTTATACGAATATATACTAGTACCGCTTCTTACTGAGCACTGCCAAACCATGTAATTATACTTAAATTACCCTTAATTAATCATTTACTTAATAATTAACAGGAACAGCAAACTTGCCAAATTGGAAGATGAAAATTGTAAAGTGTAGGTAAGCGTCAGATGGCGTTAGTCAAACCCCGGAGACTATAGGGTTTTCTATGACACCGATATTTGTATGTAAAATCTAGAAATATCAATTGAAGTATTATACTATAGCTTTTCTGTATTTATTAGTAAAGTACTGTGAAAATAAAAGTCTTTTAATTAAGATGTTTTTATTTCAACGAAAAGTTATAAAGAAATGTTAAATAGGCAGTTGAACACAAAACTGGAAGGCTTCAATATCTTGAAATATTTCTGAAGCATAACTGCTTGTCTGATATACATATTCAAGAAAAGTACATATGTGGGGTTAATTTTGGTAAAAGAAACAGGTACATAGCAGGTTAAGTAAAACTTAAAATAAAATTGAAGTGTTTAGAAGCTATTAGCAGCTAATTATTTGAGTGGTACAATTTACGTTTTATTAATTAAAATTCTTAATCCTAATAACTGTGTAACGCCGCCGTTGCTAATTCAATTGCACTTTTTCTAATTACCTACTGATAACGTCCAATCACATTAATTTCTAATTAAAAGTATAAATAGTAAACACGAAAATTTCAATATCTATATCTTTATAAAAGTATAAAAAGCGACGTTCACAAACTTCTAATAAATAAAACAGTTTTCTTAGTTTAATTACGTAATGTATTAAAAAGTATAACTACAAATAGTGGGGCTCAGTTTACTTACAATATGCTAAGCTTACTCTATAGATAACCCGCTTAGTAATTTTTAAATTTCGTGGATAATTTAAGTTGGAATTTCGCCCGCATTACACTAAAGGCTGTCTTGCAAGACCTTTTTAAAATTACGATTTGTGTAAATTAGCAATAATATTCGAACTAACACCGGGCAAAGTTATATAGGAACCATATAGGGATTTAATAATGACAGCAAGGACTGTGGGGTAGTATGACAAACAACACAGAGTATCGGCACACTCCTCACCAAACAAAATATTATTAATTAATTCGGAACAGCTGTTTCGAAGGCTCACCGGGCCCCCATTTTCAACCGAGTTACCGAATAACTGAACGAAAAAACTAAAAACTTTTTCTTTAGTTCTACCATGCATGTCTATCCCTCCTCCCGAGGAAAAAAGAAGGGTATATATGTACAAATGTGTCTAAACATGTATCTGTGTATATCTATTTCCGAATACCTACTTTTCTATCGCTTAACTCTAACATGTTGGGTATATGTGAAACGGCCAAGGGTCTCATCCCGCCCTCGTAGAATAGAGCGAGACGAAAGGAAGATTACTTCCCGCTAATTCTCTATCTACGCACTCTAAGGATACTAAACAAATCAATACATAAATTGCAGAACACCGAGACTCGGTCTTCGTCAAGTGTGGATTGAAAAGTTCTTATACCCTAAAAAATCAAACAAGCAAGAGAAATGAAGTGGCACATTCTCCTTGTTAAGGAGCTGCGAATGTTTTTTCAAGTACACTGTCTCAAATGCGTCCAATTCCCTAGGTGAAGTTACGTTTTTAATTAATTTGAGGTTTTCCAATTTGATTACATGTCCTGTGTTATTCACATAGTCAGCTACACTTGCCGCTCCTGTTCAACCGAATCTATAGCATCTTATGTGTTCATTAAATCTAGTACCTATCGCTCGTATTTCGTAAACTAAAACAAACGTTCATGTCTTGTCACCTAAAAACTTTGCTGATGCTTTTCGATATTCTATGGAAAGGGAGTTTCACAAATTTCTTGTCGCGAGTTTCTACCGGTATCAAGGTCGTAGAAGAACTTTTCAGTCCACACTTGACGTAGACCGAGTCTCGGTGTTCTGCAATTTATGTATTGATTTGTTTAGCATCCTTAGGATGCGTAGATAGAGAATTAGCGGGAAGTAACCTTCCTTTCGTCTCGCTCTATTCTACGAGGGCGGGATGAGACCCTTGGCCGTTTCACATATACCCAGCATGTTAGAGTTAAGCGATAGAAAAGTAGGTATTCGGAAATAAATATACACAGATACATATTTAGACACATTTGTACATATATACCCGTCTTTTTTCCTCGAGAGGAGAGATAGAAATGCATAGTAGAATTAAGGAAAAAGTTTTTAGTTTTTTCGTTCAGATTTATTCGGTAACTCGATTGAAAATGGGGGCCCAGTGAGCCTTCGAGACAGCTGTTCCGAATTAATTAATAATATTTTGTTTGGTGAGGAGTGTGCCGATACTCTGTGTTGTTTGTCATATAGGCATTTACACACGATTTCTGCATGACACACACAATTAATATGATCTTTTGACAAATAGAAAATTGACAAATGCATAGTATGCATGCGCCATGATTAATTATGTACGTAATTATGCGTCGTGTAAAACAGCCTTAAGAAATTGGCGTTGTAACTACCAACTCAATCATCCGAGAAATTATAAAGCGCTAAGTGGGAACTGTAGAGTATTGTTTATGTAGAGTTCTATTTCTTTATTAACTTTCAGTTCCCTAGGTAAGTTTTGACAGTCATTTAAGGTAAGTATTTACTGATTTCGAGATTTGCTGTCGTGCGCTCACTATAAGATGAAGACATCACTATAGCTGTGTATTTTGATTAGTAGTGTTATATTGGATCATTTTGTATTCTTAGGTTGGTAATAGTTGTGGCAAAAGTATAATCTTAATTTTGCTATTTCTGGAACAATGCTTGGTGCCATGCATGTCTATATTGTCAGAATAAGCGACCTATCCACCTGGAGTTTATTTAATCCTTTCAAAACGTTGTGAATACGTAATATCAGCACTATACTTTCAGAGACGAGAAAGCATGAAGTATTGCAGTGTTAGGAAATGACCATGACATAACACAAGTAAAATGTTGCTAAAAAGGTTCGAAAATGCCACTAAAATAGCAACATTTTTGAAAAAACTCATGAAATGTTTGATTAAAAAAGATGATGTATTTTTTCTTCATACTATAATATATGTTGGTATTCTTCGGTGTTTCGTAGTAGTCGATATTTCTGAACATAATTAGATATTATTTATCACGTGTTTTCTATTTGCGTCGATCAAAGGTTCGGGCAATTAAAAAACACACCCATTATCTGAACAATTATTCTAAACTAATCATTTCGACAGCACTTCCAATACAATTTATAAACCACACTATTGAATTATTGGACAATTTCGCCTGTGTAGGTATTATTAGAAGTTTTTGTCTTACAGGCCACTGTGTGAAACGATTTACTAAGCATTGTTTAAATTTCGCAAATGATTTCAATTGGCGATTCCGACAATAATCATACTGGTATACTTTGCACTAAGAAATATACTTTATTGCCGGAATTATTATTTAATTGGTCAACAGGCCATGTAAGTCTGGAGTTATTGCCGAAATTACCAATATAAATCGCCCGTGAAAATTAAAAAAATATTTGGCGAGTGTAGAGGGATAAAACTAATTTTACTAAAGGATAGCAAATGTTACAAAGATTGCTCAATTCCTATCTCGCAATGTAGTCAGAGTCGCGTGACTGCGTGACGTCAGTTGCGTTTCACATAGCGATGAGTGTCGGATGTTACGTTGTGATTTGAGTGTTTCATTTCCTTTTTATTTATTTCTTTTTTAAATACTTTTTATTGCTTCCAATTTAGCTTTTGCATTATTGCTCGTCGCATTAAGTGACTAGTAAAAGAGTATATTACTTAATGAAAGTGATAGGTAAACATTGTGCAGCTGCCGAGTATAAAAACAATTCGGTCGCAGCTAAAGCTAACAAGGAAAATGCTGTATGGCATCGTTTTGTCGAAGATAAGAATATGGTTTCAAAGGTTATCAGGGAAAAACGTTTGTATATTTTTCCGAGGTTGTACAGTGAGAAAAAATTTTAGTTTGAAACTTTAAGTACATATATATTGTCTTGTCAATTAAAATAGTGTTTTTGATGAATAACCATATACCCGACTAGATTGTCCACTGCAAATTGTTTTTTTTTTCATTATCTGCGCGTTTTTAATTCTATTGAAAATGTTCTAAAAAAAAACGACGCATTTTAACATTTGTAATGAATGGTAATAAAAGGTAAGCGTAGGTGACGTTGCGGCCGCATTCAGTAATCCTTGTAACGTCCACTATCCTTGAATTTTACTTACAAATAAAAGGTAAAGCAACATACAATTAACACAATAGAGAGATACAGTAGTTTGCCTCACTCCAAAACACATTGTGCAAAAAGAACAGATGGATATTCTTTATATGTAGGGGCATATGAGCAAGATGGTGCAGCACTTTATTTTAAAACGCTTAATGATTTTTTAGTTTTTCTGTAAATAGCATGATTCTTCCTTCAAATAATAAATACTGAAAGAGTCCAAACGATTGGAGCCGCGAAAACAAATTTATAGGTAAATAATTTTGGCTCAATACACATAGAGAGCCAATCAGTATTTTGCATGATGGCACCAAAAGAGCTCAGCACCTCTTTGTTTAGACGTGTGCCCAGAAAGAAAAATTTGACTGAGGGCGTATGGATGTAATTGATATTAGTCCTCAAAAGCTTATTCTAAATATAAAAAATGTGTCAATAAATAAACTTATACATGCTTATAATGTAATTTTGACAAACTGAATGCGTACCTATGTATGTACTTGTTAAATTCAAAAAAGCCGTGAATACGAAAAATGAGGGAGTCGATTACTATTTCTCTCTATAGTGAGGCAATATCAACATTTACAGGATATGAACATCCAGTGTTAATTCAGTGAAAAGTAAATGAAGCAATTTATTGATCATTAGACTTTTTTTAAAAATATTGAACTCAACGAAACAAGGTAGTTTTCAAGCTATTTACATTAACTTGTACAAAAATGGGGATAAAATAGAATTGAACTTTATTGTTTCTAATCGTAATATTGACAACATCACAGCAGTCAGTGAATATATGCGGGGCTCTGTATGTAATGCTTTTGTTCTTTGGATATTCCATGCTTTATTTACTTTAACAATTAAAAGTTTTAATAAACCATTCTCATCACTGTCACTTATCAATAACTCAATTTAAATATACTTACTTTTGCACTTTGGGGTATGACTAATGGTTCCATTTTTAAAATTAAGAAAACGAAAAACAGGGTAAGTGGAATTGCTTAATGACTTGCTGACACACGAATGTGCATATTGTCGTATCTTTTCATAATTGTTTGTAGCATTATCTGGTGATAATCATTCCGTCTTTGATACTTCCTATTATCGCAAAAAATCATCTTTATTGCATATTTCAAGATTTATACAGGAAGATAAGATTATTGTTTATTAAACCATTCCTAAGCAGCTAAATTGTTTTGCGTGACAATTTTTTTAATATAGAACAACTAAAGATTAATTAGTCAATACAGATTTAAATAATATTAATTGTGGAGAATTATATTTGACATATTGACCTTTCAAAATATTAGCAGCAGAAGATAATGTAAACAATAAAGCTAACAACTATGCAGATGATTACTGTAACAATCTTGGTACACACTAACTCCAATTGGTCAATATACAGTATGTTTTATGTCGAATACATGGGTACCTGAGATATTTAAGTCAATAAAAAAAAGCTGCTTACAAAGATGCTTGTTAATGTTATAAGGTATTGTAGCCATGCTAATTTAATTAGGTAGTCCACTTCCTAATGTGGTATGTCATACAAAATTTCAATACAAAATCGTAAATAATTTTAGACTTGTATACGGCATTACCAAACCGAATCATATGAGAAAATGTGTTAGTAGCCAATATTGGTAAATTTTGGCTTTGCCATTTATTTTGGATGTGTTTTTTAATTGCTTGAACCTTTGATCGAACAGTTCGACCATCACAAATGAGGTTTTTATAAGTGGAGTAAAATAGGAGCTGCGTTTTAAAATTGCCTGAACAACTATTCGAGCAATTAAAAAATCTCATCTTTGCTTAACTCGTGAGTACCCACTATGCAAAACGTAACGCCAGTGTACGGAACATGTTTCCTGTCTGTAATAAAAAATAGCTCCATAGTAAGTATTCTTGTGATATTTAAGTTTTACTGAAGTACATTCAATTTGAAACATTTTTTTTTACAACATTTAATGCCGCTCTGTAAGTGATCAGGTCTTCATCACTTGAAAAATTTGTAACGCTTGTTCCTTACAGAGACATTGCGCGTACCATCGCTTTCATAAAAATCTGGGACGAGCGATATTATTATGACATTATTCATTTTAAACATGTCTTGTAAAATATGACAATTAAATAATTTCATGTCAAATTGTCTGTCAGTGTCAATTGTAAATCGACAAGTGTTATGCAGTGCTTGATTATTGAAGTAATATGGTTTTTGAATAAAAATATTTATATTTAAAAATAATCTTTAATATATTTTTTGATAAAAGCAAACCGTTTTTAAAATGAACGAATATAATGTATAACTTTTAGGTTGTCCCAGATTTTTACGAAGGCGATAGTACTCCTGGGTTAAAAAATGATGTTAAATCACTTTGTTAACCGCAAAATTTAACATTTGCTTTAGAAAACCAGATGATATGGTCTTATTTTTCAAATTTTTTGTAAAGTGTCAAATGAAAAAGTGGCTTAGTTTATAATTTGTTGTCAATTTGTTAAGGGGTGATGCAAAAGTAGTTGGACATCTTTTAACATTTTTTATACTTTAAACTTTGCCGCCATTTATTCATTCCATCATTTTTGTAACTTTACCCTTACTTAGCTTTTTCGCTCTGCCTTTTTTTTTAAGTTAGTAGTTTGCCATCGTAAAAACGTTTTATGATGCTATATATGGTGCTCCAACTAAAATTTTCTTTTGTAAAGTGCCTCACCACTTCCTCACTAATTCTACTTAACCCAAATCTGTACAAAATTATTTCTTTGTACAAAACTCACCATATGATTGTTGTTATTGGGCGCGGTTTCGACCCCACTAGAATTTTGCCGAATCCTGAGGTGTTCCAACCTTTGGTAGGGTTTTTTAACGTACCAAACATCATATTGACACGGGTCCTGCGATTTTACTTCTTTATCCGAGAAGAAGGCATACTTCGATTTAATGCGTAATTAAAAAGCAACCGTCTCGGCCGGGATATGAACCCGTACCGTTCGGATCGAAAGGCAAGTATGCTAACCGTTCGACCACTGAGACGGTCCCATGTGAACGTAATTTTATTGTTAAATACTGTTTCAGGTAGACACCTTTACGTAATTTGAAAAAATGGTCTAATGAAACTGTATTAATTTGATGCAAAGTCGATTTACTTTAGACATATAACTGCAAAGCCTACTTTATTAGAATTTTTTTATTAAGACGCATGAATAGAATAATAATAATAGCATTTATTTCCAAATATCACAATAATGCAATACAATTACAAACTCTAACCTACATTATTAAAAACATCTTTGTCAAAAAGGCTAAGTTGCCTGTTATAAAATTAACTTAAGATCATAAAAAGTGAATAAGTGAAAAAGAAAAAGAAAAGGTATACAACACTACAACTTGATAAGCAAGGAAGAAAAGAATGTATAAGATACAGAGGGTAAATCCTATGCGTAATGTGAGATAAACTGTCGTGTAGGGGTAGGGAACATACTATAGATGAAAAAAAATCTAAACGTGCTACAACTCAGTGGTGAGCAATAGTTATATAGACGGAATCTCGTTCGTATAACCCTAAAGGGTGTATTTAAAGTGGCGATAGGCAGCACGTACTTGTTGAGAGTTTCTGCGATTTTATACGAGAACATTCTTTTAAAAAGTTTTATGTAGAAATTGATAGCCGATCTATGTAACGAACGTGAACTGAACGCTGTTCAAAACGAAACCTGACTTTGTTATAGAGATAGAGCGGTTTTCTTAGTTTTATTATATTTGTGAGGAATAATGAAGCACGAAGAAGTCGTTGTTTACTCATATTGAGCGTTGCCGAGGAACGAATTGCCCTACCACGAAATACCATGGATTAATCTGATGCATGGATTTTGTAATCGCTGTATTCTGTTAACGTTTTCTCGTGTTATACAGCTCGAATATATTACATCACAGTAATGGAAGTAAGACAACACGAGATTTCATAACCATGTCGAAGTTGTGTCGATGAATGTAGGTAGGCCTCAATGCGATGACTGCTTTTTTTCCATGTACATTGTATTATGCTCAAAGCAAAGTGTAGGATCGAAAAACATGCCCAAGTTTTGATCTGATCAAATGCTGAAATTCTCTCGTTCTTAATTAATAGAGTAAGGGAGTCTGCGATTGCATTTCGTGAATGTGTAGGACCTAACACCATTGATTACATTTTAGATGGATTTATTTTGAGATGATGGGCTTTTGCGAAGTTAGAGACGTTCTTAAAATCCCTCACAAGGGCAGGGTGTGGATCATGTAATTCCGTTGGCTTGAAAGATATATACAATTGTGTGTCATCGGCATATGAAATAATTGGAATAGTGAATAACGCTAGGCGAAGCTGCTGTGTAGATAGAAAACAGCTCTTTGTGGAGTATCGCAGCGGATATCACAAATATCAGAATGTTCAGTACTACTTGTTGCTTTCTCTTGTCTAGGTACGATTGGATGAATCTTAGGACAGTTGGTGAAAAGTTGAGAAGGTGTAAAACGTTCTGTAAAACCTTGTGATTTACAATATCAAAGGCCCTTGTAACATGTAATAAGACAAGAATTCTATCATTTCCTTCGTCGGTGACATGTAATGTATCATCGACAATGTGGGCTAGAGCAGTTGTGCAAGTGTGAGCTTTGCGAATTCCAGACTGACATAGGAAATAGGGAATATTAGAGTCATTGATGTAGCTACGTAACTGTTGTTTCAAACATTTCTCCAAAACTCTAGATAGCACAGGTAGCAGACTAATTAGTCGCAGGTCGGTCAGACTTTCAACACACTTCTTTTTAGGTAAAGGAATCGCTAAAGAATGTTCCCAAAGTTTAGAAAAACGCTCAACACAATCGTGGAAACTGAAGCATGTAATCCATCAATAAAAGAATAGCTGTATTAGCATTTTCTTGTAAAGTATTGGAATTACCAAAAAATAACCTAGTCAACAAAAATGAAAGGTAATTAAACTTATACTCTGGAATAAGTTCTAATATTGAGAACTGGTAAATTAGAGAGAAAATAGAAAAGAAGCAACTGATTTCTTTGACACATCACAAAAATTTTAAAAATGTGAAATTTAATGGTTAAAAAAATCACGTGATTGTTCACATCCATGTCCATATAGACATTTTTAAATTTCTGCTTGGGTGTGATTTGACATCATTTTTGTAAGCAAAAAATGAACGGTAAAATAGAAATTTGCCTACACCGATTAATTTTTCCCATATGATGCAGACTTTATGTGTGACACTGCATGAAAGCTGGGTGAAACAGCCCGATAAAGTGCTTCGTTGTAATGTTTGAAACACTCTTAAGGTTTAAGCACTGTGCTTCAATCACTTCTAAAAGAAAGTACTTGGTACTTGATACTTGAAGTACTTTGTTTATGTACTTTCGGCTCTAAAACACATTTGAAATACTTAAATGACTTTTAAAGTAATTGAAGTACTTGTAGCCCTTGTTTTAGTATTTTAGTCTTTTGTTTGAACCATTTTGCTGAGAGCTTTAAGCATTTTTAGCAGTACTTGAAGCATTTTTAGCATCACTCGAAGTGCTTTAAGCACTTCAGATGCTTTACAATCAGTACTTTGTACTTGACACTTCTATTGTCAGTACTTGGTACTTGGCGCTTAACTTTCTCAAATACTGAATTTAGTAATTCACGCACTTGTTATCTTAAAGCACTTAGGCTTAGTGCTTGATGTTTGGTATTTGAAGCATTTTACTAAAGTGCTTTACGTAGCTCTCCACTATACATATATATATATATATGAATGTATATAATTTACGAGTAAATATCAACTCTAGGGTTTATTCATGATTTTCAATAGAAAATATGGACCATCCTTAGATTTCTTTAGCATTTTTGTCTGCAAGTCCCGGATAAATAGAAACATCGTGTTTTATTTAAAAGATAAAATCTGGTACAACTTTGGAAATAATGATCTCATGAAAAATCCTAAGACAGATCAACTTTTCTTTTAAAAGGTATACCAGTTTGGAAGCTCTTTTATGAAAAATAAGATCCCTAAACTTTTTGGACGCATTCGTATTCATGATATTCAACAAGGAATGCTTTAAATTTTTGTTTTCTTACAAACTAATACAATTTCAATACAGCTTATTGTAAGTAAAAGTATAAATATAAGATCAATGATTATATGTTTTATAGACTATGTTTTACTAATTTGATACACTTTTACACCACTTGATAAATTAAGCTTTTAATTGTAGACAGAACGCATCAATTTTATAAGCCATCAACAAGTAAAATGCATTGCTTCACTCTATTCTTGCTTTGTATTTTGTTATACTGGTATCTAGTTACTACTAAACATTAAAACATAAAAACTAAAACATGTATATTTGCTACAACGTTCTACTAAGAGTAAATATGAATTCGTTTGTAAGCCTCGGATTTTTTCTAATCTATATTTGTATATCCAGACATATATCAATCAAGAAAAGTCAACTTGCTTATTAACTGCGGTAGCTGTGCAACAATACATTTCATACGATTCATGTTCAGGTGCGTTATCTCTGTCAAAGCACCTAAATGATTGGTAGTATTTATCTTCAACATATTACAAGTTATATTAGAAATATTCTCTTACAATGCCGTAAACCTATTACAAATAACGTTACAGTCCCACTAAAGTTTGTTAGAAAAATGTAGTTGTTTTGTCATATTCATTGTTTTGTCATATTCATCAGTCTTAAAATCCTTTAATATTATTTGACATAAATTTTGGTGCTAAGAAAACTGTTTTGTACAAAAATTTGCTGTTAACGTTTTACGAAATTAATAATAAATATCAGTCTTATCTTTTAAAATTATTCATTAACAGCAGGTCGGCTTAATCTTATAATACTGAGAGGTCTATTAACTCCTTGAGCTTCGAAAGGAACACCTCGATATGCTGGCACATTCATCTGTGTACAAACGTTTAATAAAAATGCTGCATAATAAATAAACTATTTATTTACAATTGCCTGTACTTGTTTAACTCCCGATACAAACGCATGTATAAGCGACCAAACGCATATTATGGCGGTTACAACGGTTGCAGTCAATCTCGACGCTTCGCTGGTGTAATATGAGAACCAATTCGTGTAGTATCCACAACAGAGGCTGACGATGCCAAAGATAAAGGACAAGTTACCCAGAACGTTGTGGATGAATTTTGTTATTACTGGACGAAGGAAACCCTTCAAGCTCTGGGCAAACATTGCACACAAACCGCCCAGACTTGCGAGTATCAAAATTATCATAGATATCAGACCTGGAAAAAAGTCAAACGTTTATTAATGAGCTGCAATCGATTTCTAGGACGCGTCCCAACTAGACTTTGCTAAATTTCAGAGACAATTTAAGTTGGTAGTTCTAATAATAAAAGACATATTCGCTAATTTTTTGGCGTACCACGTGCGAATATGATCTTTATTGTCAGAACCGCCAACTTAAAATGCTCGCGATTTTTAAAAATGTTTGCTTGAGCTGTAGTAGTCGTAGTGGGATGAACAATGACTTTCTGAAAAATCATAGGTGCATAAAATGTATCTTATTGTTTCAATGTTAGATTAAAAAATGCGTTAAATTAGTGATTAAAAAGGGTTTGTGTAAAGGTACATATTTCTATAAAAGCAGTATCAAAATTAGACAAACTAATTAGAGCGGTTTATTGCGAATAGTCTAGTACACTCTCTTATCGTCTATGAAATTAAATCGTAGCTTCCAGGTTAATGTGGTTTTGGACATTTCTGAGTTGGCACAATTCCAGTAATGTCCGCTAGTCCTCCTAGTGGGATTGGCGGCGCAGTGCCTATCGCGGTCGACTGCCAGTCTCGGGGTTCGAACCTCGGACTCGCAATTCTCAAAGTAGGGCATTCCGAGGGTTCCTCTTATTCCAAATTAAGCGAACGCTGAGAGTGAACATCTTATGACGCTCCACGGGCGCGGGCATAATAATAGCTCATGGCCGGCCAATGTTCCCTGTAATTGGTGAAATATGCGGGGGAAGATGCGAAGGCTTGGGTATTATTATTAAACCATCGCTTTCCTGCAGCGTGAAGTGTATTCATCCGGGTGTCTCATATCAAGGGCCTCCATGGTCTTTCTAAAGTTAGACCAATGGTCTTTTAGCCTTTTAATCACTAATAGGCAGTCATTACTCTTCTAGACGGCAATTGGAGATGTCTTATAGTCCACGTCTGGTATTCCACATAAGGGTAGTTAGTCCTCTATATCGGCAATGGTGGTCCACATCGTAAATGAAGAAAGTAAAATTGTTGATGTCCTGTACCCTGCTTGTATTTGTATTGATGCCCTTTATTCCCGAAAGAAAGTTCAGCGGAGTGGATGATAATGTTGAGTTCTATGTTCTCCTACGTTTTCCTATGTTATATACAAGATGAGCCAAATAAACAAGCCACTATTGCCATCTTCGTTATTATTGGTCCTACGAAATCGATTGAATTGGCAAACTGATAGCGTTTTGCTGCTGGTTAATATGTTCATAGAAAAATAATCGAATAACGCATTTTTATGAAAAAGTTAAATTTTGTATTTTTTCAACGGAACATTTTGTATATTTTTAAAAATTTTGCAATACAGTTTAATTTCTGATATAAAACCTTTAAAAACTATTGTTCTGAAATGAATAATAAATTACAATGGTTTTTAGTCTTTATTAATATATATTTTATAGTTTATTGGAAAAACAATCCCCCCCCCCAAACGTACCGTTAAGGTCCATTGAGAAAATTCATTCCTACTTATAAGCTCCTGGACAAAATTGACGTACCATTTTATTACTTAAATGGTATCCTGGGGAATACACTACCATTCTTCAATTACTGCATCCGCCAGGTGATTGTGGTTAGCAGGTAGGAGTCTACGACCTCGGACCTTTTTTTAGAATGGTCCCGTAAATGCTCAATGGGGTTGAGGTCGAAACTGTTAGGTGGCCATTTCATTAATGGAATACCAGTAGCATGCAGGTAGTCAATAATCTGTCCAGCTACGTGGGGACGCGGATCGTCTTGCATGAATAACAAATTAGGAGCCACAAAAGGAGCAAATGGCATTAGGTGTTCAAGTACGATGTTTTCCAGGTAATAAATATGCATTCATAGACCTCACACGTATAGGGATCAACTCTGTATGAGCGTCGTAGCAGATGTCCCCTCAAAACATTACAAAGCCGCTATCAAACGGGACCCTTGGAGGAATGTCGCAACTTGTAAATCCCTCTCCTTTGCTCTACCAAACACGTTCGCGTCCATCAGGAGATTTTAAGTTAACCCTCGTTTCGTCAGAAAATGAAACCTTTTTCCATCATTAACAGACCAGTGTTGATGATTTCTGGCAAAACAATCTTTGAACTTTGTGTTATCTGGTAAGTGATGGTTTTTGTGCTAGTCTCCAACTCTTTAATTCGACTTCATTTAAACGTATTTTGATTGTTCGAGACGATATTACAATATTATGAACCACTGATAACTCATTTTTGAACACACTACTAGTGATTGTCCGGTCTAAGAGCGGATTGTCTCAGCTCTAGCGTTCGAATGTGAGACTCTGTTTCATTAAATCGCCCAACCATGCGACTTATGCTGGAATGATTTCTTTCTAACATACTGGCAACATAATGCATCGAGTATCCTTCATCCAGCAAGGTTGATGCCTGTACTGCCTCCTCCACCTATAAATTTCTTTGGTGATTTATTTTTCTACTTTGAAACGCTCGTAGATAAACTTTAAAACACCTATGCTTGTGATAACCGATAACAGAAATTAGCTTAATAACTTGTCTTAATCATCAGTTTCTGAACGAATTTTAGGTCAATTGTAGTCAAACGTGACTAATTGACATTTGCAAAACAGCATGTGTTTGAAATATCGGAGGAGGTCCAAGTCCTACTTGTAAGACAGTTAATAGATTAAAAGTTATCATTATCTCTGAATGTTTTTAAAAAATGTTAATGGTGTATTAATTTTGTCCAGGAGTTTATATGCGCATGCGGGAGAAATGCGTTGAAGCCAATATTGCTACTATCCCATCCACTTTAGTAGGTACTATCTCTTTTTTTCTGTCATAGTGAGAAATTATTTTCCCATTAAGCGCGTATAGTATCTATTTTTACACTGTTTTCGTTCAATAATTTGATGTGATCTCTTACACAGTGGCAGTGGCAAAATAATACTTGTGTAGGAAATCGACGAAATGTTGGCTTCACAAGTGCACGATGCTGTTTCTAGCATCTCCAAATTTTGTGTGACACCCAAACATACATTTTAATTCAACTTAAATGTAGCATTATTATTTTTCATTTGTTAATTACAGATTGTACAACGCTTTTTCGTTCCGGAAGACACTTTCAGAAAGACGATTCACCCTCCTTATAGCACGGTAGTTCTAGCAAGTCTATTCCTATGGCGAAACGTTGTAAAACCTGCTCGTATTAGTTTTCGTGATTTTGTTGTCATGTTCCAAAGCACATCAACAATTTTTTTTAACTTTTCCCCAGCGGTTATTACTTAAATAATCAATCATTCCAAAACAGGGACTTGCTCCAGGAATCATCTGTTCCTGGAGGATTGAATTCTCGTCAACATTGCCGGTCTGCTATATTCGACTGGGGTAATAAACAGAAATATGCTCTGTTGCATATAGCCGCGTAAAGGACGCCACCAATGAAACGTCGCCCGTCAAAATTAATTCCAATATTTATTGAACTTAAATCCAAAGTTTCATCAGATGGGGTAAATGATTTAGCCACAGAAAATTTTTAAAACTAACAAGTCACTCCAATAATTTAATTGAGGGGAAAAAATTTTCGCGCAATAATTTTCTTCTAACTTTCAGAGAGGATTATGTCAACAACAGTATCTTGTCGAGTTGGTTTCTGTTTTTGGTAATGAAACACCATATCAGTCGACAATTTCTAGTTGGTGCTACAAATTCCAACGTAGACGCAACCGCCCACGTCGCTCAAAAAAACATCGCTGCTGTGATCCAGGAAGATCGACATGTGACATATCGGAAGATTGAGGCATCCTTAAAATCCAAAAAATTCTGCATGATGACTTAGTTTTTGGGAAAGTTAGTTTTCCGTTGGATCTCACATTTTTTAACTGAAGGACAAAAGGAGTTAATTGGTGTCGAAAAACGTTGAGCCGGTTCAACAACGAAAGCTCACTCCAATACGAATCATGGATTTATTCCTATGAACTCAAGATGAGGAAGATGAAGAAAATGGTCGGAACCATTTTTTTTTTTTTAATTTTTGGTCCCGTTGCTACAATTCCTTTAAGAAATCGAAGGACGATTAATGACGATTAGTATACAACCGTTTGTTGCTGCTTTAACAGTTGGTTTAGAATCAATCTTTGCGGAGAATACTTTGAAAAACAATAAAACACTTTAAGTCGATCTACTGTTTGCTGCCATTGCCATATACAAAACTAAAAAGACTCGTATAATTGTGCCTGCTAGCTGAGGTAAAAGTGCTTTAAAATTGGACGTGAAAGTGATAGGACCGCGAGTGCATTTTTGTCCTTCCGGTAGGATCTTGTACAATCTATCATCTATCATCTATCATTTCAGTTCATTTCGGTAATTTCTTTTAAAATGTGAAACAAAAATACACTTTCCGATTAAATGATAGCAAATAAGTAAGAATTTTATACGTCGTTAGGTGTTGGTGTGTACATTTCCAACTGTATCCCATCTTCGATTAACGTAAACTACAATTATCATCAAACCCTATTGGCTAGCTCTTATCTATACTGACGTAGTATACCTTTCGTATCGTTAGTAATCAGTATCACGGTTAATTAAACTACTGCTCTTAAAACAACAAAGTCGCAATAAACACTAACAAAGATTATCCAATTACCATGTATAAATGTACATAAGCAGTAAATATTTTTTCTCTATATTACGTAGCACATTAACAAGCATCTATGACTAAGTTTGCTCAAGCTTGCTCACCTGTTATAGCATGAGCACTCTGAAAATGCGGATAATTCACAACTCCAGCAGTTCGATCGATTTCAAGTGATATACCAATTATCATAAGCGCTGCTGATGTTCCCATAAGAATTCCATGTATTAATTTTTTTGTTTTCTTTTCAAGGCCTTGCGACCATACATTATCGCTTACGAAGAGCATCAGAGCTTCTGTTGCTAGTGGTATCAGCTGAAACAAACTTAAAGTCAGAAAAAGTATATGAGACAGAGATGCTGAATTATAGGCTATAAAAATGGTGTGCTATAATTTGTAGAACACTATTTTCAGTTTCAGCATTATGCGTTCATGTCTTCATAATTTTTATTGCGCTTGTCGTTTTTCTCTCCAAAAACATGAATCCCTTAGAAATTGCGCTGAGACACGCTAATTCTCATCAATGCTTTGAATAAAGTATAAGTTATGGCTCATACTTTATTCATAGCATTAATGAGGAACGACGCACGCTTTCATTGGAATGAAAAAAGCGTATATTAGCAGAATATTTTCAAAGTAATCAGTAGTCTGGGCAAACAGCGGTAACAGCCAGTGTAGTAGATATGTGGTGCGGAGTCGGCGATTATTTATTTCACGCGTCCACAGCGTCAGTACTAAATCGATGCTGTATGCGAGTAGTTCTGTGTATATGTAGGCTGTCGTAACTTATTTCGTAATTGTACGCCTATGTTTGCTTTAAAAATGTCGCAGTTAGGTACGTCGCGAAAACGACCAATGGCAGACACAGTTAAAAACTTTATAATGGACATGCCGGACTTAATTTTTGATGACGCTAAAATTCAATGTCTTGTTTGTAAAATCCCTTTAATCTGTTGATCCAGAAGCCACTGTCAACGTCACGTCGAAAGCAAACAGCATTCTTATGCAAAAAGTGACATACGCAACTAAGAGAAATTTACATTTGATTTATGTGTTACTCTTATCTTATCTATCGTTTCGTTTACTAGACAAAGAAGCATTTGTCTCCTTCTGGAATAAATATGCGTACTGTAAATTACCTAGTCGGACATCGATACGAAATGTAGTGCCATTTGCTCGTGAACATATAGAAAAAAGAATGAAAACGGAATTCAAAGATAAAAAACTGTAGTTATATGTGGACAAAACAACAGAACGTCAAAAACATTCTGTGGTTAATGTAATGGTACGTACAATGGAACCACATCGACCGTCATCCTCCTTCTTACTTGTTTCCAAAAGAGTTATAAATTGTACTGCCGATGAGATTTTAAAGGTGGTGTTGAATTCATTGAACAAATTTGTTTCAAGTTTCAACTAAGCAATTTTTAATGTTTATAAGTGATAGTGCCGCAAACATGCGTTCTTTGGGCCGATCTCTTAAAGAACACAGTGGTAACTTCTTACATGTAACGTGTAAATCCGTACTCTAAATCTTGCGGCACAAACGATTCCTACGTTTTCCACTAGTAAATGCATTGATTGCTAGTACAAAGGCAGTGTTTCTAAAGTCCCCAAAACGTACCCGACTATTTCACCAACTGTGTCCTGATTTACCTAAACCACCACAGCCGATTGTTACACATTGGAAAACATGGTTGCAGGCTGCGTTTTACTACAGCAAATATTTTGATCAAGCAAAGAAGGTAGTTTTAAAATTCAATCCGAGAGAAGCTGCAGCAATCAAGAAAAGCCGGGAAATATTTCAAGATAGTCAGGTTAAAAGAGATTTACAAACTATTCACAACAATTACTTTGGACTAGCGGAGGGAATAGAAAAATTACAAAATGTTTCGATGGCGCTAGTAGATTCTGTTCAAATTGTGAATGATGTTCACGCACAGTTATGCGCTGTAGAAGGCGAAACAAACATATTTAATAACAATAAACCCCTTAAAAAAGCAAAACACAATAAATGTAAAACTTCAAATTCTGCCTAGAAGGAAAACCCAATAAATAATCCATTTTTTATTTTTTTGTTAAAAATATTTTTATCAAAATATGTCACAAGAAAACAATACTAACTTGTGATTATTTTGTTTCTATTCATTCACTAAAATCTTCGATTCATTGTCTTTAAATAACTTTCAAAGATGGTTAAATGTTTAATCGCATTTATCTCAGAACTACCTTTTTTTCACTTGCCCGGTTCTCGCTCTACACCGCCGATAAATACATTTCTAAAAACTTCAATAGAAATATATCTTTCAGTTGCCTTTTTGATTTGTTAGAAACAATAAATAGAGCCTGTTTGATAATATTAGTAAATGAATCAATAATCTTTAAAATAACAATATAATAGATAAATTCGAAAATGTGCCACAGTTACCATACCAAGGCTAGCTACAAATACGTCAGTACCGTTTTCTATAGATATTAGAACAATAGCTTCAAATATTCAACAGTATTACAACTCTGTCTAGCTCTAAAAGACAGTATTTTTGTGACAATTTGCTACAAGGAATGACAGTAAAAAGCAAATGACATTAAATATTGGTGATGTTTCGTAAACTTTTCATTTGCCAACAGTGGCAGGTGATGAACGGGAGGGCGCGGACAGCGATTCGATTCCCCCGTATATTTTCCTTGCACATTGTGTACATTGTACTATGCAACGAAAATACACGAGGAAATCGAATCGTTGTCCGCGCCCTCCCATTTACATCCACCTGTTTGCGAAATAGAATATTTTTCGTGTGCATGAATTCGCCTCATCTATTAGCCAATCACAAGCCGCAAATTTTCGCCTCTCAATTCTAACGCTACACTCTTATCGTGAATTAAGTATAGAGATACGATATTTCAATAGGTATTTGACATAAGTTACAGAAACAACTTCCTTTTAGGTAAAAAGTGAATTAAAAAATTTAATTTCTTCGCAGATTTTATGTCACTTTATTTAGAAAAAAAAGGAGAAGTGATTTTTTTTTTAATTGTTTCAAATAAGTAAAGCTCGCAAGACTTAACTTATGAAACTTTGTAAACAATCAAAATGTTCTATTTGATTGATTGTTTCAACAAAATTTAACAATTTTGCGCAATTTAAACCTATGTAGGTGTAAGTTACGCAGTGAATAGTGATCAACTTTACTTAAAAGTTGGTTTGTAGTTTGTATTGTATTTGTATTCATGCTTATATTATCTAACCTCAAACATTGTACAGTACAAAACATAAGTAAACGATAAATCAAAACAATAAAATACTACTTACACTCAATGTACTGATTATCACATGCCAGGAGAAAGGCACGCTGTAACTTTGAATAGGAATCCATAATACATAAATTAGTAGAACAACTGACAAAATATGGTACAATACATTTAACGCAGTTTTGAGATTTTCCCAAATTTTAGTATCTGTGCTCTCCCCCATACTAGAACTTCACCAAGCCAGTTTGATATGACAACTACTAAGAATCACTTTGCAGATGATCATTATATAATTTCGTTGCAGTTAGTAATTCCCCATAAGCAATTTTACACTGCATATTGACAAACACGTGTACACATTACAGTCTGTGACTGTAGAAATGCAAATTTCCGAAGTCTTTTATGACGAAATCCTCGCTTGATATGAATATACATGTGACGATAGTACATTATAACGTACTATCGTCAAATCCTAAAATGGTCTCCGAAATGTTATTCTTTATGTATTATGCAGTATCAATGATTAGTATGAGAGAGAAAGAGGAATTTCAAGGAACATTTTAGATTATCATGATCGTATATACAGTTCCTTGAATTTTCTGATCGTAATTGTATCGCTTCAACTTGTACTCAATTTATTTTCTACATTGTTGACATCGGATTATATAAATAATCAAATATTAACTCAGATATATTATTAAATAGTATAAAAATATTATGTATGTATTCTCTTCATTTATATAAAGTGAAATTAGTCCTTGTAGTTGTCATGTTAATACTATTTTAATTAGGTTTTTGCTAAATCACGTAAGCATGAGATAAAGCAAAAACAGCTAAAAACACGTATTACCGTAAATTACGAACTGTAATAATTTTTATCACGTACGATAAAGAATTATTTATTACTATAAAAAATAGCAATACTTGTTCACAATAATAGTTATACAAACATGGACAAATTTGTACGACCGCATAAGTATGTTTAACTAGGAGGTTCAGTGCTTACGTCAATAATTAGTAGAGCTGCTCACTAGCGCGGAGGTTCGATAAAACCCTCAGTATAACTGCGAGTCTCAACCAGATCTGTTGTGTATACATTTACGCTGCCGTAAATACTATTTCGTAGTTCTACGTATGTTTTAAAAATGTTGCCTACGTCGCGAAAACGACCAATGTTGGACAAAGTTACAGAATTTATAGCAGAAGTGTCTGACCTAAATTATGATGGCGTTAAAATTCAATGTGTAGTTTGTAATATCCCTTTAATGTGTTGGTCCAAAAGGGATTGTCTACATCACATAAATAGTAAACAGCATTTAAAAAAAAAAAATTGCACACGACACTATGACAAATTTAAATTTTATTGCATGTAATCTACCGTTTAATTTACTAGACAAGGAAGCATATGTCTTCTTTTGGAATATATATTCGCACTGCAAATTACCAAGTCGGGCGTCGTTACAAAGAATTATGCCATCTGCTCGTGAACATGTTGAAAAAAGAATTAAATCGGAGTTGAAAGATAAAAAACTGTGGTTATGTGTGGACAAAACAACAGATCGTAAAAAACATTCTGTGGTTAATATAATGGTACGTACAATGGAACCACATCAATCATCACCTTCAATTCTATTAGCTTTCAGACGAGTACAACAATGTACTGCCGAAGTAATTTCAAAGTTAGTGTTAAATACATTGGAAAACTGTTGATGTTTGTGAGTGATGGTGCCGCAAACATGCTTTCTGTAGGCCGGTCTCTTAAAAAACATTGTGCTAACTTGTTACATATTACGTACAAAATTCATGCTTTCAGTCATGTGGTAGATAGTATTAGAAAATGTTATCCTGAGGTAGACGCTTTAATAGCGCATACAAAAGCAGTGTTTGTCAAATCCCCAAAACGTATTCGCAAATTTTACAGACTGTGCCCCCGTATGCCTAAGCCAACAGAACCTATCCTTACACGTTGGGGAACATGGTTACAAGCCGCGTTTTATTATCATAAATATTTTGAGAGTATTAAGAACGTGGTTTTACAATTCGATCCAAAGGAAGCTGCGGCTATCAAGGAAAGCCAGTCGAAATTTCAAGATAGTCAGGTTAAAACGGATTTAAAAACTATTCAGAGCAATTACTTCGGACTAGTGGAGGCAATAGAAAAATTATAAAATACTTCGGTGTCGTTAGTGGAATCTCTGCAAATAGTGCAACATGTCCACGCACAGCTATGCGCGGTAGAAGACGCAAAAAATGTTTGTGTTCTAGAAAGGTTTGAAAGTGTTTTAAAGAAATATTCTGATTTTGGCACATTAAGACAAATTTGTGAAGGTGCGTCAATAGAACCGTTAAGTTGTTCCAAAGATTATTTTAATTACGCAAATATAACGTCACTAGTTGTAGAACGTTCGTTTTCTGCATATAAACACACTTATTCGTTACGCCGCACTCGGTTTGCCGAAACAACTGTGGAAACATATCTAATGTTGCATATATTTAACAGACATTATTCACTTTGTGATTTCACGGAAAACTCTTAAAACGGTAATTGTTTGAACACGTAATATATTTTATTTATAACCATTTATTTTGTGTAAACTTTTATGCGCCCGCCACTGGCTGTTGGCGCAAATTGAGGAACTCTAATAATAATTAGTAATAAACTATATAAGTCTTTGAAATTTATATTGCATTATTGTAAGGAAAGAATGACAGGCAATATTTTCTTAATACTGAATTAACAAAGCCAGACGATTATTCAAACCACTTCAATTTTCAACAGAACAAAAAAAAAATTAAAAAACAACAAAATCAGTTAGCAAAATGAAATAATAACTAATGGCGTGATGACCGTTCACATCCAAATAGTGTGCAAATCTACGCTCAAAAAAAAATATTCAATATAATTTGTTATACCTTTCCTTATCTAGGGACAACCAGATATTTTAATAAGAAGTATAGGTATAACAATATACTGTAACGAGACTTTTTTTTAATTAATTTCTTAGGATTAAACGTTTATAGAAATATTAAATAAGTATATAAGTAAATCAAAATATAATAAATAACAATAATAAAATCAAACAATTTTTAATGCCAAAACGAGTTTACAGTTTTATTAAATCCAATAATGAATTATATTCCTTTTTACAAAATTTTGAACGTCAAACCTTAACCGACAGCTGTGTTTTAAATTTATTTATAGTCGGTTTCACGTTGAGACCGAGGTATTGGGTCTTATGGAGTGTAGCCTTCTTTTATTGATCTATATCTATTTGAATATAACTATCCCTTTTTAGAACTAGGAGTGTAGCCAAGTTAAATGGCGAGCTTTATTGCTAGGGTAAAACATTTGTTTTCTTTACGTTTATATAGCTTGTCAATTTCGGTTCATCATTTGTCTTGTTATTTATTACTTCCAGTGTCCATTTCTCCCTGTTTTCCCCATTTCAATTGCATCTATTATTATGCATATTTGAGTGGATCAGTCGCTTTAAAAACGACTGCAACTTTCTTGCCGCAGCTTCTGTCGGATTGACTTTTAAAACTACCTCCTTTACTTGATCAAAATATTTGTTGTAGTAAAACGCAGCCTGCAACCATGTTCCCCAACGTGTAACAATCGGCTGCGGTGGTTCAGGTAAATCAGGACACAGTTTGTGAAATAGTCGGGTAGGTTTCGGGGACGTTAGAAACACTGCCTTTGTACTAGTCAATGCATTTACTAGTGGAAAACATGTAGGAATCGTTTGTGCCGCAAGATTTAGAGTATGGATTTTAGACGTTACGTGTAAGAAGTTACCACTGTGTTCTTTAAGAGATTGGCCCAAAGAACACATGTTTGCGGCACCATCACTCATAAACATTAAAAGTTGCTTAGACGAAACTTCAAATTTGTTCAATGAGTTCAACACCACCTTTAAAATCTCATCGGCAGTACAATTTATAACTCCTTTGGAAGCAAGTAAGAAGGAGGATGACGGTCGATGTGGTTCCATTGTACGTACCATTACATTAACCACAGAATGTTTTTGACGATCTGTTGTTTCGTCCACACACAACCACAGTTTTTTATCTTTGTATATGTTCACGAGCAAATGGCACTACATTTCGTATCGATGTCCGACTAGGTAATTTACAGTCCGCATATTTACTCCAGAAGGAGACAAATGCTTCTTTGTCTAGTAAGCGAAACGATAGATTACATAAAATAAGAGTAATACATAAATCAAATGTAAATTTTTCTTGGTCTCGTATGCCACTTTTTGCAGAAGAATGCTGTTTGCTTTCGATGTGACGTTGACAATGGCTTCTAAACTAACACATTAAAGGGATTTTACAAACCAGACATTGAATTTTAGCGAAAATTAAGTCCGGCATGTCCACTATAAAGTTTTTAACTGTGTCTGCCATTGATCGTTTTCGCGACGTACCTAACTGCGACATTTTTCAAGCAAAAATAAGCGTACAATTACGAAATAAGTTACGGCAGCCTACATATACACAGAACTACCCGCATACAGCATCGATTTAGTACTGACGCTGTGAACGCGTGAAATAAATAATCGCCGACTCCGCACCACATATCTACTATATTGACTGTTACCGCTGTTTGCCCAGAAATTTGAAAATGTATTATATACTTGTTTTAATGTTTATAAATAATATATTACCTGCAACTAGATGTGTATAATCAACCGAACACAACTGCATTTGAATTGATAGAGATTTATATTGAAATCGTTACACCGCACTCATAAATAACAATAACCTTTACGGTACATTCTTCTGATAATTTTTACTGTCAATGACAGGCAGCACCTATCTTAATTAGCACAATCTTAATTAGCCCTTCTATTGGAAATCTCGCAATTGTTAACGCCATAAGAGCAATCCTCCGATCTCAACGTGAAACCAGCTTAAGTGTTTTCAAATTTTGTGTTTATTGACCAAATTAACCAACTTTTTACTGCTCACAGTAGCTCTTGAAGTTGTTCGATATCTCTAGCGAAAGTATTAAAGTTAAGTCCAAAATTAGTCGTTTCTCAATTTTTTTGCAATTTTCTAATTTTTGAATTGAAAGGATCCAAAATAATTCAATGGAACCGCGTCGATGTTGTACCTTTTGCCGACATTTCGTCCACACTCTTGTGGGACATCTTCAGGGCTGTTACTGCACACTGACTCAACTCTTCTTAATGTTGAGTTACAAATGATTATTCCCACACCAATCATTAACTGCTGATATATCTTTTTGCAGTTTTCAGATCATCAGCAAATATTAAGTGTTCGCGATTAATGACGTTGGTGATGTCATTTAGAAATAGTAGGAATAAAATTAGACCAAGATTGGATCCTTGTTGCAATTTCGAAGACGGACAAAATGTGTCAGATCTCACATGGCAGTATTCTACAAATTGTTCTCCCCCAATCAAAGAAGATTTAAGCAGCGCTAGCAGAAAAGGTGAAAAACCTATAGCCTGTAGTTTCCAAAGTAGTACATAGTGGTCAACTTGGCCAAATGCCTTTTGAAAGTCAATGTAAACTGTATCAACTTAACTGTGTTCGTCAAGGGCTTCCGATACAAACTGACTAAAACAACTTAAGTTCATAACTGTAGAACATTTGATCATAAATCCACGTTGACTAAGTGAAATGAAGATTTTAACTGCATTATAAATATGGTCGCATAATATGAATTCGAAGATTTTTGCAAAATTGCTCAGAATAGATGTAAGTCTGTAATTGCATATGTCATTTGAGCTTCCAGCTTTTAGGACAGGACACATTCTAGCGGTTTTCCATATTTTTGGTATCTCCGACATCTCTATTGGTATCACTCAAAGAAGATATATTGTTTGTCAGAAGAATACCAGATTACAATGTACGAAATGCGAAAACGACTACATAAAAATTATTGTTCTGAACAACACCATTCAAATAATTGAATCCTTTTCGATTTTATAATTCTATTTACTTATAAAATCCAAAAATAAAAATAAATCTTTGTTTTAATGCTATTACTACTATTTTACGCATATTTATTACATTATAATATTCTGGACAACATAAGAGGCCAACGCTCCTCTTTTGGGAACCTGTAATCTGGAAACTGCAACTGCTAAATTTTAGTTGTTTATTGTTAATTATAGTCACAAATAAAATATAAACAGTTTATGTAAAGTATAAGTCCATGCGGCCTTTAAAAGGCCAAACTGGAAGTCTACTTCGAATATAAATACTGCACCTGCTATATCCACAATATGTGTTTAGTTATATCTACAAAATTTTATTAAAATCTAAGCAGTCATATCAAACATATTCGAATGGATTCAGACATTTGCTTACTTCGGTATAACACGTTGAAAATCAAGATATAGCTTAATGGATTATTGTTATATGATAATAAGGAAAGAAACGCCGATAAATCTGTGAGAATTTCAATTTGCGTTCGTTTATTTAAAACAAACAAAATATTTAAAATGTACATGAAAATTTCCATAATGACCGTTATGACATAAAACGCATAGATTTCGAGGTCACATCACAATCTTCTCGGATCGTGTGATCTATTTATCAACCGATCAACTCTACCCAAATAATCTTGAATGTTTAACAAATATTTCTAACTCGTAATTAATAAAGCTTTTCTAGATTATTTATTTTTAGTCATTAATTAATAGGCATAAGGAAACCAAGAAGTATATAGAAACGGACAATAATTATGAGCTGCTGAATAATATTTATAAATGTAGTTATAAGAATAATTTTATATGGTAAAGTGTAATTCACACCGAATAGATAAGAACTGGCAATCCCAAGTAATTAACAGTCGAAAAAATACAAACAAGTAGTTGATTAATGCTGAAAAGCTAAATTGATTCAGATATTTGCGATATAAAATTTGTGGGAATTATCTTCCCGGTATTATTTGTATCGTCAACTATACACTACAAAGTTGAAACAATATAAAAAACGCATTAGAATATTAGATAAAAATATATTTCGAAGTATTTTCCCTATATCAGAAGGGAGAATACCATCCATACAAATGATGAATGAAGAAATAAATTGCATTTTATAATGTTCGGTAAAATCGAGGATGTTTCTAAGCGTATCCGGTAAATTCACCGAAAACAATTCATCTAAAACAGTTCACCTAAAAACAATTCACCTACGTAACAATTCAGTTGTTCAAACAAGTTGTAAATTTCTCTTGGTCATTGTGCAAAGTCGAAATTAAAAAAAAGATTAAAGAAATAGAAAACCGATAAGAGAAAAATCAATTAAGGGTTATTAAGAACCGTAGGTGCAGTTCGTATGCTTATTGGTTCTTAATGATTAGGTGTTCCCTATATAAAGAGTATTTTTTTACGCCTTGACAGTGACACTGAACTTTCAAGTGAAACACTTGAAGCACAGTATGCCGTTGCAATTTGTTGAAAATGAGAAGGGGAAGGCAAAGTTGCTGCTGAATGGGTATTTGTACTTCAAAAGCAGAGCCTCTGCCGAGAAGATGTACTGGTGCTGTACAGAATATCAGAAACTGAAGTGCAAATCTCGGGTTGTAACCGCAGGTGATGAAATACTCAACATCCCGAGGACCACAACAATGCTGAAGATGCTGCACAAAAGTTGCCCTTTTTTCAAAAAATGTGCGAGATGCCGCTCTGCAATCGCGGGATCCCCCTCATTATATAATATCACAGCAATGTAGTGGTATTAGCGATGCAGCTAACGCAAATCTTCGTCATGAAGCGAACGATGAGAAATATTCGTCAAAGACAACATGCAGGACCAATTTTTCCTTCAAAAAGAGAAGATACAATTATTCCAGAACTATAAGGTGACATCAACAGGGGAAGATTTCTTATTGTCTGATTCAGGTGCAGAAGTGAATCGCATTCAAGTGTTTTCGACCAAGAAAAATCTTCAACTGTTGGGGCGATCTAATCATTGGTATGGTGACGGAACATTCAAGACTGTTCCATCTATATCCTGTCAGTTATATACCATTCATGGAGTGATATTTAATACCGTTGTGCCGCTAGTATACGCGTTGCTACCAAGTAAATCAGAGGACACGTACATTAGAATCTTGAAAGCTTTAAAAGAGCTGCTTCCCGCATATGTAATGCCACAAACGATCATGACTGATTTTGAAATGGGGTTAATAAATGCGATTAAAATCGAATTTCCTAACACACGACATCAAGGGTGCTTCTTCCATTTTTGCCAAGCTGTATATCGCCATATTCACCAACACGGATTAAAGCAGCGATATGACAGTGATGCCGATTTTTCACTGCGACTTAGAATGCTAGCTGCTCTAATGTTTCTTCCATAGGCTCATGTACAAGAAGCTCAGAAAATTGTCGACTATTTTGAGGACACATGGATTGGGCGTCCACAACGGCGAAATAGAAGAAGAGAACCACGATATTCCTTAAGTGTATGGAACTGTTACACCAGAGTTGACTTGCCGAAAACCAAAAATTCCGTAGAAGGATGGCATCGCGCCTTTGAACAACTATGTGCTGACCATCCAAGCATTTCGAAATTTGTGGATGCACTAAAGAGAGAGTAGTCAATAACTGACCTTAACATATCGCAATACTTAAGTGGTCAAGACCCGCCTGTCAAAAAGAGAAAATATAAAGACTCCGCACAGAGAATAAAAACAGTAGTGCATTCATACAATCCACAAAACACGATATCATACTTAAGAGGGATTGCTCACGATTTAAGGTACTAAAAAATTAACAATAACTAAATAAATAAATAAATTTTCGGTGAATTTTTACGTAGGTGAACTGCCTTTAGGTAAACTGTTTTAGGTGAATTGTTTTCGGTAAATTGTTTTAGGTGAATTTTCCTAAAATCGTTTGTAAGATATATACAGGATTTATCTGTTAGATATCGCTTTGATATTTTAAACTTTAGTAGAAATAAAATTAATGTTTACCTATGAAGAGAGTTCACTTATACATTTTTTTGGAGTAGCAAAGTATTGGGAACACCTGGTTGTTCTTCAGAAATTTTACATTCCCCAACATCGACACATCAATCCTTTGTCTCTAAACAATTAAAATATGTATCAACTAATAGTCTTTCTGTTGATCTGCGAGTACCATTTGCCTTGTTCTATTTACAGACTTAATATACAATTATTTAATTCTGAATATTGGAGCATAGCTATCTATGATTAATTTAAGTAACGTACTTTCATTAATACTGAACTTCCCGTTACAACGGGAATCGCTGGTAACTTTTTTTTAAATAGAAATGTGGGGATTTTCCTTGAGTTTTGGATTTTACTTTTAATTCCAAGTCCGCTTTGATTAAAGAACTATCAGCCACCAATCTAGAATTATTTTCATCTTATTAAAAAAAAAAGTACAGGCGTAATAGCTATATTATACAAGGGGGATGTGCTCATTAATGACAATAATGACTAAAGCCCGGACTTATGGCACTATGAAATTATACAGGGTGGGGCAGGGAAGTATCCCTACTTTCGAGATGGCGTTGTGAATGGAGGGGACGTGTTGGACGGGTGAGGGTAGGCTCTAATGACCCTGCAGCCTTGGAAATTTCTCTTAGTGCCGCCGTTAGTTGTAGACATGGGTTGGTCGAACGAGCAACGCGCGTTTACCGTCGAGACGTATTTTTCCCAAAACAAGTCTATCGTTGCAATGCAGCGTGCGCTGCGTACTCGTTATCGAATTCCCCTCGTAATGCTGTTCCAGACCGAAAATCCATTTTGCTATGGGTGGAGAACTTCCGTGCATGTGGTAGTGTTTTCCAAAACAGAGTTGGCGCTCAGAGGACCACCCGAACTCCAGAAAACATTGACCGTGTAAGGAGATCGATTTTGCAGTCCTCTAAGCGTTCCGCTCGCAAGCATGCATCCGCCCTGATACTTTCTAACCGTACTGTGCGTCGAATTCTCCACCAAGACCTTCACTTCCATCCATACAAGATGGTCATTGCGCAACAACTGTCACAGTGGGACTGGCAAAATCGAGTGCAGGCATGTGAAATTTTGATTCAAAACTTGCCTCAAGATGCACGTCTTTTGTTTAGTGACGAGGCGCACTTCCACATTTCTGGAATAGTTAACAAGCAGAATATGCGTTATTGGAGTGGTGAAAAACCTAGGTTAATTCATGAGAGCAGTGAAGGCATCATTGGGCCCCATTTCTTCGAGGAGAACAATTCTGCTGTTACCGTCAATTCTGAACGGTATGTTAACATGATCCAACAATTTCTTGAAACACAACTTCAACAGATAAACTGGGGACTAGTGTGGTTTCAGCAGGATGATGCCACGGCCAATACTGCTAGAAATTCCATGACTGTTTTGAGGGAAATGTTCTCCGGGCGCTTGATCTCCCGGTACGGTGACATGCCATGACCCGCGCGCTCGCCGGATTTAACTCCGTGCGACTACTTTTTATGGGGCTACCTCAAGAGTGAGGTGTTTAAACATCGGCACAGGACGCTCGAAGCCTTGAAGAATGCAATACGCCTTGAAGTTGGCCGCATTCCACAACAGATTCTTCGCAGAGTTGTGGAGAACTTCAGAAACCGGCTACATCAGTGCATTGATAATGAGGGACATCACTTGAATGATATGTTGTTTAAAACTAAGTAAAATTAACTTCCAGTTGTACCCTTCTGATGCCACAATAGAGTTTTGTTCTATCATTTTTTTTTATTTACCTTCAAAGTTAGGAATACTCCCCTGCCCCACCCTGTAGAAATAGACGGTAAAAAGGCAACAAAAAAATCAAAAAAAGGCGCAAAAAATAGGCATTTATTAGTTATTTATTATTTATTACACTTATTACAATTATTAGTTATTAGATTATTGGTTATTGCATTACATTATATTACAAGAAAGGGTTATTGATTTACCATTATTATTAACAATTATTTTAAGTTTTCAAATTTGATACTCTTCTATCAGATAAAACATGCTTATATATCGAAAACGATCTTTCGACATCAACAGACGTCATAGGTGCATATCTACTTAAAACAAAAAATTTGATTTGAATTTCACACAGCTGACGCAAACCGCTATTACTCTCTATCATTTTCTCACACTTGTCTTTGATGAAGTCCCCTTTTAAACCCGGTGCCTGTTTAATTGTCTGCACGACGTCATCCAGAATGTGAAATTGGTCCGCTAGTGTTAAATTTTTCTCTTCTAGGGATTTGATGAAATCTGGCAATGAACCAATATGAGCCTTTATATATGCCAAATCAGAGCGAATAGTTTTCTTAGCTAAAATCTTTTGGCAAATTTGAATTGATGCGTCATCTTCGAGACCGTCTATTACATCCAAAATGTTGTCATGGTGCGTAGCATAATAGACGGCAGCTGATATCCATGATTCTCATCCCGTTAAAATAGGTCGAGGTGGCAGTGGAATATAGAAATAAGTGAGGCCCAAAATTTCTATTTGTAATAAATATTGCAAACAATATTATATGTTAACTTGTATTGATGAGAGTACAGATGTAATTAAATACACCCCAATCACTGCAAATACCGAAAGTAAACGCTATATCGACTTCTACAAAAGTGAGCAACCAACGTTGCATCGGTTTTCTGCGAAGGTAGTAACACGACTAAGTGGTATGTCACCAAAGGTAATTAATTAACAAACAATGAAATTACAACTAATTGCTCACTTCTGTAGAAGACGATATAGCGTTTACTTTCGACATGTGCAGTGATTAGGGTATATTTAATTATATACTCTCATCAATACAAGTTATCATGAACTTCGTATATATACGACTTATTAACTTAGATTGCCATCTTCCACAAAAACATGCTGAAGAGCCGCGTGACAGCGAAACGCGTCCATTTATGGTGGTTGATGGCAATTAGTTGTAATTTCATTGATTATTAATTAATTACCTTTGGTGAGATACCACTTAGTCGAGTTGCTACCTTCGCAGAAAACCGATGCAACGCTGGTTGCTCACTTCTGTAGAAGTCGGTATAGCGTTTACTTTCGACATGCGCAGTGATTAGGGTATATTTAATTATATACTCTCATCAATACAAGTTATCATGAACTTCGTATATATACGACTTATTAACTTAGATTGCCATCTTCCACAAAAACATGCTGAAGAGCTGCGTGACAGCGAAACGCGTCCATGTATGGTGGTTGATGGCAGTTAGTTGTAATTTCATTGTTTGTTAATATTACATGTTTTCAAGAAGTGATAAATCTAGGTATATCTTTTTAAATACTACCGATGTATGGGAAAACTTGTATGGCAAAACGCATGGTTTATTACTTCAAGTTAAAATAACATTGTAAACAAAAAACTTTTGTCCCTTTAACATATCAATATCATACACCAAACTACTGTCTGAAATTTGTTTATATTTTATAAACTTTGGGAAACAGAGACGGCAGTTGAAAAAAGAAGAGGTAGATCAAAAAATAAATGGAATGCAATAATGGCAGATATAATAAAAGAAAAGGGAATGAGCTGGACTCAAGCTAAACGAGAAGCTAGAAATAGGAAAGGATGGAGAAAAATCATTACCACTACACAGATGGTAGAAGACGACGGTGATAAGTAAGTAAATATATAAATTTTATATAATAACCAGATACAAAAAGGACATGGGCAAAAATCTTAGATATTACTAAGAAAAGCAAAAAAGGCAGGCATTTGCCTAAATATCCGGACTCTAGTTATAACAATCACGAATAAAGTGTGAGATTGAAAGAAATTTCATTTAAAATATTCCCTATTACCAAATGAATTGTTATTTTGGCAAAACTTGGTATTTTTATCTCCAACATTTAAGCTTAGTAGACAACATTATTATAAGAAAGAATCACATGTAATACAGAATTAGGTTTTATGTAATGCTGCTAAATAAGAAAAAGTATTTGTTGACGAATTTCATTAAAAGAAATAAGTATACCACAATTACTATTTTATTAGTACTCCAGATATTAAAACGACTGTCGTAGAATAAATACTACTATCCTTACGTTTTAAAATTTCATACCAAATTATACATACAAATAAATAAAGCATACTTACGGCCAATGTACATAGTATAGCATGCCATGATAGGGCCGAAAGTTCTGATTTATAATGTGCGATCGGCACCCAAATAGCATATACTGCAATTACAGCTACAGCTTGATGAAATATCGTATTGAACAGAAATCGCGTAACCCGTATAGGTGCCGACCAATGTATGCTATCATTCATAGTAAGAATTGTTAACTAGATCACAATGGAGATACGCTTTTTTAACTAGCGTGTAATTCTAATGCGACCGTAAATATAAACTGCCTACCTCGTATTTAATTTTGTACGTTATCATGTTGATAATTGTTATCTATAGAAATTGTACTACGATAAGTACCTGGGAAAAATATAATAATCATACAACCTGTATCATTAGAAATGTTAATAATTTTAGTAATAAAGTGACGATATTATAATTAAATGTATTGTTATCACTAAAGCTGGCCACGAGCGGTACCGCGCAGTAGCGTAGAGTCGACCAGGCCTCGCTTTCCACTAGAGTTATTCTGCTAATAGAGATGTTTGCTGCCGCAAATAATTTCGCTCATCTTTTAAATAAAAATTAAACGTGCTCAAACACTTACCATTTTAAGAGTCCTCCGTGAAATCACAAAGTGAATAATATCTGTTAAATATCTGCAACATTAGATATGTTTCAACTGTTGTTTCGGCAAAACTAGTACCGCATGAGGAAAAAATGCGTTTATATGCAGAGAACGAACGTTCTACATCTAGTGACGTAATATTTGCGTAAGTAAAATAATCTTTCAAATAACTTAACGATTCTGTTGACGCACCTTCACAAATGTGTCTTAATGTGCCAAAATCAGAATGTGAACATGTTGCACTATTTGTAGAGATTCTTCTAACGGCACCGCAGGATTTTGTAATTTTTCTATTGCATCTGCTAGCCCGAAGTAATTGTCGTGAATGATTTTTAAATCCATTTTAACCTGACTATCTTGAAATTTCGACTGGCTTTTCTGGATAGCGGCAGCTTCCTTTGTATCGAATTGTAAAACCACGTTCTTAATATTGTCAAAATATTTATGATAATAAAACGCGGCCTGTAACCATGTTCCCCAACGAGTTAGAATAGGTTCTGGTGGCTCTGGTATACGGGGGCACAGTCTGTGAAATTCGCGAATACGTTTCGGTGATTTGACAAATACTGCTTTGGTATGCGCTATTAAAGCGTCTACCTCAGGATAACATTTTCTGATACTATCCGCCACAAGATTGAGAGCACGAATTTTACACGTAATGTGTAACAAATTAGCAGAATGCTTTTTAAGAGACCGGCATACAGAAAGCATGTTTGCAGCACCATCACTCACTAACATCAAGAGTTGGTTTGTTGAAAGTTCAAACTTGTCCAATGTATTTAACACTAACTTTGAAATTACTTCGGCAGTACACTGTTGTATTCGTTTGGAGATTAATAAAATTGAAGGTGCCGATTGATGAGGTTCCGATTTGCGTGCCATTACATTAAGAACAGAATGTTTCTTCCGATCTGTTGTTTCGTCGACACATAATCACAATTTTTGATCTTTCAACTCCGATTTTATTTTTTGTTCAATACGTTCGCGCGCAGATGGCACAATTCTTCGTAACGATGTTCGACTTGGTAATTTGCACTCCGAATAGTTATTCCAAAAGCAGATAAATGGTTCCTTGTCTAGTAAATTAAACGGTATATTACATGCAATAGACGTAACGCATAAATTAAATCTAAATTTTTCATTGTCTCGTGCGCAATTTCTTTTTGAGACATGCTTTTCACTATTTACGTGTCGTAGACAATGTTGTCTGGACCAACACATTAACGGGATTTTACAGATTACACATTTAATTTTAGCACCTTCATATATTAAGTCTGGAATTTCTGCAATAAATTTTCGAAGTTTGTCCGACCGCGGTCGTTTTGCTGACGAAATCATAATTTTTCTAGGACAGATAAACAATTGCGCAAATGAGCGGCAGCGAAAATGTCCGTACTGTTCCGCAGACGAAGTAATACTACCGTTCCTCTCGGTCCGAACTGATTCTACGCCGATGCGCGGTACCGCTCGTGGCCAGCGTTAGTTATCACAGAATAGGTTCAAATAAGTACATAATGTTCCACAATGCAGTATCTTACGGAGAAGTATCGATATCTGGAAAAGTATTAATTGTAGAAATCTGAAAATGTAACATCGGCAACCGGAAAATTAAAATTTCGATGAAACTAGAGACTGGAAGAGTACCTTGGTATAAGAAGAAACTTTCTTAGCGGCTGATGGCCAATTGCACCACCTTCAGTTAAAAGTTAACTGCCAGTTAAATAAAAATTTCTGTTGCATCATGAGTTTAAGCTTGGTTTAAGAGCGTGAAAGACGAGAAATGTTAAACGGTGGTCCAACTACCGATTAGTATTGAAATAGTGACAAGTCGCTTGACATAAGTCGTACATTGCTAGATTTAATCCGTTTATTATAATTAATTGTTTTTTTTTTGGAACGTCTGTCGTTAACGGTTGTTTACTATAAATACATAAATTGGTTAGGATTATTTGGTATTATGATGGACTTTGTGGAAGCAGATATCATCGATGATGAAGTATTTGAAATTGATGCTATAGAAAACGGCATTCGAAGACAAATATACGAAAGACAGGATCTTTTTCACATCTATGATGATTACAACTTTCGTAAGCGGTTTCGGTTAACCCGCCAGTGTGTTGAACTTGAAGTTCCTCTATTTACAAAACTTGAGCTTTGCAAATTAAATTCCGCTGTTATCTTCCCCCATGCGGCTTCCTTTTCCTTCCAAGTTACGGTTTTTTTAATTTCTAATATGCTACTAATTTCTTTATAAGGTTCAAACACAGCATTTTTTCTTCAGCCGTAAAATTTGGCGATCTTTGTCTTTTTTCGGACATTTTTGGGCTTCGGCGGATTTCATAAAAAGAAAGAAGTAGATATTGGACAAGATATAACTGATTATAGACGCTTGCCCTATGTCAAAACAATAATCTGGTAAAAAACTTATACACAATAAAAACCCTAAATGTTCTTACTACCAACCCTGTATTCACTTCCTTAAGCTAAGGTTTATTAACTATGACTAATTTAGAAATGGTGTAACATCAAATATTTTAAACCGGTTTAACTTTTAACTGACAGTTTAGTTAATCTTTAGATTTAACTAGAGGTGGTGCAATTGGCCATGAATCGCATAATTTCGGGGTACAGCCGTTACCACCGAAACTAGAAGGCCGCAGCGCTCTTCGATGACGTCACGCTGGGTGGATGATGTATCGCCATGCACGATAGCGATAAAGGAATCGTTTTTTTGCTGGCTAAAAGAAATTGTGTTATACCAATATACTCTTTCAGTCTATAGAGTTTCATCGATTTTAACGCGAAGGAGAATAGGAGAATAGTAGCATTTCTCAAGAAATGTGATTTATTAACAGAGGCACAACATGGATATAGATCAGGAAGGTCTACAATCACAGCACTAATTCCCACTAATCCCTTGCAATCGGCAGAAATAATGGCTTGCGATTTGAGTAAAGCTTTTGACTGCGTGTGTCATGCTATTCTACTACAAGAGCTTTGGCATTATGGCATTAGAGAAAATACATATGATCTTCTACGATCATATCTGAATAACAGGAAGCAAGCAGTGCGGTGGCAGAACATGTTATCAGATAGGAAAGTAACTGATGTAGGAGTACCTCAAGGTTCCGTTTTAGGGCCCTTGTTCAATGTAAGAGGCAGAAAAGCAAACAACATGTATGGAAGACGATGCTTTAAGATCAACAGTAGTCTTGTTCAATGTCAACAAATTAAAATTAAACATAAATAAAACGCAATGCCTTTCTTTTTTATTTTATTTTCTGGCCGTAACTGTTGACAGTGCTTTGGCAAGGTGAAACCATATAGACGCGTTATGTGTGAGACTTAGTAAGGCGGTATGTATGTACTATGAGAGCTATAAAATCTGTAGCAACTAACCAAGCAGCAAAACATACCTACTACGCCAATTTCCATACTGCAGCGACTTACGGAATCGCGATATAGGATGCCTCCGCCGAATGTAAACGTGTTCAAATTCTACAAACGCAAGCGATTGGAGTACTGTATGGACTAAACTGTAGAGAAACATGTCGCGAAGTGTTTAAAACAGAAAACGTACTCACCATTACCAATGTCTTCATTCGTATGTGTAAAATTTGTCCGCGCCAACCAATCGCGATTTAGACGAAATGCCGATCTGCACACACACGAAACCCAAACCCCCGACAAATTTGTAATTCTCCATCAGCGGTTAAAGATAACGCAACAAGCCGTGGATTGTAAAAATGTATAACCTCTGCCGAACCAGCTATAGACTCCAAGTAAAAACAAAATTGCCAGAGCCATGAAGGACCTTCTTTTAAAGAACACTATTTGCACTTTAGAAGAATTTCTTAAAGCGTCAGTCTTCTCCTGACTACATTTTTTTATGTATATATTTTGTTAGGTGTCCATTCATTTATTTATGTTTTATATACAGTGGGGTTCTAAAGAGTCCCTCCCACGTTAACTTTTGAAGAGATGGCACTGGACATGAGGGAGTGGAAAAGGTTTACGAAGAAATAAGGCATACTCCAATCTCGACACCTCACGGCACAAGAAGAACGACTATGTTATGTTACGATAAAGTTAAATATGCCTTGTTAATTAATTTGGGTCCTAAAAATAGTGTAGAGTTTGTTGCTTTTTGATGGTGTCGAAAAAATCAAGATCCCCTTAGGTGGGCCAACTGATATGGAAACAGACTCGTGTGAAACTATTAAATTAGATCTGGTTGACAACCGATATGTACAAAACAAGTACATTAACAATAAATTAAGCATTATTTTTACATGTCTTAAATAAAATAATTGATGTATCTGAAGAACATACCGAGTTCGTAAGTTTCGTATTAAAGTAAGCCGCTAAAATATGTATATAGACAGTGTTACAACGTTTGCCCGCTATGAAAGTATAAGGTGGGGAGCGCGCGTAGCGAATCAAGGACGTTTAAGCACAAGTGGCAACAGTATTTGTTAAATGTATTGAACTCCTGACTATAAATGAATCCTTACATGCCTTAGTATATGTAGAAGGGTTTGCCTTACAAACACGAACTTACAAATACTTCTACAACTTTATTTATATTTTTCATTTACATTTTACATCACACAATTTTACAGTTAAAAGTGAAAATATTATAAACATAAATTAAAATATTTATTGTTACTTTATTTCTTATCTTTATTTCATATCTTCAGTACGTTTAAATAGAAATATTAATCTTAACTCTCCATTTGACATAAACTTGCTAACATCAACACCTTTGGAAGTATGAAATGGGACAGAAAATTGCAAAATACACCTATTTGAATTACACTGTTCTCCAATAAAGACTTTGCAAATTAATTGATTATTAAAAAGTCTAATAAACGGACGCGAATACAAAGATATTGTAAAATCATCATTCAATTCATAAGAACAAATTATGATGTCATTTTCTACGATAAAACATCGGACGTATTTAATTTTAACGGCAAGTGGTAACGTTAATGCATTACCATTTTGATACAGTAATCCTTCATGGTCATTTTGTAAGTGAAATAATAAGTCGCTGTATAATCCTGTCCACAGGCAACGGTCTGAAGTATTTGAAAATGGACATTCATATATCTCATAAAAACATTCAGAGTTATGATGTCTGTACCGATCGCCTGCTATGAACTCCTCACAATTGTTCGAATTCTTGCATGGGAATTTTATTATCTTGCTTAAAGATTCTAAACAGTAATTTCTACCGGAAAAGTTTGATCGACACGTTGGGCATCTATTTAAAATGTTTCTGCATTTATGACAGACGCTATGTCCATTAGTGCATATATGAATCTCGTCAATCATAAAATCAAAACAAATTGGACACTCAAAATGTTGTAATTCCTCTCTCATTTCTTTATAGTGATGATTAACTCTGAGTGATATTCTGTTATTATTTAAATTAACTATAGACAAATTTATTTTTAAGCCATGGTTCTCATTAAAACTGCAGCCCAGTTCCGATTCATGCAATGGCCTAGAATTTCTGGATATTAAATTGAAATCTTCATTCTTCATAGCAAAAGTAAACTCGAATCCTCCACTGTAATTACCAAAATAATAAAAAGCAGAACGGATTGTCTGTTGACGCATATATAACTTTATTCTAAGTAGAAAGTATGTATGTTTTAGTTTTATTAGATAAAATGTCTCGTATTTCTCAGTTTCAGGAAATCTTATGGTTTCTAATTTATCTTTACAATCCAAAATTTTATCAATATGCTTTTGACGGAAATGAAGTATCGGGTCCGATATCAGATTATGTTCACATTCATGTATGTATGTAAAAGGACATATTCGATCTCTAAAACTGCATCTGGCTTCATGAGAAGAGGTGGTCAAAAATGACGCTTCGAAGATGCACCCTCTGTTTTCATATCTGCATGGAAAATTCAATTTGGACATATCTTCTTCCAATCTAACATTGTAAACAACATTCGTAAAAACCTCCCTTTCATAACAGTTGTTACAAATAGCCCCAATTCCTCGCACTTGTATGATTCGGTAATTCAGTCTAAGTTTGCAGAGTTGACATTTAAAAATTGATAGTTCCTTTAAATTCCATTCTGATAACGAATTCATTTTATTCCTGTAGAAAAGAATTATCTTGAAAAATATAGCAACATCAAATTATTACAACGGTATCGTTTATTATATTATTATAAAATTACATTCAGGCTCCTCTCTCGAATTTGCGAATCACCATAAGGATCTCGTTTATTGCAAGAGAAAAGTTCTCCAACTATTCCTTTAATTAGCTACGTGTGCTATATCATCATAATAAAAAAGCTGCATAGAAGGAAAACAAAAGGAATAGCTACCCCTCATAAGTTTAATCGAGTCGCGATGCAATGAAATCTAGATCAATAAAAAAAGAAGAAATAGGCTGGATTGAGAAAATGCAGTGTTTTGAACTTACTAATTACTAAGCATCTTTATACACAAAATTTATTAGGAAATACCAAATAATTGCAAGCAATAACATTTTTAGTAGATCCTATGGTTAATCCAAAGTAAGTTCCCAGTTGGAAAGGGCTCTATCTTTTGTACATATTAAAAGTTTGGTTCCTTTCCAGGGTGATTGATTGATTTCTTTGAAGATTTGTACTTAAACTAATTAAACCATGGCCAACTCGATGAAAATATTTTCAAAAAGGTTGCTTTTCCGATTATACTGAACGTCAGCATTAACTTTCTTATTTTAAATAGAATCGTGCATTGTGTATTGCATATTTCATTTTTGCATGTTATTTTAAGTAGAATTTCAGTGTCTCTATACTTATTGTAGCGTATAGTCTCATGAGTAGGTTGCTACGTGCGCATTATTAGCGTCCCTGATTATTGATTAGGTATAATAAGTTGTACACTAAGTCATATTATATATATGTTACATTATCATTAACAAAGAGTATAGAAAGGAAATAAAAGACACAAGAGTAAGAAGAGAAATATGTAATAAAAAAATAGAAAATAATAAAACAAATAAAAACAATGCAGTAAAGGAAACAATTAGGACATATAAACTTAGAGAAGAAGAGACAGCCACACTATATAAAAAAAGAATAGAGGAAGAAATGGAAAGAAATAGAGAAAATATAAATGGTATGTCATTAGAAGACATGTGGAAAACAATCAAAGATATGATAAGAATAGCGAAAGAAACCTGTGTATGTATTAAAATAAATGAAACTAAGAAACAAATGAGATGGTGGAATGAGGAAATAAAAAAGGAAATAAAATTGAAAAAGAAAAAGAAAAAAGTACCTTAGTGATAGAAGAAATGAAAATTATATTATCTACAATGGTCAAAGAGCAAAAGTCAAGGAATTGGCGAGAAGAGCAAAACACAATCCTGGCAAGAATTTGGGGAGAAAATGGAACGAGATAGCAAGGGCAATCAAAAGTTGTATTACGGAGTGCTAAAATCTCTATGTAAAGGTAAACAGAACAGAAGCAGGCACACAAAATTGATAGATGGAAAAATCTTAGAAGATGAGAATGATATAATGGAAAGATGGAGAGAATATTTTGAAGATTTACTTAACATGGAGCAAATAGACACGACAACTGGAATGGAAGAAGAAACTGACGAGTACACAGAAACCACTGAGAACACTGAACAAGAAGCCATAAAGAAAGAGGAGATAGTAGACCCTATAAGCACGTTAAAACGAGGCAAAGCAGCAGGCCATGACGGGATAACAGCAGAAATGGTAAAAAACATGGATAAGAATGAAATAGAAATCCTAGAAACACTATTTAACAAGGTCTGGAATGAAGAGAGACTACCTGAAGACTGGGAGTTAGGAATTCTATTACCGCTACACAAAAAAGGAGACAACAGGGATTGTAAGAACTATAGAGGGATTACTTTGCTCAGTATTATGTTTAAAATATATGAGAGAATTCTGGAGAAAAGGCTAAAAATAACAACTGAAGAACAACTTGAAGAACCACAAGGTGGATTTAGAAAAGGGAGGGGGAGTACAAGATCATATATTCACAATTAAACAATTGATTGGAAAGAACATAAACAGCACTATATACGTGGTTTTTATAGATATCGAAAGAGCTGTTGATAGCATCCCAAGAAATGATGTATAGAATAGCCTAGGAAAGAGAGGAGTAAACAACAAACTGAGAAAAGCCATAGCTAGTACGTATAGGATTACTAGAAATTATGTAAGAACAGGTAATATGCAATCAAAGGAATTTTTTACGAAGGAGGGATTGAGACAAAGAGGAGTACTGAGTTCGACTATTTTCAACATAGTACTTGATGATGCCTTAAAAGAAATAAAGATGAAAACAAAGAAGGTAGGGTACAGATATATGCAAAAGGTGGAAATAGCAGAAAATGTGTTCGCTGATGACCTAATAATATATGCAGAGAATGGAAAAGACCCTCAAACAAACCTCAATATCTGGAAAACAGCTCTAAAAAAGAGAAACTTAAAAATAAACATTGATAAAACCAAAGTCATTGCAATAGGGAAAAATGACAAGAACAAAACTCAAAATTAATGAAAGAGACATAGAACAAGTCGAAACTTCCCGACTGCACTACAAAGCAATCGTTAATATCAACAGATACATTCAGTTAGGTTAGGACAAAGTAAATCATTGGTCTCAATCAAATGCTATTGCGAATAAAATATTGGCATATTAATTCTTTTGATTTTTTGTACGACATTCTTTCAATTTTGTGCTAATCGATTAAATTTACGATCTGCAGCGTATTTAAAATATGAACCTAACGATGATTTGCTATTTCTGAGATGAAATGTATATTTTTTTTTTTTGTTACTAATTTAATAATGGTTACTATGTTATTTTTATTGAATATTTCGCCCTTATCTCAACACATCTCTGTTTCAGACGGCATCCTATAGATATAGATCCAACTAAAGCAACGTGACAGATACATCATCTAAATGTTGACGTAGTAACGTGGTGACTTATCATCTGTCTCCCTACTTGGCAAAACGTTGATTTGGGTTTATGAATTCCAAATATTAGGTGACCGCGTAAAAGATGAGCGCGAGATGAGGTGAGAATGAGCACTACTTAAGTAACGTTTATGTATTTATCTCTTAAAATTACTTCAGTTTAATCCATTTTGTAACATCGATAATGAAAGTGATTAATTTGGATACGGTTGACTGTGAATAGCACCACGTAAAAAAACCAATCTTAAAACTTCTCCGTTTATTTTCGCAAATCGTAATCAAAAATATTATGACAAGTATTCGTATTAAAGAGCTTCTAATTTAAAAAAATACGTTAGAAAATGTTTGTAATGCAATAATTTGCATATGCAACTGAAATGCCTGCTTTAATAATTATTTAGTAAAAAAAACTTAGCCGAGCAATGGTGTCTAGATTTTTTTATTTTATATCCTGCATAATATTATTTGCGTGTTGTCTAAGGTATATGTAACTGAAAATTATACAATGAAACTTACAAAAATCTTACCTTTGGCAACTATAAACATGAAACTAATCTAAACATTTTGTGAAGTTAAACTCATGAAAGGAACAAAAAAACATTGCAGATATCTAAGCAAAAACTAGAACTTGTAAAATTTAAGACAGTTTAAAAGTTTTAAAATCTGTATTATATTTAGTTTAACAAATTATTATATAAGTGTATAAATTGAATAATGTAGTTTAGTAAAGTATGAAATGTGAATTAATATACATATCTACTATTGTTGGTAGATGGTTCATATATTTCTCTTGATGGTTATCTCATATCAACTTGCAAGATAAATTTATGCAACTTATCGTACTTTACTTGCAAAAAATATCAAAGGATGGCGCTGCAGGTCATAAATACTACACACAATGTAATTTCTTTATTTTTGCTTATTTTGTGAATGTAATATTATCTTCATTTGTTTTACTTTTCACAAAATTGCCTCAATTAACCGATTAATAACAATTATCTTCAAATTAATAACAAAAAATAAACAAATAGCAGCTTAGATGTTAGAGGCATAAGTGTAAAGTAATCTAGTGTTTGACATGAGTAAATGGTTTAATAATTTTAAAACAGTATTGTTTAATAACATTTATAAATGAAGGTAGGTTTTAAAGAGAAAAAATTTAATTGTTCAACATTCAAAGACTACCGCGCTTTGCTAACCAGGTTGTCCACCTCAGCGTTGCATTAAATTGCAACAGTACAAAGATAGAAAGTGCATATAATGTAATAATGAAAACGTTGGTAGTTTAGAAAGAAATAGCGCTTGCGTAATAACATTGTTTAGCAGAATGCTAATGACTGGTTAATTTTTTCCATTTTTCACCAAATTCTTAGAGATATAAATAATTTTAGGGTATGTATTACTCTCATATATTTACGTTTTAATTTGTAGCCCCTAAGATTCTTGCATGTACGGAGGACCAATGTTGGCAAATGGGGTTATGTAAAGTGATCTTATTAACAAAAAAAAATATTGCACATAAAAATATCTTCTGCACTTGTTTCCAGTGTAAAAATGGCAGATCAGCAGCAATTTTTTTTAAAATGGAACGATTTCCAAAGTAATATGGTAACATCCTTCAGACATTTGCGAGATGAAAAAAGTTTTACAGATGTTACGTTAGCCTGTGAGGGCCAAACATGTAAAGCTCATAAAATGGTCTTATCAGCATGCAGTCCATACTTTAAGAGCTTATTAGAGGTAAGAGTATTCTCTTACACAACTTTTGTTTGTAGTAAGAAATGTTGTTAATTTACATGTTAAATTTATCAATAATTATCTACGATTTAATATGGAAATTCTGCTATTTGGATTGTGTGTAGTTTATATAATGGATTTTTCTAAATAACAAAGACTTATTTGTACCAACTCTTTGAATGAGCAAATCTTATTTTACCATGATATAACTTTGATTTTTAGTTTTCTGCATTGATGATGTCATTGATTACAGTTGCACCATCTAATATGCCTATTTTTATAATAGCACTTGTTTGGTGAACTTGTTTGGCATTTGATCTTTTGTACACTGGTATATCATACAGTTTTTTCTCTTGCAGGCAATTTTTTGTTATTATAATTCTGAATCTAATTAGAATGCAATTCCTTAATTGCTTTAATAACTCGTTTTCTAGAAAACAAACAATAAAAGTGTTTTTTTTATTTTCTTATAGATTCCTTCTTGTTCTGCTACAAATCTGTGTTCAAAACTTGTCTAGTAGAATGTAAATGTTATTGATTTTGAATCCATTGTATTATAACATGCATTTTGCATCAATGATGTAAACATGAATAAGTTTAATAATATATTTTTTAATACAAATATCAAATCATCGCTTGAGTGAATATGCACAAGGGAAATTATAAATAAAAATAGTAATTCTAATTGGATTCTCACTCTTTTTTTAGCACAAAATTTTGTGTACTTACAGTAAATGTGTAAACAGTTAAAATCATCTATATGCATATAACTAGGCTTACCATACGTCTCGGTTTGACCGGGACAATCTCGTTTTGAGACATTGGTCCCGATGTCCCAGCCGATTTAGTTGAAAATAGTTTAAGTGAAGTTTATGTAAATTAAATGTCGAAAAAGAAAACAAACACATTTACACTTTAAAAAAATCTGAGTACATCAATTTATCTTCATTTTGAATCTATTTGTAACTGTAAAATCTAATGTTCTGTCAGTTGTGAGCATTCTGATATCTCTTACATTTTATAATCGGATTTGTTTAAGTTTCTTAAATTAGAAATTGTGTTTACGATGCCAAAGCTTGCATTGTAATGTGCAACAGAAATACACGAGGGTATCGAAGCTTTGTAGTTGAACTCTCATTTACGTCACCACTAGCCGCTACTGGTGGTCATATAATAGGCAGAGTGAAGTGCCAACAATGTTTGTCTGAATTTCCTATCGCACGTGGCAGAGCTGATATCAAAGATCATATAAAATGTGCGAAACACAAGACTAGTGTGATGATGATTTGGCTTTCAGAACCTCTGGCTGTACGTCGTAATTGATAGCAAAAGTTTTCTAATCAAAATTTGGCTCTGCAAAAACCAAATGTGAAGTAATTATTTTAAATATTCTGGCACCTTTATGTATGGAAGAGTTACATGATACTACTGACACTTCAAACAGAAAAGATGTGTAACTAGCACCTGTGATAGTTAGATATTTCTCAAGTTATGAAGATGTACAAGTTAAATTATTAGATTTTGAGTTAATTCATGGTGAAATTTATGAAATTTTCGTTGCTAATTTACTAGATCAACATGAACCAAATAAAAAGGTAGCCTTTGTGGAGATAATTGTAACGCAAATTTTGGAAAAAATTGTTCATATGGTAGCACTAGATTCCTTTCCCTGTTACCAACAATAGAAAAAGATCAAGCATCACAGATGTGATTTTCGAAATACAAAAACTAAGAGCAAATATTTCAGAATGATCGGATAATTGTTTTATACCACAAGACGTGAAACAATTGTTAAAGAATTATAATGCAGAAAACATTAATAGTGTTGAAACTAAAGTAATCAGTAACGCTGGCCACGAGCGGTACTGCACATCGGCGTAGAATCAGTTCGGACCGAGAGGAACGGTAGTATTACTTCGTCTGCGGAGCAGTACGGACATTTTCGCTGCCGGTCATTTGCGCAATTGTTTATCTGTCCTAGAGAAATTATGATTTCGTCAGCAAAACGACCGCGGTCGGACAAACTTCGAAAATTTATTGCAGAAATTCCAGACTTAATATATGAAGGTGCTAAAATTAAATGTGTAATCTGTAAAATCCCGTTAATGTGTTGGTCCAGACAACATTGTCTACGACACGTAAATAGTGAAAAGCATGTCTCAAAAAGAAATTGCGCACGAGACAATGAAAAATTTATATTTAATTTATGCGTTACATTTATCGCATGTAATATACCGTTTAATTTATTAGATAAGGAACCATTTATCTGCTTTTGGAATAACTATTCGGAGTGCAAATTACCAAGTCGAACATCGTTACGAAGAATTGTGCCATCTGCGCGCGAACATATTGAACAAAAAATAAAATCGGAGTTGAAAGATCAAAACTTGTGGTTATGTGTCGACGAAACAACAGATCGGAAGAGACATTGTGTTCTTAATGTAATGGCACGCAAATTGGAACCTCATCAATCGGCACCTTCAATTCTATTAGTCTCCAAACGAATACAACAGTGTACTGCCGAAGTAATTTCAAAGTTAGTGTTAAATACATTGGACAAGTTTGAACTTTCAACAAACCAACTCTTGATGTTAGTGAGTGATGGTGCTGCAAACATGCTTTCTGTAGGCCGGTCTCTTAAAAAGCATTCTGCTAATTTGTTACACATTACGTGTAAAATTTATGCTCTCAATCTTGTGGCGGATAGTATCAGAAAATGTTATCCTGAGGTAGACGCTTTAATAGCGCATACCAAAGCAGTATTTGTCAAATCACCGAAACGTATTCGCGAATTTCACAGACTGTGCCCCCGTATACCAGAGCCACCAGAACCTATTCTAACTCGTTGGGGAACATGGTTGCAGGCCGCGTTTTATTATCATAAATATTTTGACAATATTAAGAACGTGGTTTTACAATTCGATACAAAGGAAGCTGCCGCTATCCAGAAAAGCCAGTCGAAATTTCAAGATCATTCACGACAATTACTTCGGGCTAGCAGATGCAATAGAAAAATTACAAAATCCTGTGGTGCCGTTAGAAGAATCTCTACAAATAGTGCAACATGTTCACGCACAGCTATGCGCAATTGAATGTTTCTGTTCTAGAAAAATTTGAGTGTTTTTAAGAAAAATTCTGATTTTGGCACATTAAAACACATTTGTGAAGGTGCGTCAACAGAATCGTTAAGTTATTTGAAAGATTATTTTACTTACGCAAATATTACGTCACTAGATGTAGAACGTTCGTTCTCTGCATATAAACGCATTTTTTCCTCATGCCGTACTAGTTTTGCCGAAACAACAGTTGAAACATATCTAATGTTGCAGATATTTAACAGACATTATTCACTTTGTGATTTCACGGAGGACTCTTAAAATGGTAAGTGTTTGAGCACGTGTTATTTAATTTTTATTTAAAAGATGAGCGAAATTATTTGCGGCAGCAAACATCTCTATTAGCAGAATAACTCTAGTGGAACGTGAGGCCTGGTCGACTCTACGCTACTGCGCGGTACCGCTCGTGGCCAGCTTTAGTAATCAGTTTTTATAGTTGGTGTCTTGATTATGTAGAATTTTGAAGGCAGCTTCGGAGAAGCTGATAAGTTTTCATGGATCTACCTTCAGTATTATTTAAAATTGGATCTCCTGAAACATGGTTTAGATGTGGTGAACAAAATTGACATTGATAGTCTTTTTGATGATGTTTCGTTTACTAAAATCGTTTCTTGCATAAAAGAGGGAGTGGTGTAGTTCTTCACAAGTTACGTTAATGGGTTCAATTATTCAAACACTTCCAAAAACACCACATAAATGTTCCAAATCCGACAAAAATTACTTGAATAACTTTTGCGCCCTTCTGGAACTTCAGCGCCGGTGGAGCAAATATTTGGTCGGAAAAACGCGGACGTATGCAACTGTCTACAGTAAACGTTGTTCTGCAAAGTCAATTTCGGTGTTACGTGCTTCAAGTTTGATGATAAATTAAGAAACAATAACAATACATTTAAGAAAATTCATTCCACCGAAAAGTACGAATGGAAAAAAAAACTAATTTTCTAGATATTTTTCTTATAATAAGATTGGATTTTATTTTATTTTCAAATTATAATATTTTTTTGTAATACTTATTTTTCCCCCAAAACATTTCTGTCCCGATTTTGAAATTTTGTAATTATGGTAAGCCTATATATAGCATCTTTTTTATGTGTAAATTTGCAAAATATCTCAACAAATTTAATTAAATTGAAATAGTATAAGGTATTTTTTTGTATATGAGGGGAAGATCTTAAGCTTTTAAATGTTAAAGTATTTTTACCTATGTTTCTAATGCAAGCATTCGATTTTCAGGAAAATCCTTCAAAACATCCTATAATTATATTAAAAGATGTTGCATACAGTCACTTGCAAGCAATATTAGAATTTATGTATGCGGGAGAAGTGAATGTGAGTCAGGAACAATTACCGGCATTCCTAAAGACTGCAGATCGACTTAAAGTAAAAGGGTTGGCCGAAGCACCACAAGCCATAAAAAGGGAATAATGATTGACTCTGAAATTGCATCTCGATAAATTAAAAGAATAGTTGTTAATTTTCAGTAAAAGTTTCCATTACTTTAAAGGTAAAACACCACAAAACTGTATTTTAATAGTATAAAAGTTAATAATTCCAAATTTTTCATACTGAAACTTGTATTTGTACGGTGGGTTATTTATTAATTGTCGATTAAGTTCATTTTTATACTAAAACAGATTTTTATATATATTATTATTATTATTATTATTATAATTGTATAGTTTTAGGATTTTCGAGACTCGTACCTTTAGTATATGTTCTTCTTTATACAGAATAATATTTATGAGACACAATTTATTGAATACTTTATACTGTTTATTACCATTTTGTTACCAATCTTGTTTCTTTGATTATCTCCACTTTTTCCATTCTATAGCCTTTAAGATGAATATTCCTGTTTGATTTTTGTTTTTTTTTTTAAATATTGTTTGTTTCTAGCTTGTAAAAATATGAGATATTTTATATACGACATTGTCTCTGTATATGAACGGACAAAAAAAAGAACGTAACTTTATACTATGTAGTTTTAATTTTTGACGCAGTTCGAGTGTTTTTGCATTTGTTGAAATGCTCTTGTAAGGGACATGTTTTAAGTGGAATAGATGATATTTATAAATAGAGATGTTTATATTACAGATATTTTTATTGCACTTACCAAACTATATATCCTCTTTGTGATGAATTATGCCTATGTATCAAAATTACTTATTTTGAATATATACCAGAAAATGAAGATTTATAGAAACATATACCCAATAAAATTGATTATACAACTAAGTTGTAATATATTTTTAGTGGTTTTTCACGTATAATTTTGCATTTCCATCCAACAAATGAATTAACGTTGACATCATTCCAAAATACATTGCCAAACAAAAGCAACTAATACAACATAGTGTGTATATCAGGTATGGGCAACCTTTGCTTAGCTGAGGGCGTAATTTCGGGACTTAATCAGGTCGCGGGCCGTAGGTAAGAAATAAGTAGGTAGTAGTGAATAAAAAGGCGATAAAAATTCACCCTTTTTTTTATTTATTAGAATTATAATAGCATAATCAAACATATAAAAAGTAAATTAACAAAAAAAGATAGAAAAATCAAATGAAAATCAATGAGAGACTTGAGTTTGAAGCTGAGAAACAAGATGATCAATATTGGGGTCAATATCACCAGTACATAGGCGCAAATTGCTTTCTAAATTAACATCTGTAAGCTGAGTACGATGCTTATTTTTATTAATTTTCATGATTGAAAACTGCTCACATTTATACATGCTTCCGAATGTGCAAATTATTTTTCTTGCGAAAACTCAGCTGTGGATACTGAAAGGTATGTTCTGTAAAATTCGCTTAGTTCCACATCATCAAATTTAGACTTCAAATATGAGTCTTCTTGAAGCTTGATCAACTCCATTTGTAGGTGAAGCGGAGCATCTTCCACATTACACTTACACGGATTTGCAAAAATATTGAAAGTGCTATCCATATTCCCAAAATCGGAAAACCGATCAGTGAATTGCTCTGACGGTAGTTTCAGTTCTTCAGCATAGCGACCGTAATCAATGTTTTCGTAACTAGATAATGTTACAAAATGCTCAACTCATTTGTGTTTCCTACAAGTGAATTTTGTTTTGAAAAGCTTTAAGATTGTACAGCTGATTTACCAATTGCCCTTGTTTTTGGAGCTTCAAGTTCAGGTCGTTTAGGTGACCTGTGATGTCTACCAGAAATGCCAAGTCACAAAGCCATGTTGGATCACAAATTTGCGGCAATGTTTTCTTTTTCATTTCCATAAAATCAGCTATTTCTTTTCTAAGGTCATAAAATCTTTTTTGCATTTTGCCTTTGCTTAGCCATCTTACTTCGCAATAGTATGTCACATCATCGTGTTCTGAAGAGAGTTCATCCAAAAATGCTTTAAACTGGCGATGGTTAAGACCGCGGGATCTAATAAAATTGATGGTATTTACTACCACATCCATAACGTTCTTCAGTCGAACGGACTTAGAGCATAAGTTTTGTTGGTGAATAATGCAATGCAGAATTATTAAATCATTCTTGCACGTTCATAGCGGTTGCTCTTTCCTTCAGAATTTCGATAAAACCTTTTCGTGGACCGACCATTGAAGGCGCACCATCTGTGCACACTCCAACTAATTTACACCACTGCAAACCATATTGCTCAAAAGTACTTTGCACCTCGGCAAAAATATCTTTTCCAGTAGTGGTCCCTTGTAGCGGCCGTAAAGCCAGTAATTCCTCTGCCACTACAAATTCTTCATCAACACCTCGTATAAAAATAGCTAACTGGGCTGTGTCAGATAAATCTGTACTCTCATCCAAAGCAATCGAAAATGCTTGAAAACCAGCCAGTCTATCAGTCAATGTTTTTTTTGATATCACTAGCCATCATATCTATACGTCGAATAACAGTACGTCGGGATAAGCTCACTTTCTCAAACTCTTTTCTGGACACAAAAGTTCTGCAACATCTACTAGGCACTCTTTAACAAACTCTCCCTCAGAATATGACTTCGATGTTTTCGCTATTTTGGAACTAACTATAAAACTAGCTTTAACAACACTGTCTAGATTTGATCTTTGTGAATGGAACATTTCTTGCTGTTTCCCTAAATCGGTAATGAGTTTTTTAATTTTATCCTTTCTTAACTGGCCCGTAAGTAATTTATATTGAGCAAAATACTTGCTGGAGTAATGCCGCTTCATATCGTATTCTTTTAAAACAGAAATTGTTTAATTGCACAGCAAACACATAGGTGTGCATGATAAAAAAGTATTCTTCAATCCATTTGTTTTGGAATTGACATTCTGTGTCCACTTTCCGTTTTTTTAAACCTTGATAGATTTTTTCCTTCTGAGCTGAATTTGCTTGAATATTTCCCGCGTCTTTTCTTATCAGTTGTTAAGAAGTAATGAGATGACACGCGCGCTGAGCAGTTTATATATTACCCGCAATAAGCAACTAGAATATTCTCGATTGTACGCGAATATGCGATGCTAGCCGCGTTATGAATAACAGTCGGCTCTGGAGCGCTTCGAGGTCATCGGGCGGCTTCCCGAATGTTTATCTCTTTGTCTCTTTCTAACGACTATTTCTGACTCGATCTGTGGCGTCCCATTGCGTACGCTTAATAATATTATTTATCGATTTTAATCTTTATGATTTGAATAAATACAGTTTTAGGTTGGTTGATGGTAATTACAAATAAACTGTGTGTGCTAAATCTTTAATTTTTTTGGCGCGTTATTTGAATTTCTCTCGCGGACCGGATTGAAGCTGGTAGAGGACCGGATCCGGCCCGGGGGCCGGGGGTTGCCCATATATGGTGTATATCATATAGAATCGAGTTTTTTTAAAAGTTAGTAGCAAGAAGCCGTATACAGTAGTTCAGGTGAAAGCGGGACATTTTTTGGACTATCAGACTCCAGCTATTGGGTACAACTATAGTAACGTTCCTTATACCCAGGCTATATGCCTCAAAATTTAAAAACATTAAACATAAAATATAAAACATCACATGAAACAAAAGAATTTGAAACTCTCGACCTTAAAAGAAAAACTAGGACAGTGCACAGAACAGTGGTTCTCAATCTTTTTGAAGTCGGGGAATACTAAACCCTGACATTTTTTTTTGCGCAGAACACGTACAACATAAGCTTCAAAGCAAGGGTTGCCAGCCTTTTTGAAATCAAGCACGCAGTGAAAAAAAAGGAAATTGTTCGCAAAAATAACTTATTATTGAAGAGAATAAAAACGAAATAGTATTTGCACCTGCGGATGCGGGATTGACCACCCCTGCTTCAAAATATTACTTTTATAAAAGATTAAAATACCGATATTGTTTGAAGTAATTTACTTGAAATTACAATACTTAAAATCCTAAATTTAATACAATGCATGAGCTTGGCAATATTTGCAGATCTCAATATCAGGATGAATAACTAAAGCCACTCGTTATAATATTAACCATCGTTGAGGATCCGCAAAGATATGACGTGGAAATGAATAATGTGCTTAGTGCTTCTTTGCTAGACCCTGGTATTCATCTTTAACCGAGATCTAGAATTTTTCACCATTTTCAATGAACTTCAATTTAAGTCCACAATCTAAAAAGAGCGATGTCAACAATGCAAAATACTTGTGAACATTTTCTTCTATCGTTGCTAAATGTTTGATTATTAAGAAATGATTGCCTCGTTTGCATTCTGCACAGAAGGGAACATTTCCGTGTTTCTCTCGCTTACGTGTCTCTTCCACAGTAAAAGTTTTTTTTTTTATTGCAAATAACTTGTCAGTTGATGTAAGAATGTTTTTGTTGTTTCCTTGCATACGTGTATTCAAAGAAATAGAGTACTAGAAGCAACATCTGCATACTCTGCTTGATGCCGTGATGAAGTTAACATAACATCGATGGCAAATATGAAGGCTTTGCTACCACTACTCAGTAACGTAAAAAAACATTTTTAAAAGTGCAATATCTTTCACTATAACTAGAAAACGGCAAAATTGCATGGGATGACAGTCGAAGCAGAGCATGAAATTTTGTGGATTTGTAGAGGGGTCCAAGGTAAGAACATCCCACTTATTTTTATCGGCGGAATCCTCCGTAGGTGGGGTGGAGGGCGCTCTTAAGAAAAACTACCCGTTTATATTTGTGCAAATATCTCGAAAACTATTGGAGATATTGAAAAAAAGTTAAGACAAGTTTTTAATTGTTTGAAGAGGACTAAATAATAGCATAACCTTTATTTCAAATAGTATTAATTTTAATAGAAAAATTACCCCCACCCCAACCCTTTTGAAAAGTCCAAAATTTTTAAATATGGGAAAAGAGGGGCTGTTTCATACTGAATTCAACCTTATACATTGTTATCATTGAGTTTTACCTTTCATTCCAGAAAAAATATTTTGTCATGTGAAATGTGTACCAGAGGACGTACTATTTATTATAATTGAATATGTAATAACAGTTTTGCAGTAGGATGTTCAGAGTTAGTTATCTAACCATACTAACTTTATCCGGTTGTGTTACTTTTATATCAACAATATTACAAACATTTTTTATGATGTAAACAAACATACCGATTTGGGAGTTGGGAAATTTGGGTTAGAGGAGAGAAAAATAATCTGTAAATTGAATATTATTATAAATACCTCCGGAACTGAAATATAGTCGGAACTAAATATAACAGAGTAACTAGTTGTTTTGCAGAATGTCAAAGTTTACATTGCAATTTGTATTTGCAAACATATAAATTTCACACATACATACATATATACATTCATATTTTATTTTCTTTCAAAGTTGCAGCGTTAACTAAATTATAATGTGTGAACCTTACAAGATAAAAATGCCTCACATTTATTGTACAGTGGTATACAAAAGAATTAGTACATTTATTAAATAATATAACATATATTATATATATATATATATATGTATATATACAGGTATCGCCAATTTTATCATACGTACTTATATAGTACATTACATGCATAACATACTTATACAAATGTTATTCAATATAGTGGTTACAATAATGGTAATCTAAAAAGAAATGTTTAAAACACAGATATTGCTTACACCAAGAACAACGTACAAGAGCCGGCCTTTCCACAAATGGTGCACAGTGGTGTGGATTGTGCAGTTTTGGCAAAGCAGAAATTTACTGGATTTTCAAAGGCACTTGGTCGCTCCGCAACGTATCCACTTTTGTACCAAGAATACTTAAAAACACTAAAAAATCTCGGAGACAAAAATTGATTATGGGTTAAAGACTGTAACTTAATAATTGTATTTCTATGATGCAAGTTTATATCGTGGCCCATCAAAATAACTTGGTCAGAAAAAATTCTTACAAAATTTTTCCGTAATCTAAAACCATAAACATCTAAGGGTTGAATTAATGCTGTCGCCTTCTTTGGAATGGTCAAAATATTCACATTTTTGTCTTTTGGTGTCAGTGTAGATAGTTCCGCTGGACAGTGTCCACTCCATGAATCTAGTAGTAGTAAATTATTGGGGCCAGCATTTGGCAAGAAAACATCTGTATACCATATTTTGAAATGCGCGGATGTTAATTTTCCAGATGTAGATGCAGCTATGTATACATTTATTGGGCGAAAGAGTGTTTCCTGTACGCGAGGACCTAAAGTACCGCTTACCTCTTTCAAAACTAGGAAAAGTGGAGACAATAATCTTCCATTTGCGGAAATAGTAGGCATTATGGTATAACTATGAGTAATAGAATGCAGAGACTGTACAGTGACTTTAACGTGCTTTTCACCTCGTGGAAACAATGTATGACCAGAGTGTATTTCCATATTAAAACCACTCTCATCTGCATTAAAAATATAGTCTCTTCCAAGAGAACTAATATAAGGTTTTACTTGATTTATAAATCTATCGCTTACGTCGCGTAATTCAGTTGTATCAGATACAGCAGAATGTGTAACAAATTTAGTTATTTTACGAGATACAATACCATGCACCTGTTTAAAATGCCAGATCCACCAATGTCCAGCTTTAAAACTTGTATATCCAACTTTGTCTTTTGCCTCTAAAGCCCAAGGTCGAATATTCATATCATGCACTATATTTCCTCGTGTTAGCGCGTCTTGAAATTGTGTAAGTACTTCTTCCGCGATATATCTTGCTTTTTCACTGTTGGTTCCGCCCTCATTAACGCTATTTTCCCATCTATACAACTGCTGAAGTGATTTTACCTTTTTAAACTTCTGTTTAACACTTTCGAGTGTTCGTCTTGCTTTCTTCCCACTTCTCCAAAATTCTACAGCTTCAATTTTATAGTTAGCATCTACAACGGTACCTCCTTCTTCAGGTACACATTCTTCCCAATTTTCATTAGCTTCTTCTTGAGATAGTGATTCAACAAACTGTGGTTCATGTGGTTCTGAAGGCGATTCAAATTCCAAACTCATTTCATTTTCGCAACTAAACATACCTTCTTCAGAAGCTCTAACAATAAATATCTTTTAAGGCGTCGTGCAACTCTATTTCGTCTGGTGTCGTAGGAGTTCTTGCAATACTTTCAATTTTAAAAGTTATTTGTAACATGTACAGAATATTGGCAATGTTAACTCGTGCCATTCCTTTCGTCGCGTTTTCTCTGATTGTGAGTTCTCGAAGTGATTACTTTAATATTAATTATAATCATTTAAGTATGGTCGTATGCATATATATATATATATATATATATATATATATATATATATATATATATATATATATATGAACTTATCAGCAACTACGTGACAGAATTTTTCATTATCTATCTAATATATCACTTCAAAACAATTCTATATATACAGGATGTTATTGATGTTTAATAAAATGATTTTAATACTAGACAGTAAGTATGTAAGTAATACGGTTACTTGTGTTTGACAATCCATCCTAATATTTATTAAATTACGCATACGAAAATAACAAATACTTTTCATATAAACACTTTCGCGATAAAATCTCTTTGTTGTTGTTATTGTATAATTCAGCAAATAATAACTACTCATACTAGCAGATCAGATCAAGTTTATTATCAGACGTCTAAACGTTTAGATAAATTATTATGAAATACTTTTTATTTCAAAAGTGTTATTACATATGTATTTATTCAATTATAGTATAGTATAGCAAGTCCATTGGTACAACTTTCATATAACAAAATACTTTTTCTTTGGATGAAAGGTAAAACTCAATGATAACAATGTATACGGTTGAATTCAGTATGGAACAGTCCCTCTTTTCCGATATTTAAAAATTTTAAAATTTTCAAAAGGATTGGGGTGGGGGTAATTTTTCTATTAAAATTAATACTTTTTGAAATAAGGGTTATGCTATTATATAGTCCTCTTCAAACAATTAAAAACTTGTCTCATACCCCTTACGATTTTGCCGTTCACTGACTATAACTAAGGATATTACTTGAGAATAGGTTAAAATTAAAAATAACATTTCATATTGCTCGTTTTATTGTTGTATACACATTACAAATATTTACGAATAGGATTAAACACATTCATGTATATATTATGTGATTGTCACAGGTAAAAATTGTAGATAAAATATATTTTGCAGAAATGTATAAATATATTGGATATGTAACAGGTAAAAAATTTCTACTCTAGGTTACGTTTCATTCACAATCTTAGAATTAAATATGCATATGTAAATAGACTCAACAATAAAAAGGTACAAGAAAACTTGGAAGAAACTTTTAAATACTTCTGCATGATATGCTAGGTCAATTTCGTTTATAAATATGATTCTGTAACATAATTACTAGAGGATGAAGAATTTTTTACATACTTCAATCTATGTTCACGGTTATACGTAAGAATACTTATTATTTAATTCATAGGAATTCTGGTTAAATATAGGTACATAATGTAATTGAGTTCATTAACTATATCGTATAATAGGAGACAACAATATTCTGCAGTGAGTGACTTCATTCTTGGATGAAGCGAGCCTGTCGAACTTTTGCAACATATTAATCCACTTGCTTTCTGTGAATGATATAGTGTCACATGTGGTTTTTGCTTGCTTTTATTTTATTGACCAGTGATGTTTGGTATTGCGCTTTCGCAAGACCAAATGCGAAGTGATAAATTTACTGCCACTACTAGAGCAGCTAGGTAAGCCTTCATTTCAAGCTATTTTACTAACAACTACTTGATCCTCGATTGCTAGAATATCTTAGGGTTCGCTTATAGTGGAGCTGCGATACTCGATAAAAGCGGCAAATGAGAGAAACGGGCCAATCGGTGCGCGTTACTGAAAGGTGCAACTCTCACCGATTGGTTAATTTGCGTACGTTTTTTTTTTGATCAAAAGATCCATCCCTCGCATTGATAACAGATCGCGTGACTCCGATAACACTTTCAATTACTTTCTGCAAAGTGAGGCCTAAAATAGTGTTCTATTTCTCTTGGTTTACAGTCCATAGGTGTTCCTTAGAAATGGGACCGCTTATTCGTATTTTCCTGAAGTTTATCCCACAATAACTCAATAGGGCGTTTGCACATTTACCGTCAACAGCACCGATTTCACCGCAGAGTACTTTGTTTTTATTATTTTCATTGGTTTTATCATAATGACACTAATTCTATTAATGTAATAACATCGTACTTAAAATGCAGTCACTTAATGCTATAACAAATGACGACACGACGCTGACATGTCAGTAAGTGAGAAAGGATTCCCTTTATTTATACGAGATTTGATGTCCAACGGTATCGTTGTCAATGTCGTGCAGCTATCGTGTCGGTAAATGTGAAAACTCATACAGGATTGAGGTCACGATTCTGCGGAGTTAAGGTCATAATTTGGAAAGTTCTTAGCCAAATAATTTTTGTAATTTCAGCCGAAATCTCCAGCATAAAAATGAAGTCCTGACCGATAAGACTCAAAGCAAAAGGAATGGTGTTTGTTACTAGAATTTCACAGTAGTGCTCTCTCCGCATTATTCCTCCAATGTTATCCCTATCGCAGCATAACAAAAGCAACTCGCAACTGCAACCACCGTGTTTGGCTAATACACTCCGAAAGCATAATCTCAGTGGCCGATCATCTCACAAACACCTTCCTTCTTTGACTGAACATTTGATGAATGTATTGATCAGAATATATCGGAACCTACCGACCGAGACTTAATTTTTCACGGATTTGCTTACTGGAATAATCTTCTTCATGGAGTGTTATTTTGCTACATCATCTAGTAACATTATTGGTTTACTCCGATGCATTTTAAAAACAAATTTTCGCTTATTGTAATATACATAATACTGAAACCGAGTAAAATCGGCAAGTGGCATACTATAAAATATTTGTAGTTAAGTTTATTTGAGTTGCAGGTGTATTTAAAACAAATTTTATTAAAAAATTAAAATACTTTAAATTTATAGTTGTTGAATCTACTAAAACCCTTTCAAAGTAACAGAAAGATTTTTCATTTCTCATTTGTCCAAACTTTTGTGACCGGTGGTGTACGCGCGTGCGTAGGGGCCTTTTCTCTAAAAATCTATTGTGTTACACATTACATAAAAATAAAAAGAGACCATGGTTTATGAAACGATGAAGTGGAACATTCCGCGCACACATTTGGGGATAACAAAAAACGTGATTTTACAATATTAATTTGCTATACTGAGACTATATCATTCAAATGACCATATACGTCATACGTCGCGTGCCTAATGACGGGTTGCTCAGAGATCACTCGCTGTTATGTACGACTTACTCGTATGAACGGCAAGACTATTCTTCATTGGTACTTCTGGTTTATAACCTTAAAAACAACTCTCTTATTTTTCTAGTTACTCACTACTTACCACGACACCACTGCACCGACTTCTACTAACCGTACCCCTACTTAATTTAAATTATTAATGCTTAGTTGGTATAAATCGGGGAGCGTACTATAATAATTACCTAATTACGATTAGGTCTGGCACAAAGCGCTTCGCTTCTGGGTTAGAAGTAGGGTTGCGCGGCCCACGACGCGACGTATGTATGCAGACGAATCAGCATGAGCTACCACAGCGAATAAAATTATTGATTTATTGCAACAGTTTCTCCTTAACCTTTCGCAGCGTTACACATAATTGTAAAGATATACAGTACCGTTCATGGAAGTTCGGGCAAGCTGATAAATTATATTAACTGTTTAGGAAAAAAAAAGTTATATAATATACATTTCTGTGAGGAAATATTAAAACTAACCTTTTCTGGAAGCCTTTTACCAATTTCCAGGTAGTATTTGTCTATTATAAGACCGTTATCATAAAATACATAATTATGTTGGAAATCCCCAATAATTACAGTGACAATAAAGCTTTATAACAATCCCTAGGAGGGTTAGCTGATTCACTCGTGTTACCTGGAAATATTCGTATACCCTTTATAAAGTATTATAACATTTGCAAACGCAGTAGTTCTGTAGAGATTGTTATTGTGAAAGTATCTGTGGTTGTGCAAGTGAAAAATAAAATAATTTCGGTTTGACTGCTTAAAATGCCCCGTGGAAAGCCTCTAGCTGTTTCAAAACGATCTGCTATTATTACCTTGCATCAGGAAGGGTACGCAGAAAGACGGATTGCGGATAAATGAAAAATAAAAAAAAACTACAGTACATGATACTATAGTTCGATTTAAGACAACCGGTGACGTGCAAGATCGTAATCGGCCAGGACCGTCAAGAAAAACGACTGCGGAAGATTTACGAATAAAAATAATTAGTAAGCGCAATAGAAGACTAACAGCATCAGAAATTACTGCAGAATTCAATAATGAGCAAGATTCCAAAGTTTCTGTGAGTACTGTGAAACGTCGGCTAAAAGAGGCTGGGTTGCATGGGCGAGTGGCTTGTCGAAAACCGTTACTCCGAAGAGGAAATAGGCTGAAACGACTGAAATGGGCACAAGCTCGTAGAGATTGGACAGTGGGCGATTTTAAAAACGTTTTGTGGATTGACGAATCCAAGTTTGAGGTTTTTGGAAATAGACGGAGAGTTTTCGTAAGAAAACCAAAAGGGAAAGAATGTTACGGGAGTGTATAGTTCCTACGGTGAAGCATGGAGGCGGATCTGTAATGGTTTGGGGTTGTTTTTCCTTAATCGGAACAGGGGACTTGCTCAAAATTCAGGGCATAATGAAAAAAGAAGAATATCTGAAAATCTTGGAGGAAAATGCCATACCATCAGGAGTCCGATTAATTGGTCGTGGATTTGAATTTATGCAGGACAATGATCCCAAACATAAATCTAAACTGTTCACAGATTACCTGCAGCAAGAAGAAAATGAAAGAACCCTAAAAATTATGGAATGGCCGCCACAGTCCTCCGATCTGAACCCGATAGAGTTGTTATGGGGAGAATTAGACCGATGTGTTAGGAAAAAGTGTCCAAAATCGAAGGAACATTTGTGGACCATTCTCCAGGAGGTATGGACAAGCTTGCCCAATGAAACATTAGCAAAATTAGCGAATCGGATGCCGAGAATAGTGGCAGCAGTCCTAAAGGCAAAAGGTGGATTTTTCGATGAAAATCGGATTTAAATTATTTGTATTACATTAATTTTTTCTTTTTAATAAATTTGTGTTTGAAAATATGTAAAATCATGTAAGTAAGTATTAGATATATGACCATTTAATATTTCTCTTATTTTCTTTGACTTCCGTACATTTTTTTGCTTGCCCGAACTTCCATGAATGGTAGTGTATATGTATGTAGGTATGTCTAACGTACGCAAGGAAAATAAACGACCATTGGCTGATAAAGTCACTAAACTTATCAGTGAATTTCCGGATTTCAATTATAATGGAGTTAAAATATTGTGTAAAGTTCATACAGCGAACATCCTTCACCGAGATAAATGTGGAAACAAACCTGATTGTGCAAATTTTTCACCAATCTTATCCACGTTGTTAAGAAGTTACGTTTATTTATTATATTATATTATTTATTGAAGTCAAACGGCGTATTAAAATTAACATAATCTTAATTTTAAAAAGCAATCAATATAAATACATATATTCCTTATTTCTGAAAAACAAAAATTCTTTTTACTACATACCTATAAGTTATTCACACATTTACGGTATTAAGTACAACAGATTTGTGAAGAAACTACTTTGTTACTTAATATATTTTGGTCCCCATCGGTGAATTATGAAAATTTGTGATTTTCCATGGAATTTCCGACGTAACTAAATACTTGAAAAAAATTTGTCCCAGTAAGGAATCCAACCTGACACCTCCCGGACGGACATGCTAACCACTACACCACGGGAATCTTGATGCAAGGAACGTTCACTTTTTAATACCTGGTTATTATTTTTATCTGCAGATATATCATAATATTTTAACAAACAACTTTTAATTCTTTCATGTTAAGTGCTCTAATTAATTTTTGGCTTCTGTCGATGCACTATGAAAATCTGTATTTGTGGGTGAATTATGAAAATCTGAAATTTCATTGGAATTTACGGGGACGAGATATTTTCAAGTATTTAATTACGTCAGAAATTCTAAAGAAATTTCTGACGTAATTAAATACTTGAAAAAATATCTTCCCGGTAAATTCCAATTACAGATTTTCATAATTCACCGACGACAGCCAAAATTTATTAATTAATTAGTGTACTTGGCATGTAAGAATTAAAAATTGTCGAAATATTATGATATATTTCCAGATAAAAATAATAACTAGGTATTAAAAAGTGAATGTTCCTGGCATCAAGGTCCTCGTGGTGTAGTGGTTAGCACGTCCGTCCGGCGAGCGGGAGGTATCTAAATTTCACTTCTGTCGGGTGTGAGTCACACATACACTCTTTATTTATAATATGCGGCCCATGGGACTGATCCGATTCTGTCGCGAAGGCCGATTATGCCAGGCCTGTTTATAACTAACATAACTCCAATTATACATACCTACTTAAACCTAATGCCTTCGTGGTATTTCCTCTCCGTCCACCGGCGTACTCATCTCAATTTAAGTTGACCGGGGAATACCATGAATATGTTAGAATATAATTAGAAAAAAAAAACAAATAAGGAATAGCCTTGTCATTCATAGAAGTAAGTCGTATTATTATTTTAATATATTTTGTACAACATAATAGCGTGTAATCTCTGAGCACTCTCGTCACTACGCATGGGACATTGTTGCAATTAGTTAATTTTGATAAGATTGTTTTTTGTTAGTTTTTGTAAGACAATATACTAATTTTTCAATTTTCCTTCTTGTTGCTTTTACGATGGTTTTCGTGCCAATCGCGCAATTTTAATATTCTGTGGATCTGGCAAAAATTTGATGGAACTTTATACTTTAAGACCTCACTGCATATTACAATGTAATAATATATAAGATTAAATAAAGCTAACCGTATTAAAAAAAAGCCAAGATGTAAGAGAGGTAAGAACCAAAATAATGCTAATATAGCTCATGAAATTCACGGAATCACTCTCTGCAAAAGCAATGTGAGATGAGAATGCTACCTACACCGCTAATTGCCTTTTATGTTATGTCACTAACTTCCAAAAACAGTAACAAAAATATTCCCTGACGCCATCTAGTGCAAAGAGATATAGTCATGCCGTCAAGAAGTTAGTGACAACAAGCCGGTGACAAAAAGATGCTAAACCAACTCTCGAGCAGTTCTAGGACTGCTGGTCCCGAGCAGCGTACGAACACTCTGGTACCTGCACATGTAAGTGATTCCGACAGATTGCCATGATGTATTAAGCGTGGTTATTATTTTGGTTATGTAAGAGGTAATTTAGAAAATCTTTTTGGGTGAACTAATAAGGAAGCCAATATTATTAATAATATTTTCTTATAGAAATATATAAATACGTTTATATAATTACAGATGCACATGAGATTTGATAAAAAATACCACGTTTATAACGTATGTCCATATATGGATACTTACTCTATTATTAACATGAAGCACATTTATATTCGTATAGTAGATATTTACACCAAATATAAGCCGTTATATGTCAGATTAGGCCTTAACTACTCTCTTCAGGGTAACCCTAATGTATTTACATATAGTTTAGAATAACAATTAAGTATATAGAAATATTTTCGTATATAGATCTTTTACATTAATTATTATGTTGTTTAACAGTAAGTATAAATATCATCCTACTCCAACTACTGCAGAGTCGTTCACAGAAATATATATGTATATATATATATTACATGTATTTAGTAAATATCACAAGAAATATTTTTTCATTCACAGATAAATATATTAGGATGCGTTGTTTGGTGTCACGTAACATTTCATTTGCCGTACCTATACCATTGCTTTCGAACATAATAGAAATTAAACATATATAAATATATATAGGGTTCATGTGAAAATCACCGACAAACTGTTAAAAATTGTAGAAAGTGGTAAAATGACATCTTTTCCTAGTAATTTTCCTCTAAAATGTTGCTTAACAATTAGCGTTGAAGTTAATTTTAATTTTGATTTCTCTTAAATTATGCTACCAAAAGCTCAAATAAGTTAGTTCCGTGCTGGAACCGCGTCGTTTTGGTTGGATATACACACTACCACACGAACATGGAATCAGGGGCTTCCAGATGAATGCGGTCTTTGATGGGGTAGTAGCCTGAGAGTTTGGAATAGGGTTTGAAGATGGTATTTATGTTGTTCCTAAAGATGACCTTGCTGATGTGGTGACACCTTGAATGTAGAGATTGATTACGGAAATTAGGATTTAATGAGAGGAGTTACTGTAGAGAATGGTTTGTGTCGCGGTTAATGGTAGTTTGAACATCTTTTCTAAAATAATTATTACGGATCAGAGTTTCCGTGGTATCGTTCAATTCTTGAGGAAGAGAATTGGGTCCAGATATGGAAATGACCCCTTGAATAAGAGAATTGATAACATCGCCTTTTTGGGCTGGGTGGTGGTGTGAGAAGCGATTGAGATACCTATCCGTGTATGTGACTTTTTAGAAGACATAATGTCCCTTTGCACCATCAGGACGCTAGGAAAAGAAAGGAACCGTCCGATTTGACCTCCGTGGTGAAGCGTATGGAATCGTGCTGGAAACGACAGGAAATTGTTTAACGAATCGCGTCCATGAAGTCAGATAACAAAGGTATCATCAATCTACCTATATCAACAGTTGGGCTTAAGGTTGTAGCTTCCTTAAAGACGACAGGAGACAGAGAAGATGCCATAGCTGCAACCGAGGCTTGCCCATAGTATTTACTATGAAATTGGAAATAGGTAAAAGAAAAACATGTTTCAACCAAGTCAGGCAGATCATCCGGTTGGTTATTGGATGGAAGAAACTTTCTAATAATTGATACTGTATCCGGTATAGGAACTTTGGCGGATAAGGATTGGATATCAAAACTAACTAGTAAATCACTAGAATCTACAGTCAACTATTTCAGTCGTTTACGAAATGTTGGGAATTTTCAATGGAAAGATTTCTGATTCCAGCGTAAGGTTTTAGAAATTTAGAAAGGTACTTGGATAGACATCATCTGTCCCTATCAATACCCAGAAGTCACTTCTCCCTGGTGATTCTTCAATTCACAAACCTAATATCTAGCGCTATCTAACCTTCAAAAACCTGAAAACGCTGAAAACAGTGAATCTTTTATCCAAAATTCCCATTTCGTTAAACGACTGAAAGAGCTGACGCTAGAGTCTAGTGATTTACTAAGTTAGTTTTGATATCGAATCCTTGTTTACCAAAATTCCTGGTATCCATTATTAGAAAGTTCCTGGTATTCATTATTAGAGAGTTCCTTATCTCCAGTAATCAACCGGATGATCTAGCTGATTTGGTTGAAGTACGTCTTTCTTCGTCGGCAGAAACAACTAAAACGACGTGGTTCCAGCCCGGAAACCAAGAAGAAATTACATGCTTATTCTTTGTTGAAAGTGTAATTTTAAAAACAGCACAACAAAACAACATTCTATTAACACAGCAGTAAGTAACTTTTCTCTGAGTATCCTCCAGTTTTTCAAAGTTGTCAGGTGACACCAAAAATAGGGCGCATAGAAATATATATTTAATATTGTATAGTTTAAAGACTACACAAATTCATAAGCGTATCTAAACGTATTCTGTTAATATTTAGTTTATCAGTGAACATATATTATGTAACTATGAAAGTATACTACATATACTGTTTATATGTATACAGGTCTTGTAAAGCGAATATCCGCTCCCTCTCAGCGATTGGAGATCACAAGTTAATCACGTCGTCGCGCCCTTTCCTGCTCACGTGTAAGTATGTACGCTCTTACTTGCTCAGACTAACGCCCACATTTTTGCCGTACGTATTCGCTTTACAAGACCTGTATATAAATGTTAATAAGATGAATTTAAAAAATTTTTGATTTTCAGTGGTAGTCTACATAATATGGAAGCGAAATTTCGTAAGTTCTCAGGAGACATTGAAATGTACGGAAAAAAAGTTGGTAACTTATTAATTACGGGAATTATTAAATTTACTAACGACACGCACAACTTTTATTTGTAAGCAGCGGAAGAGAGAATTCTTATAGTTTCAACATGCATTTGCAACATACAGATTTGTAACATAAAGTATTAGTTACAAATACAAAGCATCTTCCTTCTGAAAAAAGAAAACCTTTCGCTGAATGTGCTGAAGTAATGTTCAATTCGTTATAAGTTTCATTTTGTATCGGAAATATTGTCTGTAATAAATATTTTCTTTCAAATAAAAATATCATTCTACATAGTTCGTAATTTTACATTTTATAATGCATTTTCCAAAGAACTTAGTACCAGAAGCAATATCGTGCAATGTTCTCTTTATACTGAAGTGAAGCCAACATAACGTCGATTTAATGTACAAATAGCACCTTGCTACCGTCATTCAGTAGTCTAACGTTGTTGCTAGCAAGATTACGGCATAATTCATTAGTGATGTAACATGCTTTATAGGGATAGAAAAAAACATACATAACAATGTGGTTTCATGATAATAAATAGAAATAAATTAAAACTATTAATACTGTTTTATCTTCATTCTTGTAGGACTGGATATAAATATGCTGACTTTATGTTGGCTTCACCTTTGAATGTTAACAAACGCTTCTTTTACTCCAAGTTATTACACACAATAATTCCTTAATATTTCTCAACTTTTTTCAAATTAGTAGTGTAATGTAGACCTAGTATTTATCCTCTTCGGACCCCAGTTATCATCTATGACACCTAAGGGTTAAAATTATATTAGCGTGATATAGTGTAGAATGTTGAATTTTGGACAATAGGTATCATATCCGACAAATCTTTAGAGTATGCATAGAATCCAAACAGATTTCTATACTTTTCCGATTGAGACATGGATAGATATTGGTGGTAATCAGGTAGGGGGAGAGAGGGGGAACGTGTCCACCCCTGCTTTTACCTGGCTACGCCCTTGTCGTCAGTGGGCACAACTGGCATTTTACTATTTTCGACAATTTTCTCATTCTGTGATCCACACCTCATACTAGAGCCAGGCCAACGGTCTTTACGCTCCCTTGACGCTTCTAAGCCGATTAGATTCGCTCTGCTGGAGGGTTAGGTGCGATCCCTCACTCGGGGATCCTGACAACTGGGTCTCCACGGGTAGCCTGTTCACTCGGTGAACAATTTGTCGGTCACTCTGGTCACCTTACTTCGTGGCGGGGAACGGTCCTGGCGTACGACTGCCAGTGTCGCCAAGAGCGTGTTGGATGATGTGCGGATTCTCTCGAGAGCATCGCGCGCCAGCTTGTGGGTGAATTTTTTCAGTGGTGTTATTTGGAAGCCCTCTTGTAGTTGCCTGTTCCTCACAAACCACGGTGCTCCGGCAATCATCCTCAGCATCTCGTGTTGTAATATCTCTATCCTGCGCAAGTTGCTAGGTGTAGTCATCACCCAAGCCAGCACCCCGTAGGTAACTATCCGTTGCAGGCACGTTTTGTAAATTATCAGTTTGGTTTTCGAGTCGAATGCCGATCTTCTCCATAACAACGCGATCAAGTTGAAAAGCTTTTTCCTAATGTATTCCATATGCCACTTCCATGTCAACTCTCGGTCGAAGATCACGCCGAGGTACCTCACTGTGAGACTCCATGGGACTTCAACTTCTCCAACAATTTTCTTTGTTTGTATTTATTTTATTTTAGCGTTAACTCAAGCCGAAATACAGACGAAGAGGAAGAGGTCTTAATGTAATTGAATGATCAAGAAACGATTATCGTCAACATTTGAGACCAGAAAATGTTTCTCTTGATGGACCGATTATATCTTTTCATGGATCCGTTAGCACGAAACAGTATGACCAAAAGAAATTCAATTTAGTTGGGCTAAAAAATTAAGTTATGTGTTCCTCAGGTAGTTTGCTTTTGGATTTTTAAAATGCCCGAAAAACTAAATATTGAAGGAAAAATTGTAACGTTACCGACTATTTACGTATTTCACATTTGCCGCTTTGATGGAATATCTTTTTGATAGATCACTGCACTTGACCGAAACAACTTCTAATTCTAGAATTTCCAAAAATGCAAAGTTTAAAACTGGCCGAGAAATGTAGAAATGCGGAAGAGGTACCGGTAACCAATTAGTTCCTGGGGATGGAAAAAATCTTCATTGTAAAATGGCTTGATAGTCGTGCAATTTACAAAGGACCATTCGCGAATGGTGGCTCTCCAGAAGGACAATGCAAACAATGGTCAAAGAAAGATAAAAAATAAAAATAAAAAATAAACATCAGTAGACCTTCCCCAGAAGGAGAAAAATCAAAAAATGCAATGAGAGTCTTTGAATTTCGCAGCAGTCGCGTCTTGGTTAGAAATTGTGAAAAATCGACGCATTTCGAAGAAGTATATTATGGATTATTTGGCTTTTAAACTAGATTAGGTGAATCTTTAATATGCAACTCAATCCATGCACTTTCAGAGGAAGACAGCACAAATAAGAAAATGAACCTCCAAATAAGTGAATTCGCCCAATTCCTAGAAAGGAAGCACATATATTAGAGGTGAAACATTTACCATAAAACATACGTAACAAATCAACAGAAATATCGGTCTAAATCTCGATTAAAAGACTGTAACAATTTAACATTTGTAAGATATTCGGCTTATAACATTTATTTATGTTTTAATACCGATAGAAATTATTTTAAAGCAGCTAATTCCTAATTGGAAATAATTTTTTTAAAGTGAAATATGTATCATTGCGGGCCCAAGGTGTCATATTTGATATCAGTCCCAACTCACCTTCAAAGTAACAGGAATTTTTTTTTAAAGTAGAAAAACAATTTTAACAAAGATTTTTTTACGTTGTGTCCGAGAGGGTAAATACAAAAATTGTAGGCGCTTCTTTTTGAATTACAAAGTTATTGTCATGCTAATAAAGTTAATCAAGTGAAAGAAATATTAAAAAGAGCATTTACTACCTTCGTGACATGTTAATAGCGGTAATTAATTAAGTTAAAAAGCTATAATTCAACCTTCACCTGTCTATAATCTACTATCATTCAATTTCAGCAGTTATGGCGCACAAAAAATAAAAGTTTGTGTAACTTATGACAAAGTAAAGTGCGTATTCGAAGTTGGACAACGTATTTTTTAAAATATATTAGCTTTTAACGATGCATTCTGAGATATAAGTATTAGCTATTAAAAGTAGATATAGTAAAAGTTTGAACAGTATTCCTAAGTTGTAGTTTACGCGTAACTTAGTTGCTGAAACATGTATATATTTTTTGTGAAACATATTATATTGTTTCTTAAGGGCTTATTTAATATTTTTATTATTATATTCGGTTTTAGAGAAATAATGATTTGTGGCGGCACAGTTCTTAAGTTAAATGTGTTTGTTTTAAACAATACTTTCTGTAAAGCATTTTAATTGAATATGAATTCACAAATAATTGACAGTAAGTGCTAAACTGGTAAAAATACATAGTAAAAAATGTTTTGGGGCTAATTCACAATGAGAATCGAAAATTGATGACCCTCTTGTTGGAAAATCATTATTTGAATTTGAACCTTAATTTTTTTCTGCCGTAAAACTATCACAAGTATTGATATATACTAAAATTGTATAGGAAGTATAAATTGGAAAAGAAAATATCTGTTCTTTTCCTTTTACTTTTATAAAACGTGTAAATTCTCGCAGGACTTCGATTTGCTAATGTCATTCATACAGATTTTCTGTAGTATCTCCCTGGCTATATTTAAACTTAAGCTCGTCTTTGATCCATGAAGCTTATGGTTATCCTTCTTGTTCGTAGATCTCTTTTTGTCCCTCGATTCTCTAAGACGTATCTGTTTCAAGATTCCCACCAACAGTTCGTCCACATTATGTTGTATGCCACTAGATGTTTCTATGAACTTGCAATCTCTTGAAATGGCCAGCGATTTTCCGTCTGAAATTAAAAATACAAAAGAAGATTAGTATCGTGATTTTAGAGAAATCAAAATTTTCATAACGGTACAGATACATCAAAAAATATTTAACATCTAATGAAAAATCCAGTTATGACTTTCTTTACCTGTTGAAAGTAGCATTTTTTTTTAAGAAAAAGATAAAGAACCAGTCTATTAGCAAAAACAAGGAAAAGTTTTATTCAAAATAGTTTTGTGTCTAAAAAGGAAATTAAAAAAAATAAGATTTTTTTTTCAAAATATCTTTTATAGATACTTTAAGAATTCCATATATAATATTACCTCGTAATCCGAAACTTCGTAACTGGAATCAAATTTTCTTAAAAAAGAAGAAATAAAAGAAATAGGAATACTCCGTTCCCATAACCAAAAAATAACCAAAAATTAATTTTACGCATTTCAAATACAATTTAACATACCTATTTACAAAATAAAGTTACATAGAGAAATCAATAATTGACATTAAAACCTTTAATAAGGATTCTTTCTGGCGTATGAAAGACGGTGGGGTACTTTTTCATTTATATTACAATATTATCGACGGGCCAAATAAGAAGCTTCATCCTCACTATATTACCTCTTAAGTAACTGATACTTGAAATGACCCAAGGTACAAGATTCTTCCCTACTTCCACTAGTTTTGTAATTATTGTACCTTCCAAATTGTAGCCTTTTATTATCCATATATATATATATCCAATATAAGATTGCATAAGAAAATTGGTAGACTATATCTATATGCCTTCTGTTTCAAGCTATTGAAAGTGAACGAAGAAACGCTGAATTTTTCAATTTCGCGCTCACATTGTCCCATTACTTGTTTCATGGCACGGACCCGCATTTTTCCATTTTATTGTTTAAGTTGTCTGAATCTTCTAAATCCCATTTCATAAGGTACTTATTCCTCTATCTTTCATATTTCTCCAAGCAAATTATGTATTTATTGTATCATTTCATCTATCCATTTTGCTGTAATTTGTTCACCGATATATTTTGTTCTTTTATTATATTTGAATCAGTTTTTTTTCTCATTTCGGTCGTACAGTTGATAACGGGAATCGACGAATTCCGAATTTCGAAAATATTTTTATTTCAAGACTATAAAAATGTATAATATAAAAAAATATTTTTCTTGAAATTTTATTTATATTAAGTAAATATTTTTTGAGGGTTAAAAAATCAGGAAAATCCAAGACAGAAAAATATTTCTTCCAAGTAAATTATTTAGTTTTAAGTTAAGGAATTATTCATATCAAAGGTAGGAATGAAAAAATGATCCAGATCTGAGAAATTAGGCGACCGGTTTCGTATTCAAACAACACAGCAGCAGGTCAGTTACAAGGATATCCAATAAAAGAATAATTCAATAATGGAAAAAAAAACCTAAAGTTAATGCGAGGCGTGTCCGGGAACAAAGGTACACTCCTGCGCATGTGCATGATATCGCGTGATTTCAACCCTGCAATTAAGTCGTCCTATTGTGTCATCTTTTCACTCAATGTTAGTGCGTCGTTTATTTTGTTCCGGTCAGTGCTTTGGAAATTATTGCGATAATAATGGAGCCTCCTCTGTCAAAATGCGTCCCACTGGAAGTTCGTGCAATCATTCGCTACTTTTGTGTGGCAATGAACGAATTCGCCGACCGCAATTCACCGAAGAATTTCCGAAGCTTATGGCGAGGTTATGTCACGCAAGCAAGTGTCAGTTTGGTGTTCAGAGTTTCGATACGGTCGGACAATCTTAGATGATCTTCCAAGATCTGGAAGACTGAGAACGTCTCTGACGGACCGAAACATCCGGCGGGTTCAAGAAGTCATCATCACCGACAGACGTTTGACAATTCGAGAAATGGCATCCAAACTGTACATTCCGAAGATGGTAATCCACGACATTGTCCACAACAAGCTTGACTACCGAAAAGTCTCTGCACGGTGGATGCCTAAGCAACTCACGGATGCGTATAAGGAAGCGAGACTTGCATGCTCTTTGGAAAACCTGCGACGTTACCATAACGACCCCTCGTTTCATATGGATATTGTAACCGGAGATGAAACGTGGGTTCATCACACACAAGTATGGAAGCATCCTGACAGTCCACCTCCCAAAAAAATTCGCGTTACTCCATCGGCTAAAAAAGTCCTTGCTACAGTTTTTTAGGATTGTAAAGACGTCCTTCTGCTTCAGTTTAAACGTTATGGTGAAACTGTAAATGCAGTAGCATACTGCGAAACCCTTGATAAATTACGGGAAGCGATTTGACGAAAGAGGCCTGGTCTACTTAGTCAAGTTTCTTCATGACAACGCAACGCCTCACACCGCCAGAATCACCACGAATAAGCTTCGTCATTTCGGATGTGAAGTCACTCACCCAGCTCACAGTCCGGACTTGGCTCCTGGATTTTCATCTTTCCCGAGACATGAAAGGTTTCTTGGGAGGACAACGGTTTCGGTCGGATGAGGACGTCATCCAAACCACAACACAGTGGCTGCGTCGACAGGGACCTGATTTATATACCAAGGGTATGTTAGACCTCGTCCGCAGATGGGACAAGTGCCTCAATCGGCTTGGTGACTACGTTGAAAATAGTTTAAGGACCGCACTTTCATCCTATAATACGCTTTTTGTTTTTTAATAAATTTATTTATATCTTCTAAGCGAGTGTACCTTTGTTCCCGGACACGCCTCGTAATTAAAATTAGGAGCAAGTGAAAGAACTAATGAAAATGTTACAGTATAATTAAATTATTTCTTTAATAATGTAATTAAATAGGGATTATTTTTATGTAGTTTAATAATTAATAAATCTAGACTAATTTAACTGTAGTTTTTTAAATATATAATAAATAATACTAAAAATTATTATTTATTATATATCTAAAAAAAGCTAGAGTTAAATTAGTACACGTGGTAAATAGTAATTAAAAGGAAAACGATATTACATTAACCGGTATTTTTGAAAATATTTACGAAACGTTGTACGTTAAAGGTTATACCATTGTATGGGTAGGTATGGCATCTGTATTCCGGTTTCTGCTATCTAGGACGGCATGACTACATCTCTTAGCAGCAGGTGGCGCCAGGAAATATTTCAGTGCTGTTTTTGAAGATTCGGGACGTAAACTGAGAGATAAATAACAATGTGGACAGGAGCAAAAAGCGTGTGCTTTTTTTTCTAACATTGTTTTTGCCGGGAGTGATTCCATCAATACCATGAGCTGTTTTTATTAGCATTATCTTGGTTATTGTTTCTAGGCACTTTCTTCATGTGTACTTTTGCACTAAGTTCACTTTTGTTTGAACACTATTCTGTAGATAACCTCTACCATAGCCTTTTTAAAATCACAAGCAATGAGAATAATTTACTTTATTATGTACGGATATGTCGTACTGCTTTAAACAAGGTAAGTGCAATTAATAATGTGGATATAAATAATATCCATTTCGAGAATTCTAAGTAAATAAATGCTTTAGTGTGTTATGACGGTCATTTACTTACATTAAGAATCGCCTTCTTCAAATTTTCTGCAAAATTTTTTTGAATCGGGTTAACAAATGTCTTAAACAAAGAAATACCATTATTTCGTTGCAAGTATATATTTCTCTTGACGGGAGAAAAAAAAACGCTAAGAAAATATTTCTTTTGATTTAAAACAGTTAGTGTATTGTGGATAATTGCAACAGTAATTGTCTCGTATTGAGGCGGACAGGTACAAAACTTGCGAAGAACAATAGGAGATTCGAAGAAAATAGTGACATCGTTATTGATGTAATGGAAGAAATCAGATTAAGATGCTTTGGAGCAAGGAACAAGATTCTGAATTGTAAATGGCTGCTGTTTATTTTGTACGCAACACGAGTACGAGTATTGATCATGCATACAAGGAAAACGGGCAAGCGATAGTATTGTGGGACGTAGATGTTCAGATCACCTAATAAATACTCCTACGACAGTGAAAGAATTTCGTCGCGAGATTGGTTAAATTCCTTTACAGCTAGGAAGTTTCCCTCCTGCCCATACAAAATTACAACTACTACATATCCGACGCAACCTTTATTTTTTTGCCGATATCTAAGGTAGAAATTTGTGTTTTCAATAAAGACGCTAGAATTGATATACGAAAAGGTGAATCGATTCAAGACAATACAAAGATGTCCACATAAAAAAAACCTTGAAACCCAAATAATCCTGAAAAATATGAACTGAGCGGGAAGAAAAATCTCGAAACCTGAAATATTTACTAAAAGAGAAAATTAAGAGGTAACTAATTGAATTGTTACTGTTGTTATTTGGACTGTTTCCATCATCTGGATTAAAACATCCGACGTTTCGGCAGATCTTCTTCTGCCGTCTTTAGGGTAACCCTGATAAGGGTTGTGGATTGCCAAATTCACATTGATAAACTTTGGACTTGTACTCTGGCAACCCACAACCCTTATCCGGGTTACCCTGAAGATGGCAGAAGATCTGCCGAAACGTCGGATGTTTTAAATCCTCCAGATGATGGAAGCAGTCTAAATAACAACAGTAATGATGTACCATCATTGTCAAGAACAACACGTCGTAATTGAATTGCATTTCAAATTCCTAGTCAATTTGCTTCTTCAGACAGCATTACCATAGCTCCCCGATTTTATAGCGGCTAAAATATTTCATTCCAACTTATTGCATGAGATATAATTCATTTCACAATCTTGACCACGGAATAAGAAGGAAGCCGCAGGATATTAAAACTATTTTCACAATAAATATATAATATACATTTAAATAATTTTGTTTATGAATTGTATTGAATTTTTAAACGATAATGTTACCAATTTTCAAGAACGGAGACAAGGGAGAATGTAAGAACTATAGTGGAATAACGCTGTCAAGTATACGGGGCACAATTCTAGCCAGAACAATGGAGGCAAGAATAAGAAAAATAGTTGAACGTACAATTGAAGATTCACAATATGGTTTTGGGGGTGGGTGAAGTATTCAAGATCCAATTTTCATAATACGACACGGCCAGTAAAGAGTAATCGGGAAAAATAGGGAAATACACATATGCTTCATCGATTTAGAAAAGGCGTTCGACAAAGTTAAGGCAGAAATGTTCCCTCTTTTTGTGTTACGCTCGTGCGGCCACTTTAAAACATTTCGATCCACAAAAGTCTCCGGTAAATTTCAGCACCTTTCACACCCTCTGACCACAAAAATCGAATCACTGCTCGTTGTTCCTCTTTGGTGCAAACTAATAGCGGAGCTGACATGCTTATGCTGTTGTAGCTAGCAGACAAATGATGCGATCGTGATTAAATTCCGCACACTTGACCACAGAGGCGCCAACTCAACGCGCAAGCGGCCACCACTACGATAACCTTCAAAACTTGTTATGGCGAAAGTGTAGATAATATTTGACTTACCCTCGTACATGGAAATTATGAAAAAAAGACAAGTCGATCTTGAAACAATGTATGGTAAAAACAATGTACAAAACAACAGAAACATCGTTAGAACAGATAATGAAGAGTCAAAAGAATTTACAACGGAAAAAGGAGTAAAGCAAGGTTGCGTGTTGAGCCTGATCCTGTTCTGATGTGCAATAGATAGAGCGAGGTAATCGTCTTTGCGATGCATAGGCGTTTCACCGGAGTAGCGGGCTGTGTGCAAAAATCGATTCTCGCTTTGTCAGCGTCCGCTTGTTTATTTTTCATTCAGTTTAGGAAACTAGAGCGTGCGTTGTGTTTTGTGTTACGTGTTATTAGTTATAAATATATAATAATTTATTTAAAATGTGTAATGTGAACAAGGCTAAAAAACGACCCTTTGCTGGCACAATAAATAAGTTTGACTGTGACTTTCCGGATTTGTTTTACGATGGTGCTAAAATAGTTTGTGAAGTGTGTGAGAAACATTTGATGTGCTGCATTTATTTTTGACTTATTTGTCATGATAATAACCTGTAATTTGTCACTTCGCTTACTCGAAAAAGAACCGTTTCAGAACTTTTGGTATAAGTACAACCCCGAGTTGAAGTTGCCAACTACGACAGCAGCACGTAAGCATGTTTTATTTGTACGCAAAGAGGTGGAAAATAAAATCATATCTACATTAAAAAATCAGTTGATTTGGTTGTGTGTTGACGAGACAACAGATTGTAAAAAAAATTCTATTATACATGTTATAGTTCTTGTTCTGGATCAACATAAACCGATATTTCCACTGTTACTAACTAGCAAAAAACTGGAAAAGTGCAGCAATTGTGAAGGTGATACTTAACACGTTAGAAAACTTTGAAGTCTCACCACGTCAAGTGTTAATGTTTATGAGCGATGGCGCAGCGATAATGCGTTCGGTAGGCCGTTCTCATCTTAAACACGGTTGCAAGTGTTTACATGTTACGTGAAAAGTGCATACTTTACATCTTGTGGCGGAAACTATTCGACAATGGTCACCCAAGGTAGATGCATTAATAGCAAGTACAAAAAGAGCGTTCCTCAAAACTCCAAAACGTCTTTCATCATTTCACGCACAGTGTCCAGGTATTTGTGAACCACCACGGCCCATTCTTACACGTTGGTTGCAAACGGCTCTTTATTACGTTGAATATTTCAAACAAGTTAAAACTGTTATTCTACAATTCAATCCTGCCGAAGCTGCAGCTATTAAGGAGAGCTAGGCAAAATGTCAAAATATTTCCGTTGAAACAGAGTTACAAACTATTATTATAAGACAAATAAAACTAAAAGTATGATAGTAGCAAAGGACAACAGAAGACATAATATCCAAATAGATGGAGAAACAATAGAGCAGGTAGATCAATTGGACGATAGTTGAACCAAATGGAAAGTTCGATAAAGAAATAAATGAAAGAATGAAAAAAGTAGGAAGAATATAAGAGATGAAGGCAACAATTTTGGGAAAACGAGAAATACAGAAGAACATCAAAACAGAAGTCATTACAAAAGTAGTCAGACCATCAGTGCTCTATAGTTGCGAATCTTAGATACTACCAAAAAATGGTATGTAATAGGGATAATAGGGAAGAACGTAAAAGGAAGACCAAGGAAAACATGGGATGACGGAATAAAAAAGGCAGCAGCAAAAATAGGAGTGAATTGGAATGAGACAAGAAGACTGATGAGGAACAGGAGTAAATTGAGAGAAAAGAGAATAAACTCAACTACACAAAACCTTCCACCTAACAGTAAAAAGGCATACGACTAAGTAAATAAAGTTAAATAAGCGACTAACATTATAATAATGCGTATTGAGTGAAAAAATTCATATTATAGTTAATAGTCTAAGAAAAAAATACTTATAAAAGGTGTTTTTTGCTCAGATAGAACTTACGAAAAAGTTAACTGTGATTTTCATGGCTCACATAATCGTCATTCTGAGCAAGCCATCCGTCGAACTATGGATAGAATTCATACCACATACTTTCTACATGATGCAAAAACACCAACACGTCGAAGGAATGTGCGTGCTGAAAAGAATACCGTTGCTGTAAACGAAAGTGTAGAAGATTCCAATTTATCCATTCGTCGTCGGTCACAGTTATTAGGGTTCTGTTCTGTTTACACGCCAGTGGCATAATTCGCCCTTATTTCTTCAAAAATGAGGCTGAAGCTCGCGTTTCCGTTAATGGAGATCGCTCCACATCATGATTAATGATTTTTTTTAAGATATGGAGGACGTTGATCCGGACGAGATATGGTTTCAACAGGATGGCGCTACGTGCCATACAGCGATGACAATCATAGACTTATTGAAATCAAAATTTGATGATAAGTTAATTTCACGGAATGAACTTATCAATTGGCCTTGAAAAGTCTTGCGATTTAGCACCTCTCGATTACTTCCTCTGGGGCTACGTGAAGTCACTAACTTATGTTAATAAACCAGCAACAATTGACGCTTTGGAAGCCAACATTGTTCGTGTTATTCGTGACATACGGTCAGCAGTGCTCGAAAAAATGACCCAAAATTGGACGTCAAGAATAGTCGTGGTGGTCATATGTCACTTTCAAATGTTAATGCCATAAATAAATCTTTCGAATCATACCAAAAATTTGATTAGAATTTAATTTTTCGTATTATTTTTTACAATTTTAAGTTCTATCGGGCTTAAAAAAACACCAATTAGTAGTAAAATACAATAAACTAACTTAGGTACCTTCTACGGAATATCAGTAATAGATTTCTGGATGCTAAGTACGTAGAGCATCGGCTTGGTCTTCGCTTAACCTCACTAAACTTCAAAATTACGTATATTAATATCCCTTATCCCCCAATAGTTCCAAATTATTCTGTAACTAATCTAGACAGATTTGTAGTAAACTTTAAACTCGTTGTTGGATTGAAAAGAAACAAATTACTCGAAAACATTTGGAATAACTATTTAGTTCGCTCTTGTAGCTGGAATTAAATACTTTCAAAGAAAGTAAATTTCGATTTCGAGTCCGGCTTTCCTCGAATAAAATAAGATGCCTTTAAGAGAAAGGAACACATGATCTGAAACTTAATTGCATTAATTTTATTGGATTATGTCAGAAAGTTTGTCCTGGGCAAGTTTCAAGGCCTTGTCGAAAGTTCTGTCATTAAGCTTTTGAATTAGACGGAATTTGTGGGAAGAAGAAACTTTCTGGCAAATAATAAAAATTACTTCGAACTTAGGTAAATGTCAAGAAATGCGAGTACGTAAATAATACGCTGGGCAACCAAAGTGTCCGCTTTAAATTACAGTGCAAATACCTTGAGCACGCTCAAATCGGTTGTCATACGTCTCCCCAGTGCGGGATACGATCAGCATAAGCGCTAATGGTTAGAAGTGATACGAAGTACTAGTATATTTCTTTAAATTTTGATGAATTATACAGGGTGAGTCGGGGGAATAGATCAAACTCCAGGAATGTGTTGTACACGTGAAAGTAATGTAAACAAAATATATGTTCTTATTAGATTTTCATTTGTTTTCAAGTTATAGCGTAAACAATAGAATTTCATAAATTTTTTTAATAATAGCGTTCTTTTAACCCTAGGATGCATATACAGATTAACATTTCTCGGGTCTCTCAACCCCGGTTGTTTTTTTACTCTGTTAAAAATATATAAGAACATGAAATATATTTCAATCATTTATTTGTGCGTGTAAAAATCTTAAATAATTAAACGAAACCTCTAACTAAAGATTACAGTTCTTATAAATGTAAATACATGTTAAAAAGAAGCAATCTTTACAAATTCTTACACTATGTTCGTTGCACACATTATTGCGACACTTTTCACAAACTAGTTTGTTTTTTCTGTCTAATCTAGGGGGACACATCATGCATCTCTTCCTTTTATTTGTAACGGCATCAATCGCAGTTTTTTCAATGTTAATAAATTTGTTCATACAATTTATTGAATTTCTTGGTATTTTCGGATTTTTTTAACTCCTTATCATATGCGGTATTACCAATTGCTCAGCTAATTCCTTCAAAAATAGTCGTCTAGCGTGTGTTACATTTCTATGATAATTAGGTTTTAACGTGAAAAATATAATAAATGCATTTAGTGCTGCAATATCGAGCATTTTAAAAAAAGCGCCATAGGCCAACGTCAACACTTCGTTTGCCTTTTACATGTATAGTTGGACTGTTTTTGATCCATTACTTCTACTCCCCTTTTGATCTTGTTATAATAAAGTATTAATTCCGGTTCCTGCTTAACATTTTCACTTACAGACATGTCATCGAACATGGTGCTGAGCAAAATGACTGACTTGTTTTTCTTAGGAATGTAGCCAACCATAGTCATTTTGCCATAAAAGCCAAATGTAGAAGAGTAGACCGGTTTGTTCTTTGCACTTCTTATTTCATTTGGTATTTCTGTCTTATTTTTTCTTAGTGTTCCAACCACTGTTAGGTTCTTTTCCAATAAACATTTAGCCAATGAAATGCTTGTCAAGAAGTTATCCGTTGTAGCATTTAGTCCAGAGAAGTGGATGTTGTGTACTAAAGTTTGCACTACTTCAGAAGCAAGATTTGTATGGATAGGTTGATTGGGTCGTCGTCCGGTATATACCATTCCATCAATTGCAAATCCTGATTCTGACTCACACATCCATAAAATCTTGATACCGTATTTTGACGGTTTATTTGGCATATACTGAACAAATGAACATCTCCATGTATACGAGAGTAACTGCTCGTCAATGGTAACACTTTCATTTGGCACCAAAGATGACCTGCATTGTTGTAAAAATAAGTTCCATATATATGGCATCGGAGCTAATCTATCGGTCTGTAGGCGAAAATCACGAGTTCTTTTGTTATCAAAACGCAGGTACCGTCTAATATCTTCAAACCGATTAATTCCCATAGTTGCTTGATAAATAGGATTACATTTATCAGAATAAAACAATTCTCTTATCGTTACGTCCCAGTTTCTTTCCATACTAGCTTGTATCAGCAAACCTAAGAAAGCATTCAGCTTCATCACATCAATATCTACCCATCCTTTGTCTTTTACTGTAGTTACTCTTCGAGCTTCAAGGTTTGTGCACTTGACGACTTCTTCTAAGATCGTTCTTGTAATAAAACATTTGAAAGTATTTTCAGGTGTATCACAGGACACTGCTTTAGTTTTTACACCTGGTGCTAAACGTTTTGCAGTTTTCGTAGAGCTTGGCGGAACTTTATTCCACTGGATGCCGGATGGAGAAGCGAAACAGTTGGGATTATCACTATCGGCCTCCGCTGTAGCTACATCTTCTTCAGAATCAGAATTTGAAGAGTTTGAATTGACTTCTAATGAATCTTGACCCGGTTCTTCAGTTTCAGACGTTTCACTCTCTTCCGATAAAACTTCATCACATTCCCCTGCCCACCGTATTAGAGTTTCTTCGTAATTGGGATCTCCATACCTCATTGTTGCACGTTGCCCGGTCGATTTTCTTGAACTTGAAGCCGCCATAACGAACATTCACAAACAAACACCTCAAGCAAATTTTAGCAACTGAAGTCTTTTTTATGCGTTCGCATATTTATATGATATGCATTTCTGCGCGATGAAACCTGCATACGCTGTTGAAACTTGCAAACTCTGTTGAGCGCAGAAGCAGGCGTGTTCCTACATGTTACAACATGTTGCAGCCGATTGTTAACACATTGTATTCCAAATAATATTGCAATATGCAGTACATTGACGCCAGAAGCAACAAATTATTTAAACAAAGACAGTTTTGGATGTAAATATAAACGATTATCAATCAAAAATAAACCGGGCCTACGAGGCCTGAGAAATGTAGATACGCGGTAGAATTCAAATATCTAAAATAGATTTTCTTATAAATTATATAGATCAAACGCCAATTAGAAATAGCAACAGGAAGATCCAGTTGAGGTATACACAAGGCCGAGAAGAAAAAAAATTAATAATTCCTTACAAAACCAGCTATTCGTTCAGCACAATCACGATGCTTTTTGTGAGCAAGTGGGTTTTCAGTACCTCCTACGTATTGCTCTATCTGAAGTTCATGAACTTTGCTATATTGTGATAGTCTGCTGAAACTTGTGTCTCAAACGCTCGATGCTATCCTTCTATAGAATTGTTCGTTTTCGGTAGTCCTTCTACCACAGTCTTGTAACAATTCCACATATCGTGGGGCAATTGTGTTGGCGCCTTTGTGGGCGTCCAATCCAGGTGTCCTGGAAGTAGTCCACAATTGGCTGGCCATCCTCGAGTAGCACAAAGGGTTTCGACTAAATTTGCTGTGGGTATAAATGCTAACCCTGGCAGTAACTTCAGTTTCGATGCAAATTCCGTATCGATTTCGTACTGGTTCCTTAGACCAGCTGATTGAATTTTCTAAGGATGCATTGTGGAAAGTGGAAGAAACATCCACGCAACTTTGAAGCTAGAAAATTCGTTTGCAAAAGCACTTATTATGCTAGTTTGGTGACACCACACGCAATGCCCCTATAGTTTTCATATATCATTTTGTTACCTTTTTATGGATTGGATATATTCGCCCCTCTGACTGCTCTGTTGGCATTTGTTCCGTTTCCCAAATTAGCTTTACCAGCTCATACACTTCTTTATGCAGTTAGTCACCACCTGCTTTTAGCATCTTTTTTTACAAAAGAATATTTGACAGTAGAAGTATACAGAACTATTATAATGATTTAATTGAAGAAAATTGGAATGACGTCTATTCACATGTTAATACTCAGGAATGCTTCGATACATTCCTGGACACTTTCCAATCGTACCTGTATTGTCCCATCTAATCAATCTATCCTTTGAATAAGGCAAATTTCCTAGTACTTTAAAAACTACCAAACTAGTACCTATATATAAAAAGGCGATAAATCTTTAATGGAAAATTATCGTTCTGTTGCTCTCAGTTCTTGCTTTTCTAAAATTTTTGAATATTGCTTTCTAAATAGGCTGGAGGATTTCTTAAATCGATATAATATTTTAAATGTTAACCAACATGGCTTTAGAAAAGGATACTCAACTTCAACAGCGCTTCACGCTTTATAATAAGAGCATTATTACTTCTATTGAAAATGGTACCTACCCTGTAGCAATTTATTTGGACTTAAGTAAGGCTTTTGATTGTGTTAATCACAGCATTTTGATGGGTAAATTAGCTGTCTACGGTATTAGAGGTCTCGCTATGGAGTGGATAGAATCATTTTTGAAGAATAGAAAACAATATGTTAGCATTTCCAACTGCAGCAGTAGCAGAGTTACAAACCATAGTACCTCTAGTAAACTTACCACTAATATCGGTGTTCCCCAAGGCTCAATATTAGGTCCTGTTTTTTTCTACTTTTTATCAATGATCTTCCTCTTAACATAACAGATAACTTTATCACTCTTTACGCTGATGATATTGCCTTGGTGGCATCTGATAAGAACGACCATAACCTATCAATTAAATGCAACTCTATGTTGGATAGGATTTATAACTGGTTTATAGATAACCAACTTGTTGCCAACAACTCTAAGAGCGCGTATATTAGATTTCACCCTTATCAGTTACATCCAACTCACGAATTTTACTTAGACTTAAAGCTAAACGATGAACAATTAGCAAGGGCAAGTCAATATAAAGTTTTAGGGATATGGTTTGACGAGATACTTAACTGGAAACTTCACTGCAAAAACCTTCTGTCAAAGATTAATTCTCTTTGCTACCTCTTTCGAAGCCTGAAGAATATTCTAACAACTCAACAGCTGCTAAGCATTTATCACGCGCATATAGCAAGTAGACTGACCTATGGTATTAGCTTTTGGGGAAACTCAACACTGGCAAATAATATTTTTATAAGCCAAAAGAAGATTATCCGTTGTATTGATGGGGTTAAACCTACAGATTCTTGTAGAAATTCTTTTGTTAGCTATGATATCCTGACATTACCTTGTATATTCATTCAAGAATTAGCGATGTATGTTCATATAAGTAGGTAGAATTATAGATCACATCGAGATTTTCACGATTATCAAACTAGATTCGGGGAGGATCTCCTCACTTCAAAATCCAGGTTGACTATGTATCAGCAGCCGCCCGAAATTCTAGCTATTAAGATCTACAACAAGCTTCCTTCACACTGGAAGAAGTTCAATTTATCTAAATTTAAACAGCAAGTCCAACATATGTTGCGTAGCAACGGCTTTTATTCGATACAAGAGTTTTTGACAAGTAATGTTACTTGATTTTAATTATATCTAATTCTGTTGATGCTTTAACGTGTAAGCGCTCCGCCCAATTACCTTTTATTATTGCCTTTGTAATTGTAGGCTTACTTAATGTATTTTTTTAGTGTTATTACTGTTGTATTTGTGTTTGTATTGTGTGTGTCTTTGGACCATTTCCTATACTTTTTGTAAGTCGTTGGAAATAAATTGTTATTATTATTATTATTTATCTCTGCACCTTTTACTTTACCAAGAGTAATAGAAAACTGACGGGCAACATCTAAACCGCTGTGTGAAAATGGGTTAAACTGCGAAACGCAAGAAATTGGTGGATTGCCCATAGGACGGGGTTTAATGCAGAAACATTTAATACATTGAAACAAAACGTGGCGAATTTTATGTTTAGATTACAATATTCAAAAATTTTGTTGTAATAGGAATTGTACAATTTGCAAACCAGCATGCAGATATTTTAAATGCCAGTTCATGAATAATTAAATAAAATTTACTATCTGTAATTTAAAGAAACGGTAGATTTGCATCTTTTGCATAGATTAAGAATTCACACTAGATCTGCAGAAATGTTCTTCATAATCAAATTAGGTAAACAAGTAGTCGACGTTGTAGGACAGTATAAAACTCAATCTAATATTGCATTTATATAAAATATTAAGACGTGTGATGAATGATATTGATGAATTTATGCCAGTCGTATGTTAAGGTTTTATTATTTTTACAACGTCGCAGATCAAAACATACGTATGATATCCTAAATTAAATAACAACTAATATATCTAACAAAAGATTTGTCACGTAAATAAAAATTGTAAATGATCCTAGTTGGCGCAGAGTCCAAAACCAGCATTTCCGCTATAATTAAATCACGAAATGAAAATATTCCGTCATAAAAGGATTAAAGAAAAATTAAATTACGTCTAACGAGGGAGAATTTAAGCGAAATATATTTGACGTGGAAAGCGGTTATACTCCAGAGTACGAAATTAGTTTACATTCCACGGCGGCTGCGAGCAGGGAAAGATAGCACTATTAAATAACATAATGCTGGCGTAAGTATATTCCGAGCATAACTTGTTGTACTACTACAGTTCTAATTATTACATCTTTATCCCAGACAGACAGTTTTTAAATAATTGTAAAAATAGTTTTAAAATGCTAATATTTTAAATCACAGTAGTTTATCGTATTCACAATTGTTATACTTTTAATTTTTTGTAGAATTTCATCATTACTCTTTTAAAGCATTGCATATTTCCATGTATCAAACAAAGTAATAGTAAATTGATTGTAAATTTTGGCCAAGTTCCTTTACACTCCTCTATGATTCCGCAAGCAGAATATAAATAATCTTTTTACTGACGAAATGCTTTTAAATTTTTGTTATTTCTTTGACTCCAATGATCATCTTTGATAAATAATTTTATCAATCTACAACTTACTTGTGGTATTTATCAAGATTTTACTCATACACCGCACGACAAAATGATGGAATAAGTTCATTAAATTTGAAGCAATTTGATTTTTGAAGAAATGCTTGGACAGGTCAATTGTATTTTTTTTAATAAACATTCTTGCATCAATTTTAAGTTTCCTCCACTTCTGGTTTTCAAATAATGACGTAATCGACAATTTTTTAAATGACAACAGCCGACTTTTTTTTACTTTGATAGATCATTTAATTGTCTAAATGGCACCATCAAATTCTAATACCTCGCATAACAACATTTTCGAATAAAAGTCATTTAAAGAGCGGGAAACAAATTTTATTAATAACAAAAAGCAAAGATAAAAGCCGTTATTCAAGCAATAAAATGATTGTTTCCTTTAAATCAAATGTTCGAAATGTCATCCACCGTCCTCTTGACAATAAGCAAACCTATGGACACGTTTGTTTTGTACAATGCGAATGGCGTCAGGATTAATTCAACTGATTTCATACCTAATTCGATTTTTCAAATCTTCTAGATTTTGTGGTCTATCAACATAGATTTTCGATTTTAAATACCCCTATAAGAAAAAAATCAAGGGGCGGAAGATCTAGGGATCTGGGGAGCCACTCTATTGGTCTTCGCCTACCAATCCATCTCCCATCATTTGGGACTCTTTCAGGAGGTAATAGCAACTGGGGGGGTGCAGTCGGTACATTTTCCGGGGCCCACGGAGATCAAAACGGGCCCATGAAGGGGAAAATTTTTAAAGAACGGATTTGTCAGAACAAGATTAAATGGATGAACCTCTGAGGAAGCATATTTTAAAAAGTCTGTCTTCCATTGGAAAATGTCATAAGTGAACTGACTGTTCGTTTCAATGCTACAATAAATATTTCTGAGCAATTCTGAACTGAAAGAATATCAAAACTACTGGCAGATCAATATCCCGCTGATATCAGTGAAGATCTTTCTATGGAGATAAGCCATTTTCCATTCGTTTCTCAAACAAATTTTGGAGTGGGCCAACTGTGTCCGCTGGAGCTACTGAGTTGCTTGAATAGATAGAAATTGGGAGGACTCTTTCCAAATATATGTGTTTGCCTCCGTATTCTGTTAACCATTCCTCCTAGTGTTGCTCCTGCAGAGCGCACATTCAGCAAACTAAAGCTAATAAAAAAATTATAAAAGATCGACTGTGTCACAGAGGCGACAGGTAGATTTGGCAAGACCCAGTATTTCCGTGACATGACCGCTTTTACTGGAGCTAGGTCGAGTCCTATTAGTTCGTTTGTCACTTTTTAATGACGCTTACTCCTATGCCACGAGAGTTCAGTCATTAATTGGTTAATTTTGGGAAAGCACATGGCGGCCTTGATGATAATGGCTAATTTAAATTGAAAAGCAAGAGTATTCGGGTGTCGAATCCTCACCGCCTAAGGCGGTATAGCTGCTTAAATATCCTATTTTTAAATCTGAATACATTTGACAGTAATCTGACATTTCTAAGTGTCACGCAATTTTAATTATTTTTTCCTGCTACCGGCTACGTAAGTCAATCATTACTGCCCTGATTGGAGGGACGCAAGTGCGATTTACGGGTTATGTACCCATTACATAGAAACGTCTTGTTTGTCAGCAAATTTTAATATTGTAGAGTTGTTGGTGGTGTTAAATGCCATAGCGTAGCATAGATTCAGTCTTCCAGATGCATTCCTGCATTGCATTATGCTATTTTTAGAAATAAGAATATTCCTATGAAATCTATTATCAAATTATATTTCGAAGCGTATAATTACCCAAATTAGCCGTGATTAAACAATTGCTGTCGCGATTAAAATGAAGCAGTGAAGGGACGCTAACCACTTTCTCACTTTTTAATACCTAACATTATGTGACTGTGAAAACCACGTAACCTCTCGGTTATAGATCGGTTGTCCGCAGGCGCGAGAGAGACGGGAAAGAGCGTCAAAAGGAAGTAAATTGTACGGGACTTGCGAAAAAGAGGGAACCAGCTAAAGGGTTGCAATCTAGCTAGATAAAAAGAGAACTTTTCCTATAAAATAGGAGTAATTTCGTTCGGAATGCAGGTATATTACCGGGCCTCCGTTTTTTCAAAATTTGTCGTAAGGAAGAAAGAAACGTGGAACGTGGTATTGCGATTGTCGAGGCGAGACGTTAGATTTATGATACTTTATCGGAGTACCATCAAGATCATCTTCGTTTGACGAAATTTCTGCAAGAGTAGGTATAAGTGCATCCCTCAAAAAATTCCCCGCGAGAGTTTCGTTAAAAAGGAAAGGACCAATGATTCTATTCTCAACTATTCCTCTCCACACACTAACTTTACGAGGGTATTGAGTATGTGCTTCGGTAAGGATTCTCCCTCTACTTCAATGAATGAGAATATGGAGCCTGATATTTTGTTAAGTGTGGGTGAGAATCCCTCATGGTGTATGAGGATTTTTACTATGGCAGATACAATATTTACTATGCGGTAAAGTTTATCACCTACTTTACTGAATTAGCTGATTTTCGATAACTTCTTTACCGGAGGGTGTTAAAAAAGAGTTATCTCTTATTAAGTGAAATTACTTGATTATTTGTAATTGAGGTCCACCAAATGAGCTGCAATTATGTCACATAGCCATGTTGGGTGTGTTTTTTAATTCCTCGAACATTTGATCAAACAGTTGTTTGAACGATTTTTAAACGCAGTTCTTATTCTATTTGACTCATAAAAAGCGCATTTGTGTTGCTCGAACTGTTCGATCAAAAGTTCGAGCGATTAAAAAACACTCCCATTGCTGCTCTTGAAAAACGAAATCTTATTTTAAATTCTTTGTACTCGTATATCTCAAAAATATTTACTGTCTCTCAAAACACGATATCTCCTTGGTATTCTCTCAATTTCATCGTAGGAAGAATCAAATTATAGTACTATATCAGACATTTATTAAAATTGATTGTACATTTTCTCAAAATAAAGCTAATATCAAAATACTAACGTATTGTTTCCATTTACTTTACCTTTAATAAAATTGTTGTAATATTTGTGCAAATAACAGGCTATTTCCTTGGCATTTCACTTTTTTGAGGTTAATATTGACAGATATTCTAATTTAATTTGCAATTAATTATGTAATTGGAATTAAAATAACATTTAGATCATTATTAGTTCAATTTTACACAAATTCTTATTAAATTTATGCAAATAACTGCTATTTCCGTGGTATTTTACTTTTTTTTGACATTAATATTGATAGAAGTTAAAATGAGATTTGACGGATTCATTTAATTGACGATTAAAGTTGCTTAATCGTTAATCAGAGATTAACGTGCTAATTTGTAATTGAATGTTTAATTCACGTTCTGTAAGTTGGGAGTTATTTTTTTTACTTACAATTCAACCCAATTTCTCAAGACTTTACTATAACTTTTTATTTTTATTAGCTTCCCAGTAAATACGTTGAACAATAGGGGTAAGACACCATATAATCGTGTGTGCGACTTATTCCTAATTTACGGCTACAATATAACCCACCCCCATTTAATTTTAACGAGACACGTTTTGTGTAGGTTTAGAAGAGATGTCAAACTTCAGCAGTCAACGACGTTCAATTGCAATTTCGTTGTTTGACTTCGTGAATAATTAAGTTTTACCGGCAGTATGTTTTACGTCTAATCTAAGAAAGTGCTGTAATTAATTACGCTGCAAGGCAAACGTCACCTCTTGAGAATACCTGAACAAAAACCAAGATTAAGCGGCCGTGATGATTCGCTGAATGAGAAGCGAATCAGGAGAGGGAGACGGTATGTATGCAAACATTCAGAGTAAAATAAATCCTACGCCTGCGGTGGTAGGCGAGGAACATTTCAGAACTTCTATTAGCGTCTCGCAACAACACGAGTATACAGAAAGTGAAAGACCTAGGCGGTGCTAAATCAATAACTCACTATAGTAGCGGATGCTAACGATCTCAGTGCGTATGTAAGACAGAGATCAACTATGTACATGTGCGATTAAATTTGCGCTAATAAGTTTATTATGCTGGTAAAGCGGATTTACGAATTTAGAGACTTTATATAGCGTTGATTACTTGCTCTTCTTGCTGCTGTATTTGGTATTAAATGCTAAGACGCTAAGACGGTGGTTACGCGAAGAGACTTACAAAAGTAGAATATAGTAACTCAAACAAATTGTATACGGTTGAAAATACCGAATCACGCAAAAAAAAGAATTTTTATGGATTATTGCACCTACTAGCCTATTAATAAATCAGTATTATTTTTCAAAACCAAACAAAACAAATATAAACTATACTTAATGAAAACTTCGAGTTTGTCATGTCATATTACTAATCTAAATTATCTAATGTTCCCTTATTAACACCAAACCTTTTAAAAATGCCCAGAAGAAGGTCCATTGGAATCATGCCCAAGGACCGAGCAGGCCATTCAATCTTCGACCAATCCGTCTCTCGGGAAACGTGTCAAATAATTACGAACTTGTTGGCCAAAGTGTGGTGGAGCACTATCTTGTTGAAACCAGGTTCCCTTTCTTTTATTTGTAGTACAATTTGAATTTATAGTACGAACGTATAAAGAATGGACCAATGATGTTTCCATTTAGTATACCACACCATACATTAACCTTTTCTGGATGTAGATTATATTATAAGTAACCTGGACAAATATGCGGTAACAGCCAGAGGCGTGGTGAGCACATAAAGGTTTACACATAAAATAGAATGTAAGAAATAAATTATAAAACGTGCTGAAACACTTACCGTTTTAAAAGTCTTCCGTGACATCACAAACGGGAAAACGACCGTTCGACATCTAGCGATGTTATATTTGCATATTTAAAATAATCTTTGAAACAACTCAATGCATCTTCACACGTACCTTCACAAATTTGTCTTAACATAAGAAAATCGGAGTCTTTCTCTAAAACACTTTCAAATGTTCGTATTACACACTAATTTGTTTCGCCTTCTACAGCGCATAACTGTGCGTGAACATCATTCACAATTTGAACAGAATCCACTAGCGACATCGAAACATTTTGTAATTTTTCTATTCCCTCCGCTAGTCCGAAGTAATTGTTGTGAATAGGTGGTAAATCTCTTTTAACCTGACTATCTTGAAATATTTCCTGGCTTTTCTTGATTGCTGTAGCTTCTGTCGGATTGAATTTGAAAACTACCTTCGTTACTTAATCAAAATATTTGTTGTAGTAAAACGCAGCCTGCAACCATGTTCCCCAACGTGTAACAATCGGCTGTGGTGGTTCAGGTAAATCAGGACACAGTTTGTGAAATAGTCGGGTACGTTTCGGGGGGAAACACTGCCTTTGTACTGGCAATCAATGCATTTACTAGTGGAAAACATGTAGGAATCGTTTGTGCCGCAAGATTTAGAGTATGGATTTTACACGTTACATGTAAAAAGTTACCACTGTGTTCTTTAAGCGATCGGCCCAAAGAACGCATGTTTGCGGCACCATCACTCATAAACATTAAAAGTTGCTTAGTTGAAACATCAAATTTGTTCAATGAGTTCAACACCACCTTTAAAATCTCATCAGCAATACAATTTATAACTCTTTTGGAAGCAAGTAAGAAGGACGATGACGGTCGATGTGGTTCCATTGTACGTACCATTACATTAACCACAGAATGTTTTTGACGATCTGTTGTTTCGTCCACACACAACCACAATTTTTTATCTTTCAATTCCGTTTGCATTCTTTTTTCTATATGTTCACGAGCAAATGGCACTACATTTCGTATCGATGTCCAACTAGGTAATTTACAGTTCGCATATTTATTCCAAAAGGAGACAAATGCTTCTTTATCTAGTAAACGAAACAATAGATTACATAAAATAAGAGTAACACATAAATCAATGTAAATTTTTCTTGGTCTCGTATACCACTTTTTGCAGAAGAATGCTGTTTGCTTTCAATGTGACGTTGACAATGGCTTCTGGACCAACACATTAAAGGGATTTTACAAACTAGACATTGAATTTTAGCGCCATCAAAAATTAAGCCCGGCATGTCCACTATAAAGCTTTTCACTGCGTCTGCTATTGGTCGTTTTCGCGACGTACCTAACTGCGATATTTTTAAAGCAAACATAAGCGTACAATTATGAAATAAGTTGCGACAGCCTACATATGTATACACAAAACTACTCACATCGATTTAATACTGACGCTGTGAATGCATGAAGTAAATAATCGCTGACTCCGCGCCACATATCTACTATACTGACTGTTACCGCTGTTTGCCCAGACTAATTATGACACACCACTTGTGACGCCCGTAAATGATCGTATCCTGTATCTCTTTACTAATTTTGAGTTTCATTGCTATGTTCATTTTTCAATAAAACACTTAATATTTGATATTTCAAAATTCTACCCGGCTAAATACTTTCATAATGGATCATTCTTGCATTTTGTAGCCATAAATTTGAATTACCTACATTACTCATTACAACATTTGTTAATTACAATGCCTCAGTCTGTAACCGAACGCATCGCATGCTATTTCTAGGTCCTGGAATTTCTTTATTTCTCCTAGTTTTCAAACAATGCACAGTCTAACAATAGTACTCGTCTCGCTCTACAATATGGACGCATTTAAATTGAATTTTATCCGTAGCTAATCGCAGTAATTAGCAATTAAACCGTTTCTATAAGCACATCTCGCTTACGTCATTCTCTTCGGTTTTCTACGAAAACCAGAACACCAAGTTCCAGTCGTGAACTGATATTGGAACTGAATATTAGTATAGGGACGCAATTCTGGAAAAACCCAAGTACGTATCTTTTAAGTTATAATCTGTAGTAATATTTTTAAAACATTTTTCAAAATATTCAACTTAGCTTGATCCTTAGACATTATTTAACTGACATTAGCATTGTTAAAAAATTTTTCTTTAAATGTGAAATAAAATAAAAATCAAAAAAACAAATAAAAACAAAAAGAGGATGATAAGATAGCTTCAAGTTGACAACAAATCAAAGAAACGTAGCATTGATATAAATGTTGTTACGTTCTCCTGGTTCGAAGGACAATGCCGCTAGTCGTCTGCTTCGGTGTATCTATCTTGCGAAGAGGGAGGACCAATTGCTTTGCTTAGATGCATAAGATACTTCCTTATTTATTTGATAGCTCAGTACTTCCCGAAATGAATGTAAGTATAAAAAAAATATTAAAACAGTTCTCCTTATTATCACATAAAAATAATATAAAAAATGTGAGGTGCATATGCATATACCTTAGTATTATATACATTTTGTAATACGGTTTCCTTACTTGTTTGTGTACATATTTTGTGGGCATTTATCTATGTAAATTTGTATAAATTGTTTCTTGCATAAGGTCTTTGTACTATGCTGAAATACATGCAAGGCTACAATACGGTATACTATTGTGGGGTTCATCATCTGGCGCGCAACAAGTCTTTCTAGCGCAAAAAGCCATTGTACGTTCTCTTATCGGTAGAGCAACGCAAACTGCGCTGAAAGCCAGTGGCTGACTCATAAAAGTTTACACAAAATAAACACGGCCGGGACAATTCGGTATAAGCGTCAGTATAACTGCGACTCGAAAGCCGATCTGTTGTGTATGCATCTACGCTGTCGTATACTATATCGTAGTTCTACGTTTGTTGAAAATGTTTCCTACGTCGCGAAACGACCAAAGTTGGAGACAATAAGAGAAATTATTGCAGAAACGCCTGATTTAAAGTGTGATGGCGCTAAAATTCAATGTGTAGTGTGTAAAATAGATTTAATGTGTTGGTCGAAAAGTGATTGTCTACGGCACGTAAATAGTGCAGGGCATGTTAAAAAAAAAATTCCACACGAGATTATGACAAATTTAAATTTAATTTATGTGTTTATTGCATGTAATTTACCATTTCATTTACTAAAGAAGAAAGCATACGTCTCGTTTTGGAATGAATATTCGGACTTTAAGTTACCAAGTGAGAGAACATTACAGAGAGTTGTGCCGTCTGCTCGTGAGCATGTCGAGAAAAGAATTAAATCGGAGTTGCAAGATAAAAAACTATGGTTATGTGTGGACGAAACAACAGATCGTAAAAAACATTCTGTGGTTAATGTAATGGTACGCACAATGGAACCACATTGACCGTCACTCTCAATTTTACTAGCTTCCAGACGAATACAACAATGCACTGCCGAAGTAATTTCAATGTTGGTGTTAAATACATTGCAAAAGTTTGAACATTCAACAAATCAACTGTTGATGTTTATGAGTGATAGTGCCGCAAACATGCTTGCTGTAGGTCGATCTCTTAAAAAACATTGTGCTAACTTGTTGCATATTACATGTAAAATTCATACTCTCAGTCTCGTAGCAGATAGTATCAGAAAATGTTATCCCGAGGTAGACGCTCTAATAGCACATACAAAAGCTGTGTTTGTAAAATCCCCAAAACGTATTCGGGAATTTCATAGACTATGCGCCGGTATTCCTGAACCACCACAACCGATTCTTACTCGTTGGGGAACATGGTTAGAGGCTGCATTTTATTATCTTAAATATTTTGAGAATATAAAGAACGTGCTTTTAGAATTCGACCCAAAGGAAGCTGCGGCTGTCAAGGTAAGCCGCTTGAAATTTCAGGATAGTCAAGTTAAAACAGATTTGGAAATTATTCTGAACAATTACGTGGGACTAGCGGATGCGATAGAAAAACTACAAAATTCTTCGATGTCGTTAGTGGAATCTTTGTAAATAGTGCAACATGTTCACGCACAGCTATGCGCGATAGAAGACGCAAGAAATGTTTGTGCTTTAGAAAGGTTTGAAAGTGTTTTAGATAAAGACTCTGATTTTGGCACATTAAGATAAATTTGTGAAGGCGCGTCAACAGAACCGTTAGGTTATTTGAAAGATTATTTTACTTACGCAAATATAACGTCACTAGACGTAGAACGTTCGTTTTCGGCATACAAAAACACTTTTTCTTCACGCCGCACTCACTCTGCCGAAACAACTTTGGAAACATATCTAATGTTACAAATATTAAATAGACATTATCCACTTTGTGATTTCACGGAGGACTCTTAAAACGGTAAGTGTTTGAGCACGTATCACATTTAATTTATTTTGTGTAAACTTTTATGCGTCCGCCACTGGCTTTCAGCGCAGTTGCGTTGCTCTACTTATCGGTGCTAGATACGCTGAATCATGCAGACCTATCTTTAAAAGACTTGGCATACTGCATTTGGCCTGTCTATATATATTGGAGTGTGGCTGCTATATTTTCAAACATGGATTTCCACAGCTACAATACTAGAAGTAAGGGCGATTTACATTTACCTGTAAGCACGCTTTGTGTTGCGACTCGTAGTGCCTACCATCTGGGAATAAGAATATCTAATCACCTACCTGTTTTCATTAAAACTGCATTGACATTCAAATCATTCCGCAAAAACCTGAAGTGTTATTTAGTAGACAGTATGTTCTATTCGATTGACGAATACTTTGCTATTTAATGTAATACCTTGTATGCAATTTTCATTTTTCAATTTACGTAGCATTGTTATGTACTTTGCTTCGATTTTTCTTTAATTATTATTATTTCTTATGTTATTGACTTTTTTCCTTTCTTGTTGCTTTTTTGACCTGATTATATATACTTGTATTTGTCAAATAATTCAATAAATAAATAAATATGTAAAAAATGTGTCTCAGTATATATTAAATCACAACGTTTGTATGTCTTTCTTAAATTCGTAACGTATATTTGTATGTATAATTTTAAGCGCTCCTAATATGAGTGCGAGGTATTTTGTTATCTTAAATGTGTCTTCAGTATCGCAACGCTTGTTTGTTCGTAACGTTTATATGCATTATGCATTATTAGGGCCACCACCAAACACAGACGCTCTAGTTATTTAGTGTACTTTCTACGCCACCTCTAGTATGCATTACTCTCGCTACTGTCTCCCTAGAGTAGCGGAGATTCCAAAGACCAAACATTGTGCGGGTCCGAGCGCTGCACTACGTATAGTCGAAGGAGCGACGGATGGCAATTGTGACAAAAAAAAATAAATAATTATAATAAGTATTTGAAGAAGTATGAATAGCCATCCGCCGATGATACACCAGCTGACTAATTATATAGGTTAGTTCTTTGCAGTCGATAAGAATTGCCAGAGGAAAAACAGAGGATAATTTTACTTCTTGCTGTAAAATGAAAAATTGACGTTGATAAAAGCAAAACGATGAAATTTGAAATACAATGTAAATGGTAAAATTGCAACCATATCTTGCAAATATATTAAGTGCAATGGAATCTTTAAAGAAAATGATTTAATAACGAACAGAACAAGCAGGTAAGCTGTTTGGATCCATCCAACGAAACTACTTAAAAACTAAAATATTGGTGGAGGTGCCGGAAATTAATTGTTCTTTTTTTGTCTTTGCGGTCAGCGGCCAAACAAGGTTTATAGGTTTCCTAGCAACCGTATGGTTCCTGGTCACATCGCCTAACTCTCTTATATTCGTCCAGTGGCTCCAAGGTGTTGCTGCTGCATAGTTACTGTAAAACAGTACCACTTGAAAGGGTTAAAGGAATTTTTTTATCTACGTGGATTACAATAAAAAGTGATATTTTAATAGCTGTATTATCCATAATTGTTTGGCCTGTTTAACAATGATTTATATTACGTAATGCAATTAAAACAAGGTTTTAAAAGTATCAATTTGAAAACTCACCCAAAGCTGACATGCAATTTAATTTGCAAAACATGTAACAAGCACAATGAAGAGGAAACTGCTTTTGACATGAAACAGACAGTCGGAAAAATTTGCAACTGTGATACGTAACTGCAATGCTAACTCGAGATACCCTTTGTTACGCGTTATTTCGCTTACATTTTATACATTATTTGTGCTGCGATTTAAAATTGAAAAAATATGTTTCTATAAAGCAGTTATATAAAAATATGTCATTAGAAATTTTACATAAAATCGAAGCGATTATGCTAAAGGCCTGCGCTTATTTTAATTTGCTTTATTTTTATCAGCAACTGACTTTTTATCTTTTCTGGGTTATGATATTATAGCCCTAGACTGAAACGGCTTAATTGTTCTCATTAGCTCATTAATTATATGCCAAAACTTATCGCAATATTCTTTAATATTGCTTCTTCCTTGATTTGCTCTCTCCATAGAAATACTACTCCTGTTTTAATGAACTGCTATCACAAGTTCGTTATCGTTTGGTGAAAGGAAATAATATTGTGAACACTGTTGCGTATACTTACTCACATTTACTACAATTAAAACAACTTTGCGAAGGTACTAAAATCGTATATGCGTAAATACAAAATAGCCATATTAGCTAGGGCACAAATTGGTATTGTAGAAAAAATTGCATGAACTACCAATGGTAGAAACAAATATTAGTCTTCAATATGCAAATATTAATAAATACGTGCAATATTATAAATACATAAATTTGGTTTTTAAATGTAATGATTTTTCACGCCACTCAAACTAGCGAATGTTTTTCACAGTATTATGGTTTCACAACTTTCCTAGAGCGAATATATTTATAACAGTATTACATTGTTTTAAAAAAGCACATAAATCCATACGCTCCCATTTATAACTAATGTTATCAGAGATGGCTTTACACCATTCTTACATTTAGAAGAATTTGTTGCAGTCAAAAAGCTCTCTTAGCAAATAAATCCATTTTTTATAACAGAATAATTCAAAGCAAAGCAATGTAGGTTTCTTTAAATAATTAGTTTCGATTTTTAACAAATGAAATGCTTACAGGCTTTATTTAACTGCAAGATAGAATATGTTGCATTGCTTCACATGGGTAGTTGTTCAATATAAATGTACAATACGTATAAAGTTCTGGTAGAATTTTACGAAAATGAATTGCCAAAAATGTTGTACTCTCTCCGTCCCATAATAATAGTAACAAATGAAGTTTTTTAATAGGATTATTGATATTTATAATTAAAAATGAGCTTGAGCTGTGCTCTAAAATTAAATAAGCAATAGCTCGGTTTTTGATTTTGAAGTCTTCTGTCAAATTTGACGCAGCAGTTAAGTTGCAAAAATTTTGTGAAATTGTAGTACCTAGTAAATGTAGTACCTGCCACCAGAAGGAAATGACTCAAAATTGTTATGATACACGTGCAAATGCTAGTTCAACTAACAAAGCAAAAGAATTTATTAATAATAAGACAAGAGTGATTGTTACAATAACTCAACGGGGATAGACTGGCGAAGGAATCCATTGTCTTAGCAGCGAAGTTTAAGTGCAATAGAATGATTATATCACGTATTTGGAAGCGTGCCTGTGAAGGAAATAACCGTGAAGGTAATCCTTATTCCAATATAGATTCAGAAGCAAAAATGTTATCGAAAGCGCAAAAATTATGACGAAAAGTTCAATAAAATTAGAACTATTCCTCTTAATCAACGAAGCACCATAAGATCTTTGTTCTACGCCAGAGATGTTCCAAAGTTTGCATTGTTTCGTCATTTAAAGAAAGGAGTTTCATTAAAAAGAATTTCAAACACAAATTCTGTTTATCCAAAATACTGCCAAATGAAAATTTTTCGTTATTACGACTGTGTTCATAGAGACGAGAAATAGTTTTATTTAACAAAGTTTAAGCGATCTTATTACATGTGTACCGACGAAGAAACTCCATACAGGGCCTGCGAGAGCAAATGATTTATTACGAAAGTTATGTTCATGGCAGCAGTTGTTCGACCTCGATGGGATCCACATCGAAACATGTTTTGATTTTAAACTTATGCTGATATGTTTATGTTTAAATCATTTATTGTTAGTTATGTTTTATTAAAATATTGTTTCCCTTCTTCTTGTTCGCTAAAAAGATGCATTTATATTATAATTCTTCTTTTTATTTTTACATCAGTAACATTTCCAATAGCATCAAACTTTGGCTTTAATTTTACAAACGTTTTCAGTTGCGGATATCGTCGATAAATATTGCTTAATTTGTACATCCTTCTAGTTAAAATACACCATTCCTCGCGTTTTGAATCAATAGTCTAAGATCGTCAATATCAGTATGTTTCGTTTACTGTTGTAATGGTGACCAAACAATATTAACTCCAGAATCTGTTTGGATATAATTTTCAAATGCGAAGACTCGCCTTTGACTGCAAGTAGCTCCTTCAGCTGAAAAGTTTGAATTAATAGTTTAAGAACGTCAACGTCAGTACCTTTTATTTATTGTTGTAATGGTAACGAAACAGTACTAACACTAGAAACCACTTACAATACCCAAATGCAGGACTAGCGTTTAACTGTAAATATCTCTTTTACTTTTAATGTTAGACATATCCATCACTATATAAAAAAGTTAGAAAATTAAATTTGCTATACGTGTTAGACATATGGATCATTATACAGAAACGTTAGAGACGAAAATTTCTTGTACGGTGGATGCAGAAGAAATACATAATGCTATTTTAAAAAAATTAAAAAAACGGTTGTGGTGTTTGAATCTGGTAAACTTTGGTGTTCTGTACTGAACAACCTGTATATTTCATAGGTATTCTAGCACCGTCTCTAGATAAAGGCAAGTATGCAATTTAATCTCAGAAGAATTTAGGCTAAGATATATTTGCATTTCGGATTTATTGAAGGAAATAAATATCTCTACATTTACACAATTGAAGACAAAATTATAAATATCTCGAAACCTGTTAGAAATAGATATATGAAAATCATATTACCTAGGTTTATTTTTAGTCGGGGACACCACAAACGTAATAATATACAGGATGTTTCATTTAAAATAACACAGACAGTGACTGGCCGTTACCACCGAAACTAAACGGCTGAGCGCTCTTCGATGACACCACGTTGGGTTGGTGATGCATTTCTTTTTTAAGTTTTGAAGGGTTTCCGTTTTGGAAAAACGAAGTTTCAAAGCAAAAACCAAACACGTAACCGAGCTCCGTTTTCGTGAAAGATGTATTTGTGGTTGATATTTAATCGGCTAATTATTATTATTTGTAATTGTACATGTATTTGGAGGAAACTAAGGTTGAAATGATACAGTAATTGCAATTTTATTCGAAATTTTGTTCAATTTTACGAGAAAATTAACAGACATGCTATTTAACCACGGCCTTTAATTTCCTATTATGTGGTGTTTTACTTAATCTATCTTTCCTACTATGTGGTGTTTTTCCTAATCTATCATTACTTTTCCCACAATCATTTTTAAGTAGGATATTTGTAGAACAAGTTATTATAATTGTTGTGAATATAACATTTACATATATCAGTATCCAAAATGACTATGTACGGTGATATAATTTAAAACAAAACAGAACGTTTACTATACACATTTAAAAACATCTCTTCGTGTTAAAAAATAATTTTGTTAAATATAACGTAAGAATATAAAACTATTTGAACAATAAAATCTTCACTTTTTTGGTCAAATACAACGGACAGTTAGGGAATTGAGTTGGAATAGCATTTTTTAAACCCAGGATTTTTCAAATTTATAGTAATAGTTTCACAAATCCTTGAATCTGTAGCTGTTGAAAAGTAAATAATATTTTCTTTTATTTACAAAGTGTAACAAACAAAACATACAAAACAGCTGACCCCATGTTAGGTTAGGTTACCTCGTTTTTATCGTTTCAGAAAAGGTTTTATCCCTTATACAACACTAGAAAAACATTGCAGGTATCACCAACAAAGCACGGAAATGCCACTACACAGTGTTTTTGTAAGTAAAACCAATATAATTTGGATAAATCAATTCAAAACGCAAGAACGTGTGAATGATCGACGGCCTACTTCAAAATACGTCATAGCCTGCTGACGTCAAAGCGCGTAGGCCTTGTGTATATCGTGGGTAACGGTCTGGCGCGCTACTTACCGATCATCCTGCATATGTGCAAATATTTTTGGAAGATACACTGTGACATCTATTATGTTCTCTGAAAATTTTAGTTCCCCACTATTTACACAATAGGCGCAATTTTACAATTCCAACAGATCAGGACAGCCTATATGTATAGAGATTTCATTACTGATGCATAAATACTTCAGTGAACTGATATCTAGGAATTTATTTGTATCTGGTATAAAGAATTCGATATTATGCAAAAAATCTATTGCAAACAGAAATTATTTTTGCCTACTTTATAAAAGCGATCCCAAATGTAAAACAGAGATCCACTGACCCGCCATAAATGAAATCCATTATGCAAAAATTATTACTAGTCTGGGCAAACAGCGGTAACAGTCAGTGTAGTAGATATGTGGTGCGGAGTCGGCGATTATTTATTTCACGCGTTCACAGCGTCAGTACCAAATCGATGCTGCATGTGAGTAGTTCTGTGTATATGTAGGGTGTCGTAACTTATTTCGTAATTGTACGCTTATGTTTGCTTTAAAAATGTCGCAGTTAGGTACGTCGCGAAAACGACCAATGACACAGTTAAAAACTTTATAGTGGACATGCCGGACTTAATTCTTGATGGCGCTAAAATTCAATGTCTAGTTTGTAAAATCACTTGAATGTGTTGGTCTAGAAGCCATTGTCAACGTCACATCGAAAGTAAATAGCATTCTTCTGCAAAAAGTGGCATACGAGACCAAGAAAAGTTTACATTTGATTTATGTGTTACTCTTATTTGATGTAATATATCGTTTCGTTTACTGGACAAAGAAGCACTTGTCTCCTTCTGAAATAAATATGCGGACTGTAAATTACCTAGTCGGACATCGATACGAAATGTAGTGCCATTTGCTCGTGAACATATAGAAAAACGAATGAAAACAGAAATGAAAGATAAAATACTGTGATTGTGTGTGGACGAAACAACAGATCGTCAAAAACATTCTGTGGTTAATGTAATGGTACGTACAATGGAACCACATCGACCGTCATCCTCCTTCTTACTTGCTTCCAAAAGAGTTATAAATTGTACTGCCGATGAGATTTTAAAGGTGGTGTTGAACTCACTGAACAAATTTGATGTTTCAACTAAGCAACTTTTAATGTTTATGAGTGGTGGTGCCACAAATATGCGTTCTTTGGGCTGATCTCTTAAAGAACACAGTGGTAACTTCTTACATGTAACGTGTAAAATCCATATTCTAAATCTTGCGGCACAAACGATTCCTACATGTTTTCCACTAGTAAATGCATTGATTGCTAGTACAAAGGCAGTGTTTCTAAAGTCCCCGAAACGTACTCGACTATTTCACAAACTGTGTCCTGATTTACCTGAACCACAACAGCCGATTGTTACACGTTGGGGAACATGGTTGCAGGCAGCGTTTTACTACAACAAATATTTTGATCAAGTAAAGAAGGTAGTTTTAAAATTCAATCCGACAGAAGCTGCAGCAATCAAGAAAAGCCAGGAAATATTTGAAGATAGTCAGGTTAAAAGAGATTTATAAACTATTCACAACAATTACTTCGGACTAGTGGAGGGAATAGAAAAATTACCAAAATATTTCGATGTCGCTAGTGGATTCTGTTCAAATTGTGAATGATGTTCACGCACAGTTATGCGCTGGAAAATTGGTGTGTAATACGAACATTTGAAAGTGTTTTAGAGAAAGACTCCGATTTTCTTATATTAAGACAAATTTGTGAAGGTGCGCGTGAAGATGCATTAAGTTGTTTCAAAGATTATTTTAAATATGCGAATATAATATCGCTAGATGTCGAACGATCGTTTTCGGCATTAAAAAACATTTATTCCGCACGTCGTACTCACTTGACTAAAACAGCTGTGGAAACATATCTAATGATTCAAATATTTAACAGATGTTACCTAGTTTGTGATTTCACGGAAGAATTTTAAAACGGTAAGTGTTTCAGCACGTTTTATAATTTATTTCTTACCTTCTATTTTATGTGTAAACTTTTATGCGCTCGCCACGCCTCTGGCTGTTACCGCATGTTTGCCCAGGTTAATGATTACTTCTTACTTTACTTATTATTGTAGCATTACTCGTGTATATCATATTTTTTATGCTATTAGATAGATATCCTGACTTTATAGAAGCCAGTATAGACCAGGTAACAAGAATATAACTCAATTTGTTATCCACTTGTTTATTAGATCTCTCTCTAAGTTGGAGAGAAATGAGGTACGTTAATGGATGAAAGACCTCCACCTTTCATGTTCAGGATACGAAAGCAATTATAGTCTTTATTAGAGAGTTGATAACATTACGTGCGCACTATCACGTCGGCAATTCACTAAAATTAGTAAGATGTCAAGAAAGAGAAGTGATCGATTAGTTGTAATATGAGCTGTAACCGATGTGGTTATAAACTTCTTCGGATGACGGAAATAACAATAAAACAGAAGCGAACAACAAAAAAAGGGGAATGAACTTTTTCCAATTCCTGTTAATAAAATGCTCATTTTATATATTAAATCTCATTATTAAAACAACAATTTAATCAAAAGGATGAATAAAATGTTTACAGCAACACTTTATTCACACTGCCATTGATAACACGAATAAAGTAAAAAAAATAAAATTCGCACTACCTTTGAAATTTTCGTTGCCATGGATGGCTTGTTTATAAAACATGTGACACTTTACGAAAATTCTTCAATTTGCCGATTTAAGAGTCTGAAAGTGTGTTTGAAATGGCAAATAACCAGGAAGAAAGTATACCGCAAGATGTTTTGAACCAAGCTGCGATTGCAGTATCCAATTTATTGCCAGAAAAATCAAAATTAGTTTAACAAAAAGAGTACAAAACATTTTGTGAATGGAAGACAATAAAAAATGTGCAAACTGTTAACGAGGAAATACTGCTAGCCTATTTCTTAGAAAAATCAAAGAAAGTAAAGGTGTCCACCTAATGATGTCGTTACTCAATGCTCACAGCAACGCTATCCATAAATGAAAATATTGATATTTCCAAGTAAGTAAACCTAAATATTCTAAATTAGATTTAACTATTATGGAGTTTTGCAGGTTTTCAAAGCTCATCGTTTTTATAAAAAGACAGAGGTTACGAATCAGAAAAATTTCGAATATTTGAAAAAACAGATTTCTACAAATTTTTATCCGAAGCTCCTAATGAAATGTACTTATGTATGAAGGTAATAATTTTTATAATCTTCCGGACACTAAAACAAATAAGAAACGCACATTTACAATTATCAATGAAGACTGTCGAGTTAATTTAATAGAAATTTACAAAAAGTACAAAAATTTACGACCACAATATCAATATCGATATCAACACTTTTGCAAAAATACCACAAATGATAACGAAATATTTGAAGTTACCAAATTATGATCTTTATACCGGGCACAGTTTTCGACGGACTTCCGCAAATTTACTAACCAATGCAGGAGCTGACTTATTAACTCTTAAAAGGCACGGAGGGTGGAAGTCCTCTACAGTGGCAGAATAACATATCGACGAATCAGTTGCTCAAAAAATATCCACGGCAAGAAAAATTTTAGCAAATGTAAATTCAAATGAAAGGCCTGGAACTTCCACTGCACTTGATGCTGTAGAGTCAACTTTCCTTCTTTAAGTGTTCATCACATTAGTAATAGTACAATTAACATTTATGTAAATGAATTACCTAAGCAATAAATTTTTTTGAAAATTCAGGGGAATTGGAAAAAATATTGTATGATACACGTGAATAAAGAAATGTTATCCACTCAAAAACATTATCTAAAGCTAAACTATTTTTTCGTGGATAAAATTCGTCCTTATTTACTTGTACCATAAATAGCTATTATACTATTGCGGAAACGCCGAACTTTATTTACGAGGGCGAATGAAATATTAACCGGACTTTTGTTTTAGAACATTTATTGGTACAGTAAATAAAATTTTGAATACACCTTATTTTTCTATATAATCTCTTCTTTTATTCGCACATGTTTCCCACCGAATCGGAAGTTTTTTAATTCCGTCATCAAAGAATGAATGTGGTCGCGTCTATAACCAATTGCGCACGAACGTTTCTACACCTTCGTCGTCATCAAAGTGATGACCTCCCAGTTCTTCTTTGAGTGGCCCAAACATGTGGTAGTCACACGGCGACAGATCGGGAGTGTAGGGCGGATGTTCCAGTGTTTCCCAATGAATTTTGTCCAATTTTTCTTGGGTTAATGCAGCTGTGTGTGGCCGAGCGTTGTCATGGAGCAGAATCGCACTTCGAATAAGCATGTCTCGCCTTTTTCGTCGATAGACCAGTTTCACTTCATCAAGCAGTTGACAGTAGTACGCAGCATTAACTGTACGCCGTTCACGGAGAAAATCAACGAGCAATATTCGTCTCACTGGTGCTTGTCCGCGGTCGGCGTGCATGGATCTCATTTTGCACTGACTCTCGGCCATCGGAAAATTTTTTGTGCCAGTCGTAGATTTGGATCCTTGAAAGCGTTTTTTCAGCGAACTGTGCAGTTAGTCGACGCAAAATTTCGGCAGGTTTTATGCCCTCCCGCGACAAAAATTTAATAATAATGCGTTGCTCAACAGACGTGTGCACCTCTTGCTCAGACATGATGCTACTAACAACCAATCTGCTCTAGCGACCCGAACCGATTTACTCCCCTCCACTTTACATCCCCATCCAACATATATCAACACGTCACGTTACTCACTTCACCTAGGGAGCTTTAAAAAGAAAAGTCCGGTTAATATTTGATTCGCCCTCGTATATTAAGTTCATGCTAAGGATGCTGTGCAATTTTATTTCGTTCGACTGCAGATATTTGAAATAAATAATTAATAATTATTTATGTATCAGAGGAATAAACTCATTTTAAACTTTTGTCGAAGGATTAACAAAGCATAAGTATATTTTTTGTTTTAAAATCAAAACTTTTTAAATATTGCCTACCAAGGTAACATAACATTGTAGTTGATATAGCGTTGTCGGGAAAACAATCTAAAAAAAATTTTATGATTACTCGTTATTGTTTAGAACACTGTTGTAAGCTTGGTTGTAAAAGCGAAAATTAATGCACAGTAAAGAATCGACTACCAAATGTGGTAAATACACGATGTCCCAACCTTCTGGAATTGTATAAATAGTAGGAAGCTAAAATTTTCGGATAACGTAATATATAGAGTATCTTCCAAAAATATTTTCATATATACAGGGTAATCGATAAGTAGCGAACCAGCATCTACTTTGTAATTATAAATAGAACGCCAGTATGTTATTACTTAATTTAGATATACTTATATCCTTAAAAAAATTCGAAATGCAAATATATTATAGCGTAAATCTTTACGAGAATAAATTAGCATAGCTGTCTCTATATGAACATGGTACTGGAACGTCTTCGAAGTATACAAAGTTTGATGTTCAGTATTGAACCCATAACTTCGCCAAATTCAAACACCAGAAACGTCTTTTTTTCAAATAGCGCTGTATATTTTTCTTTCTCCACCGTATAGCAAATTTAATTTTCTAACTTTTTTATATAGTGATGGATATGTCTAACATTAAAAGTAAAAGAGATATTTACAGTTAAGTGTGAGTCCTGCATTTGGGTATTGCATCTAAGTGGTTTCTAGTGTTAGTATTGTTTGGTTAGTAAACAAAAGATATTAATATTGACATTTTTAAACTATTGATTCAAAATTTCAAGCCCAAATAGCTACTTGCAGGGAAGGACGAGTTTTGTGTTTGAAAATTACATTCAAATGGTTTCTGGTGTTAATGTGGTTTGGTTACCATGACAGCAGCAAACAAAACACACTGACATTGACGATTTTAAACTGTCGATTCAAAATTTCGAGACTAAGTAAAAAAGTAAGTAAAAAAGAGTTAGTTAATAAGTATAATTTATGTAATACGAAAAAGCGAAAGAAATGGTATATTTATCATTTGTCAAATTAAAGCTAAAGATTTGATGCTATTGGAAACATTAGAAATAGAAAAGAAAGAATTATAACGCTAATGCATCTTTTTAGCGAAAAAATTGAGGAAACAATATTTTGATGAAAGTTCTCATAGGTTGAAAATGGGGGCCCAGTGAGCCTTTTAAACAGCTGTTCCGAATTAATTAATAATATTTTGTGTGGTGAGGAGTGTGCCGATACTCTGTGTTGTTTGACATAATAACGTTTTTAACTTCTATGCAGGGATTTATGCAAAAAAATATCAAGTATTTGAAAAATTCTCCACAGAGTAGAATATTTTTATGTTCTGCTATGATATTTTTAAGTTCTGCTTTAGACAGCAGAGTATTTTTCCTGCTTCAGGCTTATTTATTGAAAAATAGCTTACCAGCATACGTTGGATTTTTCTCAAGAGGTTTCCATATCTCATGCCATACCGATGAGATAGTTTATTTAGAAATTCTACGTATGTATATTCTGCGGAAAATCATTACCATGCGTTGCTTAAAAGTCTCCTTGCAAGTTTTTCCCCTCTTTAGGCCGCAAATAGTTCCAAGCATTCTTTCTTGGAGGATCAGTAGTCGTTTCTAACCTGTTGCTCGACCCCCAAGCCATACTATTGCAGCTCATACCCGAAAAGGCGAAAACTGTAGTAGAAGCTCAATAAAGCCATTTGATCTATCATATTTTTAAGTTGCAGTGACTAATTGAGTCAAAATATCTTAATCGTTAGAGTTTCGTATCCTTATTAATTTTTCCTAGTACAAATTTTCGAAAAAATTTATAAACACCGTTTTTTCTTAAGGAAAAAAAGCACGTTTCTCTTTTTTTAAGTTTAACTGTTAGCAATGAAAGTATAGGTTATTATAGTTCTTGTACTTCTTCACAAAACCCAATAAATTGTAAAAGCGACTAGCTGCGACCTTGGGAGCTACATATCGCGTAGCTGGACTTCACTGATAACGTTATATTGGTTATAGGAAATCTGTCTTTTATAACACTCAGTCAGTTGTGTGTTGTCAAAAAACTACAACTTTAAAATCATGGAGAAAAATAATGAACAAAACTACAATCAAAACGAGAAAGATGTAGCTGAAGATGAATTACAATTCTTATTTGCGGTACATACATATTTATTTTTTCGTCACGTCTTTGGTTTGAATTCTTTATTAATTTTTAGACGTACTTACCGTTAGCTGATATCACGCGTGATCTTGCCAAATCCGCTTTATTGCCTACTACTATAACGCTTTTTTCCTGTGTATATCCTTCCCTCCACAAGTAGTTCAGTGTTTCCTCGGCATGTTGGAAGCTCGATCTCGCCACAATTGAATAAACGACCACACATGCATGCGGCTCATACGTGCTTAGGGAATTTTCGACCTGAAAGTAAAAGGTTGACGTTAAATGCTTTTCTCGTGATAGGCATTTCTGACAAAAATCGTGGGCATTTCTTTTATTTCACACATGTCATTTATAAAATATGTGTATGTAATGGTGTACTGGGTGTCCTTTTATATTTAGACATTAGCCTAGCAGCATTAATATTAGTCCTATAAAATAATAATTACCGAAGTATTAGTAGCATTATGCCTGAAGCTTACGAATTTGACACTATTGGGGATTTTAAAAATTATTGAAAATGGTCAGAATTATACAATCAGGAAACATGAAATAATTCTATATCAATGTAAAAAATTTAGAAAAGTACAATTTATATCAACGCTTCAGTTATTTCTGTATTAAATTCGAAAAGTTTAAAAGCGCTAATGCTAATGTAGCTCATGGTATTGATGGAACGGATATGCTTGTGCCTACTCGCCATTATCGGCGTTGCTCCCAGTGTTTCCCTACCTCACACCGCTATTTGCCTCTCTTCACATTGCTTTTGCCGTGAGTGATTTCGTCAATAGCATGAGCTACATTAGCATTATTTTTTGCTATTGTTTCTAGGTATTTTTTGTTGTGTCTTCAAAATAATCGGAATCGAGCAGCCCGGGAGCTGCTCGAAAGCGGCTTGACTATATCTCTTGGCACTAGATGGCGCCAGGAAAAATATTTGCTGCTGTTTTTAGAGATTAGTAAGATAAGCTGAGAGGGAAATAGCGGTGTGAGGTAGGGAAGCACTCGGAGCAATGCTGATTACGTCGTGTAGGGCAGAAACATGTCCGTTGACTGCGCTCTCTCGTCGCATTGCTTTTGCTTTGAGTGATTTCATCAAAACCAGCTACATTAACAATATTTTTGGTTAATATTTCCAGGCGTTTTTTTGATGTATTTTAATTTTCGGATTGATATTAATCGAAATAGGGTATTAATTAATATGTTACAGCAATCCTGTTGCATATTTGATAATATTAGAGCTAAACGTTAGTAATGAAAATTCTGTGTTATTAGGTGTATACCTATGAAATGCGGATTTTCTTAACAGATGATGCCACACATACGTTCTGACGCGTGCCGATTTGACAAATATAGTAGTTTGTTTGGCTATTCCTAACCTACAAAACCATATATGTGAAAAATTGTGATAGTGAAAATATCATAGTCTTTTTCTGCTTTGAAAATGTCGAACTTCCTACCAAAAAAAGACCATTAACTAGTTTTAACCAGTCTAGCACATTGAATATGTGTAACACCCGAACTTTACACTGCGTGCTCTTCTTCCTTAACATACTTAAGAGAAAACATCCGCGCTACCTATACAACAAAGCGAGATTTAGGTATCCAGAACATAGCCGTAATACTCGTACTCCCAATATGTTATGCGTACACAAGCATAAGTTAGAAATCTTTAAAAGAAGTTTTACTTATAACATCAGCAAGATCTTGAACACTTATGTATTGGGCGCGGGAATGAACCCTTCCTCTTCCTATTCCCTTATTAAGAGAAATTAACACAGCACTAATTTTGGTACAGTAAAATACATATGTCCACTGAAATCGCGATTTTGTCCGGTAGTTTCTTTTGTAGCGGCGCAGGGGCATTCCACCTTCTTTTTCATTGGGTGCTCTTTTTGGTGAAATATACTGTGTATTCTCACCAAAATTATTATGTGTGTGTGCTACGTTTCTATTTTCATTTATACATATATATTGGTGGAATCATTCCCAGCAAAAACAAGCAAAGCTGCCCGATAGGTGGTGGACATCTACACTCTGGTTTGTCTTGCTACTCTCTGGAACGACGTGACTGTGTTTCTTGGCGATAGGTGTCGCCGAAAGACATATTCAGTGCTGTTTTGGAGATTAGCAGCATAAACCGAGAGGCAAACGCAATTATAGTAGCAGAAGATTGTACTCAGAACCATGCTGATGACGCCGGGTAGGTAGAAACATGTTCATGTGTTAGCGCTATTTTCTCTGCTACATTGTTTTTGCCGGGAATGATTCCACCAATACCATGAGCCATATTAGCATTAATTTTTGGTTATTGTTACTAGGCATTCTTTCTACGTGTATTTATATATATTCTTTGTTTATTATTATTATCTTTTTCTTTTTTCATAGACTAAAGGCAGAACGCTGATAATACATGTGTGTAGTACACATGTATTGAGGCGATTTAGTCTATTTGGCTGTAATCTTTATGCAATATTTGTTACATTTGTATTTTGGTTGTGCCAATAAATATTATTATTATTATTATTTACGGAAAGTTTTAATTCATTACTTCATTTTGAAGAACTCCTGCTGAAAAGACATCAACGGAAGAGTTTTCTATATCGAATCGTCACAGGTGATGAGAAATGGATATGTTTCGAGAATCCCAAACGAAGAAAATCATGGGTTGATCCAGGCCAACCATTAAGATCGACTGCAAAACCAAATCGCTTCGGAACGAAGACAATGCTCTGTGTTTGGTGGGATTAACAGATTGTTGTTTATTATGAACTTCTCAAATCTGGTGAAACGGTTAATGCTGCTCAATACCGACAACAAATGATCAATTTGAACCATGCATTGATCACAAAACGTCCGGAATGGGCCCAAAGACATGAAAAGGTGATTTTACTAGATGACAATGCGCCGGCACAGATCATAAAGATTTTATAGGAAGTTTTAAAAGAATTGAATTGGGATGTGCTACCTCACTCGCCGTGTTCGCCGGACCTACTTCGGATTATCACTTGTTCCGGACGATGGCGCACGGATTGACTGAGCAGCACTTCGCTAATTTTCAAAAAGTGAAGAAATGGGTTGATTCATGGTTTGCTTCGAAAGGTGAAAGTTTCTGTAGTCGCGGAATCCGTCTTTTGCCAGAAAGATGGGAAAAAGTTGTAGCATCAAATTGCGCATACTTCAAATAAATAGCTTTAATCATTGACTTCACATTAACATGTGTTTTTCCTTAAAAAAATCCGCATTTCATAGATATATACCTGGTAAATTCACATGAACATTGTTTTATAATAATAACAAAATAAAACAAAAATAAACAACAATAAGTATATTAGCAATCACGGGGCGAAGTTCAATGGTCATCCTGATATCAAAATTAACATAAAAAGAAATAATACCTCAGCCTAATGGGAATCTACATTTAAAACACCTAACGTAGAGAAAATACTAATATGTGCATTTGTTCATGCAGAAAACTAACCTATAGGCTCAAAGCAATATTTAAATAAACATAGTACTACTGTACTGCAATATGAAAAGTGTACGATGAACTGAAAAGTATTTCATGTGTACCATAAATACATTTGCGAGTATTAATAACACTTCATCAATCTCTCCCGAAGATTTTGCCGAAATCGATCGACTAAAAATCTTTTCACCGAAGCAGGTACGCGGTTCTACTTAGAGAAAATAAGGTAAGAAAAAGAACGCTTGAATAGGGAAGTCTCGTGGAGAGGCAAAGAAATCAGACCACGGAAATGTGTATTTAATGTTATGTATATCGCATTGGTACCGGGTCTTTTGTATACGTAGGGAGGAGTTTTACTAAACGATTTTATGAAATAAACACAGGGACTCTCTAATTCTCGTCTTGCTCTCATATTCAACAACCCAGTCGCCTTAAATTGTTGCGTAATATCATTAAATTTACATAATGCGTATATGAACCCTACGCAAGAATTTTGAATCTTTTTTATTTGGTACTTATATACCCGTCAATTCAAAGGTATCACATAATTTAAGTTTAATTTCTTTACTAAGGACTGATCTGTATGGAAGCAATTTATACAACACGTTTATTTAATTCAATATTATATGTAGTTCCTCTAGCAAAAATTATAGTTGGATTTAGCAAAGTATTGTCACACCCCCGAAGACCGGGCCTTAAAGAGATATTTCTAAAGTTTTTGTATTGCTGTCAATATTACAGCAATTAAACTTATGTTATCTGTTACAGCAATTGAATTCAAAAAATGAAATGAGGGTGGTTTTATAAGTCAGTTAAGGAAATCCATTTGAAAGATTTTGGGGCTTCATTAATCTTCACATAACGCGCTAGCTGCACGCAGAGAAATGTTTTCTTGTATCAGAGCTGTCCGCCTTAATTCAAGACAATTACTGTTTCAATTATTCGCAATACAACTGTTTTAAATTAAAAGAAATATTTTTTTAACGTTTCTTTCTCCGCTTAAGAGAAGCATATATGTACATACGTGTAATGAAATAATTGTATTTCTTTGTTTAAGATATTTGTTAACTTGATTCAAGAAAATCTTGCAGAAAATTTGAAGGAAGCGATTCTTAGTATAAGTAAATGGCCATTATAACACAAAACAAAATTTTCTTAAGGATGGTAAATAGTTCTCTTAATTCCAGAAAGCGTTTAGGTATTGTTCATAAATCAATAGTTCCCATATTCTTAAAATAAAGCATTTTTTACTTAGAATTTCTGAAATGCTTATTATTTATATGCACATTATTAATTGTTTAAAAGAGTACGACATATTCGTATATAATGCAGTAGATTATTCACATTGCTTGAGATTTTAAAAAGGCTAAAGTAGGGGTTATTTACAGAATAATGTTCAAACAAAAGTGAACTTAATATAGAAGTACACATGAAAAAAGTGCCTAGAAGCAATAACCAAGATAAAGCTAATAAATAGCTCCTGGTATTGATGGAATCACTACCGGCAAAAACAATATGAGAAGAGTAAAGCATTAAAGATCCTTGCTCCTTGCCACATTGCTCTTACATGTCTCAGTTTTGCCACTAATCTTCAAAAACGGCAACTGAAATATTTCCTGGCGCCATCTAGTGCCAGTAGTTACATGCCGTCCTAGATAGTAGCGACGGAACCAGAATACAGATACCATACTTACCCATATAATAATATAACTTTGAACGTACAAGGTTTCATAAATATTTTCAAAAGATACCAGTTAATGTAATATTTTTTTTATTATTATTTACCACGTGTACTAATTTAACTATAGTTTTTTTTTTAAATATACAATAAATAATAATAATAATAAAACGGGGATAAATAAACTTAAATATTAACTCATTAGTTATTAAACTACATAAAAATAATCCCTATAAAAAAAACTTTTTCATTAGCTCATTCACTTGCTCCTAATTTTAATTATTAATTTTAGGTTCTTTTTCCATTATTGTAATTTTTCTTTTAAGTGGATAAGCTTGTAGCTGGCCTGACGATGTGTTTTTTTAACACGAAACTGGTCGCCTAATTTCTGAATAGAACTTTGTGAGATGTGGACCATTTTCTCATTCCTACCTTTAAAACGATTATTTTCTTAATTTAAAACTAAATGATTTACTTGGAAGAAACATTTTTCTGTTTTGGATTTTCTTGATTTTCTAACCCTAAGAAAATATTTATTTAATTGAAATAAAATTTCAAGAAAATTATTTTTCTTATATTATACATTTTTATAGTCTTGAAATAAAATATTTTCTTGAGTAGAGATTGATTTTTGTGAGAAGCCATTTCTCTGCGTATACAAATTCCTTTAGCAAAATAACAAATGCATAAGATATTAAACAGAAAATTGTATATGTACGTAGTTCCTTGGATGGAAGGTGATTCGAGCGTTAATTATGATTTAGTCCGATCTTTTAGAAGGATAATTAGGTAATCATCTCGATTATACCGACTCTCTAATTCTCGGTAAATGCCCACGCTTCAGTTTACGTCTTATAAGTTTCTTAGAACTTCGCCATCCCAATAATTCGCGACTTCCCTAATTTATGAGGATTTCCGCGAAATTCGAAATTCATTTGATTGAAAAAGTTATCTCTGATTTTTCGAGGCAGTCTACATTTAATTTTGTCGTATATAATTTGTGCAAACGAGCTTTAAATTATTTGTTCTAAAATAAGCATCCGAGTTTCAATTTCATTTTTACCATCACAATAAAGAGGTGCACCTTTTTGCTCGCCCTCTGATAATTTGCTGGAAAATTTAGATGGAATTTAATTCTGCGAAGAGTATAACATTCTTGCGTAAATATCGAGGTATTTTGTTCAGGTATTCCACTACCTAAAAAAATTGTTATTTTAAGATAACGGGTTTGTTCCAGGATTAATAAAACTGACGTCCAATCATTTGATACAATGATGGTATTCGCATTCTTTGCGAAAAGTATGTTCTTTCAATTTCATTACAGAGTTTAGGTATTAGAAAATAAAATTATTGTTTGGAATACAGAATTGAACGTGTTACGTAGAGAGGTGTGATAAAAATACTACTGATATTTTTATTTTTTTCTTTTAGATGTATTAATGTGGTACTATAGGAATTATTTAATTAAATTATAATAACTTACGATGAAAAGTAGTTATCATAGATCTGATCTTGTCAGTGTTATGTCTAATGTGCCATAAGGTTCCATATGTTACGAAACTAGCAACTAAACGACTATTCAACTGGTATTGTTTATATTTCTATCTCTCAAGTACAATCTTGGTACCAACAACCTCACAAAAGTATGCCTTAACACTCTAATTAATCAACTTCCTTCTTTTTCTCTTGATTCCGTTTCCTTTTCTCTTTCACCGGAGAGTTCCTCCTTGTCAATTCTTCCTACTTCATACAGTGCCATCCATTTGAAATGATAGCACCCCTATAGAACCTCTATTTTACACTAAAATTGTTTTAATACACAGTGGATGAAAAAGTCTACTTCCACAAAAAATTTCAGAAGTTTATCTAAATTTTCAAGGCATGTTTATTTCTCGAGTTTGAAAGTAGCAAAATTCTGCATTGAATTCTAAAATTGTTTTAACCACAATTTCATTTAAATATGTTTCTTAATAAAAAAGTTCTAAGAGAATCGTTTTTCAAACTTTACCCTGCATTATTTCAGAAATTGGCAGTAGCGTGTGCAACATCCCACAACATCTAATATCTAAAGAACACTTTCGTCTTTTTTGGGCTAAGTACGTTCTCTCATGGAAGCTGCCAACATCTATGCAATTACGATACAATTTGCCACGTGTGCAAGGTACAGTAAAGGAATGTAAAAAATACGAGTTGATAAATAAGAAAATCTGCCTATGTGTGGATGAAACAACGTTTACAACGTAATGGTCCACTAACTTCATTGTTGTTATTTAGTAAAAGGAGTCAGAAAACTAATGCAGAAACCGTTGTCAAGATAATAAAAGATTCGTTGAGAGAATTTTGTATCACAGGAACCTAAGTCACAATGTTCGTTACTGAAGGAGCCGCAACAATGCTGAGAGTTGGTAGGATGTTGAAAATGTGCTTTCACATAACATGCCTCACACACGCATGTCACCTCGTTGCAGAAACCATTCGAAAGAAGTATCCGATGGTGAATAAGTTAATAGCATATACCAAAAAAGTGTTCATCAAATCTCCCAAACACATCCGTGTATTCAAATAATTGTGTCCGAGACTGGAGGAACACAGCACCGCGGTTGCGATCCGACAACAATACATTGCGTCAGGCACCGAAAATATTTAGTTTCCATTCGTGTATACCAAACCAACATTACAACCGCACCAAATCGTTACCTCCCAAACTAGAAGGCCTCGGCCCTTTTCGATGACGTCACGCTCGATAGGCGATGTATCGCCATGCACGATATTAGCCTAAGCGGTAAAGGAATCGTTTTTTTGCATTTATTTTTTAAGTTTTGAAGGGCTACCGGTTTAAAGAGGATGTCAGTCGTCAACTGAGCCCTTCTTCGCATCCCATTCGATTTTATTTTGAAAAAACGAAGTTCCAAAGCAAAAACCAAACACGTAACCGAGCGCCGTTTTCGTGAAAGATGAATTTGTGGTTGACATTTAATCGACTAATTATTGTTATTTGTAATTGTACATGTATTTGGACGAAACTAAGCTTGAAATGATACAGTAATTGCAATTTTATATGAAATTTTCTTGAATTTCACGAGAAAATTTACAAACATGCTATTTAACCAGGGTCTTTAATTTCCTATTATGTGGTGTTTTACCTAATCTATCATTACTTTTCCCACAATCATTTTTAAGTAGCGTATTTGTAGTACAAGTTACTACAATCGTTGCGATACATTCACTACTGTGAATATGACATTTACATATTACATTTATTGTATTAAAGCAGAACGTTTATTATACACATTAAAAAACATCTCTTCGTGTACAAAAATAAAATCTTCACGTTTTTTGTCAAATACAGCGGACAGGGAATTGAGTTGGAATAGCATTTCTCTTAAGCCTAGGATTTTTTAAACTTACAGTTATAGTTTCACCGGTCCTTTAATCTGTAGCTGTTGAAAATAAATAATATCTTCTTTTACAATGTGTAACTGGTAAACAAAACATACAAAACAGCCGACGCCACAGTTTTTAGGTTATCCCGTTTTTATCGTTTCAGAAAAGGTTTTATCGCTTATACAACACTAGAAAAACATTATAGGTATCACCAACAAAGTACAGAAATATCACTACACAGTATTTTTTTAAATAAAACCAATATAATTTGGGTAAACTTGAAATTTCTTTTTTAGTTTAAGCGCAAAAAAGCGATTTTTGTTCACTATGTGATAGAAGATATCATTGCCTACTGTTTGCATAAAAAATCCGTGGGGATAAACGGTGATAATAGTTAAAACCTTAGCTAAACCCCGGAGATTGTTAAACTGAACATACCTTCATTCCACTCGTCACTTGTACATTAATCAAGTCAGTTATTTAAAATATTATGATTATGTTAAAAAGTTCATCAAACGCTCTTTCCAACCACATATCACTTTCAGGGTTTCCGGAACTTACTAGTTGTAAATTCGTACACATAAAATTCACTCTCTAGCTCGGTATATTTCCACCCGTTCACGTCCGTCCCTTTTGTGGCTTCGTAACATTTTATATGAACGTGAGAATGACATACTGGATATAAAAGTAGGATTTATTTACTATTGAAACATATATATTTTATAACACGTTTCACCAATGGCATATCTTGAAAGTACTATTGTTATAATACATAACGAAAATAACCAGACAAATGTTAATTAGAGTTCAGCATAAATCGAATAGATTTATTTAAAGCACCATATACTAAGCTTCTTCAGCTATAAAAAATATATAATAAAAACATTCTGAACGTTTCGCAATTTATATGTATAAGCGCTACAGGCCTTTTAGGCCTCGGGCATTAATTTACATTTCATTCCGATTTCTACAACGGTTCACAAAATTATTCACAACAGCTATCCATCGTCTTCTATCCTTTGCCTCTCTTTTCCGGTCGTCGACATTCGTTCGCTTCAGGTCCCTCTCCACCATCTCCATCCACCTCGTCCTCGGTCTTCCTCTCCGCCTTCTTCCAATTGGTTTCCTACATAATACCATCTTGTGCATTCTCTCACTTGTCATCTCTTCTATATGTCCTAGCAATCGCAATCGTTGCACTTTTACGTACATATGTTGTAATTCTGGGTTCTCTATGCTGTCCGTAAACTTCGTGGTTCCTTCTTCTACAGTCTTCTTCAGTATTTATTCCTACAAGAATTCTTCTTAGTATTTTCCATTCCCGTCTCTGTTCATCCAGAGAGTTTTCTTCTGGTGATCTTTCTAGGGACTGTTCGTTTTATATCGCCGCCTATTTCGGATTTATTCCATTCTTTGTCAACAATTAGTTTGTTATATTTTATTATCGCTCTGTAACCTTGCTTTCTTGCATCTTTCATTTGTTGGACCAGGCTTTTCCTCTCTTCTTGTATTTTTTTGGGGGTAATCCTGACTGATCCATAACTTTGAATCTCAGAGAAATTTCGCATTTTTAACGATTTTTGTTCTTGTGTTTTCCTTAGCAACTTTGATTAAAACGGGTCTCATCCTTTCTTTCTGATATTTTCCTAGCCTCTTAATTTCCTCCAGGCCCATCTCATGCCAATGCCCACTTCGGTTTTTTCCATTACCCTTTTTCTTTTCTCTTTAGTTTCCGCTCCCTTCTCATTTTCCTTATCTTCAACCTCCATTATTATTATATGTTTTCTTCTCACCTTTCGTTCTAGGTTAGTGATCCTCTCCTCCTGGCTTGCAACATGCGATTTTAGCGTCTCGTTCTCAGCTTTTACCACATTCACTTCCTGGTAGATGCTTCCTATGTTTTTGTTCATTTCATCTTTTATATTTTGAAACATTCTTTCTATTTTTGCAAAGTCTGCTATTTTGTCTTCTCTGAATACCCGATTAACTTACGTAAATGAAATAGTCCGACTTTTTGGCTTTGGCAACTTCATTTATCACAGAGTTAACACCTTTATATAATCAGTAGTTACAGTCGATTGATTGATTTATTTGCTCGAAACTCTCCAGAAATTTCGGGTTTATTGCGGAACAGAAATTAATCGCTTCGACATAGTACGACGACCACGATATTTTTCGACATTCTCGTTTCGCAATGCGTAACATGGATATTCCACAAAATATTACTCTCGAAATAGTAGTAAATGGTCAACAAAATACAAGGAATCACATTATAGTTTGTATGAAGGTGCTCACATCGAATAGATGTTGAAATTATGGGACTAAATTAATTTTCTGGATACTATTTTTAATGAATATCTTTAGAAAAACAAAAATTTTATAATATTTCGTCGCAACACTATGCATTTTAGCAAAAAACTTATTTACATGGATTTATATTTAATTTACTAAAGAGTGGCACATATATGTACATATATTAGATGTAGGGACATTTATAAAACAAAACTAGAGAACAGTTTCTTTAGCAGATTCTGGAAAAGTATACAGGATATTCCGTTTTAAAAAATTGAAATAGCATGAATCAAACGCGCCGAAGATTTCCATGGCCATGTTCTAGACGTTACTTACTAGTTTAATCCTTTTTGCCTACCTAGCCTTATCGTGTGTAAGGCGTTGTGGAGTTGAGGTGTCAGCTTATACTCTTCTTACATATTTCCCGCCATCTCTTCCTGTCCTGTATAATCTGCTGTGCATTCTCCCAGTTTTCTTCCCTCTTTACTACTGCTAATCTTACATCCTCCAACCATGCTCTTCTAGGTCTTCCTCTTGTTTTCTCATTTACCCTGGCTTCTAGATCTTGTTTTACTATTCCATTACCTTGTATGTATTCTCTTCACGTGAACATACCATCTCATTTACGCTTCCTCGATTCCTTCCACTATGGGTTCCACTTGTAGACGTTAGTTGATATAAAAAACGTTTAGATGTATTACCGAATACTCCAAGAAATACTTAATCAAATAAAATTTGAATCACCGCTCTAGTATGTAATGCGTGTAAGGAGTGTATAAATTCATATGTGATTTGCCAGACAACTATAACTATTGGGGATAGGAATTAACTGTGGCAAACAATAAAAGCGTCAAAATCTATACATGACGCGCTTCATAAAGGGAGTATTACGGGGAGTATTTACAAGAGGAAAATGTTGTTTCATAATACTGTAGCAACAAACGTAAGACCTGTATTAAACCGTGCATAAATAAAAGTGGAGTTCTAATGAAACCAAAAAGTAAACTCTAACAAATTAAATTAATAGTTTATTCATAAAAAATACTTAGAATTCTATACAAGAGGCTCAAAAATTCTTCCTTCCACATCTGTTTTATAAAAACGTTCTCGTACATTTGGAAGCATGTCAATTGTCACGGAATTGACAGCCTCTATTATTCTAGCTCTCAAAGCATTTACATTTTCAGGCCTGCCAGCTTCTGCAATGTATACTTTCTGTTTGATGTATCCCCACAAAAAGAAATCATTTGGAGATAGATCGGAAGATCGTGGAGGCCAACAAACGCTGCTTGTTCCACTAATAAGACGGTTGGGAAAAGTATTATAAGAATACTAAGCAATAAGAATTGCTTCACTACGAGTGCATTATGTGCAGGGCAGCCATCCTTTTGGAACCACACAATTTCCCGATCCACTTTCAACCGCAGGAACTATTTGATATTGCAGCAAATCTAGATATTTGTTGGCATTTAAGGAACTACCAATAAAGAATGATCCTAGTAAATGCCCTTGATGCGTATAAAGTGTGATTTAAAAATTCGACGTTCACAGTTACCGTTTATTTTTCCTCTGTTTAGTCCCAAAAGTCGTTTATAAACTTACTGTTGATTAGGATGAGAATGTTGAGAAATAAAAGTGGACATCACCAATTTTGTTTTATTTAGAAATTAGTAAAATGAACTGCTTGACATAAAGATACAAAGACTTAGCGGCATCCGGGTGCCGCTAAGTCTTGGATACATAAAACAATACTACCGGTATTGTTTTATGGACCTATGGAATACTATAATTAACAGCAAATTATCGGCTGTAACGGAGCTAAAAAATAAGACGCATTAATGGAAGCAGATGAGCAGCAGGAAACTATCAGCATTACAAGAAAATGAAGGGATGAGATGCTTGACAATACTTTAGGTATAGAAGGATGACAATTCCTGGACTTCGGAAGCTATTAAATGTGATATAACTAAAATGAAAAAACAGAAAAGATCTGATTGCATATCTTGCGAGAAATACAGTAGTTTCTTTTTTTTTTAGTGTGGTGATGGCCCAACGGGGCGTATAAGCTTCTCAAGCTTGTCATAACCTCAGGAGCCTTAAGTGTGTAAACTGTGTGTGTAAAGTGTTCCATGGCTTTGTTACTATCAGCCCCTCGCCGTAAAGGGTGAAGCGCAGTTAATTGTATCCCAACTGCAAATGGTGACTCAGGAGTGTAACGAACCTGCTAGCGGGACTCGAACACATAGCGCCAAACTCTGCCCAATCAAGCGCAGGTCCTCTTACTACTAGACCACCGAGCCGTTAAAAGTAGTTACCTAACATGCAATTTTTTTTTTAATCGGGTTTATAAAAGAATGAATTTCTGTTCAGATTCTTTTAGATACTTATCCCAAAGTACAAGTATGCAAGTGCTTGTGTGAACATTTCATTTAAAATATTATGGAATACATTAATTGTAAGTCCTGCTTATTGTCACAATTTCCGTGTATCGAATCGTTGGTGAATAAACATACCACATAGCGAACATAACCATGCTTTTTTTGCACTTTCTTGATAATTCAAATTAAAGTTATTGCGTGACATGTAAACTATTAATTTATTGGTTTATTATTCAACAGTAACGACCAGGAATGATATACGATCGTATGATCAAGCGGTCAATGTAACGCCAACGTGCTGCTACCAGATATGTACCGCACATGCGTACATTCTACTGTTCTATACTCAGATATTTTTGACACAACTTGTATATACCAGTATATTCTTCATAATTTTTTTTTTTGCAAAAAATTGGCCTTAATGCTTCTTAACGATATGGGAATAATCACTGGATCAGATGCTGCTATTAATGAAATCGAACACGTTACGGAAAATTTAGTTTGTTGTGTTTTTGTTTCAGGACGTAAGAGAATTTACTTTCGAAGTGTAAACACATCGACCTGGCCATTCTATTGATTTAACCTACTTCCATCTCTTCTTTCGGTAGAGACTTATTCCGAAAGTTTAAGAACTATAGCATACTACAGTACATATTTTAGCAAAACAAATATCGTTAAAGAATAAAAACGGCATTGAGTCGACGTGACGATTACTTGTAAAATATTGAAATTTCGAATAGCGAGGATAAATAGTATGCAGGTCCCATGAAATGCTTGAATAGCAATTATGTAGATTAGTTTGGGGACTTTGATCTATAAAGTTACAGCAAAATAGAATTAAATGTCGGAGAACAGATTCGTGAAGGGCTGAAAAGAGTGGAATGATCTCTGGTTTAGAATACTAATCCAGTTAGAAGGGTGATTGCTACAGAGCTCCAACTTCTCATTGAAAGTAAAACGAAATACTTGACGTGTGGAATACCGTAAACAATTTTATAATATTGGTTTGCCGATATGTATCAAATACGTACTCTCTTTATCGATTCAGTAAAATTAGTTGTGTGTCAGTTTGTGTGCCTTTAGTTAACTAGTCTATTCATCCCGCTAGAATATTTTATTTGCAGCAAGTGGACAAATTGTGTTGCTTCTGGTGTCCGCTTTTTAAGCAAAGTTGTATACTTACCGCAGCTAATAAACGACAAGAGACAGCCTGTTACGTTCTCCTGGTTTGAAGAACAATGTTGCTATTCGTCTGCTTCGGTGTATCTTTCTTGCGAAGAGGGAGGACCAATTGCTTTGCTTAGATGTATAAAATATTTGCTTATTTGCTCGATAGCTCCGTACCTCTCGAAATGAAACACAGTACGTATGTATAAAACAAATTCCCCTTATTATTATATAAAAAATTCCCCTTATTATTACATAAAAAATACAGAAAAATGTGAGGTTTCCCTCTTGTAATATATAAAAAATATGCATATCCCTTAGTATTATATACATTTTATAATGCGGTTTCCTTACTTGTTTGTGTACATATTTTGTGGACCTATATTTGTATGTAAACGCACCTAGTACGAGTGCGAGGCATTTTGTTACCTTAATGTGTCTTCAGTATCGCAATGCTTATTTGTATATTAATTCGTAACGTTTATATACATTATGCATTCTTAGGCCCACCACCAAACCCTTGACAGAGTTTGAACGTCTCATCGCGGAGGTAGTAGCAGAATATAGCCGAAAACGACTACCCAGACGTTCTCGTTATAATCTATACGCTATGTGCCTTGTATGTACGCTCCGTCTTGCTCCCTATATAAGCGGACTTTCCAAAGACCATACATCGTGCGGATCCGAGCGCTTCATTGCACATAGGTGAAGGAGCGATGGATGGCAATCATGACACTCGGTTCTCCGACGTAGTTCCTGCACTCCGAGATAATGACACGTATATGTGCATTAGGCTTGCTCTCTCGGCAATGATTACCTATTTCATGCTCGACCGTGGTGGTTCTTTCTCTAATGTGCGTCTTATCTCGAGGCTTGCAATATAATAGCGTACCGAACTTGCGATTATTTGAATTAATACAGTTTTACATCAATTCTCAGTTTGTATGCGAGTGATTTTGTTGTATTTATGTATGTTAAGTGAATTTAAATGTTTCATGTTAAATATGTACGCGTACAATGTTTAAATGTATACAAATACAATATACATGGGTTTATAAAATATAAAACAAAAGAAATGGTGAATTTACAGCAAATAACACAAATAAAATATTAAATTTACAAGGTAAAACAATAAATGATGGCTTTACAAAATAGAATAAATTTAATAACGATTTTGTTAGCGTAAAAAAATAACAATGGACTTTTAAGAAGCCTTAACACAGCCGTTTCAAGCATTCGTGGATCTCCATCGTCAGACGAGTGACCGAATGCACCGTTTTATTACTCTTGCCTTTTTGATCTATTAGCGTAAAACGGCCATATGGTTTAAAGGTGCGTTCATATAGAGCAGCGTAAAATTATCATTAGGATTGGCCCGAAATTATTTGCAATAATCCGCTGTAATTCTTAAAATAATTTCGTCACACAATGAAAACTGATATCTTGGTTTACTTTCTCGTATCATAATCTTAATTTATCTGTTAATAATTTCTTTTGTAATGGATGAAATGACAAAAAAGGTTATATACTGTGTTCATTAGCAATTTCTGCAATAATCAAGACGAACAAATTTAAAAATAAATGTAAAAAAAGAGAAGGCATTGGCGGATACGTCCCATCAACAGTCAAAAGAGTGTTGATTTATTTGAGAATTTATTGAAAATAGTAAAAGCAAATCAACGGACCGTCAAATATTTCGGGAAACATTTGAAGCCCTATGAACTGTACTACGGCCTGTCTACTCACACACATATGTAAAAATTGTGGTACAAATACTAATGGTTTCTTGAATAACTGGCAGTTTCCTAAATGCATAGGTGCGATAGAATGCATGCACATTCATGTAAAACAACCTAACAATTCTGACTCTTTGTATTACAGTTATAAGAAAACTTTTAGTATTTTATTTAGTGTATGCAATGCATATTATAAATTTGTACGTGTGGATACAGGAACCTATGAACCTCCAAATGATGACAAATTCAATTCGCCTTCGTTAAATATTTTTTTCAAATTTCTATTTTACTAACTTCCTCTTACCTTCCTCTAATCGAAGCTCATCGTGACATACCCTGTATTGATTAATAATGTTCTATTTAAGCCTTTTAAAAGTTGGATTGTCTATACGTCAGAAATCATTAATAATGTAAATCAGATGCCTTCTTACTATCTTTGTGGCACCGAATGAAACACAATATTCTGATAATTTTCCATTTTCTTGCTCTTCAAAACCTTAGATTGGTTAAAATACTTTACCTAGCTGTTGTAGGGATTTTAGCGTAAGCGTAATGTTTAAGGAATAGTATTCTCCCGATAGAAAAACTCAGGTCAGAGGTACCAATGAATTGGTCACGGACACTCTTTGTGCTATTTCGACATGCAGGCATGCACGGACACTACTGTTGTGTTTCGAGGGTATGTTATTGCCTGCATTATAAGTAACGCTGGCCACGAGCGGTACCGCGCATCGGCGTAGAATCAGTTCGGACCGAGAGGAACGGTAGTATTACTTCGTCTGCGGAGCAGTACGGACATTTTCGCTGCCGGTCATTTGCGCAATTGTTTATCTGTCCTAGAAAAATTATGATTTCGTCAGCAAAACAACCGCGGTCGGACAAACTTCGAAAATTTATTGCAGAAATTCCAGACTTAATATATGAAGGTGCTAAAATTAAATGTGTAATCTGTAAAATCCCGTTAATGTGTTGGTCCAGACAACATTGTCTACGACACGTAAATAGTGAAAAGCATGTCTCAAAAAGAAATTGCGCACGAGACAATGAAAAATGTATATCTAATTTATGCGTTACGTTTATCGCATGTAATATACCGTTTAATTTACTAGACAAGGAACCATTTATCTGCTTTTGGAATAACTATTCGGAGTGCAAATTACCAAGTCGAACATTGTTACGAAGAATTGTGCTATCTGCGCGCGAACATATTGAATAAAAAATAAAATCGGAATTGAAAGATCAAAAATTGTGGTTATATGTCGACGAAACAACAGATCGGAAGAAACATTCTGTTCTTAATGTAATGGCACGCAAATTGGAACCTCATCAATCGGCACCTTCAATTCTTTTAGTCTCCAAACGAATACAACAGTGTACTGTCGAAGTAATTTCAAAGTTAGTGTTAAATACATTGGACAAGTTTGAACTTTCAACAAACCAACTCTTGATGTTAGTGAGTGATGGTGCTGCAAACATGCTTTCTGTAGGTCGGTCTCTTAAAAAGCATTCTGCTAATTTGTTACACATTACCTGTAAAATTCATGCTCTTAATCTTGTGGCGGATAGTATCAGAAAATGTTATCCTGAGGTAGACGCTTTAATAGCGCATACCAAAGCAGTATTTGTCAAATCACCGAAACGTATTCGCGAATTTCACAGACTGTGCCCCCGTATACCAGAGCCACCAGAACCTATTCTAACTCGTTGGGGAACATGGTTGCAGGCCGCGTTTTATTATCATAAATATTTTGACAATATTAAGAGCATGGTTTTACAATTCGATACAAAGGAAGCTGCCGCTATCCAGAAAAGCCAGTCGAAATTTCAAGATAGTCAGGTTAAAATGGATTTAAAAATCATTCACGACAATTACTTCGGGCTAGCAGATGCAATAGAAAAATTACAAAATCCTGCGGTGCCGTTAGAAGAATCTCTACAAATAGTGCAACATGTTCACGCACAGCTATGCGCGATTGAAGACGCAAAAAATGTTTCTGTTCTAGAAAAATTTGAAAGTGTTTTTGAGAAAAATTCTGATTTTGACACATTAAGACACATTTGTGAAGGTGCGTCAACAGAATCGTTGTTATTTGAAAGATTATTTTACTTACGCAAATATTACGTCACTAGATGTAGAACGTTCGTTCTCTGCATATAAACGCATTTTTTCCTCATGCCGTACTAGTTTTGCCGAAACAACAGTTGAAATATATCTAATGTTGCAGATATTTAACAGACATTATTCACTTTGTGATTTCACGGAGTACTCTTAAAATGGTAAGTGTTTGAGCACGTGTTATGTAATTTTTATTTAAAAAATGAGCGAAATTATTTGCGGCAGCAAACATCTCTATTAGCAGAATAACCCTAGTGGAACGCGAGGCCTGGTCGACTCTACGCTACTGCGCGGTACCGCTCGTGGCCAGCTTTAATTATAAGGATGCGTCTGTCTCGCTATGTCCAAGCAATAGTACAATAACCAGATTCTTTCGAGAACGTACGAAAATATGGGGAGATCGTGTTTGTCTATTGCGAGAGCAACATCGTCGTGTTCCTCATCTTTTAAGTAAATAATAAGCGTATTAATTTCAACATTGTAGTTATTCTTTTCTCACTACATATCCTAACACAACTCTTACATTATTAATAAGAATGCCCTATTAAGCGCATCCTAAATGAATATATAAAGATTAGGCTATAATAATGACATATCACATGATTAAATATTGTTCACGTAATCTTTATGAACGATGAATTTTAAAACTTCTAAACTAAACAATGAAAATTGTATTATAATTACATTTTTAGATTAAGCGAATTTGCGATTTAGTTAAAAAATATACTTTCAAACAAACCCAAGATGAATTCCTGATATATTAAAGTTGCTTCCGACATTTGAAATTGCATCAGAGAACGTTTCCATTAAATTTCCGCTTTTCTCGAGAGCGCAGTACACATCATAAGCATATTTCTCGGGAGGTTGTAAAAAGAATATACTAACAACACGAATCAACGAAAGGCGTTTGCGTGGAATAATACACATTCCACGCGCTTGCTCCCACTATACCTTCGAAGAATCAAAATAAATACACAAAGAGAACACAATTGGAATCGACAGTAATGTGATGTCGATATTCAATATATGCTAAAGAAAAGTAATATTTGCCGAACACAAAAGACGCTAGACGATCTGTAGGAGTACAAAACAACCGAGGTATTTTCTATTCTTTCATCTTCGCAACCAGTATAAAATTTCAATTAAGTTATAGACCGTTCAAGGTATTCGGTCTCCCGTTCAGGTATACCAATATTTCGCTTTTATGTGTAGAATTATTTCTCATAAATAAAACGAACAAAAAACATTATTTTTCTTCCCACCTTTTAAAACAGGCAACGCTCGATCAACAAACACGCGCGAACAGCGTACTCCTCCGCAACAAAGTAACCGACTTTAATCTTTTCGGTATTAAATTATAAAGCGTTATTATTGGTCTTGTAGTTCATACATAGTCAATGAGAATTGGATACGAGCAAGCTGCGAGCTGAATCCAATTACAACGAGATGTTTCTATATTGTTTCTCTCTGGGAAATTCTTTATTTGTTGAAAAGATTTCAGATTAATTCGATCAGGTGTCGGTACCGCGTCGAATGTTTGACACTGGGAATTAGCTAATAATATTAATCAACAAATTATCGACTTTTGTATAAGCCCATTAAATGACATTTAAATCCACATAAAAACTGGTATAACAAGGTTTTAGATCAAGGAATTTAATTGCCTTATAAAAGCAATAACGTTCAAAATGAATAGATGAATTGCTTTGTCTGTTAAAATGTTAACCTGTAGCTTTTCTGCTCTCACTTTTCCCAAAACCGTATCCAGTTCACCACTAACATTTTTCACATCTTGAGGATAAAAATGTAAATACGTGTTGACAAGCTTATTCTTCCAAAACATTTTTAAACCAGAGCGTATAATCGGAGCTCTGATCTTGTGGTCCACAAACCAGGCAAAATCTCATGCTGGAAAACCACACAGGAACAAAGCCAGGCAAAGGTATTCCTATCAATTTGGCTAAAGAATTGTGCAACAATATGTTAGCAATCGGCACCCCAGAAAGCTGGCGGACTTACTGGCAGCGTCTGCTGTCGTATTATTTATAGAAACTAGAAAAAGCTGAATATTAATTTGCTGCATCAAGAAGATCTAAAGACATGTAGAGCATGCTCGGTAACTCCTGGCACACTCTGTTTTAAGTATTTTAATTACGAACTGTCAAGGTAAATGTCAAATAATTGTTTAGTTGTCAGCTATTCATGGTGTATAACTGACATAAGTTTTATAAACTTACGATTTGTGGTTTTGAAATGAGAACTGTTAAGAACCAAGAACTCGCAAATAGAATTTTCCACTACTTTGAAAATTCTGCGAATCGAGTCAAGAAAAATGTTATTAGGCATTTTACGAAAGAAAGGGGGGCCAGAAGGATTATGTATAATGTTTTGTCACGCTATGAAGTACGTAAATATGCAATTTATAAATCGAGAGGAGAAAGGCCAATATTTGTAAGAAATAAAACGTTATTGTCTCGTGTTAAAGCCCTTTACAAAAGAGATTCAAACATGTCTGAAAGAAAAGCGGCTGCCCTGTTGAATATATTGCCTTCATATTTACATGAAGTTTAAAGTTAAAAAAGCTGGAATTAAACCTCACATGTAAAAGCACTTTATGTTAACGATCAAGAATCGAGAGCGAAAACTGCTTGCAGAAAAATTCTCGAAAAATTGGCCTCTCCAAGAAGCGGAAAAGTTATTATCATGGATGATGAAACATACTGTGCTATTGATTCAAAAGATGTTTCTGGGAGAAAATACTATCATTGTGCTCCCAATACAGACGTACCAATTGAAAAAATTCAAATTTAAGAAAAAAATTTTCAAAAAATATCTGATCTGGCAGGCGATAGATGAACATGGGGATGTTTCAAAACAGTGTATTTTTCACAGGAGGGTTATTCCTTTTAAGAAAAATAGAAATGTTCTGTTTGGGCCTGATATGGCAACATGTTATTATGCTGCCAAATGCATAGAATTTCTTCAAGAAAATAACATAGATTTTGTATCAAAAGTAAATAACGCTCCAAATACACCAATATACCTCAGGTCCGACCCATTGAAAAGTATTGAGCATTATTGAAGAGAGAATGTTCTAAAAGTAAAACCCCTGCGAAAAGTTTGAATTCCTTCAGAAGTATAGTGACGGCTATAGCCCAAAAAGTTTCCAAAACTAGTAGTGCGTATTTAATGAGCAATGTAAGAAGAAAGCTACGCCAAGTAGGTAGACTAGGAGTGTACGAAACTTACCATAAGAAAAAGTTTATATAAATATGTTGCTTATCATTTCAAATAAAGTTTAATTGTTGCTGAAATATTGCGTTTAGTTTATAGGTATTTTTTAATTTTATGCCATGAGTTACCGAACATACTCTACTATGTATTATTATTAGAGTTGCTCCCTAGCGCCCACGGGCAGTGGCGGAGGTTCGATACAACTCTCAGTATAACTGCGAGTCTCAGCCGAATCTGTTGTGTATACATGTACGCTGCCGTAAATACTATTTCGTAGTTCTACGTTTGTTTTAAAAATGTTCCCTACGTCGCGAAAACGACCAATGTTGGACAAAGTTACAGAATTCATAGCAGAAATGCCTGACCTAAATTATGATGGCGCTAAAATTCAATTTGTGGTTTGTAATATCCCTTTAATGTGTTGATCCAAAAGGGATTGTTTACGTCGTGTAAATAGTAAACAGCATTCTAAAAAAAAATTGCACACGACACTATGACAAATTTAAATTTAATTTATGCGTTACCTTTATTGCATGCAATCTACCTTAATTTACTAGACAAGGAAGCGTATGTCTTCTTTTGGAATAAATATTCGGACTGCAAATTACTAAGTCGGGCATCGTTACAAAGAATTGTGCCATCTGCTTACCAATAGAAATATCCTTACAAGGGAAGGTCCCCAACCCGAAAATTCGAAAAAAATTGAAACTTCGTGGTTAGGTAGTCCACTATGGCAGATGTACAGCGACACTTTCGTTTCCTGCAAAGGCGCCCATTTTAGGGGTGAAACACCCCTCCAAAGTTTCGTCAATTTTTAGTTTTCTTGCAATAACTCAGCAATGCGACGAGTAAAAAATTAAAGTTACATATCGAAATATTCCTCGTTTCATTGCCTATCAAAATATCGGTAATTTGACCCCCTTCATTAATAAAAAAAATATAGGTACACCCTCCCCTCTTAGGGAACACACTGATTTCAGATGAAATCAGATCTAGGTTAAATAGCTTCCTAAACCGTATAAAACCCACCCAATTTTTTTTTCAAATAATTTATCTTAGGAGAGACTGAGGGCATTAAAACAAAAATTGATTTAATTATAGGCGAACATATTTAAATTGACTGAAAGTGAATACATGTTTAGTTGTTGTTTACGAATTACTATATCGTACTAACATTAATGCATTATTACAAATAATTCAAGAGTACATATACAAAGGTTAGTATAATGCAGAATTACCTAAATGTAATGAAACTATTATATACTTATGCGTATAATACAGTTATGAACTATGATAATGGTATTCATCAAAAAAAATTTTAAAGCAAAAGGCTTCATTACACCATCAACAACGTATTCGTGCTCTTTCTCCACAAACTGAACATCTGACGCTGTACTGATCCTGAAAAGTGACAAACGCAAAAGATACAGGGTGCTCAAAATGTTCAGGTTTCGTATCTACATATCCACTTTTATACCATGAATATGCAAATAAACTCGTATATTTTGGAGAGGACAGTTGGTTATGAACTAATGACTGTAATTTAATGATGTTGTTTCGTGCATATAGGTCAACGTTACAGTTATCCAACACAATTTGGTCGGAAAATTTTCTGACGTATCCTTTCCAGGCACGAAAGTCGTACACATCAAGTGGTTGTATTATTCCTGTTGTTTTTTTAGGTATTGTAAGTACTTGAACGTCTTTCTGTTGGTTACTGGATATATATTTTTTCAACGAGGAACGGCAGTGACCCGTCCATGAATCTAATAGTAACACACTTTTGGGGCCAGTATTTGGCAGATATATATCCGTAAACCAATTTGTGAATAATTCAGACGGAAGCTTACCGGATGCCGATGGCTTGAAATAAAGCTTGTTGAACTCTAGGGCCAAACCTGCCTCCAGGTTCCTTGAAGACAATATACAATAGGGGTAGAAGTTGCCCTGCTGCAGAAATTATAGGAAGAATTGTATAACTATGCGTTGTAGCTGATACAGATTGGACTACCGACTCTACATGTTTAGAACCTTGTGGAGCTAGAGTACGAGACGTGTGTAGCTCTAACTGAAATCCGCTTTCATCTGCATTGAACACGTTTTCTCTGCCATACGTTTCTATATATGGTTTTACCATATCAATGAAATCTGACGCAATTCTTTCAAGTTCTGCTTTGTCTGTACCATGTGATCGAGTAATAAATTTGTTTATTTTTCGTGATACTATTTTATATGTTCTTTTGAAATGTTTTATCCATTTCATTGATATCTTGAAATCTTCCAGGCCAACACTTGCTTTAGCTTCAATTGCCCAGATCCGTAAGTCCATATCATGAACTACAGCGCTCGAGTCCATGGCATCGCTAAATTTGTTAAATACATAGTCCGATATTTGTATTAGTTTTTCTCGTCTAGTACCACCTTGTTGTAATGAAGATTCCCATCTATACAATTGGGATAAAGACGTAACCTTTCTATATCTGGCTTTCACTGATTCAAATTTTAAACGTTTGCTCTTACAATACGAAAAATACAATAAAAAGGGTTCGTTTTACATAAAAATGAATTACTGAAAAGATTATATGGTAGATATGATATACATGCTAGGCGAAGCAGTGAACAGTGAAAAATATCTAGACAGAAGACGTCCAGAAAATAGAGTTTTTGAACAACTAATGTCGAGATTTATTGAAACGGGAAATGGAAAAGAATGGAAAGAGAAAAAAATGAAGAAGCCAGCGATCCAAATATATAGTAAGCGAAGATACAAATATAAGCAAGAACACCGGTGTAAGTGGACGGTCTATTCTACGAATACTAAAGCAAAATCGTTTATATCCTTACCGTATTCAATTACTACTGTTTCGCTTACTGAATAGGAATTCGAAAAGCGTTTTCAGTTTTGTATCTGGCAATGACAAATTATAAAAAAGTCTCTATTTTATTTTTAAAGTGTTATTTTCTGACGATGCAACTATTCACAAAAATGGATCGATAAATAAGCATAACTTTCATTATGATGCAGATGAAAATCCTAGAATTTTGCGACAAGTGGATCAGAAACATCGGTGGAGCGTTAACGTCGGTCAGCATCACTGCCATTACCGCAAAACGCTCGCCCATACCGGAAGCGGACGTTTCTACATATGCCCGATACGCACATCAACTCGCGGATACCAGTCACAGAGCGTAGCTGAATGTAGCAATCCTGATAGCGATGTAATCCACGTGTGTCCTCCAATTTAGATGGTCGTCAATTTTTAACCCGAGGAACGTAGCACTGGCACTTGAAGTGAGTTCTTCATCTTTGTATTTTATGGTAAGTTTATGTTTGTGTTGTGTTGACACATCGTCCGCAAAAAGTGCCACAAAGTCTTGTTGTATATCCGGCATTCGGTACACTTACAACAGCATAGGTCCAAGGGCCGATCCTTCGGAACTCCTCTTCGTACAATTTCCCAGGATGACGTAAGTATCTCACCGTTGCTACTCTGTGCCTTCACACATTGCATTTTTCCTTCAAGGTATGACCGAAGAAGCTTGAGACTCTGTCCACGAATTCCTACATCCTCGAGTTCTTGAAATAATGTCTGGTAACGAACACTATCGAAAGCTTTTGACAGGTCTATGTATAGACCAGCCAGATGGTCATCACCATTCATGCCTTGCAGAATTTCATTTAAAACTTGATAGATAGTTGTCCCCGTTGACTCATTTTCAATTTGCTGTTTGAATTACATACAAGGCCAATACTATCGCCAATAGTATACATAATTACTTTGTACCAGCTGACTTGGGAAACTAGACTTCGTTACTTCTGCTCTTCTCGAATTTCGAATTAATTTATTGTAATATTAAAAATACTATTTATAAAATCGTCGTCATTAGCGTCACGATTAATATCGTTCAGCCATTTGCATTCCGGCAACAACTGAGCAAAACTTTTCTGATACCTTTCTCGATTCTGCGACGGCTTAACTTCGCTTTCTCTGTTCCCAGGGTTTTAATAGGTAATTATATCTCCAGCTAACGATAATCCCTGGAAAACGCCAGTATTGCTCGTCGTCCATATCGTTCCATATTCTCCGGGTTCTTATTTCTGGCATCTACTGTAAATTCTTCTTATAAATGCGTAGAAAATAAATTATATTTTCTCTTTACAGCTGGTAAACTACCGAAAGAGTAGCTAGGTGGTATTCCTGAAGCCACGAAAATAAAATAGATACAAAGCAAAACAAAATTCAAATTTGTAACATTACATTAGCTAAAAGATTAGAAATTTTTTTTCGGAACAATCAATTTACGCTAATAGGTATTTCCATCTGTAATGACAAATTTTGGATGGAAACTCAATTTACTAGAGCGTACATCCGTTTTTCGATTTTACCTGAAAAACAAAATGCATCAAATATAATATTATTTACACAGCTTTGAAGTAATATAATTAACATTACGTTAACTTCCATCGAGTAAATTTTAACGGTTGGGAGAACTAATTATATGGCTTAATTCGATTTTTCGGTTCCCATTACTAATTGATTAATTTAACTACACAGTAGGGCTAGTTAACATTTAAATTAGCTTCAAATTAGGAATTAAATGTTATGGAAGGAGAAGCGAATGGTAAAATAAAATAAATATGTCATAGCGAATCTTGTAATTTGGCACTACACCGTCTACTTTGGACATGGACTAAATGTTAAAATGTTGTGTTCATCACGAAATTAATGCCTTCATTCTACGTCTCCTTTTCACGGTGGTTAAACTAACTCGTTTTTCATGCTCAATATTTATTTCAGTTGTTATTTTAGGTGCAGTGTTTCATCTATTCCGTTTATTTGTCATAATTATTCGACAATCTTCCGCTGGTGTTGTCACATTCCGTCGTCCTGTTCGTTTTCTATTTAATAATGTACCAGTCTCTTGATATTTTTTAACGTTATAGTCAACAGGGGGGTAGTCCCAAAAGTAAGGTCTCCAAAGCGTTGAGGACGGAGAGAAACTGTTCGTACGGCTGTTGGCCACAGTGTTGTAATTGTTGCTTCCCCTACTCCCAAATAAGCGTGCTCGCGCCTCTCTGGGACGCTTAGCCATTGAGAAGCCAAGTGCGAAGTTCATGCAGTTATTCGGTTTTCGAGCGCAAACGGTGTACAACCGATTGAAATTTATCACCAAAACATTCGCAAGTGATGTAGAGAACTTGCAGCCAGTCGTACGAACATTCACGACGAACAGGAAGGAGCGGGAGACCGTCAATTTTCGCATTTTAGTTCCTGAGGTTTCCCGAAGCACCATTCACAGAATTTTAACGAAAAAGCTGCAGTATCGGAAGGTGTGTGCAAGATGGGTTCCACGAATGCTGACGGAAGATCACAAGCGGCAACCCTATGAAAGTGAAAAGGAAAACTTTTTGGACGAAACCTGGGCGTTCCACTTTACACCCGAGACCAAACAACAATCACGCGAGTGACGGCATTCCTCTTCACCCAAACCGCGAAAATTCAAACAAACACAGTCTGCCGATAAAGTCATGGCAACTGTGCTTTGGGATCGGGTATTGTTGGTCGACTTTATGCCTGCAGGGACTACAATAAACGCTGACAGGTACTGTGAAACACTGGAAAAACTCAGAGGGGCAATTCAAAACCGGAGAAGAGGAATGTTGAGCAAAGGCGTATGCATTCTCCATGACAACGCTCGCCACGTCGCCCGTCAAACCATCGCTCTCCTGCAACAGTTTAAATGGAACATCATCGCCCGCCCACTCTATAGTCCGGACTTGGCACCCAGTGACCTGTTCCCCAAGTTGAAAGAATATTTAGCCGGAACGCGATTCAGCTCCGACGACGATGTGAAAGAAGAGGTTCAACGCTTTCTCAAGGACATGGCGAGCTGGTATGACATGGGCATTCAAAAACTGTCACAGCGTCTACAAAAATGCAACGACCGAAATGGCGATTATGTAGAAAAATAGATAAACATTCAAACTTTAAAATAGAAAATAAACGGATTTTTGTATTCTAAAGAAAATTGGAGACCGTATTTTTGGGACTACCCTCGTAACAATAAATAAATAATTTTCTAAAATCCTAGCAAAAATGTAGGTGGGCAAATAATTATAGCCGGTAGTGTACATTTCCTGGAATTTAAAATAATAGGTATAAAAAGAAATAGGATGTATTAGATATTAAAACGTAACACGAGCTTAATAACATCGTGATAAAGTTCCTTCTATTATCTATTTGTATTATCTACTTTTTGAGTATAAGAAAGTCCAGCCCGGCTTGAACTTAAAACATTTCAGCCTGATCCACTTGCATCTCTGATAAGGACCATGCGTTGGTTTTCCGTCATCTTGTATATTATTGCTACAATTACTACGATGATTTCTACTTTCTTTTGAAGACGGCAAATAGCTGGCATCGTTCGAATCAAAGACGGAAGTAGAAATAACAATGAAACGGGATTAAGTTCGCAGTTCTTATTAATACTTTTTAAATCAGATTTGTATCAAAGAAGCGTTTGATTAACATTCTTTTTTTACTTCTATTTCCGTTAACTCGCAAACATTTAGTTTAATTCTTTATTGGAAATTTTATTTAGCGGTGCCATTCCATTTAAACGTAATATGTCTGACCTAAGTTATGTGGAAAAAATCTTTCCTTTCGTACAGCCCAGCACGTCGCTGTCGCTTTACACCTACATTCGTTTCACCACGTCCTATCTGTCGACATAATTCGGATTTTTTGTGAAAACTGGTCGGTGACATTTAGCCCTTGTTGTACACTAAGCTTTACACGAAGTCTAAATGCGGAGGAAAGCGCAAAGGAGAGTGCTCGTTGACGCGACCGATTTTCCACTTGTAATCGTCGGAGTATAGAATTAAATAGCGAAAGCTTAGAAGCTAAGTCGATCGTTAAATGTCGCTCCACTTTTTGTGACAATACTTAGTCTCTCAAGGTTTTCGCTTCTTGTTAGTGCAATTCTTTTAATTTTATTTCATACATAAAAAGCCACACTGAGAGAAATATGTAAAGTCGAATTTTTGGATCTTGTCCATTACGTCATCAACAAAATCCATATGAATCACATCGTTCAAGAAATGACGTAACGGACAAGATCGAAAAATTCGACTACGCATACAATTGTATTATAATTCCGTGTATTATTGTTTAAACAATAAAGCGTGTGTATAGTAAATTGTACAAGAAACAACGTACTTGTACAATTTGGCGGTGTTATGCTGATAAATTAATTTTTGTAACGTAGATGATTGTAGTATATGCAACTTGTTAGACAGCATGTCACATCATTCACCAGGTGCGACATCTATCTGTACACGGTGAATTACAGCTTATCTATACATTTCATGGAAAAGTTGCTTAAAATCAAGTGATCTATGACCGAAAATTGTTTTGAAGTATAGAGGATGTTTAGTTTCTCTGGTACATTGTTTAAGTTTATTTTAAATAGAACACCCTATATATTATTACATTTTTCGATTCTTTGGCAAAAAATAAAGCAAAAATGGATGATACACCATCTACTTCAAACGAACACTTTTTGAGATATTCACTTTTCAAGGAAAAAAATTGCATTTGCAGTATTTTCTCTAATAAGATACCAAACGTTCCAAAATTCTGTTACTAAGATACCGACGCATCTCAAGTGTAGCTACTACAATGTATTGTATAGTTTAGTCTACAATCACATGTTATATATATAGATTCTTACGAAATTTGACTTGTAAAGAATACAATTCACTTCTTGTTATAATTTTTTTAAAGCTAGAATCAATTGCCTGGAAAAAAGTAAAAAAAAAACAATTTAGTCATAACAAGAACCTCAGTAAACGAAGAAAATGAGACGAATATGAAAAAAGATATACAAGAATTTATGAAGCAAAAACTTCAAGTTGAAGCAAAAATTAAAACTATTAAAACACTAGGAAATAAGAAATGTATAGAAGAAATGGAATCACTAAAAGACAAAATTCAAGTACTTAAAAATAAAAAGAAATTAAGACAGAAGTAGGATTCCAGAAAAAGAGTTAAAAGAAATCATAAATAAGAGAGAAATTCCAAAAAACTAACAGTAAAGAATAATAAGTAAAGTACGATGAGGACCGCGGCAATGAATTTAGACATGAGAGTAGTTAATAGTAATCAAACTGTAAAAAGAATCGATAATATAAGAAAAACGAAAAAAGATGATACAATGAAATATGATGAAATAATGAAAGTAGGCACATGGAATGTAAGGAGTCAAAAGGATAAAGAAGAAGAGATAGTTGAAGAGATGATAAAACAAGAGATCGAACAGGAGTTACAGACACTAAACAGAAAGAAAAAGGTATTAAACGGATACATAAAGGATTCTGGCTAATGTGGTCAGGGGTAGAAGAAAACGTAGGAGCAAAAGAAGGAGTGGGGCTGATAATAGCACCAAATAAGCTTATAGATGTAGTAAAAGAAAACTATGTAAATGAAAGAATGTGAATGTTAAATGTAAAAACAAAATTAAAGGATGAAGAGATATAGATACAAATAATAACATACGGAAAAAATGAAGATGCCAGGAAGGAACAAAGAGATGAATACTTCACCGAACTACAGCAAGAAATAGGAACAAAGAAACATTATGATTTTGGGAGACCTTAACGGAAGAGTAGGGAACAGTAATAAAGGAATTGAAAACATATTAGGAAAAGAGGGAGAAGAAACAAAGAACAACAATGGAGAACGAATTATCGAAATGTGTCTAGAAAACGATTTAATTATAACTAGCACAAAATTTCGACATAGACATCCACAAGTATACACGAGAATAGCCGAAATGAAAAATTAATAATTGATTATTTTCTAATGTGCAGTCAAAAATTGAAATATGTAAAGGACTGACAAGGAGAAATAGGAAGTAATCATTATCTGCTAAGAATGGAATTACGGATAAAAAACCTGGAAAGGCAAGGTAAAAGAAGGATACAAATAAAACAAAATATAGGAAGCTATAAACTCAAAGAGGAAAATATCAAAAGAAAATATCAAGAATTAATAAATAAAAGCTCAAAGAAACTGCATAAACAATAGGGGTGGAAAATAAGTGGAGAAGATTTAAAACAATTGTATTGGAAGCCGCTAAAGAGAGCTGTGGAACATCTAAAATAACAAATGGAAATACGTAATGACGCAATGGTGGAATGAAAGGATACAGAGCGTGACAAAAGAGAAAAAGGAAGCATGGTCAAAATATCTGAATACGAAAATACCTGAAGATTATGACATATATAAGCAAAGAAGAGTCGAAGTGAAGAAAGCAGTTAGAGAAGCAAAAAAAGAATCATGGGAGAAATTTGGTGACAAAATGAACGATGACTTTAAAGAAAACCGGAAATTATTCTATGGAATTTTAAAACAATTAAAAGCGACGAATATTCAATGCTAAATATAAAAGACAGGGAAGGGAATGCAATTGCTAAGGAAGATAAGATCATGGACCGATGGAAACAGCACTTCTAAGAATTGACCAAAGCAGACGAAGTACCGAAAGAAGAAAAAGAATTTGTAAATACAAAAGAGATCACATTAATAACAGCGGAAGAGATAATGGAAGGAATAGGTAAATTAAAGGTAAAGCTCCTGGAAAGGATGAAATAACATCAGAAATGATAAAATATCTGGGACAACAAGGAACGGAAGAACACCGGTTAATTACGAATATTGCAATCGTATCCAAGATTATCCCCATGGACTGGAAAACAAGAATAATCTCACCATTTTATAAAAACGGAGACAAAAGACAACGTAGTAAATATAGGGGCATAACACTATCTAGCATACCAGGTAAGATATTAACAAGAATAATAGAAAAAAGATTGAGAGATAAATTAGACAGAAAATTAGAAGAAACACAAGAAACATAAACTTGGTGAAAAAATTTTAGAAGAAAACAGGGAAGTATGTACATGTATGCTATACAGATTTGGAAAAGGCATTTGATAAAATAAAAAGAGAAAATATCTGGAACTCCTTAAAACAAAGAGGCTTAGATAAGGAAACAATAGAAGTGATAAGAAAAATGTATAGAGATAATATAAATTATGTCAGAATTAATAACCAGGAATCAAAAGGATTCAAAACGGAAATAGGAGTTAAACAAGGATGTGTCCTCAGTCCACTTTTGTTTGCAATAGTAATAGATGATGCCATAAAGAAAGCGAGAAAAAGGATGAAAAAATTTCATGTAGGATGTTGGATGTTGAAGGAGATATACTTAACAGAACTGATGTATGCGAATATTATAATAATTCTGACAAACCCAGAAAAAAATTTGCAGTTTAACCTAAATATTCTTAATGAAGAATTAGAAAAAAATAATATGACAATAAATGTTACCCAAACTAAAAGTATGATAATAACAAAACAAAGTAAAAAACGTAATATACAGTTAAATGGACAAAAGATAGAACAAGTTGATAGCTATAAATATTTAGGAACAATTGTAGAAGAAAATGATAAAATAGTTAAAGAAATAAACGAGAGAATTAGTAAAGTTGGAAAAATATTTAATGTCGTGAAACCAACGTTTTTAGGAAGACGGGAGATCCAAAAGGAAATAAAAACTGAAATAGTGAAGAAGATAGTTAGACCAGTGTTACTGTATGATAGTGAATCATGGACAATGGCAGGGAAGCACAAATCGAGGATAAACGCCGTGGAAATGAGGTTTCTGAGGAAAATACAAGGTAAAACAAGAATAGACAAAATAAGAAACGATGTATTCAGGCAACAGCTAAAAATTGGACCGATACAAGAAAAAATAGGAGAGGGACAATTAAGATGGTATGGACACGTTAGCCGCATGAAAGGAGATAAAGTCATAAAAGTAGTCTATGAAACAAAAGTGCAAGGGCGAAAGACAAGAGGAAGACCGAGAAAAACATGGTCTGAGGGAATTAGAGAAAAATTAGAGAGAACAGGAATAAAATGGGAAGAAGTATAAGAAAAAACGGAAGACAGAAAATAATGGAGAAAAATATGCAGAACGGTGAAATGAGTAATTCAACTCATAGCCTTACACTTCACGATAAAAGGCTTAAGATTAAGAACAAGAGGAAGTTATAACTTTTTTACAATAAATTATCGTATTAAGTACAATAATTATTGTTCTTTCTTTCAGTGTATATAATTCGTACAATTTGTGATTGTATGGATGTTATTTCTATTCTATTTCAGCTTTAATTTCCCAAATTGTTGATCAAAAACAACCACGGCTATAAGCGTAATTTTATTTTGCATTTTATTTATCTCCAAAGTTCTATCCGTTTGTTGTGCTTCGGTGTCAATAAACAAACGAATTTTGAAGCAGCGTTTAGTTATCGTATATATGTATGTGTGCTACGCCGTCGCTCCCTCATCAAGCGTATTCCCGCATGTGCATAATAGAAATTGGGCTCTTACTCTAATTCATCGAATTGAATAGGACAGAACAATAATAGAGAAGCCGAATCAAGCTTTTCAAACAAACTATTCGCCTGCATAGGGTGCTATTGAATTTTTTAAAGTTCCGGTATGTGCTAGTGGATAAATGAATGTTCTCTCACATTGTATCTGCCCTAATTAAATTCGAATATGTTTAAACCTTTAAAGCTGTTGGTAATCCCCTATCCAATAACGTGATTTTTTAACACTTTTGTTAGGGATATGGGTTGAAAAGTATAGGAAAGTATAGGAGGATAACATGAAAAAATGCGAGAAAGGAAGTCCAAGGAAAAAGGTAAATCTGGATGATTAACGCCACCATGCAACAATCTCTGCGAAAACGCGTTTTTCTTTTTCCACTGAACATCTTTTTTTCCAACTCAATTAACCAATCGGTCAGAATGTCATGTGTCATCCATACCTCCCTGTTTAGTTTTCATGTGGCTAGTAAATCTTTGAGTGTAATATTTTTTAAAGCTCATTGGCTTTCCCAATTACCGGTAAGTCTTCTCGTTGACCCGCCATATTATACAAAAGAAAATGTTAAATCTCCCTTTAGACAGTTTACCACCTGTACACTTCTCTGATTTCGGCTATAAGATATTGTCCCAATAACACGCGGAAAAAAGTCAACTGTCTTCTATGTTAAAGATGTCCTTTGGTCGATAACCAAGCAACATGGTCCGAAGTTTTCTTTTTTAATTGGCCAACGTCCTCTTCAGTAAGATTAGCTGTTTCACCGGAGATGCACTTGAAACGGGAATTATGCCTCACGCGCCACTTTTGCAACTATCCACCACCAGAAGTTTGAAATGTATTAATGCCCAATTTGCATTTCCTTAACTTTGGTCTTTACCAGCGGTTCTGATGTAGGAATGTTTTGTCTACTGGCTCTAACAAACCATTCAAAACGGGCTTTGTCAATTTTGAACCTTTAGCACTCAAAAAACTCTTCTTCATGTTTGTATTAATTCCAGATTGTCATTTCTTTCGGATGTCTTCTTTATTGTTTGCTATTTCGACCGCTTATGTTTTTTAATATCAAATCGTTTTGCAATATCGCCTACTGACATTTTCATTTTGTCCAACAAATTCAGCATTTTGATTTTTCCTTTTAATGTAAGTACTCGTCTATTTGGAGCCATCTTAATACACAGAATATAATATATAATAATATATAGAAAACAAATAACCAACATTTATCGTTTATGGGCGCAATGCGTAGAACGGGGAATCACTGAACACGTAGTAGTCAGTAAATCGTCTATTCTGTCTGTGTATTCGTTCGGTTATTGGAGTTACCCGTCTTTTTATTGCAGACTTTGGCCATTTCATGCTGAAAAGTAGTGTGCGCGTCCGTACATTACAGTGTCCGCTTAAAGGAATATTATCCGTATCGTGACGAACATAATTAATTAACACCCACGTAGTGATTGGTTATTTAGATAATCTAAATATTTTGGCAGTTTTCAAAATTGTTCCCCCTTGGCGACATCTATGAGCATTTGACAAAGGAAACATACTTTACAAATTTTAATAAAATAATTGAAAAACAATTTATTTCCATTTTTTACACAAATGTAAAGTAACATTCACAAGAGAATAGTAAGTAGAAATGTTTCTTCGCATTTTGCGAACGTCAACGTTTTCAAAAAAGTCCAGAAAGATAGCATGCGTCACAGTATGTGAAAATATAGGCTTCAACTTGGTTCCAAGAACTTTGTCAGGATAATAGGGATGCTAGAGCTTTCACTGTACATGTAGAAAAAAACTTATTTGTTAGGAAAAGAATAATACCTACCATGTTTCAAGACTCCTCAACGCTCCTCCCAATTAAAAAACAGAGTGTACCATTTCAATTTTAAAATATAACATTTACTGTGGAATTGGATTTAATTCCTTTTTGTTTTTATTTAAAAGTTTATTAATGTCTCACAATAATTCGATTTAATGAAAATTGAACAAATTGCTCTATTTTCATTAAATCGAGTTATTGTGAGACAGTGGACTTTCCTTTCAACCACCTTTAAATATGTATACCTCACACAGAGCCGCATTAGATCAATTTTTGTTTTTATGTTACCATAACACCTTAGTTAGTCTCATTTTTGTACATTCGGTTCTAGAAGAAATTGCCCCAGAACATTAGAAGCTCAGAAACGAAAAGTGCACGTCAAAGTATCGTTATAATATAAAATTTATTTATACTAAAGCAGTCTTAGTGCTAAACATTAGTGCGAAAATGTAACAAGAAAGCTTTCGCAATCTTCAAATGCATTAACTTACCTCTTCGGTTATAAAATCAAAGTCGAAGTAGTCGTTAATCATCGGAACGACGAAATGTCAAGACCGAACAACCTACTAATAACGGTTACGCAAAATAAATTACTGCGGTAAATAAGTTGCCATGCAATCAACACGTTCACAATGGATACATCTGCTGTTGGAGGCAATAATCAAATTACAGGTAGCTTTTAATACATTGTATATCGTGGAAGTGGCTCCACATTTGCTAAATTACATTTTCTACTAGGTTATGTTAAAGCGTCCTTTGCTGTTCAGATAAATACGCCGTGGAAATTCCGACACATTTATCCACGGACCATTACCTGCAATTTTATGTTTCGCTGCGTGTTATAACGTTAAGGCCATTAAAGGGACAATTTTCGTTCTTGCAAATGTCGATATCACATTTACTCCCTTAAAGTCCATCGCTAGGTTTTTCTCAGACATGGGCGTTATTCAATTAAAAACGTAATCACGAAAAAGGAATAGCTGGAAATTCTTACGATTACCGTATTCGGAGTTACAAGTATTCATGATTAGAGTTAGCATTCTCGTCGGCCCGACAGGACTGGTTCCATTATACTAAGTACGTACGTACCTACAAACGGCCAAATGGATGAAGTGAATATTAGCGGTGACCGCCGATCGGTGATGCATGAGTGTGCAGTTAGTTTGGTTCAGCTCTTGCGTTGCGTTGTTCTAGGTGTACTTTACTTACTTAATCCTAACCCTTCTACCCTCTCGGGTGTCGGTTGTATGGGAGTTCTATGTCGGAGTTCTTTTCCATGCTTCTCCCCATGCTTTCCTATCTTGTACCTGCTATCTAATTTATTTCCAATTTATGTTTCTTTCTTCGGCTGCTTTTCGTACTTCCTCCATCCAACATTTTCTAGGTCTACCTTTCTATCTTCTTTTGGTTGGTTTCGCTTGAAACACTCTTCTCACCATCGACTTTTTCTCCATTCTCATAACGTGTTCCAACCGCCTCAGCTGTCGAGTTTCTAGGTGTAATGAATATATAGGTATGTTGAACGTGTGGAAGGGTAAGAAGCGACCGTGTGCTGGGAAAGTGAATGAGTTTATTGGTAATTTTAAATTTTGAAAACCTGCAATAGATCGAGTAATCATTAAACAATATAACTGTAATAATCATCAGATTTATTGAATACCTGCATGTAATGCAAAGAAACTTTGAATTGTGTGCATGGCACTTCAATATTATTCTGAATGCAAAGATTTTAAAAACTATTGCACTTTCTTTCTGCAGTTTCAATTTTATCGGATACCAACAGCACTAGTTCCTACAGGCTTTTGTGATGTAGTTGGTCAGCGCATTTATCCGGCAAACAGGAGTGGTAGGTTCAAATCCTACTGGAGTCAATGAAAAAAAAAATTTCATTCAATAAATTTAATTACGTCTGAGAAACTATGGAAAACCCGATTTTTCACACTCGCCGACGAAAGCCAATATATTAATAGTAAATTGTATTGAATGTGGAAAAATTTCAAATGATTAAAAGCCTAGAAACAGAGTCCGAAGAAAAAGAATAAAAGAAATGTGCAATTTAAAATATAAAACTACGAACAAGTGAGTATGCGAAACTGAAACATCTCTCGAGTTTGATTTAATTTTTAGACTGAACGTATAAATAGATTTATCTTACCTTAACTATAACCGAATTTCATTCTTGTATATTCTGACACTTCGCTTCTATTTTATTATTATATCCCTATTCTGGCAGTATATTATAAAAGAAATTCAATTACAAGCCGAATGATTTTCTTTTATGCATCGCTAGGCTTTGTTAGGTAAAGAAGCAATCTCATAAGACCGTCTTTTATCATATATACATTTAATTACCAGCGTCCGCACGGAATACTCTAGGCTTAAGTATTCAACGTCGATTATGAAAGTCTTTCATAATATTGCAGATACTTTATTATATAAAATTTCCTCTCAAGCTTGCTATCAGATAAAATTATCGTCTTCAATAGATCACGTCCGTTACATGGAAGAACGTATACAACACGTAATCCGCGTAAGGTATCAATCTCTCTCTTACTTTTGAACTGCATTTGACCTACACGCCAATTTTTATAAAATACTAATAATAAATCGATTGAAGCCATAAATTCCTGACAACTTTCAAATGTACATCTAATATTTAATAATAATAATACAGTTCATGGGCATACCAGACGAAGATCAAATGAACAATTATAATAACACGAGAGCAAGTTTACTATATTACTACGAATTATGGTTAAATCGCGAACGGTAATCAATGTACATACCTAAGTTCTTAACACAATTAATAGGAGATATATGTTCGTTTGAGAAACGGATGTCTATATTATTTTTAACATGCATCTGAGCATTTTTAGAACCACATACTACCACTTAAGGTTTTGCCGAGTTAATTTGCAACTGGTGAAGATTGCAAATTGTCAAGATCTTTATTTATTAATTCTTCCGCGGCTGATAAATCAGATGGAGGAAATGACAGATATAATTGGGTATCGTCCGCATATAAATGGTAGCTATAATGCTTGATAACTAAAGCGTGACAAACGGTTGCACCCGCAGAGACGCCTGTACGGGGGAGGGGGTGTATGTACGTATGTGGATGCAGAGTTCAGAAATGCGGTAGACATTGAGGAGTTCGAAGGTTCAGTTATTTATCGGATTCTCATTGTGTGTTTTCGAAAACATGGGACGTAAGCCTGGTGTACCTCTTGCATCGCATGTGAAGAAATATATTTGGCGTTTCCCTGGTTTGGAATTTACAGGTTTGCACATTCGTTGCAAATTTTACGGTATAGGGTTGCCAGGTCGCACGACATTTGAATGTAGAAGTCATATTAAAAGTAAACGTCATGTACTGAATTTAAGAAACAATATTCCGTACTGGCAATTTTTGTATGATTTTATTTTCATGTTAGCACGTGCAAAATCCCACGACACCTAGTAGATAATTAACACTTTCGTCTTTTTTTTGATAAATATGTTCCATCATGGAAGCTACCAACAAAAAAAACAATTGCGGTACAATTTACAACATGTGCAAAGTGCAGTAAAAGACTGTATAAGAGACGAGTTGAGAAATCAAAAAATCTGGCTCACTGTGGACAAAACTATTGATGCTCGGAAACACAGCGTGATTCGTACTGTGGCGCGTCCTTTAAAACGTAATGGTCCAGCAGCTTCCTTGTTGTTAGCCAGTAAATGATTGAAAGAACTGATGCCGAAACCGTTGTAAACATAAGAAAAAAATATGTTAAGAGAATTTTGTATCGTAGGAGCCCAAATCACCATGTTAGTTTTTGACGGAACAATGCTGAAAGCTGGTAGGATGTTAAGTGTGCTTTCCGACTCTTCTTCACATAATATGCCTCATACACGCATGTCATCTCGTAGCAGAAACAATTCGAAGCAAGTATCCTAGGGTGAATGATTTAATATCATCTACCAAAAAAAATGTGAAATCTCCCAAACATATCCGCGTATTCAAGCAATTGTATCCGCAAATTCCGCTACCACCTCAGCCTGTATTGACGCGATGGGGAACATGGACCGAGGCAGTATCTTACTATCGCAAATATTATTCCCAAGTGAAAAATGTCATTTTCAAACTTAATTCTCCTAATTCTCAAGCGGTTCGCGAGGGTCAGCAACTTTTTTCCGATTCGGGCGTTCAAAAAGAAATAGATGGCATTTCCATAAACTATTCTGTAGTGACACAAACTATTTCGCAGTTATAAAATACTCACTTATCTATATAAGACTCGTTAAATAACATCAACAATTTAGTAGCCGCTATAGAAAGCTTGACGGATGTTGTGCCACTTTCCCGCGCATACCGATTGAACATAAACGCCTGATTTTTGTTAGAAAATCTGCTGCGAAAAAAATGCCAGCGCGGTGAGTAGTGCGCAAAAATGAAGCCAAACAAAATCAAAACTCACTATATAATTACGAAAACTGTAAAAACTACTTCTATGATTTATATTTTTACCTAAACCGATATCCTATCTAATTATCTAGTTGTATTTGTACTTGCCGCCGTACTTAACCCACTATGTGTTTCATTTGCCTCTTTTTTGTTGTAGTATGTGGTGCTAGATCAATACACTTTATAGCAAACGAATCGATTAATTTACTTGCGGCTAACGTTTCGATACTGGTATTACCGTTAATGATAGTAATCGAATCTTTGAAACACGTGTCTAGGGTAAATTAATTAGTTTGCGTTATATAGCGCGCTAGCGGCAATTTTGCACTTCATAAAATTTCGTAAGTTTGCTCTCTACACATATGCAACTAAAATGAAGCAGCTATGTAAGTTGTTCTGTATTGTGCCAACACCATTTTTCATCATTCTATGTCTGTTAATCACCAAATTAAACCGAACTTAACGTTTTCATTTCTAAAGATCTGTCTCTCATCACACAAAAATTACCAGATACCAATTAACTTTTCATTTATACACATGACATGTTTTTCTTGTATATTTCTCAAGAGGAAATTCTTTCATATGAAAGTCCAAGGTCGCCTTATTCTGTATTTCTATTTATAAGATTGCCCGGGTAGCTGATTAACCTTTCCAGAGAGGAATTCTTTCAAAGTTCCCAATAAGTAAAATGCGTCTCTCCATTTTCTAGCTCTTATTTAGGATACATCGACTTTAGGGACACAAAAAATACTTTGTTGGTTGTTGGTTAGGTGTTAGTAAGTGATGGATGACTAATGTTCTCACTTAGTGAATAAATGTAATAAATCTTACTGGAACAAATGAGTGACAAAGCTACACGTCTTTTCCTGTATACTTACACTACCGGTCATAATTATTTGCCCATCCAAAGAAATACGCATAAATAAAGGAAGTGCTAACTGAAAGAAAAATTGTAGTTTTGCTTTCAATAAAATACTCTCAAAATAAAGAACTTGATAGTCTTTATTCAATTATAAAATTTATTTGCCACAAGAAAAATTAAATCTTCGACTATTAATAATTGCGGCACACACTTGCGGCATTCTTTCTATCAATTTCGTCACCTGCCTATTTTTACCTGCCTATCGAATTCCTCACACAAACGCTCTATGGGATTAGCATTTGGGTTTTGAGGAGGCTATTTCATTATTTTGATATTGCTTTCGCGTTCCACCGGTTCTAAATATTTACGGCACAGTTTAGAAGTGTGCTTCCAATCATCATCATGTTGACATATAAAATAGTCACCGATTATTCTCATACCAGATGGTATAGCATTTGTTTCCAACATTTTCCGGTAGCGCTCTTTTCTTAAAATTCCTTCTATTTTAACCAAGTATTCTACAGGTGCGGCGCCAAAACAACCCCAAACCATTACCGATCCGCCCCATGCTTGACTGTAGGTACTACACATGATTCTGCTGCTCGGTCTCCTTTCGAGCTACGAACGAACGTTCTTCTCTTGGAACTGAAGAGTTCAAATTTGGACTCATCGGCCTACAAAACATTTTTCCACTTATCAACTGTCCAATGTTGATGCTCTCTAGTTCACTGTAGCCGTTTTATTTTATGTTGCTTGCGTAAGAGTGGTTTACGCAGCGCTATTCGGCCAAATAAACAACCCCATCTTAACCTCCTTTTCACGGTGGTTAAACTAACTCGTTTTTCACGCTCAATATTTATTTAGGCCGTTATTTCAGGTGCAGTTTTTCCAGCAAATAATTATGGCCGATAGTGTTCATCTTTTAAAGATGCATAATACAAACCCATCTAGTATAAAATATACACCTATACATATTGTGCCGTCGCTGTCGGACAAATTGTACCATTGCATCATTTCAATTGTGACAGTTTGTGGTAGTAGAAATTATCGTGTATGGCCAATATTCTAAATCTTCCTATGTTTTATGGAAGTTTGACTAAACAAATCAGAAATGCAGAATATTCATAAGGAAGTCGGAACTACTTTGTACAGAGCTGTATCTTTTATAATAATAATAATAATGACAATAATAATACCAATAATAATAATAATAATAATAATAATAACAATAATGATAATAATTTATTTGCCCAACACCACTACCCTTAACAGGACAAATAAAGAAATGCATGAAATTTTATTTGATTTGGAAGTTGGATATGGTGATTACTGAAATATAGACAGACGATTTCTACAAAGTTTCTGTTTTCTTCTGCTGAATTCTGCCATTAGGATTGTCATTTTTCACATTTGTTATAATAGTTAATTAACATTTGATATTTGTTAGAATAATTAATAAAATATATGTTATTATCAAATATATTTTAGTTCTGCAGCTGTGACGGTTAACTTCGCTGTTGGGGAAAGGCTTTTTTTGCTTGAATGAAATCTCGCATTCTTGACCGGTTAACGTCACAAAAAGCGAGTTTTACTTTATTTTTTTCTTTTTCAATTTATATCATCTAATGAATTTTTTTATGTACTTTGTTAGCATGTGAAAATTCTCACGTTATAACATGTATTTTATATTTTCCTCTAAATTTTAACTTCATAAAAATACTTAATTGTAATCAATTGAAAATGGGCTGGTTCTTGAGCAGCTGTTTATTGTTTCACCGACCAAATACATTACACTAAATATCTATTCAAAAAATTCATTTTTTCATATTTCATAATGATTCATTATGAGACCGCTAATTTTTTTATTGTAGCGATACTGCTGAAAGCTCGTTCAAACAGTCCTTCACAGGACTCAACAATCGATACACGGCCGGAGATCCGAAAACCGCCAACTACATATTTTCGCCGTGAAAACCTACGTTTAAACATATATATATATATATATATATATGTTTAAACGTATGTATATATATATATATATATATATATATATATATATATGTACATACATATAACAGAATATTCCCTTTTACTCTAAGGTGTATATAACAGGAAAATTGTAAAAAAAATTGAATTTTTTAAAATTAATTAAATCATTAGATGAACTGGAGGTCCGGAACTGTTCTTACACACTCTTTCGGCACAAATTTTTATCTCAGTAAATGGAAATTAACGAAAAATTAAAACTGAGAAATGCAAACTAACCTGGATTTCTAAGACATGGGGAACTGCCAATTCTCAAACTTCAAACTTCACTTCTATCTTGAATTTACTACTATGATTTGAATATTACACACTTTGAAACTTGGAACACAGTCAAAATACCTCGATGAAAGCTTAGCCAACGTAATCAAATTAAATGACGTCCCTTCACTCCATTATTTTAATGGCGATGGCAATTGTTTTGTCTACAGCAAATTTTGATAATACTATAATAATAATGGAATATGTAGTAGCGCGACTGGATGACTGAGTTCATCCTATTCTGCGATACAGAATAGCATCGACAACCAAACAATACTAAAACAAACTGATGATCTAGACAGAAACATTACGATAGACGAAATTATGTTCGAAATACCTTTGAATTTACCCTATTGTTTATTGCAGGAACGTTTTTCGTTGATTTTCAAGATTTACGAGATGGATAAATTGTACAGAAGAGAAGTTTCGTCCCCATTACCCCACATTTGTCGTTATCTGGACTTAATTTAAATATTTAGTATCCCCACTTCGTAAATCGTAGGCTGGGGAAGGAGTAGAGGCTTTCGAAAAAGAACTAATATCCACCAGAGGGAATTTCACATTAACCCAGTGGCCATTCTGAATACACTGTACGTGTTCGAATGACAGCTGCGTTTGACGGTGTAAATATACACCACTATGCGTAAAAAGATACGCTTAAAAAAAGGCAAATCGTTCGTAATTATCGTTAAGGAAGACAGAGATTCTAAAACAGAAAATTGTGCGAACACTAGTAAAATTTCTAACATTGTTTCGCCACTTGTAACTTTCCACTATTCAACAATTTAAGTTACTACAAGGAATTTAATATAGCAATAATTTGGCAATTTTATACACCTGTACGCTACATTTTAAAATAGAATTAGAAATGCTTTATATTATACTTTGTTAGTTAGAGGCTTGTAAAATTAAAGTCACAACATTTCATTTTAAAATCACGAGATAATATTTTTCTCTCGTAGTTTGAAGTAATTTTAGATGTCACGCAAAATTCTTCTCCAAACCAAACAGAAATGTTTTAATTTGACAATTTCGAGATATTACTTCGAGAGGGTAAGATATGGTAGTCATGGAATCAGCGTGATGGACTTCTCCGCTGCGAGACGACTTAATTCAATCTTATTATTTAATTCCGTGTGTTTACAAAAGTTAATTTAAGTTGAAAATTTTTCTTATTACTTGGAAATTTTCCTTGCGCCGAGCACCATCTCGAATCTTGAAGTAACATACTTATAGCATTTTCTTAACGAGATTGCGTCCCGGGTGTATTAATATAACTCTATTTTCTCGTTTTTTTGAAAGATTGAAAATACGCCACATTACCAAACCAATGTATGAAATAAATTATTATACTTATTATTGTTATATATAAAGACCGGATTATATGCAAATGTGCATATTTTGCATACTATATATATATATATATATATATATATATATATATATATATATATATATATATATATATATATATATACATACATTGTATGGATTTATCCCTTTTAATGCATATCTGAAAGAATTTTGTATGTTAATGCATAATTTCTGTTCTTTTTGGTTCACATATTTCAATAATAAAGAAAGCGTTATACGTAAATTGTAAAATACAAATTACGTTAATAAATATATGTATAATCAAATGTAAACAAAAGTCTCTGGGCTTTCCTTTCCTGTTACGGGAGATGACAGTGCCGCTTAAAATTTGCATAATTTATTATTTCACCAACAGCACCGGTTTTTCTTTTCGGTTGTGCAACACCCGGGCAGAAAAATTTTGAGGGTGGGTAGTAAACAGCAACTTTCGAATTTACAACCCTTTGTCTAAATAATGTTTACGAATTCCCAGTTCGTATAGATTGTAAATAGTAGGAATTCCCGGTTTTATTATTTAATAGTAGTCAAGTGCACGTGTAAGCCTCAAGAATTACCTTAAATTGGAGAGGACAATAGCCACTTTGTGTTTACTCCGACCGTTCAAAGCGATAGTGCGGCATTGTATGCGTTAAAGCCGTTTATTTAAGATATTATTCAAGTGCAGTCATTGTGTGAAATTTTAGTAAATTGTGCGTTACTCTGTCTAATTTAAAATTTCTGATTTGCATCCAATCCACGGCCATTAAGTTTATTTGCTATTGCCTAACGAGGTATTATCAAGAAGCTTTTATCTCAAAAGCGGCAGTTCTGCTTCGTTCAGCAAAGACATCTCATCAACGGTTGAAAGTTGTACCAGGTTGTATAGTGAAAATAAATGCAGTTTAAATGTAAGGTTGTGGTTTCATTTAAAAAAGTAAGTCAGTTCCTTCAAACGAGGAGTCACCCAAACAATCGTAAATACGACCTTACAGTGAAAACGTTAGTTCAATCACGCCGAAAGTTTGTAGTGGTACATTGGCTTGGATCAAATCTCACCCTGAACTTCGTTTGGATAACGAAAAAGTGTTTTGTACAGTGTGTTGCAAAATTGTAAGTACTTTTTTTAAGATTTTTTATTGTAATGTACATTTAAAAAAATACAAATATTTCGTCTTATAGATAACACTTACTTTGCGACTTAAGTGATCTAGTAATCTTGAGTAAAATAACAATGTATCAAGTAAAATTTATGCAAGATGTCCCCAAATCCGCTTTAAAAATTCTAACCAGAGCTTAGTGTTTGTTAACTGAAAAGTCCATATACACGGTGAACGCGAAGTTTTAAAGAATGTTGAATTTCTTGAAATATTCTTGAGAAAATGCAACTTGACCACCCTGTATATCGGTATTAAGGAATTTTTGACGCGTGTGTAATACATTTGGGGATATATGTACTTTTAACGTGGAAATATTTATTGACACAGCATTTCCAAGATTAGTGTTGAAATTTTATATTATTCTCTTCAAATCCCCTGTGAAACCAAATTTCAAGTGGATCAACATATCAAGACATCTTCACATGCTGCCAAACAGAAAAATTGTAGAGTAAAGAACCAGTCAATTTTACAATGCATTGAATTGGGTACAAAGAAAACCGACCAGAAACTATTTAATGAAGAGTTATGTCGCGCTTTAATTAGTGCTGATATTTCCCTTAATAAGTTGAATAATACAAACTTTAAATCGTTTCTTCAAAAATATTGTACACATAACATTCCCGATGAAAGTATCTTAAGAAAAGGTGAAGTGGATAGTATTTATACTGATACTGTAAACAAAATAAGAAAATTAATCGGCGACAATCATTTTTATATACTAGTCGATGAGACAACGGATAATGCTGAACGTTACATAGCTCACCTTCTGATTGGAATCTTGAAGGAAAATATCTCTAATAAATCATATTGAATTTCTTCAAAGCAACTTGAAAGGACAAACAATGCAACAATTTCAAGATTTATTGAAGCAGGATTAAGTAATTTTTTTTTACCTGAAGCAGTTCCTTTGGAGAAAGCATTACTTTTAGTGTCAGACGCAGCACCATATATGGTTCGAACTGCGTACAATTTCAAGGTGTTCTATCCCAACCTACTTCGTGTCACATGTTTTGCTCATGGCCTCAACAGGGTTACTGAAGAAATACGGAACCAATTTCCTCTGATCAATGAATTAATTAGTAATGTGAAGAAAGTGTTTTTAAAGGCCAAGTACACCACTTCCTCCTCAACCTGTAACTACAAGATGGGGTCATGGTTGAATGCTGCCATATTTTATGCGGATCATTTTGCAGAAATAAAAGCCATCTTTTCGGAGATTACGAATTCTTCTCGATGTGTTACGGAATCGCATAGATTGTTCAACGAGAAACTACTGCCCTAGCAATTGTCATTCATTAAATGCAACTATAGTTTTGTTCCAGCAACTATTTTAGCATTGGAGAACACAACTTTGAGTTTAACAGAATCCGTTGAGTTTGTGGACGAATTTCAACAATCATGTGCTAAAGTGCAGAGTAAAATCGGACTTACCATAAATAAAAAATGTGAAAATGTGATTTCGAAGAATACGGGATACAGTATGTTAAAAGAGGTTGCTAACATTAAAAAGTGATTTTAACGAAACATGTAGCTTAAGTGAGGAAACATATGTAGACTAAAAAATGCGCCAATAACTTCAGTATATGTGGAAAGGACATTCTCAGTGTATAAACATAGGTTCACAGATAAACGACGTAATTTTTTAGTAAAAAATTTTGAGAAATATTTAGTAATAAAGTGCTTTTATAATAAAAATTAATAATAAATTATTCATGTTTGTTAATATTTGGATGTATTTTAAGATCTTTTTAGACTTTAGTGCAATTTTAAATGTGTTAGTTTGTTACCTGCATTATTATCTTAGTACACCATGTTTGTTTTCAATAAACCTGAATTACATTTTTATTTTGAATTTTCAGTTGCATATGTTCGGTTTTCTGCATATTTTAACGAAAAAACGTGCATATATATGTGCACATTTATAGGTTTTTTTGCGCATACAATCCAGTCTTTAGTTACATAATTTTTTTGTAAGGTTATGTAAATAAAAGCAAAGGAACGTATCACTTACCGACATTTCTGCAGATGGATGGTCAATAAAAATCATCTCTGATTCTTCACCATCTAGCAACACAGACACGGTTCTTTCTCCAAATTCATCATCTGCAAAAGAAAATTCAATAGTTAATAGAATTTGTAATTTTTCTGCGTCAACTTTCATACAATTTCAAGCGCAAGTTTTGGCAAGTAAATTAAAATCTTATTCAGAAAACATCTCAAGTCCATTTTCATTCACATCATAATAAAAAAAAACTGACTAACTATGTGTTTGTACTCTTTATGTACTGATAATATTACATCATACGTCTTAATTTCTGTTTTGGTTAGTAAAAGTAGGGTAAACACTAATAAACTATGCTATAGATAAACGAATAATATAAGGTAATCTAGAAAATGAGTATGTTTATAGGAACTCTTCTACAAGGGTAATCTGAAAAGGTTCAAGCCTCAATATGAAGATGACGTTACTCGTCAAAAATATTCTCAAAAATATAATTGAGCATACGTTAAAAGAGGCTTTTGAACATTTCAGCTATGTTGGGAGCTCAGCTGTTTTTTTAACAGTTGTGTCACTGGAAGTTAGTGTTCCTGTAAAGATGGAAAAAATCGAATATCAAGTCGTCATTAAATTCTTATATTTGAAAGGCGATACACTAACGTAAATTAAAACTGAGAAGGACACTGTTTACGAGGACTCTGCACCATCATTTGCCACAATAGAAGTTTGGGCAGTTGAATTTAAACGTGGCTGTAGCAGCTTTGTTGACGATGAACGTTCGAGACGGCCAAAAACAGCAAATTTTCGTTGTTATGGATGGCTGATTTATAAAACATATGACACTTCACGCAAAGTCTTCAATTTGCCGATTTAAGAGTCTGAAAGTGTATTTGAAATGGCAAATAACCAGGAAGAAAGCATTCCACAAGGTGTTCTGAACCAAGCTGCGATTGTAGTATCCAATTTATTGCCAGAAAAATCAAAATTAGTTTACGAAAAGGAGTACAAAACATTTTGTGAATGGAAAACAATAAAAAATGTGAAAGCTGTTAACGAGAAAATACTACTACCCTATTTCTTAGAAAAATCAAAGAAAGTAAAGGTGTCCACCTTATGGTGTCATTATTCAATGCTCAATGCAACGCTGTCCATAAATGAAAATATTGATATTTCCAAGTAAGTAAACCTAAATATTCTAAATTAGACGTAACTATTATGGACTTTTGTAGGTTTTTAAAGCTCATTGCTTTTATAAAAAGACAGACTTCAGGTTACGAACCAAAAAAGTCTCGAACATTTGGAAAAACAGATTGCTACAAATTTTTATCCGAGGCCCCTAATGAAATGTACTTATCTATGAAGGTAAGAATTTTTATAATCATCATCCTTGAAATACGTTTCCAATTTTTCATTCTTTATAGGTAGTCTTGATTATGGGTGTAGCTAGCGGATGTAAAATTGACGAACTGCACAAAATTCGAGTTGATGATATTGACGAGAAACAGTCTGTTCTAATCACTGGTTAACAAAATTTAAATTTTTCCTTGCCCCGCAAATTAGTACATGTGAACCTTGCAGCATTTTTTATGCTGAATTCAAATCTTTTTTCAGAAATATTCTATCAGACAGGGTTTCTAAGTGACAGCGCAATAAATAGTAGAACAACGTGTATAATGTGTTTATTTATAAAACAACTGAAAATGTTTCTAAAATTTACAAATGTATGGTTTTCTGTTATATTTAGCGTCAGGAACGTCTCTCATTCGTGTCCAGCAATAGTCTGCCAGCATAGAGGGGCTCCACCTGCCTTGGTAGTGCTTTTCGATGTCCAAAATATCTTGGTGAAATCTTTCCCCATGTTCGTCACTGACGGCTCCAAGATTGTCCGAGAAAAAATCTAAATGTGAGTCTAAAAAATTAATTTTTAGACTCATATTGCACCCCGATGTTTCATACGAAGTCAAAAGGTTTTTACAATGTTCTTGTAGTCTTCGGATTTGTGATTGCCTAACAAGTTCTCACAAATATACTTAAATGACAGCCAGGCGGATTTTCCATTTTTGTTCAGCGCTATATCGAACTTTTCGTCTCGAAACAAGTTCCTGATCTGGGGTCCTACAAATATACCCTCCTTTACTTTAGCATCACTGATTCTGGGGAACTTACCTATTCCTCAAATTCGTGAATCTGCAACCGTTTTTGTCCATTGCTTTGACGAAAAGTCCTAGTTCTATATGTAAAGGGGGCAGATACATTTTCTGAGGATTGACAAGAGGGAGGTTGATGACATTCTTAACTCCTGGAGTCAATGATGTTTGTGTCGGCACACTTTCTTTACATAATGGTTTTTCTTGTCTCGATTGTCCCACTCACACAGGAAACAACAGTACTTCGTGTAGCCGAGTTACAATCCGAGTAACAGCGCCACAACCTTTAGATCCCCGCAGATATTCCACTTAAATTCTTCGTATTTGTTTTTTTCTAAAAGAATCTTCATGTTGTCGTATGTTTCCTTCATGTTGCCTGAGTGGGCCAGAGGAATTGAGGGCAATTTATTTCCATTGTGAAGTGAAACGGCTTTTAAGCTAACTTTGGATGAATCAATGAACAAACGCCATTTATCAGTGTGTTATTCATGGCCAAGTGCACTCATAACCGAGACAATATCATTGCAGAACACCAGGTCATCTTCAAGGGAGAAGTAATCGTTGAATTTGGGATGACGACTACGATAAAACGAAATTTTTGTGTCATTCTGAAGTAGATTCCAGCCCTTCAATCTGGATCCCAAAAGTTCGGCTTGCTTCTTAGACAAGTTTAAATTGCGGACGAGGTCACTAAGGTCTCCTTGAGTCAGCAAATATGGTTCATTTGAAGAACATTCTGATCCAAATGTGGGATCCATATTCAAATTTTCTTCTGCTACTTGATGTGCTTTCTCGTCACTAGGCTCATTATCACATAAAGTCATGTTTTCTGCAGGTGCTGGTACAGATAACTCCTCGTTATGAAGTACTGGTCTCAGTGCAGATGGTAGATTAGGATATACAACAGTGTGTTTAGATTTTGATATAATACCAGTTATATTTATCAGGCAGAAGTAGCAGTCCGAAACGTGGTCTTTAGGTTCTCTCCATGCCATAGGAAGTGCAAAAGGCATATGACGTGAACCTTTTGCCCATGCTGTGAGAAGCCGAACACATGTGGCACAGCAAATATGGGGGGCCCAACTTTTATCCTGGTCGCTTACTTTACAACTAAAATAAAGTTCATAACATTTTCTAACTAACGAATTAGAATTTTTTTTACAATTCCTCTGTATTTTGGTGGCACTTGGGGTATCAACACAATACTTTAAACACAACAGCACACTTTCTCAAAGGTTAGAACAAGGCAAATGTAGAGCTGCAATGTTCTCTAGCCGGTCAATTTACTGCAACTGCGCTCCCGGCCAAAGATCTTATATTGCTCCCGGCCAGCTTGTCGAGACCTGTTCTGCCTGTTCCGAATGACGCAAGATTACTTAGAATTACGCAATATTGTGTAACATTTTATTTCAAATGCCTAAATATCACCAGCATATTTATCGGCATTTTATTGTAAAGCACACAGTATTATGCTACGTGGATATACTGGAACTCAAAAACTGTGGGTGATGCAGTAATTTTGAGAGCGAATTTGAATTCAACGTGCAAAAATACATAGGAAACAAGCATTTTGATACTTGGGACAAAAACCTTGTTAACCAGTATAATTTCGCTTCCGGACACTAAAACAAACAAGAAACGCATATTTACAATTATCAATGAAGACTGTCAAGTTAATTTAATAGAAATTTATAAGAAGTACAAAAATTTAAGTCCACAAAATGCACCACACAGAAATTTTTTTCTGTTATCGGAATCAAAAGTGCAAAATTCAACCTATCCGTATCAACACTTTTCCAAAAATACCACAAATGATAGCGAAATATTTGAAGTTACCAAATTATGATCTTTATACCGGGCACTGTTTTCAACGTACTTCCGCAAATTTACTAGCCAATGCAGGAGCTGACTTGATAACCCTTAAAAGGCACGGAGGGTGAAAGTATTCTACAGTGGTAGAACACTATATCGACGAATCAGTTGTTCAAAAAAAATGTCCATTTCAAGAAAAATTTAGCAGATGTAAATTCAAATGAAAGGCATGGAACTTCCACTGCACTTGACCCTGACGAAAGCAGAGTCAACTTTCCTTCTTTAAGTGTTCATCACATTAGTAATAGCGCAATTAACATTCATGTAAATGAATTATCTAAGCAATAAAATTTTTTGAAAATTCAGGGGAATTGGAAAAAATATTGTATGATACACGCGAAGAAAGAAATTTTATCCACTGAAAAACATTATCGCACTCGGCTTCGTCTCGGGAACTAAATTATTTTTTCGTGGATAAAGTTCATCTTTATTCACCTATACCATAAATGAAGACGAATTTTATATTTACTTATGCCATAAATAGCTATTAATGTGCTTTTTTGTTTTGAAACTGTGCTGTGGGCAATTTTATTTGAAATAAATGTAGGTAAGATAATTTGTGGATTTTTGAATACTCTCTGTTTGTAATAGTTTTTCAATTGCTGAAAGATAACATTTCAGCATACTTTGACTTACTTTAAATTTAACTTCATGTGCAGGGTTTCTTATTGGAAACTGTAATTATTGATGTCTTGAAAAGATGTTACCAAAATCAGTGTAAACTCATTTTGATTATGCTGGAAGTCGACACCAACTTTATTAAACAGAGTACCTTGTATATTATTATACTTTTGAGTTCTACATAAAATTCGCATTGTAAACATGTTTATGGTATATTAAGCGGACTAAATCCTTTTATAACTATTATGGCTTGTAGTTTTACTGGGGTTATCATTTGAATATCCTAGAAATTTTGTCATTTAACCTATCTTAACTTGTGCACAGTATTCAGTAATGACACTTTAACAATAACACCAAGGCGTAATTTCGGTTTTAATTTCATTATCTTGTAAAATCATCTAGCATATCGTTACCTTAATAAGAAAGGCGCGTAACTCCATTTCTTATCCAAAATAAGATCTAACTGCCATCTAATAATAACTGAAAAAAGGTTTTCGGAATTATTTTTTTCCCAAAAATCATTAGAATTATTTTACAATAGCGTCTAAAAGAGAAATAAGAGTTTACATTTTGATCATTTTAAAACCAAACAATTTCTGTGGTCTCCTGTAAATTTCCTTTTAATGGATTTACGCGCTTTCCTCACTAAGACAACGATATGTACACTACTAACACATTGGGGGTATTAAGTTTTACAAAAATAAAGTGACAACATTCCAGTAAAGAAAAGAAGCAATGACTGCCTTTCAATGCGCTCGATTATAGCACGAATAGCTTTGAATTTCCTATTTAAAGGAAATCTGATGGAATAAATGTTATCATTAAAGGGAAATTGAATCGATTTTACCAAAAAGAAGAAAGAATTCAACGAAAATAATAAAATGAAATCTTTTTAAATGAAGCCACTTTATTTTTGTTCCCGCTACTTTTATCTTTTTTGGTTAGATGTCATGAGAAAGGAAAATTAAACAATCGGGATGACTACGACTCTGCGATTCTACGGTCAGCTTTGTGTTTTGGTAAGCCATCCTTAATGACGCAATTAAAGCGGCCAGAGAAAGATGTTAGTGGAAGAAGGAAAGAGTTAGATAGAAGGAGAAGAAGCGGATTGAGGAGGTTATTAGTAACGTAAAACTACCTTACCTTCAAGTACGGTTTACTAAATTAGAACTTTGCGCTCGCTGTTTCTTGAAGTTTATTAACCTTTATGAAATTATACTTTTTGAACACCCTTGTCTGAATAAGGTTATGCTATCCAGTCGTATATTGACTTCAATCCGTCATAGGAAACTCATCTCAGAAAAACACCTGTTAGCGTTAATTTGTAAGAGAGTAATAAGAACATAAGAAGATAATAAGAGTTCGTATTGCTAACGAGAACTGGTTTCCAAGAAAACCGCAGAGATGTAAGATAAATAATTTGATTTCAAATATTTCCCAAAATACTAAAATTAGTAACCTGTCTGGCTCCATTAAGTAAAATATAACGATAACTCCCTATACAGGCTGATTCGTTTTCGGCCGTCCCCATGGGGATCTCGCTTATTATTGGAGTCATTTGTAGCAGGTCCCTTTTCTCTTCAAATTCATAACAATCACCAAATTTAGCAACTTACAATAATAAGCGAGATCTCCATGGTGAAGTTCTAAAGTAAATCAGCCTGTCGAATAGCCGGTTCTAAGAACACGCTTTTCTATTATTCCCTCCGTCCGAAAATATGGTATACATTTGAAATTTTTTTGAAAATTAATGAGACATTAGTAAAGAATTATAATTAAATATACTTAGTTGTAAATTCTGATGCTAGGCAAACAACTAATACATAGTTGGCCGCTGCCCGATTTTGTTTATGTCAAAAACGTCAATAGAGTTAAAACGTCATTTCATGAAAATTAATTTTACACACGCTCTGTTCACAAAATGGCAGATATTGTTATAAATAATGAAGTAAGCTTGTTGAAAAGGAATTCCAAGTTCAAGCAATCAACCGGTGAGCAACGTCATAGTATGTTACAAAAATTGTTGCAGTCGAAAGGTCAGAAGCTGAAGCATGGGAGTATAAATAAAATTGCAGCTAAACTTGGGGTAACCCGTTTGTCCGTGTCTAGAATTTGGAAAGTGGCTCAAAAACAGTACAATGACGGTAAAATTTGTGCTGATGTTATTTCAAAAAAGAAAGGTAAATGTGGACGGAAACGTAAAGATTATTCTGAACAGTTCGCCAAAGTTAAGGACGTTTCTTTCAATCGTCGAGGGTCAATTCGTAGTCTGTCTTTTGCTGTCGATATTCCAAAGTCTACATTGTTCGACATTTACAAACGAGGAAAGAAAATAAAGATTAAAGTTTTGCTTGTCGAAAGTGAGACCGGATGGACGTTTTGAAGATTTGTACGATTATGTCCACATAGACGACATTATGATAGACGAAGAAGAACCCTACCGAAGTTGCAAGAGCAAACGTTTTATAACCGAAGTGATGTTTATGGCTGCCGTCGCCCGACCACGTTACGATTCATATCGAAAACAATTTTTTAATGGAAAAATTGGTATATGGCCTTTTGTTTATCAAGAACTAGCTAAACGACACTCGAAAAGTAGACCTAAAGGAACTTTGGTAAAAAAAACGTGGAGTCCGTCAATTCAGCAGAATGTAGAAAAATGATTCTTGAAAACGTCATTCCGGCGATCAAGTTAAAGTTTCCCATAAGTCATAAGCAAAAACCGATATTTATACAACAGGATAATGCAAAACCTCATGCTTGTAACGACGATGAAGAACTTCCGGCTCATGGTTCTACAGATGGCTGGTCTATTCAGTTTAAATCACAACCACTAAACAGTCACGACTTAAACGTTTTGGATCTTGGCTTTTTCAATTTCATACAATCTTTGCAACATAAAGCTTCGCCAAAAACAGTTGACGAATTGATCGAATGTGTTGAAAAACCTTTAACGATTTAGACAGAGAGACCCTTGATGTTTTTCTAACATTGCAGACCTGTATGGAATCAATTACGTTGGTTGAAGGAGGAAATTCGTATAAGATTCCCCACATCAATAAGGCCAAACTTCGGCGTGAAGGACGCTTACCATCTAGTTTAGTGTGTTCTCAAGAACCGGTAGACAAAGCTAGATCCCTCATCAATTAAATTTTATTCATAATTATATTAAATAGTACACCAATTTAATAGGAGTATCTAATTGATTAAAATTGTAAATATATACCATAAATTCGAACAAAAATAAATTCCAAATGTATGCAATATTTTCGGACGGAGGGAGTAAATGGTACCTTAAGATTATTTATTTTTTCTAATATTTACTATGTACATACATACGTCACTATTACGTACTATAAACCGGTGTAGGCTCATAGTTATTATTAAGCCGGGCACAATCGGTCTTCGCAACAGAATCGGATCAGTCCCATGAGCCGCGGATTATAAATAGTGTACATGTGACTTACAGCCGACAGAAGTGATATTTTGAAATCAACACCTCAGTGTAAAAAATAAATGCTGACGCAATAAAAAAATTTGGTAAATAAAGCGAATATATGCACTCGTTGAAGTGTTTTTATTGCCATTATTAGTTTTTTTAACGTCATTTGTTGTATATGTAATGTAATAACCAGGGATGCGGTTTCAGGCCACCTACTAGCGTAGCATTTTTCAATTGACTGTACTGGCATCGGTATTCGCTAAAAATTGGGACGCCCCGAGTACGCAGCGGAGATACGATTATTATATGTGAGAATCTAACCGACGCGATGTGATAATAACGCCTTTGCGTTTTCGTATATGTATCATGTTCGCATTTCGTTCTGTTACCAATTTAAAAAGCACATTTGAAAGAGATATTTCTGAGATAGATATTTTTGTTTATTTGAATACATATTTTAGTGGACATTTGGAAGAGATTGCCTTTGTTAATTGTTATCCATTGTTTATTAATTTCTAATATAACTTTTAAGAACTGATTTTTAAGTTCAGTGTTCTTATTATTTTTTATTTAATTATTTTATTGATTCAGTACGTATTTTTCTGGTTTTTATTTATTTTGTGGTACTTTGAGTAATATTTGCTCTTTTGCTACTAAATTTTTTTGCAATCAGCCTCCTAGAAAAATATAGAGAGGAATTTGAAGGAACTTTTGTAATGCAAGACAATGCTATTTTTTGTACGGTTTGTAGCGAAAGAATCGTAAAGTTTTAGTTCGCCATATGTCAACAATTGCTCATAGTTCAAGAACTCAGCAGCAATTTGCTGCTAATACCTACTTTTTAAACCTGTTTCAGCAGAAGTATCTGTAAAAACCTTTCTGGCTCTCCTGAATAGCTGTAGAGTCCGTTTACTTTCGGAAGACACCAGCGCAAAGACGCATTTTAGGATTAGAAAGAGAAGTTGGTGCTAACCGAGAGAAATAGCTATGTATTCCTTACCTACAGTAAGACCAACAAACATTTACCTCATTTCGGCGTCAATTGTTGGTGTGCTGTCGTTGAATTCGTTTCGTGCTCTCTACTTTTAATATTGTTATTGGCGTACTATTTATTAAAAAATCAGTTTTTCTCAAAACTATTTTGAATTAGGGGTAATATTCTACTGTAAGTATTTTGTTTTAAACAGATTTTAATGAAGTTGTATTAAATAATTAAGTTACAGGTGAGAATGCCCGAATCATCGAACATCGCTAAGAAGAGACAAGTTTTGCATGAGCAATCACGAAACATTGTTTTTAATGTCTACAACTATCTTAAAAAATATAAGACAGAAGGTATGATAATATTTTTTTTAAGTATTTTTCATACTATTTTTACATATTCATATATCAGTGAAGTCATTATGTTTGTTTACAGGTAACATTTTAGATATTGTTAGTGAAGCTACGGGAATATCTAAAAGTAGTGTTGTCAGAATTATTCGAAAGAGTAATTCTGTTGAAGCAGAGCAAAGTGGCAGTTCTTCAAAAGACAATGTTGTAAGACATTCACCAAAATCTACCGCGGATAATGCTGGGGAAACAGTTTTACGTCAGGTTATTCACAATTTTCATATAACTAACAAACAGAGGCCTACATTAAATCCTGTATATAATAAAATACAGTCAGATGATACCATTGGTTTTGTAGGCAAGCGCAGCTCTTTAAGAAAGTTAATATTATATATATATTAGGATTTAGGTACGTATTAATATCCAAATTTATTATTATTTTAGTAATTAATATATCTATCAAATAACAGGTGGAAGAAGACTACTGATAACCGAAAGCTTTTGATGGAAAGATCAAATATACGTGAGCTAAGATCCTCATATGTCCGAAATGTTACAAATTATCGGTTACAAGGTCGACCAATCGTGTATACAGGTGAAGCAAAATAAATTTTTATTTGATGTTCAAAAACTAAAGTATTGTATTTTAGACGAAACATACCTCCATGCCAGTCACACAACTCCATATGAATGGGTTGATAACTCTAACAATGGACTTAACTGCCCTGTACCAAAAGGAAAAAGTTTAATAATTGTACATGCAGGTACATTAGTAAAATTTCTTCTAAAATTTTTAGCATGTACTGTATATTTATTGTTTTAGGTAGTGAACATGGATTTATTTACTTCACAAAAGGTGGTTAGAAAAACAGTTGATTCCAAATTTGCCACCTAAATCTGTTGTTGTGATGGATAACCACAACGTTCTCTCAGTTAAACATCCAACTACTAACAGTAAAAAATCAGAAATGATAAAATGGCTAAGTGAACGTGGCATCATATTTAATGAAAATTTGACAAAAGTTGAATTGTATAGATTAGTACATCTCCATAAACCAAGTTACAAGAATTACACTATAGATTCTATATTTGCAAAAGATGGACATACAGTGTTGAGATTGCCCCCATATCATCCGGAACTCAACCCTATTGAAAAGATATGGGCAATTTTAAAGGGCAGAGTAGCATCCAAAAATATAACTTTTAAACTAAATGATGTCGAGGAACTCGCTAAAGAAGAATTTGGAAAAATCACAAAAGATGAATGGTCACATGTTTGTCGGCATGCAGTGAATATTGAGGAAAATTATATACAAAAAGAACACATAATGAATAAGCTTCCCAATGAACTTATTATAAACCTTGATGATGACAGTGACAGCGATTTTGATTTTTCTTCTGATGATGATTAAATTAAAATTATATTTGATATAGTTAATTTAAATATGTATATATTATCTTTAAATGTATAATAAATAAAGGTGTAATTACATTCCGATTACTCTTTTTTATTAAGTAAAAATATTAATTATTATAAACAACAGACGAAACATTTCTCACCTATTTTTTTTTTTGAGCACTGAATATTCCTACTTTTCTTTTAAAGAAATTATTTAATACATAAAGTGAAATGAAAAATTAAGAAAAAATACATTAATATACACATAAGTAAGATTTATGCTATTACTAAATACTATAAATTATAAAACTGTTAATACTATCAGAATCTAAATTTGTTTTGTATAAAAAATTACAATTATATACAATTTAATACACGTTTAACCTTCTCGTATACTTTCAAAAAGCGCGCGTATTTTGGTCAACATATTTAAGACGGTCAATACATATCAGCTGACAATTTTCGCGCAGCTTGGGTGTCTTCCGAAAGTAAACGCAGTCTAGCTTCGTCAGAGTCGAATTGTAGAATCACAGACTTTACTTCTTGGAAATGTTCTGAACAATAAAAAACCACTTGCAACCATGTTCCCTAACGCGCGAACTCCGGGACAAAGCTTGTGAAATGCTCGAAACCGTTTGGCAAATTTGAAAAACACATTTTTGTATTTGCTATTAATGCATCCACCTTCGGGTAACATTCTCGAATACAAGATGCAAAGCATGAACTTTACACGTAATATGTAACAATCCCTCACACTTTTCTTTAAGAGAACGGCCTACACTACACATTGTCGCTGCTCCATCGCTCATAAACATCAACAGTTGACTAGTTGACACTTGAAATTATTGTGACGTATCGAGCACTACGCCAGTAATTGTTTCGCTAGTACACTTTTTTAGTCTTTTGCTAGCTAATAGGATTGCAAATTTCGGTTTAACAGGATCTAGTACTCGTACTATATTCAAAATAGAATTTTTGTACAATCTATCGTCTCATCAAGACATAGCTACAGCTGTTTATCTTTTAATTCTGATTTGATCCTATTTTCGATATCTTTACGTATACTTGGTAACTCTTTCCGTAACGCTGTCCGTGATGGTAAGTTCCACTGGGGATTGTATGTACGCCAAAACTGTCGAAACGATTTTTTATCGAGTAAACGAAGCGGTAAACCACCAACAATAGACATTAAAAGTAAATCCAACTTAAATTGGGTTTGAGGTGGCACGCCATTTTTCTAATTTTTGTGCTGTACAATATTTGTATATCTTTTACAGTCGTCTTTTTTCCAGCACATTAAAGGTATTTTGTAAACTCTATACAATACTTTAGTTCCATTATAGCTCAAATCCGGAAATTCACTGATAAATTTAGTGACTTACCCTACGGTCGTTTATTTTTCTTGCGTACGTTAGACATACTTACAAACAATACATATATTTGTCTCTATAATTACGACTAACGCTGCGAAGGATTGATGAGAAACTGTTGCAATAAATAAATAATTTCATTCGTTGAGGTAGCCCGTGCCAATTCATCTGCATATATACGTCGCGGGCGCGTGAACTGTGCCCGGCCTAGTTATTATCATTAGAAAGCTTTCATCGCTTAACAAGTACAAGTAAGAAGAAAAAAAAACAAAAAACTGATCTTCGTTCCAACGAGAACGTTATCAACAAAGAAGCTAAAATATTAAAACAGAAACAATAAACCCACAAAAAAGTTAAAAGTGTTGAAGATTATTGTTTGTAAACAGACTCAAATTATTCCTCTTTTTGAGAAATGAAATTTAAACGCCAAATTGTTTTATTCTTACTTTGCGAATGCAAGAGCTTTACGGTTACTTTAGCGTATACTGTTTACAGTTTTTCCATCACTTCTTTTTCGTTTTTTTTGTTCGTGCTATAACAACGTTGAAAACATGTTAGGGGCACTATAAGTGCAATATACAGTAAGCCTTAAAGTATCACGCTGTAATTTAAGATTTTTGATCATTCATAATATAGCACGGACTAATTTCAATTAATCTGTATTCTTTCATTGCGTCCTCTATTAACTACATTGATCATTATAATTAATTCGATAAAATAGAGTCGCTATATTATCGATCGGGTTAACAGGCATATGAAAACGATTGATATATTCAAGCTGTCCAAATATAAACATAACCTAATCCACCTAATCTCTATCAGTATCATTACGTAGTACGTTTGAACATGGGTTTAACGCTACCCAAAGATCATATTACCAAACAAAACCTTGTTGCTGGACCACTTTCCTGCAATGCAGAGTAGTGATATAAGCCGAGAGGCAAATAGCGATGCTAGGAAGAGAAACACTCGGAACAGCGCTGATGACGCCGAGTAGGCAGAAACATATCTGCTGGCTAGTGCTTTCTCTCTTTACATTGCTTTTGCCGTGAGTAATGGTAGCATTATCTTTGGTTATGGTTTCTGAGCATTTTTTATGTGTGTCCTTCTGTTGTTTGTATAGGCGTATACGATGAAATAAGTAACACAATATAATATAATTCCACGAACGTACAATAATCCCAAATATATAGAATTACCACCCAAAAACGAGACCATCAGCAACAATGTAAAGTGATGGAATGATAACTACAATAACTATAGCGCACGTTATTTATTAATAACGCTAAATCAATACGTAGCTAAACGCTAGTTTTGAGCACGTCCTTCGAAATTCCAGGATTTAACTAGTTAAATTATGTAAAATCGTTTCGTCTTTCTATTGTAATACGATGAGGAACATACAAGGCAAAGCGTTCGGATTTTATATAATAGGATTATTCTCGTCTTGCACAAAGCATACGTAATGGCGTAGCACATTTTATATTTATCCATTATCTTACGACATTCTCTCTCGCACACGAGCATGTGTCACGTACCAAGGCTGTTTTACACCTTAATTATTCAAAATATTCGCAAATCTGCCTTATAAAGGAAAACAACAAGCTAAAAGTTTCATAAAACTTTATAGGTTGATTAAGTATTTCAAGAAAAACACATATTTTTATAAAACCCAATTTGAGGATGTAGGTTCTTTTTTAAACATCTCGTAGACTATTCAAGTTTAAGGATATTATCATCATATTATCATGAATAGATGGAGATGGAACAGGCGTAGGCACTAGTGGGCCTATCTTCCACCTAAAGGTACCTATAGGGCTCCAAACTAACACATTTCAAGCGGAAATGTTTGCTTTAAATTTATGTTCCAAAAAGAACTTCGAAAAAGGGATACGAGGTGTGATCGTAAACATATTGACAAACAGTCAGGTAGCACATGTCTTTCCTTCATAGAGAAGCCCTCTTCCACATATACGCCACATACATATAACTAGTCTGGGCAAACAGCGGTAACAGTCAGTGTAATAAATGTGATCACAGCGTCAGTACTAAATCGATGCTGTATGCGAGTAGTTCTGTGTATACGTATGCTGTCGTAACTTATTTCGTAATTGCACGCTTATGTTTGCTTTAAAAATGTCGCAGTTAGGTACGTCGCGAAAACAGCCAATGGCAGACACAGTTAAAAACTTTATAGTGGACATGCCGGACTTAAAATTCCTTTAATGTGTTGGTCCAGAAGTCATTGTCAACGTCACTTCGAAAGCAAACAGCATTCTTCTGCAAAAAGTGGCATACGAGACCAAGAAAAATGTACATTTGATTTATGTTACTCTTATTTTATGTAATCTATCGCTTCGTTTACTAGACAAAGGAAGCATTTGTCTCCTTCTGGAATAAATATGCGGACTGTAAATTACCTAGTCGGACATCGATACGAAATGTAGTGCCATTTGCTCGTGAACATATAGAAAAAGAATGAAAATAGAATTGAAAGATAAAAAACTGTGGTTGTGTGTGGACGAAACAACAGATCGTCAAAAACATTCTATGGTTAATGTAATGGTACGTATAATGGAACCACATCGACCGTCATCCTCTTACTTGCTTCCAAAAGAGTTATAAATTGTACTGCCGATGAGATTTTAAAGGTGGTGTTGAACTCATTGAACAAATTTGAAGTTTCAACTAAGCAACTTTTAACGTTTATGAGTGATGGTGCCGCAAACATGCGTTCTTTGGGCCGATCTCTTAAAGAACATAGTGGTAACTTCTTACATGTAACGTGTAAAATCCATACTCTAAATTTTGCGGCACAAACGATTCCTACATGTTTTCCACTAGTAAATGCATTGATTGCTAGTACAAAGGCAGTGTTTCTAAAGTCCCCGAAACGTACCCGACTATTTCACAAACTGTGTCCTGTTTTGCCTGAACCACCACAGCCGATTGTTACACGTTGGGAAACATGGTTGCAGGCTGCGTTTTACTACAACAAATATTTTGATCAAGTAAAGAAGGTAGTTTTAAAATTCAATCCGACAGAAGCTGCAGCAATCAAAAAAAGCCAGGAAATATTTCAAGATAGTCAGGTTAAAAGAGCGGAGGGAATAGAAAAATTGCAAATAGTGCAACATGTTCACGTACAGCTATGCGCGATAGAAGACGCAAAAAATGTTTGTGTTCTAGAGAAAGGTTTGAAAGTGTTTTAGAGAAAGATTCTGATTTTGGCAAATTTCTGAAGGTGCGTCAACAGAACCGTTGAGTTGTTCCAAAGATTATTTTAATTGCGCAAGTACAACGTCACTAGATGTAGAACGTTCGTTTTCTTCATATAAACACACTTTTTCCTCACGCCGCACTCGGCTTGCCGAAACAACTGTGGAAACATATCTAATGTTGCAGATATTTAACAGAGATTATTCACTTTGTGATTTCACGGAAGATTTTTAAGACGGTAAGTGTTTGAGCACGTATTATATTTTATTTCTGGTCATTTATTTTGTGTAAACTTTTATGCGCCCGCCACTGGCTTTGGCGCAAATTGAACAACTCTAGTGACTATTTACAAATAAATAATTAAATATAATATTGTGGTATATGAAGCAAAGAAACCAATTTAAAAAGAAAAAGGATGATTTCCAAAAATAAATAGACCTTTCATTACAAAAGAACTAAATTACATTTTTTCACTTCCAAATATAAAATACATAATACATATTTTTTTTTATTATTTAATTCCAAAACGAAAACATATGTTTTCTAGATCTGATTAATAGAACTTTATATCAAGATGAATTGGATTCGATCTGTTAAAATTCAACCGAACCTAGTAATAGAAAAATAAATAGTCAAACAAGCAATTATTTGCAGTTCTGCCATTAACCTAGTACCATTTAACAACTCTGTAGTTTATAAGAACATAATTTAAAAAAACTATTTCATTGTATAACTACAAAATACAAACAAAACCAATGAAAGATAACAAAGGAGCGAAAACTCGATAGAGGCTAGGATAAATCAATTAAATAAATAAACTAGGGGTGTAATGTACGAATAAAGCCTACCATAATCTTCTCACGGCAGCAGTTAGATTATTACTGATTGATTCCCATATAGCATTACGGGATTTTTTAACCCAAAGCGAATATGACCTGATATATTAATGTGTACAGAATTTAAAGGAATTGGGGCACAAAAACACGTTATTTTACGGAAGGTCCCAAACCACCAAGGGACGAGAAAAATGGGAGGCCGATAAGATGGCAAAAGAAACATTAAATATGGCCGTCATTTTGACAATCCAGTGGTAAATTTAAATCTATTGCAATTGCTGTAAACAATGTACAATGTAAACTGCAAAATTGAAAGTATGCTTGTCTCCGAAATGTACAATACCTTATTACAAACTATGACGAGCGCAAATACTGTATGGCTTGCATGCCGCAAAGATCACGTTTAGTAAATACTGATTAATTACACATTCGTCGGTGACCGTGCAAATATTGCATGGGGTGCCTGAAAACTGCAAGTTTGCAAGTATTGATTGCTGATGGCTTTATCTTAGCAAGCCCAGTTTCGCATATGTTTCAGCAATTATTGAACATTCGAAGTGGTCGCTAATTGGGAAATTGGAGTGTTAAACTTATAAGTTTATGCAAGAGATAACTTCTATACATAAATGTAAAAACGTCCGTACATATGTGATTTATGACTAAAGGTCGAAATATAAACTGAAAATATGCGAATAAATATGCAGGTTTTCTGGCCTAAATATGCACATTCTCATGGAAAATATGCAAATAAAATTCTATAAATAGGGAAAAATGCAATACTATATTCTATTGAATGCCAATCTTGAATTGAAGTAACCAAATTCAACATTTCCGTGTTACCAACCGATATTAACGAGCGATCAGTTGACTAGGGTTTCATTTCTGTTTGTACAACGCATGCCACATTGAACTAACGTCATGTATGATCCACAGATCACTTAGACCGGGAGTTAATTATAGTTGGAACAAGTAATACACTCACACCACTTCCTGATTTAGAGTGACTAGATGCAGTTTGGTTGTATATTACTCAATTTGCAGAGCCAACCAAAAACCTGTCTATAGAAATTACATTGTGCTTTTACATTGGATGTTTATAAACACACAGTTAAATGAGAGATTGCATCCGACAGAGAACATTCAAGATTATTTTCGTGAAATTCTATTTAAGTTTTCAAAACATATACACATTACATTATACAAAACTGGTAAAGTGCGAAAAGCTTCCTCCTATACCAACTGTATTTCGGAAAAAAATCTGACCGATCCATAGTGATCGAAAATACAAATTGTAGGGGGACATTTATCAGAAAAACTTAATTTCGGAAAACATTAAGTAGTAATAACATATACAATTCTTGAAAGTACGGACAGAATAAGAATATCAAAACTCAGGTGTAAAAATTCATTCAGTGACGCTTTGCCGTCGCTGTCGATCCTTGTGTTTTTAAGTGAAAATAAGCGTTTAAAGTGTTTCTTGGAGCCGTTATTTTTATTTCACCATGTCTGCTGATCCCCCAGGTTAGTAATACATTATTTCTTTTGTACAAAATTACATTTTTAGTATTAATAAATGCGATTTTTGGATACAAAGGAAAAAAACCATTACTTTTTCTACTCTTCGTACTTTTTTAGAGTAGAACAAAAAAGTAACCTTTGTTCCGATGAAAAACTTATGTAATAACTAAAGCTGGCCACGAGCGGTACCGCGCAGTAGCGTAGAGTCGACCAGGCCTCGCGTTCCACTAGAGTTATTCTGCTAATAGAGATGCTTGCTACCGCAAATAATTTCGCTCATCTTTTAAATAAAAATTAAATAAGACGTGCTCAAACACTTACCATTTTAAGAGTCCTCCGTAAAATCACAAAGTGAATAATGTCTGTTAAATATCTGCAACATTAGATATGTTTCAACTGTTGTTTCGGCAAAACTAGTACGGCATGAGGAAAAAATGCGTTTATATGCAAAGAACGAACGTTCTACATCTAGTGACGTAATATTTGCGTAAGTAAAATAATCTTTCAAATAACTTAACGATTCTGTTGACGCCCCTTCACAAATGTGTCTTAATGTGCCAAAATCAGAATTTTTCTCAAAAACACTTTCAAATTTTTCTAGAACAGAAACATTTTTTGCGTCTTCAATCGCGCATAGCTGTGCGTGAACATGTTGCACTATTTGTAGAGATTCTTCTAACGGCACCGCAGGATTTTGTAATTTTTCTATTGTTTGTCCGACCGCGGTCGTTTTGCTGACGAAATCATAATTTTTCTAGGACAGATATACAATTGCGCAAATGACCGGCAGCGAAAATGTCCGTACTGCTCCGCAGACGAAGTAATACTTCCTCTCGGTCCGAACTGATTCTACGCCGATGCGCGGTACCGCTCGTGGCCAGCGTTAGTAATAACGTAGTAGTATCGTTTACTATTCTATAAAAAAGCTCTATAATCGTAGTTGATCGGAAGTTACTTAATTTGAGTTTATTTGTTTCCAGGTCTTCGTCATAATGTAACGAGATTGCAACTATTCGAACTATTTTCGAAAGATACTTCAGTATCTCAAGCAAATACTGTTGCGGTAAGAAAAAAGATGGTTGAATACATTAAAACCAAAATGCCAGGCGTACAAGAGGAAGAAATGGTCAACAAAATTTCGATTTTTTTCCAACAAAATTGTGATTCGTTGGAAAGCCAGTGGAAAAAATAAGAAAAGTTTTTTTAAACGTAACGAAGATTGGTTAAAACAACCGTTATACCAACCTACTGATCGATTATATCAGAATGACATTACTGCTACACATAAGAGCGAATCACGGGCACTCAAAGAGTTTCGTACATTGAGTAACAGATCAAAAAAAAGGCAAACGAAAGCTTTGGTGTTGAGTCATAATCCCGAAGAAGTCGCTTTTGCTTTACAATTGAATTACACGAAAATATGTAAGAGAAACGTTATCTACGTTTTTAATAAAGTTGCAAGTTCTAGTCCTCGATCACTGAGAGTATTAAAAAGAGCGCTAGGGTCTAAAAGTACCGAGAAAAAACAGTCAGCAGAAGAAGCTCTGGCTCTGACCGTAGATACGAAATTAACGAGAGCTCAGTATTTAAGATTAAGAAAAGTTGCAAAAAATGAAGACTGGAACTTGTATCCTACGATGAGGTATTAAGAGCAAAAAAAGAGTATTACCCGGACGAAATACAGATAACAGAAACTAAGGGAGAGATTAAGTTACAAAGTCTTCTAGATCATACTGTTCGTCGTCTAGCTATCGTCCAGAAGGTGCAACAACTCTACACATGACTTATAAATGGGGATTTGATGGAAGCTCGAACCATTTAATATATAAACAAAAATTCCAGGAAAGTTGTGATTCAGTAGATTCAGATATATTCCTGACCTCTGTTGTGCCACTAAAAATGTCAGCAGAGCACAACAATTCAGAAGAGATTGTATAAATGAACCCACGCTCGTCATCTACTCGATTTTGCATACCGACTAAATTTCAGTTTATCAAAGAAAGATATAATAAAACAAGAACGCGAATATATCGAACAACAAATAGCGGCACTCTTACCCACACGCATTATCGTTAAGGGTGTTAACTACAGTCCAACATACTCTATTGAAAACCATGTTAGATGAAAAAGTAGCCAACGTTCTTGCAGAAAATCCATATACTCAAAGCTGTTACATTTGTAAAAGTAAGCCTAACGACATGAATAATCTGTCAGCAGTTTTGAAAAACCTCTGTAATATTACCACATTTGGATATGGCTTATCTACGTTACATGCACATATTCGATTTTTTGAATATATACTGCATAAATTCTATCGCTTCGACATAAAAACGTGGCAAGTTAGAGGAAATAAAAATAAATCGGCAAACGAAGAACAGAGACAGGAAATAATATCTAAATTTTTGCAAGAAGCTGGACTGTTGGTAGACGTGGTTAAACAAGGTAGTGGGAATACTAATGATGGAAACACTGCCAGACGATTCTTTAAAGATCCTGAAAAAGCCGCTTAAATAACAAAGGTTGATGAGATTCTAATTAGACGATTTTCAAATATATTACAAGTCATATCTTGCGGTTATCAATTGAATACTGAAAAATTTCGAGAATATGCCATGGCCACTGCTAAATGCTTTATAAATCTATATGGCTGGTATAAAATGCCAGCTAGCCTCCATAAAATATTAATACATGGTGTTGACGTGATGGATACTCTTTTGCTTCCAATCGGTCAACTAAGCGAAGAAGCAAGACACAAAGAACGCCGTTATTTTCGCGAACATAACATTCGCAAAATCGGGAGAAAGCAACATATAGAAGACCTTCTCCGTGCTCTTTTGGTGACTTCAGATATGGTTATATCATCTTTGGGACCTCTGCCAAAAGGGAAATTGAACAAGTTGTCCGATGAATGCTTAGGTTTACTTTACGTACCTCAAATTAGTCCTCAGACACCGACAACAGGAGAGAATACATCAGACAACCCGTTGAGTGAAAAAAAGTTCAGCGAGTGACGTTGATTCCGATTTCGAATTATTTTAATAAAGCCTCATTTATTGTTTAACTTAAATTTATATTTTAATTCCAAGCGATCCTTTATAATCCAACAATAACTACCATAAATGAATTTTTACCTCTAATATTACTTTGAAAATCAATTAACAATAGTTATCAGTGCTGACAATATTAATTTTACAAAAGTTTCATGCTTACTTCAAAATGTCCCCCTAAATTTGCATTTTCGATCACTGTGCGATCTAAAGACAATCCAAATTTTGTAATCTAAAATGGAAGAAAAGGATTTGTATTCTGAGTAGTAGCAAATTTAATCGTATTTTGAAAGAAAAATTATTAAATTTTAAAATATTATTCTTTATCATTGAAAATGTAGCTATAATACGGATTGCTATTTTGATTTTTTTCTTTTATTTTATTTCAGTTTATCAAAAGTTTTTAATTTTCTTTGAGATCACAATTTGTTAAATTCACTCTATTTATTGCATTTTGAGAATTACAAATTACCAACTTTTCCCCAAAAACAGTAAACCTTTATCTTAATTTGTGAACTTACGATAATGAGCACTACATACAAAGGTAGTTCGAAAAGTTTCAAGCCTCAACATGAAGACGACATTATTCGTCAAAAATATAGCATATATAGCAATATTGCGCGTGTGTTGAAAGACACTCTTGAAAATTTTAGCTATGTAGAACGCTTAGTTATTGCTTAACAATCGTTTGTATCAGTCGATATCAGTGTTTCTGCAAAAATGGAAGAAATTACTGCACCATCATTTGCCACTGTGAAATTGTAGGCAGCAGAATTTTTGTGGTCGTACCAGCTTGGTTAACGATGAACGTTCTGGACGGCCGAAAACTTCAACTACTACCGATAACGTCGGAAAAGTTCACCAAATGGTGCTAGACGACAGTCGAATTAAGGTCAGAATGATAGGAGAGGCTGTGCGGATCTCGAAAGAGCGTGTTCATCATATATTGGGCATGAAAAGGCTAACCGCGCGTTAGGTGCCGCACTTGCTCACTTAGGACTGAAAACGCATTCGAATTAACATTTCCAAAGCCCTGTTGAAGCAGTTCATGCGAAATAACTCGGAGTTTTGACGATGATTAATAACTATAGGTGAAACTTGGATGCACCAGTACACCCTGGAAGCCAAGGCACAGACGACACAGTGGACTGAGAGGGGTGAATCGAGTCCAAGAAAGTCTAAAACTGTTCCATCGGCCGGGAAAGTGATGGCAACTGTTTTTGGAATAGTCACGGAGCTGGATTAATTCACTATCTTGAAAAGGGAAAAACAATAACGGGGGCATATTACACATCGTTACTTGACAATCTGAAATTGTGGAGAAACGGCCGCTTTAAAAAAAAAAGTTTTGTTCCACCAAGGCAATGCGTCTCACACTTCATTGGTCGCGATAGCAAAAGCACGAATTAGGGTTTGAAGAGATTTTCATCGAATGAGGAGGCCATCACATTCCTAGACACCTATTTTGCAGAACAAGGTACTAATTACTATTTGGATGGATTGAAGAGATGGGAGCATCACTGGGAAAAGTGTATAGATTTACAAGGAGACTAAGTTGAGAAATAAAACTGAATTTGATAAAAACTACTTGTAGTAAGAAAGTATACAGAAAAATATGCAAGATATGCAGAAAAATATGTACGATATGAATTAAAAATATGCACTATTTTGTAAAAGATATCATATTAACTTATACAATTATAATATAAAAATTGAAATTTGTCAAGTACCCCATCTAGTTACAACACGTTGTGACGGTAAGGGTATATTAGGCAATTTTTCCTTATACTGCTGGACTCTTGAAGGTACCTTAACAAATATTTTTTTCTATTACTGATTAAATCATTAATAAATGGAAATTGTTTTCTGATTTCTTCCGCTACTAAATTTAGACCGTGGGCTAAGCAAGTCACATGAATTAAGTTTGCATAAAAATTTTTTAGATTGTCTAAGCCTTAACCATATAACCAGCATTGTTGGTTAATATTAACAAAATTTTTTCACTTGGAAATACATTGCGGTAGAAAAAACAAGACAATTCTTCTTGTACAAAACGGGTAATAGTTACATTATTTGTTTTCGATAACTCCTTTGACGCTATTAGATATGATTTAGCTGCGTATTCTTCGTATAAAACCCCTAGAAGCAAATTTCCAATGCAACGACCAGAAGAGTCTGTTTCATCAACTACAAGATAAAAATAATTATTTCCAATAATATTACATACATATTTCCTTAAGTATGTTATTCTAACATTTGTGCACATAATTTTTTCTTATTGTCCTTTCATCCGAAATATTACGGGTCTGTTATATCATCTGCATTATAGTCAGCAACAATTCCTTAAAAAACAGGTTATTTACACGAAGTTGTGTTGCGCAGGTCACCTGCATTATGCTGTATCAGGAAAAAGCAGTGGATAATCTGTTAAATACCAAGAAATCTAATGTGACGGTTCTTCCAAATTACCTGACATTAACGCCGTTCGTGATAATATATATATATATATCTTACGATATGGAAGTGAACGCAAATTTTTTAAAAATTGAATTATTTTTCTAAAAATGAAAATTTATGAATGAATATGCATTTTTTAGCAAAATATGAAACAAGTACGAAAAATATGCAACTTATGCAAAAAAAAGATTGTTTTTTTACCCATATTTTAAATGCAAATATTTTAAAATGAAAAAAGGTCGGCATATATGCAAAAAATACAAGATATGCATTTTTCATCAAATCCGAAGCCTATTAATAACCGTGAAGGCAGAAAAAAATTTGCCCTGGTTCTCACAAATTCTTTGTTAAGAACGTTTTCTACATTTAGCTGTACAAAATCCAATAAATGTAGCCTAATAGGATTGTGACAATTTCTGTAGTGTTTATAATTCTTGCCTGAAGATGTGTTTTTTTAGCATGAAACCGGCAGCAGTTTTGTTTTCTTAATAAAGAAATTGTACATTTTTTATACCTCCCGGTTAAATAAGTATTGCTCTTATGTATCTACTTACGTAATTATGTCTACTAGTGTTTATGTCGATGATTTGTTAGAACGTACATTGCGTAGCCAAATGTTTCTTTAAACTAGACTGGCAAACGTTTTGTTTTTGACAGGATACGGATAACGTCACAGTGAGAGCTTAACGAACAAAAGACCAGCACACGTAACCAACGACAAAGTACAGTATTTGAAATTAAAGGATTTCAGGAAGAGGAATCTGACCGTTGTGAATAATCTCTATATTAGATTAAAAGGACTTAAATGAAGTTGTGAATAGAAAACAAGTGAAAACTAAAATGAGTGTAGTACAAAAAGGGTCTAGGAGCTGTAGACGGGGCTGTACAAACTCAATAATGCGCGTGGGTGGAAGATAATTCCTTCTCTGAGCTATTTAGAGAAATCGTTTTCAAATAAAAAATATTCGAGGGTAAGTTCTACACAATATAAGATTATCTTACATATACTCGTTGAACTCAAAGATAATGTCTGATAGAACGTAGCACTTGAGGATGACTTTAAGGATTGTAATTAACTCGTTGAGTGTTGGTGGGTATAATTTTTAATAAAGTTCATTTTTAAGTTTTATTTTTAATTTTAAATTTTATTTTTAAATTCCTGCATGTAATATATAATTGAAATTCTGCATAAAAAATTGAACGAACCACTTTAGATACTAATCGGGGAAAATAGGTTAAATAAACAGGTATATTTAACAAATAGAATATATTTACTATTGCAAAATGTGAAAGGACAAATATACAAATACAAGTAATGTATACTCCGGAAATTGTAAATCGTAGGAGAAATAAAATTCTAAGTAATTATGAAATTAATTTTAATTTTATATAAATTCTTTTTAATAATACCCTGGAATATTCGCGCCTAATATCCATTATGGAATAAGCCAGATTTAATGTAGATTTCTATATTTAAAGAATGTCTAGTGTTATCCGCATATACACTGCTTAAAAATTGAAGTAGATATGTGAAACAAAAATAATTTTTTAATATACTTTTTCCTGTTTTTTAGATTTCATTAAATATAATATATAGAAACAAAATATTATTTTGGACTGGGACTGTAGAGCGTGTGTGTTTTTGTTAGGGACCTAGAGTGGGAGAGTTGCCTCTGCCCATTCTGCTGTATGCGATTTTTAGTTTAGTTTAAGTTGAACTATATGTAGCCCAATAAATAGTGTAAGAATAAATCATAGTTTTATTAATATTGAAGGAACATAACTAGAGTTTGTTAAAAAGGTGGTACCGGATGGCAGTAGCGTAGCGCTAACGCGTGGGTAGGGGTAACTTTCAACTCGTAGTCGACCTCGACAGTACCGCGAGAGAGTTCAAAGTGACAGTACATTGCACGCTGCACGCCAAATAAATACGCGGAGATGGGACGCTAAAAGGGTGTAGCGTTCCCTTCGAATGTGAATAAATATCTCAGGTATTTCCCTGGATTAGAATATAGAAGTCCGCATATTTATTGCACAATATGCAATAGCGGATTCCTAAGTCGCGATGGGTTTAAATGTACATTGTAAAAGTAAACGTCATGTATTGAATTTAAGAAACAATATTCCATACTGGCAATTTTTATATGATTTTATTTTTATGTTAAGTGTGTACAACATCCCACAACATCTAGTATCTAATGAACACTTTCGTCTTTTTTGGGCTAAGTACGTTCCCTCATGGAAGCTGCCAACATCTATGCAATTACGATACAATTTGCCACGTGTACAAGGTACAGTAAAGGAATGTATAAAAGACGAGTTGAGAAATAAGGAAATCTGCCTATGTGTGGATGAAACAACTGATGCTCAGAAACACAGCGTCATACATGTTGTAGCGCGTTCTTTAAAACGTGATGGTCCACCAGCTTCATTGTTGTTATCTAGTAAAAGGATTCAGAAAACTAATGCAGAAACCATTGTCAAGATAGTAAAAGATTCGTTGAGAGAATTTTGTATCACAGGAACCCAAATCACAATGTTAGTTACTAACGGAGCCGCAACAATGCTGAGAGTTGGTGGGATGTCGAAAATATGCTTTCCGACTCTTCTTCACGTAACATGCCTCATAAACGTATGTCACCTCGTAGCAGAAACCATTCGAAAGAAGTATCCGATGGTGGATAAGTTAATAGCATCTACCAAAAAAGTGTTCATCAAATCTCCATAACACATCCGTGTATTCAAACAATTGTGTCCGAAATTACCACCACCACCCCAGCTTGTAATAACGCGATGGAGAACATGGCTCTAGGCAGTATCTTACTATTAGAAATATTTTTCACAAGTGAAAAATGTCATCTTGAAACTTGATTCAAATGATTCTGCAGCAGTTCGAGATAGTCAGCAACTTTTTTCCAATTCAGACGTTCAACAACAAATAGATGAAATTTCCATGAACTATTCTGAAGTTCTACAGGCTATTACTAGAAGTACCATTTCTATTAACAGTTGAAATCCAAAATAAAAATTCTTATTTTTGTATTTCTTTAGCATTCTTGTTTTATTTTTTTACAGTTTATGTATGTTAAGCGTGTTTAAAAAAATCAAATAATAAATTAGAAAACATAATAAATCTGAAATTTTATTAAAATTGAGAATTTATTACAAGTACACAAATTATCCACTTTTTTCACAATTTGTGGAGCAATGTATAAAATCTTTCGACAGGCTAATTTACTTCCGACACTTACCATGGGTATCTCGCTTATTAGTGGAGACAGAGGGTATATTTAAATTTTGTGCTTGCTATTAACCCGAAAAAAAAATTGACCTCTGACGTTGGAAGTATATATATATATATGTATGTGAAGTGTATGAAAATTGACCGAATAATCTTGATCCATTAGAAGAACGAAAGAACGAAGAAATCAACCGTATTGTGCTACAAGTGATACAGAACTCCTGGAGACAGTTTGTCGATCAATTATATCATTGCAAAGTTGTAAACAAAGCACAATTTGAACATTTATTGTAGTCAAATTTCACTGTGTTTTCAAAGAAATTGGTTTATGGTGAAACACATGTATCGAAGTGGGTCTGAGTTTAATTTTGAAACGGTTACGAATTACGTTGAGAAGATTGTGACAACTGACATCACTTAAGCAAAAAGGAATGTCATCTGTCACAATTTACCTGTTTAGTTTAGTCTAAGAGTGTGTTTATAGTGAAGCTGTGATAGTCGATAAGAGCCATGCGTTAGCAAAACGGGCCAATCAGTGAGCGCTGTAACTTTGCGTAACCATGGTTACAGAAGCGAGCTGTGATGCTCGATAAGAGCGGCGATAATAGCGAAGCGATGAGATACATTGTTTGTACGCGGGTGTTTATGTTGGAACAACGCGGCATCTGTGGACAGCGATGGTGAGCAAAGATAAGAGCATTTTTAATCGGACTGTCAAATTTTATCTGCTTTCATCAGCTTTAATTTTAATGGATATCGAAAATTTAATAAGCGAAATTTACCTTAGGCCTCCAAAAACACCCAAATCAAACAAGAAAGGCGACAATGAAAATATTTTGACAACTGTCAAACTGACGCACTTGTCGAAGCTTTATAGACGTCATGCGTGATGGATATTTTTCGACGCTTTTATCGCTGCTAGTATCGTTGCTCTTATCACAGCTCTTATCGACTATCACAGCTTCACTACAAACACACCCTAACCTTCTCCTGTGACGATCGCTAGTGTATGCAGTGGTCACTTACGGGACACGCACTTATGTCACAATTGTTATTACCAACTTCTTGGTATCAGTCAAGTTTCAAGAAAAAGAAAACCTTTCAAAATTCTTCGATAAATTAAAAAAATTCAAACAAATAGGAATCTATTTAACATTAGCGTGTAAAAACAATATAGTAAATCTATTTGAATCCTTCTTTATCAAAATTTTGGAACATTAATCATGATTTGAAGAAAACATTTGGATTTGAATTGGGTGCAACGTCGAGACAAGACTTTCACAAAGAAACATCGAATTACAACTTCTAATTGAAGAACTACAGAGTAGTTACAAAATTCATAATTTAGTCAAATAAATAAATAAAAGTAAATAAATTTCAAATAAACAAATAAATTAAAAAATTTTAAAACATTTTTTTTTTAATAAATTTACAAATAGCTGTCGTATAGGGATTGTTTTAGGAATTTTCAAAATTTATTAAAAAGAAATATAATTATTCGATTCTATAATTACTGTAAACTCTTTAGCATAAAAACTTGCTTAATTTTCATTCAGTTCTAATCTCAAAATAAAATTAAGTTAGATTCCATACATTTAATATTTTATGTAAATTTTACACTGAGATTTTTTTAAAAAAATTTTACACTGAGAAGTTTAAATTTTACATCAATCTAAATATGTTTTTATTTATTATCTGCTAGTACAGTTGGACAAACTGTAGAATGAGCCTCACCGCTAGTGTCTCAACTTGAAAGGTTTCATTAAACGTAATGTACAAGGTACGGCAAAAGTAACTGACATATTTCCAAAGGGCACCGCTCGGTGAGTAAAGGCGGGGAGCGTCGCATTAGAGAGGAGGTAACATGCCATTTTCCGTCGTCATCATGAATTGGACTGCTGCGCATCGCACTTTCATTGTTGCAACGTTTACTAAAAACAACGAATCCGTGACTGCTACTCAAAGAGCTTTTCGAGTGAACTTTAGACTTGGTCGACGTGACGCCGTACCTATTCGAAACATGGGTCAACAACTTTCGAGCTAATGGATCAGCACTGAAACCGACCTCGGACTGCCAGAACTCCTGAACATGTGGAAGCGGTAAGAGCGTCCATTGAACAATCTCCACGCCGCTCGGCACGCAAAGACGCTGCTGCGCTTGGGCTTTCTGAACGCAGTGTACGAAGAATTCTCCACACAGAACTCAAAATGCATCCTTACAAAATGATGTTGGCACAGGAACTCAAAGAGAGAGACTGAGAAAACCCCAGAGCAGTGTGCCTGGAAATTCAACAACATATCCCCCGTACAGCTTCTGTGGGAGGCACATTTTCACTTGTGTGGCAGTGTTAATAAGCAAAATTTCGGATACTGGGCAGAGAAAAATCCTCGCCAGTTGTATGAACGACCCTTGCATAGCCCTAAGGAGATTGGATGGTGTGAGATTACAGATTTCGGCATTTGGGGCCCGTACTTCTTTGAACAAGAGAATGTTACAGTGACTGTGAACTCGTATCGATATTGTGAGATGTTGGAGACCTTCCTAAGGCCCAAACTGGATGAATTTGACTATATGGATAGTATTTGGTTTCAACAGGATGAGGCAACAATACACACTGCTCGCTATACAATGGGGATTTCGAGGGAGACGTTCCCCGGTCGTTTGATTTTGTTGCGAGGTGACATCGGTTGGCCTGGCCGGTCACTCGACTTGAACCCATGTGATTTGTTTCTTTGGGGCTACCTCGCCTTCTTTCACTCAACTGGCATTATTTTTAAAACTAATAAGTTACTGTAACTAAAATGGCATTTTATGTACTTTCAGTTGAAAATAAAAAAAAAATTATATACTTTCTTTGGATTTTATTTTGCCTTGAAATGTGTCAGTTACATTTGCTGCACTCTGTATTTTTAGTGGTGACTCTCAGAAACACGGTGTTCGTCTCCCTCACCGGTTACGCGACTCGGCAACTGCCGAAACACCGTGACCGCATCGAACACCATAATGACCTAGTCTGAACGCTTCGATTTTAATCAATGTATTTCTATTGGTGACAGTCACCGGTGACCCAATGTGAAAAGGCTCTAATTGGAAAATATTTTCGACGTCGATAATGTTAATATGATGTAATTTAGCATTCCTTTAGTTGCACCTACATTAAAAGTGTTATTGGGCACATCTTCATTAGAAAGTGATACAAGTGAATTATCTATTGAAATTAGCTTTAAAGAAAAGGAAAGCCATAAAAAATACAAAATTGCAGGATACAGCTGTATCTTCTTACTAATTAATTCAAACGCCAGGAAAACAAATGAATTATTAGCATGTGTAGAACTTTAACAATAATTTAAAGGGCCTCTTATTCAAACATAAAGGGAAATTTCAAACTTACGGGAAAGCTAAACAAACCCATATTATTATTTTTGCAATTAAATTAGAATAATTATTTCCAGGAGGTAATAATTAATATAGCACAACAAAGTGATCGTCAGAGGATAATATAATTCAGCAATTACTGCGCGACGGGCACTTGTTGTTCTTGTTAATGAATATTGGACGGCATCCATTAGCTGCCAATTAGCGTTAATAATAGCGGATTTCGTATACAAACAATAACCATTCAAGCAAGTGACACTCACCCAGGCTGGCATCATATGTATTCATGTATTCAGATGTCATGAATTGCGAAACTAGAGCCGTCTTTCCAACGCCGGCATCGCCCAACATCACCACTCTATATTTTGGCACTTCGACCTCTTCTGGTGAGCCTAGCGGTGTCGAATCAACGGTATGGTATCCCGATCCACAACACGATCCGTCGAAGGGAGACTTTTCGCCCGACACATTGCTGGCCCTAAAATAACGACATACATATGTACACTGTATCCACGGATTTATTGCAAAGAAGGAAGAACTTTTTAGTTTATTAAAGTTTTTGCTTGCCTTTAAATGTTTAGAAATAATCAAAGAGCATATTGTACTTTATCTGGGCAAAGATTTGGTTAAGTTCGAGTTATAGCGAACTCAGTTTACTGCACTAGCTAGAATACAATTTAAATTTGTCATAATCTCGTGTGGAATTTTTTTTTGAAACGTACCCTGCACTATTTACGTGCCGTAGACAATCACTTTTCGACCAACACATTAAATCTATTTTACACACTACACATTGAATTTCAGCGCCATCGCACTTTAAATCAGGCATTTCTGCAATAAATTCTCTTATTGTGTCCAACTTTGGTCGTTTTCGCGACGTGGGAAACATTTTCAAAACAAACGTAGAACTACGATATAGTATACGACAGCGTAGATGCATACACAACAGATCGGCTTTCGAGTCGCCGTTATACTGACGCTTATACCGAATTGTCCCGGCCGTGTTTATTTTGTGTAAACTTTTATGCGTCCGCCACTGGCTTTCAGCGCAGTTTGCGTTGTTCTACTTATGATTCAAGTTTTAATGTTCATTCAATTGTTTGATCACCTTATAATCGTTTTTATTGGAGTACGCCGTATCATCGAACCTTCCCTATAAGCTTTTTTCTAAGTAGATATATTGTTTCAAATATATCTGCATTTAGTTTTTTTTTTCCCAGAGTTTACTTTTTATTCACCCGACGACGCCAGCAGAATTGTTAAATGTTAATTAATTTTAGAAGATAACTTACTAAACAAATTACAATTTATAACTAACTAATTTACAAAGATAATAACAATAATAAAATATTGTTGACAATATTATTGGAAACTATTATCTGGGGAAACAAACGAGATGTTTCAGCGTTCTTCTTTAGTGCTGTTCAATTCCGCACTCGGATGCGATTCTCTCAGTATTACTATGTTAAGGCTGTGTTGTCCACATCTTGTGTCTTATATCACACACATACGTACTTAACGATTGCTTATCATCCAGTGTATTCCCACAGTCGTGGAAAATTGTCGCGGTTACCCCAATTCCAAAGACGGTTAAAGTTGCGAAATTTAAGGATGTACGCCCTATTGGTATTCCGCTTGTTCTGGCAAAACTTCTCGAAAAGATTATGTATGAACAACTAAACAATCACGTTACATCGAGATATCTTCTTGGATGTGTGAAACAAAAAATAGAAAAGTAACGAATTTGTCCGACATTCTAAATGTTTTACGAAAACCTGATAATGTTTCTTTGCGTGATATGCTACTAGAATTTACGAATTGGATTACTAATCCAGTGACTTTGTGTACTTGTAAAAGGTCATTTTCTACACCGAGACACAGTGGTGGTTCATAAAATCGTAACCCAAAAGGCATGATTGTAAACAATTATGATAACATGTTACCTTTTAGCTTACAATGATTTTTGAAAAATAGCAGGAAAAGCAGACAAATTATTAAAAAATACACGCACTTTGGAATGCTGGGACATTGCTCTTTGCATCGAGAAGTCAAACTGGTGGGCATAGCAGTATATATAATGTGCACAAGGATATTTGGTTTTAATGTATGCCTGAACACCGCCCATCGTTAATCCGTTTAATCCTCAGAATTTGATATATCTAAATATAATATATAGACTTATGGTAAGGCATAGTATTCATTATTCTCCCTCAACGAAGTGAGGGTCCAGGGATGACGTGGTTGTCCGGGGATGATGCGGCCGACCGGGAAAATCCCTAGAAAACCTAAAAAAATTGCTGGGGTGGGTAAACTGCAGCTGGTGTCGCTATAAGTATAGACCTAGAAGATTTGCTGGGGTGGGTAAACTGCAGCTGGTATCCCTATGAGTATAGACCTAGAAAATTTGCTGGGGTGGGTAAGCTGCAGCTGGCATCCCTATGAGTATATTATAATATGGTTTCCTTACTTTGTGTACATATTTTGTGGGCGTATTTCTATGTACATTTGTATAAATGTGTCTCAGTATATATTAAATATATATTTCTATGTATAATTGTATACGCACCTAACACGAATGCGAGGCATTTTGTTACCTTAAATGTGTCTTCAGTATCTATTATATCGCAACGTTTATATGCATTGCGCATTATTAAGGGCATCACCAAATCCTTAACGGAGCTCGAACGTCTGGTCGCGAAGGCAGTAGCAGAATATAGCCGAAGACGACTACCCAGATGTTCTCGTGTTAGAATCTATACGTTATATCCTGTACGTATGCTCCGTCTCGCTACTGCCCCCCTATAGAAGCGAAAATGCGAAAGACCAAGCATTGTGTGTTTGTTCTCGGACGTAGTATAGGTACTCCGATAAAGACATATATGTTGTGCGTTATGCTTGTCGTCTCGGCGGTGATGGCTGCTTCATGCTCGACCGCGGTAGTTCTCTGTCTAGTGTGCATGTTATCTCGAGGTTTGCAATTTAATACCGAAATTGGGATTAATACATTGATTAAATACAATTTTACATCAATTCTCACTTTGTGTGACGGTAATTTTGTTAGATTTATGTATGTTAAATGAATTTAAATATGTTTTTGTGTTAAATAAGTACACATACAATATTTTAAATGTTACAAATACAATATACATGAGTTTATAAGATATAAAACAAAAGAAATGGTGAATTTACAACTAACACAAATTAAATATTAAATTTGCAAAGTAAAACAATAGAATGATGGATTTACACCTTAACAGGTTGTTAATACAAAATCTTTATTTACAATTTAGTTCATGTCTGTTCCATTAGATATCTATTTTCTACTAAAACTAATGTTCCTAGTTTTACATTTTTTGGTTGTATAGTATTATGTGCTATGATGTCAATAAAATAGACAAAAAAAAAATCGTTTTCTTATTTAGATATTGATTGTTTGCTTTTTTTAATAAATAATTTCAGTTGAGAAGTGTTTTAAAAGCAGTAATCCATTTTGTTAGTTCAATATATATTTTTAATTGACATGTACCTATATACAGCAATGTCCATCTCAGATGCCAGGATTCTCTCAGACCTCTCACTCGCGCGTGTCATAGTTACGTTTGGTGCGAGTGAAAGGCATAGGAAAGTGCTGAGTTCTGAGATGGACATCACTGTACATAAGGCTAGATTTTGCACGGGAACTTTTTATAACTCGAGTACTGAACCTTCGAAACTATAGAAACGTGAAAGTTTTTTTTTCCCCAATAATGGAAAACAGCAAAAGGCTCTTTCGAACAATATTTCCATTATCCCGCGGTAAATTATGTTTTCGGTAACGTGAGCACCAAAACGAACCGAAGTTCATTGTTTTCGATAATCTTGCTTTTAGCAGATCGTTCTCAATACGCAGAAGATGTTCGAATAATTTATGATGCAGCCATGAGAAGCATTCTATTTGTTTCCAGTTCACGTGATCAATAAGTAAGAGAGAAGAGGAAGAGCACTTACGCAGGAATTATTTGTAAATCGTTAAATCTGAAGTGGACATTCTTTTCTTCGTATATTTCCCGATTTAAAAATAGAAGGAACACTTTTTATATCGAATCAATACAATACATTTTCACTTTTCATTTGAATGATATTGTGATATTTAGAGTTTGTTAAAAAGGTGGTACCGGGTGGCAGTAGCGTAGCGGTAGCGGCGTGGGTAGGGGTAATTTTCAACTTGTAGTCGATCTCGACAATACCGCGAGAGAGTTCAAAGCGACAGTACGTTGCACGCTGCACGCCAAATAAGTAGGTGGAGATGGGACGTCCAATGGGTGTAAGATTCCCTTCGAATGTGAATAAATATCTCAGGCATTTCCCTGGATCAGAATATAGAAGTTCGCATATTTATTGCACAATATGCAATAGCGAATTGCTAAGTCGCGATAAGTTTGAATGTAGGAAACATTGTAAAAGTAAACGTCATGTATTGAATTTAAGAAACAGTGTTTCATACTTCCAATCTTTATATGATTCTATTTTTATGTTAAGTGTGTGCAACATCCCACAACATCTAGTATCTAATGAACGTCTTTTTTGGGCGTACGTTCCCTCATGGAAGCTGCCAACATCTATGCAATTACGATACAATTTGCTACGTGTGCAATGTACAGTAAAGGAATGTATAAAAGACGAGTTGAGAAATAAGAAAATCTGCCTATGTGTGGATGAAACAACTGATGCTCAGAAACATAGCGTCATTCATGTTATAGCGCGTCCTTTAAAACGTGATGGTCCACCAGCTTCATTGTTGTTATCCAGTAAAAAGATTCAGAAAACTAATGCAGAAACCGTTGTCAAGATAATAAAAGATTCGTTGAGAGAATTTTGTATCACAGGAACCCAAGTCACAATGTTCGTTACTGACGGAGCCGCAACAATACTGAGAGTTGGTAAGATGTTGAAAATATGCTTTCCGACTTTTCTTCACATAACATGCCTCATACACGCATGTCACCTCATAGCAGAAACCATTCGAAAGAAGTATCCGATGGTGGATAAGTTAATAGCATCTACCAAAAAAGTGTTCATCAAATCTCCCAAACACATCCGTGTATTCAAACAATTGTGTCCGAAATTACCACCACCACCTCAGCCTGTAATAACGCGATGGGGAACATGGCTCCAGACAGTATCTTACTATCAGAAATATTTTTCACAAGTGAAAAATGTCATCTTGAAACTTGATTCAAATGATTCTGCAGCAGTTCGAGATAGTCAGCAACTTTTTTCCAATTGGGACGTTCAACAACAAGTAGATGAAATTTCCATGAACTATTCTGAAGTTGCACAAGCTATTGAGCAATTAGAAAACAGTTACTTATCTGCACGATACGCATTAAATTGCATAAACAATTTACAAGCCGCTCTAGAAAACTTGACGAATACTGTAGGAGTCGATGTTGCTCTAAAATTTGGTGCAATTTTAACGAAAAATCCCGATTTACAAAAGGTTCGGTCTATAACTGAAAATCAAGAGTGCCCAGATGAAGAAAAGGAATATCTGACATTTGCAAATCTTACTTAATTGGATGTCGAACGATCATTTTCGAAGTATACGACAACCTATTCGCAACACCGTCGACGGCTGAATGAATCGACAATTGCCACAGTGGACATCAAGACGACAGGAAAAGGTAACAATATTATTTTTCACTAATATTGTATATTACGTACCTACTTTTATGCAGTGCGCCACTGCCGGTACCACCTTTTTAACAAACTCTAGTGATATTTAACCTTGCAATTAAAAAATAAGTGGTCATTCTGGTTAGTAGTGTCCATCCTATTAAATATAGCTCTGATAAGGATTGCATATAAACTGTGAACTTTATATTTTGATATAAGTTGTATTGTTTTTGAATGAAGAACCCCTATACATTGATTCCAAAAAATGTACATTCATTTCCTAGTTTAGGAAAAATCTGCAGTCATGGATAAGAAAAATCAGCGAGGATGGCGGTTAACATTTTTCACTGAATTGCACAAATACGTGGCCTGTAATAAAATCGTTGTTTTACAAGACTTGCTTTTTGTGGATCCAAGATCCTTTCCATGCTCAAGCTCCACCAGAATTCACTTCGCAGGAAGAAGTCTAACTGAGCTCTCTTGCGACAACAGTCTGAAAACAAAATTTGCTTCTTCCGATTTAGTGGAGTTTTGGATATCAATCAAAAATGAATATCCAACCTGAGTTCAAAAGCTATAAGGATCCTCATTCCCTTTGCGACATCCTATTTATGCGAAGCCGGATTTTCAGCCGTAGCTGTAATAAAAAGCAAATATCGCTCAAAAATCGATGTCGAGCGAAAAATGAGGTTTCGCGTTTTGAAAAAATGTGTGGCGATCAGCAAGCTCACCCGTCACATTAATTTATTTGTCATTGAAAGTTTTCACCATTTATTTCATATTTTTTTGTATTTTCATACTTTAGTTTGATGGTTCTTGTGATTGAATTTTAATAAATGTGAGCTTCACATTGTGAGATTTATTGTACACATATTTTGAAATGGGCGGCCGGACAAAATACTAAGCCTGTAAATGCGCCGCGGACTGATAAAATTTGGGAACCCGTGCCATAATACATACAAATATCAAGGAAATGTCCCTACACGGTCATCAATCCCCACCGTATACAAAATCACAGTAATTAAACCGTGACAGTTTCCCGAGTTAATGGTTTCCTGTTTGCATATAACAACTTTAAATTACGATAACACTGTTGAACTAATCCGCCCACATAATCAAAAAATAGGATATTACTACCAATTGTCAAGCCAAGCACCTTATTTTTAGTAATAAATGGTATAATATCACTACCTATTTTTATCTCAATTCGTTCCAAATCTAACCTAGTATATTTCCTACTGAAAAGCATCACTGAACATTACGAGGGATTAAGTTTTAAAAAATTCCTCTGAAATTGTTACTAATCTGCTCAAATCTTGATTAGTTAGATTAACAGCCTTATCCAAATCAACCAAGAGAAACCATTAATTTGTGAATCATCCGCGTAGAAGTGATGTTTACACTTTTTAATACTTCTGGAAACAAGGATGTGTATATTGAGAAAAGCAAAGGACCCAACACAGAACCCTGTGGTACACCGTTTAACCTGCCCGTGGTGCGGACAAATCATTCCCAATCCTCACTTGTTGTGTTCTATCTAGTAAATAATGCGTAGAAGAATGACCATCGATGCAGCCAAACTAATCTGATATAACATAGAACCTAAGATATCATGATTTACTGTGTCAAATGCTTTTGAATAACCTAATGTTATTACTAGTCTGGGCAAACAGCGGTAACAGTCAGTGTAGTAGATATGTGGTGCGGAGTCGGTGTTCACAGTGTCAGTACTAAATCGATGCTGTATGCGAATAGTTCTGTGTATATGTAGGCTGTCGTAACTTATTTCGTAATTGTACACTTATGTTTGCTTTAAAAATGTCGCAGTTAAGTACGTCGCGAAAACGACCAATGGCAGACACATTTAAATACTTTATAGTGGACATGCCGAACTTAATTTTTGGTGACGCTAAAATTCAATGTCTTCTTTGTAAAATCCCTTTAATCTGTTGGTCCAGAAGCCATTGTCAACGTCACATCGAAAGCAAACAGCATTCTTCTGCAAAAAATGGTATACGAGACCAAGAAAAATTTACATTTGATTTATGTGTTCGTTTACTAGACAAAGGAAGCATTTGTCTCCTTCTGGAATAAATATGCGGACTGTGAATTACATAGTCGGACATCGATACGGAATGTAGTGCCATTTGCTCGTGAACATACAGAAAAAAGAATGAAAACGGAATTGAAAGATAAAAAACTGTGGTTGTGTGTGGACGAAACAACAGATCGTCAAAAACATTCTATGGTTAATGTAATGGTACGTACAATGGAACCACGTCGACCGTCATCTTCCTTCTTACTTGCTTCCAAAAGAGTTATAAATTGTACTGCCGATGAGATTTTAATGGTGGTGTTGAACTCATTGAACAAATTTGAAATTTCAACTAAGCAACTTTTAATGTCTATGAGTGATGGTGCCGCAAACATGCGTTCTTTGGGCCGATCTCTTAAAGAACACAGTGGTAACTTCTTACATGTAACGTGTAAAATCCATACTCTACATCTTGCGACACAAACGATTCCTACATGTTTTCCACTAGTAAATGCATTGATTGCTAGTACAAAGGCAGTGTTTCTAAAGTCCCCGAAACGTACCCGACTATTTCACAAACTGTGTTCTGATTTACCTGAACCACCACAGCCGATTGTTACACGTTGGGGAACATGGTTGCAGGCTGCGTTTTACTACAGGGATTTACAAACTATTCGAAACAAATACTTCGGACTAGCGGAGGGAATAGAAAAATTACAAAATGTTTCCATGGCGCTAGTGGATTCTGTCCAAATTGTGAATGGTGTTCACGCACAGCTATGCGCTGTAGAAGGCGAAACAAATTGGTGTGTAATACGAAAATTTGAAAGTGTTTTAGAGAGACTCCGATTTTCTTATATTAAGACAAATTTGTGAAGGTGCGTGTGAAGATGCTTTAAGTTGTTTCAAAGATTATTTTAAATGTGCAAATATAACATCGCTAGATGACGAACGGTCGTTTTCGACATTAAAAAACATTTATTCCACACGTCATACTCACTTGACTGAAACAGCTGTGGAGACATATCTAATGATTCAAATATTTAACAGATGTTACCCAGTTTGTGATTTTTAAACGGTAAGTGTTTCAGCACATTTTATAAATTATTTCTTACCTTCTATTTTATGTGTATACTTTTATGCGCGCCTCTGACTGTTACCGCATATTGGCCAAAGTTACATATGAGGATGAAAATAAAAGCTACTACTTAACTACCAATATTTTTATTTCACCCGCAGAGATAAAATTACTATACTCCTATTATAGGAGGCAAAAAAGTTGCCTCCTATTTTCCGGGTAATTTTCACCCATTTTTTAGTATGTAGGGCAATACGAAATTAGTGTAAGAATTAAGATTAAGAAACGATACAATGCAGAATTAAGAATTAGTGTAGCGATAAACTCTACCTAGTTTAGCATATAGCTGCGAGGGCGCCACCAATGAAACGTCGCCTGTCGAAATTAATTTCAATATTAATTGATCTCAAATCCAAAGTTTCATCGTGATACGGTACGTGATTTAACCATAGTAAATTTTCAAAACTGACAAGTCACTCAAAGAAATGGACCTAGGCCGAGAAAATTTTCCAGCAATAATTTTTTACAACTTTCGGAGAGAATGATCTCAACAAGAATGTCTCCTCGAGTTGGTTTCTATTTTTGGTAATAAAGCACCACATTAGTCGACAATCTCTTGCTGATACTGAGAATTTCAATGTAGACACACCAGTCTTAACGACGATACCAGGACCTGGATGTAATGCCCTCAAAGTCCATATACGAAGCCGACTATGCTCAGTAGAGAAAATGGGCTGGGTTATTACAATGAAATAAAATATTTGCAAAAACCATGGACTTCCTCAGTAAATTGCGAAATGAGAGAGGATATATACACATTGACCAATAACGACAAGCAGTGAGATGATATACAAACTTTAATAAGATAAAACAATATGTAAACAATTACAATCGTTTGTCTTTACTAAGAAAATACACAAATAAATATCGTACAGTTAGAAAAGTAAATAAAGTATTTACTGATGAAGCAAATTAATCTGAATCGTTCTTAAATTATAATTATAAGAATGTCAATTGATATTTTAATCTTTAACTAGCGCTAGGTTTTACTATTTGTGACTAAAATATTATTAAAAAGAAATAAGGGAGATTAGTAACTAACTACGTATAAAGTTCACCCCGATGTCTTCAGAGTTCTCTTCAAAATACGGCCCGATGACCACTACAAGTTGAGCAGTTGCACACGAGATGCAGTACAGGAAAACCAAGCTAACTGGTCCTCTTTTGATACAGGGTCCGTTGACCGATAAATGATGCGGTTACAGTCACGTAGTAGACCAGACCAACGCGCTCCCGTGCCACTTTTAAAACCTCCCTCGTAAGTATAACATACGTACCATAAACACACCGGCAAATTTAAAGGAACGAATATAAAATGGATTTTTTCTCTCCATAACTTTCTTTTCTCCTAACAAATTTGAATGGAATTTTTTTTATTGGAAAAATTAACTAATGGCTAGCTGATTGTGGTTTATTTTGTAAAGCTTCATGCCATTCTCAAGCCTCTTTAAAAACGTAATACAAGAAAGTAAAATTTTTGCAGAAAATGAATTGTACATTTTGACTTGTTTTAAACATTTAATGTTC